>CM044313.1:73754583-74974166 GCA_024291935.2 Okapia johnstoni | reverse complement strand
AAATTTGACTGACCAGTAAAAAAGGCTTTAACTGTAGAGAAACAGAAGGGTGTGGGAGGAACTTAGAGCCAGGACGTGGAAACTTAAGAGGGAGCAATTATCATTTTTCCAGAAGGAGAATGTGTATTGTTAAAAATCTTTATTCCTCACCTAATGATGATAGATTCACAACCAAATGGTATTTTCTGCCAAGAATATAACCCCATACATAAGATAATGAACAGTGGGAGCTGCTGACTCTCTGCAGGCTTTTTCACATATTAAATATTCACACGCCAACTTATCATTATAGCAAAAATACTGTAATTTCTCATTAGTGCCAAGACTAATGACCCCGTCTATTTCACAAGCCCTTTAGAGTGTACTTTGTCAGTCAATGTGTGAGTCGATAAAGTGAAATGCAAATTAAATTATTTCACATGAAGAATCATAGATAAAAAGTCTCAAGTAGAGAAAATAGAAGTTTGCTTTGGACCTCAGGCTATATGATCTTTTTCTCTTTCCCTTTGCTACTAAAATTATTAGAATAGTCTAAATTCACTATATTTAATTTCTTACTATCTACTCCTTATTAACTTCACTATTTGCAATTGTCATAAATACAACCATCCTACAAGAACAATGACTATCAGTAACTTCCTAATTGCCAAACTGAATCACCACTTTTCGATTCTCTATTGGCTCCTGGACACGGTCAGTCAGTTCAGTCACTTAGTCATATCCAACTGTGATCCCATGGGCTGCAGCACGCCAGGCCTCCCTGTCCATCACCAACTCCTGGAGCTTGCTCAAACTCATGTCCGTCAAGTCGGTGATGCCATTCAACCTTCTCATTCCATGTCCAGGTACAAGATGTATGGTAACTCTCATCCTGTGTCCAGGTACAAGATATATTGTACCTGGACATGGTACAATACATATTTTTCTCAAGAAATTCCTCTCTTTTTATGATTCTCTTCCAACTCCCATCTGGGATTCTATCTTCAACTTCTTTTCTTTTGTAAGGCATTTTATCAACAGCCTCAGATATGCAGATGATACTACTCTAATGCCAGGAAGTGAAGAGAACTAAAGAGCCTCTTGCTGAGGGTGAAGGAGAGTGGAAAAGCTGCCTTAAAACTCAACATCCAAAAAACTAAGATCATGGCATCTGGTCCCATCACTTCATGGCAAACAGAAGGGGAAAAAGTAGAAGCAGTGACAGATTTTCTCTCCTTGGGCTCCAAAATCACCGCGGATGGTGACAGTGGCAATGAAATTAAAAGACACTTGCTTCTTGGAAGGAAAGCTATGATAAACCTAGACACAATTTTAAAAGCAGAGACATCACTTTGCTGACAAAGGTCCACATAGTCAAAGCTATGGTCTTTTCAGTAGTCATGAACAGATGTGAGGATTGAATGATAAAGAAGGCTGAATGCTGAAGAGCTGATGCTTTTGAACTGTAGTGCTGGAGAAGACTTTTGAGAGTCCCTTGGAGAGCAAGATCAAGCCAGTTACTCCTAATGGAAATCAACCCTGAGTACTCATTGGAAGAACTAATACTGAAGCTGAAGCTCCAATACTCTGGCCACCTGATGCGAATAGCTAACTCATTGGAAAAGACCCTGAAGCTGGGAAAGATTGAGGGCATGAGGAGAAGGGGATGACGGAGGACGAGATGGCTGGATGGCATCAACAACTCAATGGACATGAATTTGGGCAAACTCTGGAAGATGGTAAGGGACAGGGAAGCCTGGCGTGCTGCAGTCCAAGGGGTTGCATGAATCATACACAACTTAGCTACTGAACAGCAACAATAACAATTATCTCCTTCCATGACATTATCTATCCCCTTTGTATTGATTGCTTTCTCGTCCACCAATCTGTATTCTAACATTCATTAATAGTATCCAGATAGAACATCCTATTACAATGATGACATCCTCTCTCCCCCATTTCCTTTATTCTCAGTTCAGTTCAGTTCATTTCAGTCGCTCAGTCGTGTCCAACTCTTTGCAACCCCGTTAACTGCAGCATGCCAGGCCTCCCTGTCCATCACCAATTCCCAGAGCCTACCCAAACTCATGTCCACTGAGTCAGTGATGCCATCCAACTATCTCATCCTCTGTCGTCCCCTTCTCCTCCTGCCCTCAATCTTTCCCAACACCAGGGTCTTTTCAAATGAGTCGGCTCTTCGCATCAGGTGCCCCAATATTGGAGTTTCAGCTTCAACATCAGTCCTTCCAATGAACACCCAAGACTGATCTCCTTTAGGATGGAGTGGTTGGATCTCCTTGCAGTCCAAGGGACTCTCAAGAGTCTTCTCCAATATCACAGTTCAAAAGCATCAATTCTTCGGTGCTCAGCTTTCTTTATAGTCCAACTCTCACATTCTTGCCTAGAGAATCCTGTGGACAGAGGAGTCTGGTGGGCTGCTGTCCATAGGGTCGCATAGAGTCGGACACGACTGAAGTGACTTAGCATACATGCATGCGTTGGAGAAGGAAATGGCAACCCACTCCAGTATTCTTGCCTGGAGAATCCCAGGGACAGAAGAGACTGGTGGGCTGCCGTCTATGGGGTTGCACAGAGTCAGACACGACTGAAGCGACTTAGCAGCAGCAGCAGCACATCCATACATGACCACTGGAAAAACCATAGCCTTGACTAGATGGACCTTTGTTGGCAAACTAATGTCTCTGCTTTTTAATATGCTCTTTAGGTTGGTTATAACTTTCCTTCCAAGGAGTAAGCGTCTTTTAATTTCATGACTGCAATCACCATCTTCAGTGATTTTGGAGCCCAAAAAAATAAAGTCTGACACTGTTTCTACTGTTTCCCCATCTATTTGCCTTGAAGGGATGGGACTTGATGCCATGATCTTAGTTTTCTGAATGTTGAGCTTTAAGCCAACTTTTTCACTCTCCTCTTTCACTTTCATCAAGAGACTTTTTAGTTCTTCTTCACTTTCTGCCATAAGGGTGGTGTCATCTGCATATCTGAGGTTATTGATATTTCTCCTGGCAAACTTGATTCCAGCTTGTGCTTCCTCCATTCCAGCATTTCTCATGATGTACTCTGCATATAAATTAAATAAGCAGGGTGACAATATACAGCCTTTAGTACTCCTTTTATATAGTACTCCTTTTCCTATTTGGAATCAGTCTGTTGTTTGACGTCCAGTTCTAACTGCTGCTTCCTGACCTGCAAACAGGTTTATCAAGAGATAGGTCAGGTGGTCTTGTATGTCCATCTCTTTCAGAATTTTCCACAGTTTATCGTGATCCACACAGTCAAAGGCTTTGGCATAGACAATAAAGCAGAAATAGATGTTTTTCTGGAACTCTCTTGGTTTTTCAATGATCCAGCAGATGTTGGCAGTTTGATCTCTGGTTCCTCTGCCTTTTCTAAAACTAGCTTGAACATCTGGAAGTTCATGGTTCACGTATTGCTGAAGCCTGGCTTGGAGAATTTTGAGCATTACTTTACTAGAATGTGAGATGAGTGCAATTGTGCGGTAGTTTGAGCATTCTTTGGCATTTCCTTACTTTGAGACTGGAATGAAAACTGACCTTTTCCAGTCCTGTGGCCACTGCTGAGTTTTCCAAATTTGCTGGCATATTGAGTGCAGCACTTTCACAGCATCATCTTTTAGGATGTGAAATAGCTCACTGGAATTCCATCACTTCCACTAGCTTTGTTCCTAGTGATGCTTCCTAAGGCCCACTTGACTTCACATTCCAGGAATTCTGGCTCTAGGTGAGTAATCACACCATTGTGATTATCTGGGTCGTGAAGCTAGGTTCTAAATCCTGAAACTGTCTCTTATCTATGCACTTGGCATCTTTTCCACCTCTTCACCTCATCTAGTTACAGCTCCCCCTCCAGCCAGGAAGAACTCACACCTTAAAGATCTTATCAGTGGCTTAATTTGTCTCTAGCATTAGGACTCTTCCTGTAATTCCTTTTGAACTACTTTGCTAGAGTAGTTCAGAAGCTCAGTTCAGTTCTATAGCTCACCTCCCAGTGGTACAACACTATGCAATATCTAAGTGTTGCTCTTTTTCAAAAGGTTGTTGGATTAGGAAGAGTCCCAACACCTAATTTTTTAAAGCTCAGAGCAATTTGACCCTACATTAGCTCTTTAGAAATATTTCTCTTCTTCCATTTGTATATACCATCATCCAGCTAGATTGGAAAATCTGCTGTTCCTCAAAATGAGATATAATTTCTCCTGCCATTGTATTTCTTTCTTGAAACTCTCTCCCCTCAATTCCAAATTCTGAATTATTAGTGTATTGCGCATCTGTTCTAAGGCCAGTCCAAAATTATTTCCTTCTTAAACTTTACAGAAATTAACAAATCAGCTAAATATTTGCTAAAAATGGCTTACTTTTTTCCCTAGGGTTGTATGAAAAGAGAAAGCTAGAAATTAGATAGGTTCCTTCAGGTAGTGACATCTAGGATCAACCTGTAAGATGGAAGGGAAGAGGCCAAGAAAAAAGGCCATTCAAAGTTCAAGTGTGACTGTTAAAAGAGGTGAGTGGGCTGTGCTGAACACTGTTTATCTTCAGGGTTGTGAGCAGCTAATGAGTGAAGCCATAAAAGCAACAGAGATGTGAGGTCCTTGAGATAGTTCTGATGACGTGCTTTGAGGGAACAATTTTATTCTGATGCTGAGGCTGTAGAAAAATACTGAAAAGTTAATAACGATCACTGATGCGATCCTCTGGGCATAGGGCAATAGATGAAGCATGGAACAAAGAATAAGTCCAAGTAAGAGATCAGTTAGGTCTTGGCTAGGTTTGAGGCTTCAGGGCAAAGGAAGAAATGTTTTGTTGGGGCAGATAAACATCTCCATTTTTTAACAACAGGTTAAGAGTAAAAATCAATGAGAAATAGAGCACATCCTCTCTTCACAATTTGCATTACACAAATAAATACCCATTTTCTTCAAGATCTTTAAGGGAGGAATTGTTTTAGTTAAGTACTTGGAAGTCTAACAGGGCATAAACAGGATATATATAGCATCTTTACCAGAGCAGTGCAACACAGCAGTTCCTGATTGCTCTTCTACATATCCCTGGGTCTGTGGCCAAAGTAAAGAGGAAAAGAAAGAAATGGAATGAATTATAGTGTTTAGAGAGGTGTTGTGTAGCTGTCTGAGTCCATCAATTACCAGCGTTGTGGTGTGACTAGCTTTGTGGTTCTTATGATTGCAAAATACCCTTTAACAGTAACCATCAGTAAACTTTGAAAAAATGCAAATTTATTACTTACAGAAACTGGAAATTTTACAGCATACCTGGAACCACGCAGTGAAGTCTTGGGTAGAGAGAGAGTGCAAGAGTGAGTGAACAAGCACCAGGGGTTCTTCTTTTATTGGGGTCAAGGGTGGAGGCCTAAGGTTTCCCAGGCTCACTTTTTATTGGTGAATTTAAAACATAAGAGCGGGAATTTAAAGCTTGAGAAGAGAAAAATAGTGGCCCAAAACAAAGGAGCCTCAGTGGAGAAGGTGGTCTGAGTCTTTATCTAGTCATGTGACTGCTTTGTGTTTATTCGAGATAGCTGTGTTTGAAGTGGACGACTCTTTGCAGTGAATGCCTTGGCAATCAAAGCTTAAGTCAGGCACCTGCATTACAAAAAAAAAGAAAAAGAACACCCTCCCTCCCTTCAACTGGCAAGGATTGCACTACAGGAAGTCACTTTTAAAAATAACTAAACTCTGGTGGATATTTGTATTTTTTAATAAAGGATGACAAAGGACAGTCTTACAGTGACAAAAAATTCAACTTCTGTTGACATGGTATAGTATGTGATGCAAAGACAAAGAAGTTTCTTGATTTCATGATTTTTTTTTCAAACCCTTATGAAAGTGAGACTGATCACTTAACTGTGTTTATTCTTTCTATGACCCAATAAAAAGCCACTGTTTCTTACCAATATATTAAAGTTTGATTTTAAGAGTGTTGATAATGAATTCAAACTACTTCCAAATCTATTCCCAATTTGGAAATATTTTAAAAAAATTGTTTCCAGGTTCATTTTGAAAATGTCCCTGGAGTGCCACCTATATATTAGTGAATGAATTCAACCCTGAATATAATCATGGCTAAAATAGATATTGCTCTCATGAGCTTACTTATAGTATATTAGACAAAACATATTAAAAAATAAGTACACACATAAAGTGTATAACTTTTGAAATAATAACTTTAAAACTGTTTAATTAAATATGAAGAGTGCTATAAAAATAATAGGTTGCTAGGAGAAAGTATAAAGGACATGGAATTTAGATTTGGAGGTCAGGAAAGGATGAAGGATGAATATTTGAGCTCAGCTGTGTTAGATGAATGTGTGTGTGTATGCTAAGTCCCTTCAGAAGTGTCCAACTCTTTGCGACCCCATGGACTGTAAACTGCCAGGCTCCTCTGTCCATGGGGTTTTCCAGGCAGGAACACTGGAGTGGGTTGCCATTTCTTCCTCCAAGGGATCTTCCTGACCCAGGGATCATACCTGCTTCACCTATACCTCCTGCATTGCAGGTGGATTCTTTACCGCTTGAGCCATCCAGGAAGCATTTCTTAATACTAGCACCCATGTAACTGCGTTTATCTTATTCCCAGGCATTTACTCTATAGTCTTCATGTAAACTACGTAACACACTGTTATAATTGTTGCTTTAAATTATACAGTTATGATAGGGATGACATTGTCCTCAAGAGGATGAAAATGGTTGTTGGTGAAGATGGCAAAAAATTCTTGGCTATTACAGTAGTCTGTAAAAATTCACCCAAAAGAACCTTATTCCTTAGGATTTAATTTCACTTGCTGGGTTTCTTGGGTAGCACATGAGCGGTAATGACATTGGATTCGAGGAAGATATACAAGATATAAGATGAGTGCTAAGAAATTGTGGTGACTAAATGGCTTCTTTTCTTCGATTATGTGCTTTATCTCAAGGCATATTTGCAAGCAGTGATCTTCATGTCTTTTGGCTGCCATTGGATCATTGTTTGATCCTCAGTATTCCTGTGTATGACTTGGGCTTGAGAATTAAATAAAAATTATTTTCAGTTTATTTTATTGAATTCAATAAAAGTTATTTAACATGTCAAGAACTAAAGAAAAAATCAACAATATTCAAATAAATATCTAGCAGTTCTTTATTGTCTTCATGTCCAGTAAAAATTAAAAGTTGATTTCACTAAAAATAATTTTTAAGAAATTTAATGTTTAAGTTATATTAATTTTTTCAAAAATTTATTGCTTCAAGAGCTCTTATTACTGTGTATTATATACCTTGCTAATTTGCTATTATTTTTTTTTACAACTTGCAGAACTAAATAAATTACATTAAAATTTGCTTAGCAATAATTATGCTGTTATGGGTTTCCCAGGTGGTGCTAGTGGTAAACAACCTGTCTGCCAATGTAGGAGATGTAAGTTCAGTTCAATTCAGTTGCTCAGTCGTGTCCAACTCTTTGTGACCCCATGGACTGCAGCATGCCAGGCTTCCCTGCCCATCACCAGCTCCTGGAGCCTGCTCAAACTCATGTCCATCGAGTTGGAGAGACCCAGGTTTGATCCCTGGGTTGGGAAGATCCCCTGGAGGAGAGCATTGCAACCCACTTCAGTATTCTTGCCTGGAGAATCCTATGGACAGAGGAGCCTGGAAAGCTACAGTTCATATGGTTGCAACCAGTCGGACAAGAGGGCAGCGACTTAGCATGCATGCAATTATGCAGTTATAAAGTTAGGTTACGTGATGTTGCTTTTAAATTTTTTAATGTAACTTTTAACCTAAAACTTTAGTCATTCTAAATACTAAGCAAAAGAATAAACTTTAGATTGTTCTTTTTGTACATAAAGCAGATATCTGTACAACATATAAACAGGTGTACCATATATGTCAAGTATTAAAATTTTATTGTAGGAGTTGAGGGAATGATTAGGCAAAAAGCATCTAAATAGACTTCGAAGGGGCAATAGGGAAAACAAAGATTGGAAAACTGACTTAAGCTATTGTATATAGTTTAAAGAAATTAAGAGGGAAAAACCCCACTGTTTTTGTGTATCTCCAATGTTCTCCATCTCATGTGTTAAGATCTGTTTTTCCAAGCCTGAAGTTATGTATCTTGAGTGAGGTGAGTTGGTGCCTTCTAGTACTTTTCCTCCACAGGGTTCTGCAGAAAATGGACTGTCTTCTCTTCAAAATTCTTCTCTGTGTGACTCAGCATATAGCTTCCTCTGTTCTAAGTCAGGTACTATTCTTCCATCTGTTCTTTGTTTTCTAAAAGATGTTAAGATACTATGTCTTCTGAGCTCTCCTCTATTCTCCCCATCCTTTTGAATTTGCAACATTTTATTTCTTTCCTGTTATAAAGAGAAATTGATGAAGTAAGTCCATATGGCCAATTGCTATGTTCAGTAGAATTTCACATAGCCTTTCAAGTGAGAATACATTTAATCTCTTTATCGTATTCATTTAACCAGATGCTTTCCCTGTTCTCCTCATCTTAAGAAATTTTAACATGTGTAAATCCTTTGGAATTTCCATCACAAATTAAGCTTTTCAATCTGTTTTGAACACAGATATAATGAATACAATTTATGAGAATGTGAAGGGAAAGATTGCATTCAGCCTGAAGCTGAACTCGCCTCAGGTACTATTGTAATAAATAAAGGCATTGAGTTTTATAGTTTCATCTGTAGTTGACATTTACGAATTAACAGTTATTGTTACCCCACTGGGTACTAGGGAGATATATGTCAGGTGAGGCAGGAAAACAAAGAGAGTAGCATATCCGACTCTTTGCAACCCTATGGATTGTAGCCCGCCAGGATCCTTGTCTGTGGTGTTCTCCAGGCAAGAATACTGGAGTGAGTTGCCATGCCTTCCTCTGGGGGATCTTCCCAACTTAGGAATTGAACCTGTGTCTCCTGCATTGCAGTCAGATTCTTATCCATTGAGCCACTATGGAAGCCCAAAGTGAAGTAGTCTATTTGAAGGAAAACAGTGTTCCCCTAGGCTTCAATGCATAGAAAACAACAAAGAAGACAACGAAGATAAGTTCCATTGTAGGAACTTCACAGTTTATTTAACCAGTCTACTCACTTTTTTAAAAAACCATTTTATTGAAGTGTGATTGATACAAAAAGTTGTATGTATTTAATGTATACGACCTGAAGAGTTTGGAGATAAATATACACTATTACTACAATCTATGCCATAAACATATCCATCATTTCCAAAGGTTTCTTTCCATCCTCTTTATTAATTACTGTTAATAAAGATACGAATACTTAACATAAGATCTACCCTCTTAACAAAAATTTTAAGTATATTATACAGTATTGTTAACTACAAGCACTATGTTGTAGAGTAGATCTCTAGGATTTATTCATCTTGCACAACTGAAAGTTTGCACCCTTTGACTAAGAGCTCCCATCACCCACTCCCGGTAATCCCTGGCAACCACCCTTCTCGCTGCTTCTAGGAGTTGTATCCAGTGTACTGTAGACTCAATTACATTGATAAAATTTAGAAAAGCTAGTAACTAATACAGTACTTCTATCGAATTTTGTTATATTGTTTATGACATGAACAGTTTACATTTTTCATGTTTCAATACTGTTAATTGTTTCAATACTATCCTTTATGGCCTTTTTTCTCTCCAGTATAGAATCCAGCCCCAAATCCTGTTTCATTTAGTTTCATTGCCTCTTTTAATATAACAGAGATGCCTTAATTTTCATTGCCATTTGTGGTATTAATTAATCTGAGGAATAAAGACCAGCTAATTTTAGAATATTTCTCACTTTGGGATTGTCTAAAACTACCACACCTGAAGACAGAGAGCATCAAATGATTTCTGAATCTCAAACTACCATTGCATTTGAGACTAAGTGCATTTTGGAAATGTTTGAATTTGCTAATATATATTTAAGATTTATGTCTTAAATATTAATTTAAGATTAATGCATTTTATTTATTAAATAATTTATTAATATAATTAATAAGATATTAATTGAATTTAATTTACTTATATATATTTAAGATTTATGTCTCTATGTTCATGAGAAAGACTGACCTATAATTTTCCTTTCTTCTAATGTATTGGTCAAATGTCAGTAATAAGATTATATTGGTCATGTTAAACAAACTTTTTTTGTAAATAATGTGAGAGAGTTTAAGATTAATGTTATTTAAAAATATTTGCAAGTAAGTCCAACATGGACCTAAGTTTTGGAGAAGTAAAGAATTTAATAAAATATAATATCTATTTAATCAAAATAAACTATACATATTATCTATTTCTTTTCTTGCGTTTTGATATTTTTGTTTTTCAAGAATTTGTCCATTTCTCTTTTTATTTCTATTTTTTGGCATAAAGTTGTTCAAAATATGCATGTATGATAATTTTAGATTCTGCAGACTCTCTAATAATGTCTTTTATTATTCCTAATGTTAGCATTTTTGTTATCAATAATTATTTTCTCTCAGTATTAAGTTTTCTCAATTGTATCAGTCTTTTCAAAACTCCAATTTTTGCTCTTATTAATTTTTTCTTTAGCACTCTTGTTTTCCGTTTTATCACTTTATGCCTTTTATCATTTTCTTTTGATTTAAACATTTGGGTTTAATTTTTAATAAACTCGTATTATTTGTTTTCAGTTTTTCATCCTAAACACATACACTTAAGGTTTTAAATTTACCTTTACATATTGATTTCATTTTATTCTACAAGATTTGATATGTTGCATTTGCTTTTCAAGTTAAAATATTTTTTTATTTTCCATTTTTATTACATCTTCCATCCATAGATAATTTAGAACTGTATCACTTCATTTCCAAACATTTTTGAATACACATACATAAATAAGTACCACTATTATTTGAGAGTATATTTATATATTTCCATCCCTTTGAATTTTTGAGGCTTGTGATTTGATCCAATAAGTGATGGTGTGTGTGTGTGCCTGCTCAATCACTCAGTGCTGTCCGACCCTTTGGGACGCCATGGATTTTAGTCCGCCAGGCTTTTATCTACCAACATGTGACAAATGTTTCACATACACTTGAAAAATGTATATGAAAACATTTTAAATCTTTTACCTATTCCAATTTAGTCAAATTTATTAGTAGCATTCTTCAAACCTGCATCTTTACTGAATTTTGATTGCTTGTCCTATAAGGTACTATTGAGCAGTGCATTAAAATCTTGCATATCATTGCCTATCCCTTGAGTTCTGGCTATCTTAGAAGTCTACTAGCTTTTAGCTCCCTAGGACTAGGAGACTCCAGAAAGTTCTGATCTCCTGCTTTTTGTTAAGACTCTAGCCCATATCATATGTCAGACAATTCTTTAAAAGGAAAAGTGACAGAGAATTTGTTTTACCACAATGGATTTTCCTTTGCTCAGTCTTCTTGATTGCTAAAGTATTTCTTGCCTTGCTTATTCTCTTTTTAATTTTAGCTTTTAGAATTGTTTTTAAAAGAGTTTGGTCTGATGGGAAGTACTCTGCCAGAGAGAAAATCAAAAGTCACACATGTTTATTTCCTAACTGGCAAAGTAAACTTCATGTTTTGTAGATATTTGAAAAGTCAGAAAAGTAAAGAGAAAAATTCAAAAATCATCCATCATTTTCACCTGGTTAATTTCTAGTCATCTTTCTGCTTGCAACCTCAATTAACTCCTTCAGAGTCTAATCAGCCCTTATTCATATTAAATGAGATACTATCCATAGCACTTAGTTAACACTTCCCACAATGTGTTATCATAGATTTATTTTTATATTTATTTTATTAGCATTCAGTTATTAGTGACAGTGTGGTAAGGACCATATTTCTGCTCCTCTCTGTAAAGAGTATCTATCAGAGCCTAGAACATAGCAGATATTTGATATTAATAAAATGTGCTTTTCTACCAGCCTTATTTCTTTGTGTGTATATATTTTAAATTAACATTCTGTCATGTGTATCATTTTTGTCTGCATTTTCATATTTTTAAAATTCATTTGACAATACCATAAACACTTAACTATATGAAAATTTTCTTTTAATGCTAGCTCAGTCAGCAATTTTGACCTGGGAATGTAAATTAACATTTCTAAGGCTTAGTTATCTCATCTTAAATAAGGAAATGATAATTGTTCTAACTACTCTTTCTGATAGTTGTCAAAAGTAAATGAAACCACTGATCTGTAAGGAGATGGTGGCATAAAAGATATTGGATATGAAGTAGTTGAACAATGATGACAAACTTCTGCTACCACTGTTATTTGATGTATGGTCTACAAAAAGTGTAACTGGACTATCTGATTGGAGAGATGCTCACCTCAGATCTCTAAAGAAGGTGTAACTGTTTCTACTGACATCATGGATAGAGAAGCTCTTCGCCGGTAGAACATTCACATCATGGCAGAGGGATGAGCATCACAGGCCGATAATGTAAGAAAAGAGCATAGAGCTATTCTTGTTACAGAAAAGTAGGCAATTAACTTTTTGTAGTGCACTTTAGAGGGAGGCAAGCACGTCTGCAGATATGTGATAAATACTCAATTGCTTCTAAGTAAGTGCATGGGCAAAAATAAATCAGTGCATTTTTTTAAATAAAGAATGGGAAGGAAAAAGAGCTCTCCCATCTTAAAGATTTGAAAGAACACTGTGAAAGAAACAGCAGTATCCAAGTGAGACCACATCATTTTGTCTAGCTATGCTAGATTATCATCAGGTGATATGAGAATGTTACCTGTGTATACATTTACAGTTTACTTAGCTTTTTCACTAAATTAATTTGTTGTTTGATTCTCGTTATATTAAGCATGGCCTTCCATGATGGCTCACTGGTAAAGAATCTGCCTGCAATGCAGGAGACCTGGGTTTGATCCCTGGGCTGGGAAGATCCCCTGGAGGAGGGCATGGCAACCCACTCCAGTATTCTTGCCTGGAGAATCCTCATGGACAGAGGAGCCTGGCAGGCTACAGTCCATACGGTTGCACAGAGTCGGACACAACTGAAATGACTAAGCAGCAGCAGCATTAGCAGCATACTCTGCATGTGCTAATGTTATTGAACGTTGCTTCAGTAATTTCCAGAAATATTTCTCTCCCTTGATAAATCCCTGAAAGTAAATTAAACCTTCAAGTACTCCTGTATGTGATACCTGGATGGATAGTCTTAGCTTAACCAACAGAGATAAGGTTTTGGCAGCCAGAGTTTACAAAATCATGTAAACAGTATAGAATGCTCTTCCATAAAGATGATTATTTCTGGGTGAGCATAACATTATTTCTTTTAAAGGATAAAGTAGAAAGCACTGTATATTGTAATGGCAAAGCATTGATATTGATGTGGTCCAAAGTAACTAGATTCCTTGTCTTAATAATAGAAATTCCATTTTCTCATTGTGTTCAGGGAAAAATTCTAGCATTTTCCCACGAATGAAACTTAGTTATTCTGTTTCTTTGGGTTAGAAAATGTTGCATAACTCAGGGAACTGGGATCATTTCATCAGAGAATTTGACAATAAATGTATTTCCCCAAAGCTTGTTCTTTTAAGTTCTCTCTGGTAAAGTGGCCATTTAATCAACAGAGTGAGAAAATAGAGATTTAGTCTAGGGCTTAATTAACTAAGACTAAATGTAGGAGCTATAAGAAACTGAAACATTCATTAGTCTGTGGTTTCTCCAATTTAAAAAATAATTGTTAGTGATTAATGAAGCAATCTCTTACCTTTTCCATTCCATTTCTGGAAACAGAAACACAGAAAATCCTCTGCTCTGAGATTGCTGTTCTAAGGTGATTCCATTTGTTAAAGATGCCAAGGGAACACAATTACTCATGTTCATCAATTACTAGTTAAATCCAATCAGCTTGATTACCATGAGAAATTAAGAAAGTTATGAGGAACCAAGAATGCCAAAGTGGTAAAATATGGAGGGGCATTTGAAACTGTGAGTTATTCAAAATAACTCACAATTTATTGCTACTTGTTGTTGTAATAAATCTTTACTAATGGAACTCTATTAATTTGGAGTTTGGGATGAGTTGGAATCTTGGCTGAGATTTTTCCTTTCATTCATTGGGAAGATAAAGTTTGCAAAGCAAGTTAGTAGTCATGCAATGAGGATAATATTTTGAAAGCCCAGGTCCTCTGCTGCCCTTCTTTTAAAATAAATGATAAATGTCATTGTTACATTTTTTTTAACCCTGAAGAAGAGGAAAATACAAGGGCAGGCCTTTCATACATGAAGCAGAAGTAATAAAACCCTAAGACCACTGGAAAAAAAAAGAGAAGAGATGAAGAATTCAAGAGAGTAATGGCAAGAGGTGAATCATGAGCAGTAGTGTGTTGGTAAATGTTTACCATTGCATTTGCCAATTTCTGTTCTGTAAATACTTTATGGAAAATTTCAAGCTACCAATCTGATTTCATTGAATGGAGAGCTGGGAAGATACATTACACATAAATAACCTCAAGGGCATAGATATTAGTGAAGTCTATTTTATTAGAAAAATGCTAATAAAATTAGTAAAGATGTATTAAAATTATTAGAACAGGATGAGTTGGAGTATTTATTCCCTTTGTTCTTGATATAATTAATTTAAACTTAAGTTCATATGATTTGATTTAAAATGATGTCCATGTTTAACAGCTGGCTAGCAACATCCCTGAAAATACAACAGTCAGCTTTCATGAGCTGGTATAAGCTGCCTCCAGTATACCACTGGATCTTGGCTACACTCTCTTGCACAAAATTGAGATCCTGGGGGACAACAAAACATATCCAAATACATCTTGGGAAATCCAAATACATTTTGGGAAACCCAAAAATGTTGAATGTTGAACTTTGATTCCTAGGATTCTGAAGAGATTATACAGATCTTTCAGGGAAGTCCCAGTTCAGAATGATGTCATGAATAATATGGTTGGGAACATAAAAGCAGTGATGTTCTTGGAGGAACTTGAATGCACCAGGAATAATTTTCTCAATGCCTGAAGCCTGTTTGTGGTGTCTAGAAGTTTCTGTGTGACTATGTATAGTGTGACGAGAAAATGTTGAGAAAACTGAAAGAACACAAGGGGTCCTGACTAGATGTTATGACAGGAACACATATTTCATAATGGTTCTTAGCGTAGAGCATCAAAAGAACAGATGGAAAGTGGTTCAAGATTATTACCTGTTGAAGATGTTTACTAATGAGCTAAGACAAAGCATATCCCAGTGGCAGCCAGCAAGATGTGGAAGGGCAGTTTCTGAATTGGTGACCCCACCCCACCACCTCTATGAATATTTGGATGAATCTTGAAATGGTGAAGGCAGAATAGAAGCCCTATGACAGAGCACAAACAGTTTCGACAGGGAGTTTAAACTTTGAGCTACTGAGTACTTACCTTAAACAATACTACTAATAGAAAAGTTTAGGGTATTTTTCTTTAGTCATTGAATTAGGGACAGGAAGGCAAGAAGAACTCAGAGAAAATAAAGTTACATTTTTGAGGTACATCTGAGTTCTGGCAGGTAAACTTCAATTCCACTATAGTCAGCACCTATTTTTAAGGAGAGTGTTTCCTTATAAGTCATTTCTCAAATATCTCTCTATAAATTATGCATTTAAAGTAATAAATTTTAAATACAAAATAGTAAATTTTGTTTCATTTCCAAATAAATTTCTGGCCAAGATTTTCCTTTACATTTCAGTCTTATGTTTCTAAAAAAGCTTTAAAAAATCTTGTTTATGCTTTCTGTCACCTCCAAAGCTGTGTGTCTAAAATCTGAACTTCTTAGTTTCCATTTTTTCCCCACCAGCTGATTTCACAACTAATTCTTCCTTATCTAATAGTGGTGCCATGCTTGTTCTGATTCTCCTGATTTAGAACTTTGATACAACTGTTTACTTCTTCCTTTCCTGGGATCTATATATTCTCTCGGTCAACAGGCCCTTTCAATTCTGCCCTCATGGTGACTCATCTCTTTATTCCTTTTGAGTCCTCAGGTCTTAACGGTAATCCAGGTCCCTTCCATCTAGTGTTTAAATAACTCTGGTAGCATCTTAGCTGCTCTCCACCTTCAGTCTCTGCTCTTCCTTCATCCTTCTAAAAATAATGCTGTTGTGACCTTCCTACTGGCCCTTGTTCATCACCTTGCTCTTAGTCCTCAGCGGCTTTCTGTCATGTCTTACATTAGTCTAAGTGCTCAGTGAGGCAGTCACTATCTTTCATCAGCCAGTTTGTTGTTTTAAACAGAGCATTGCAATTCTTTCCTAGCACAAACTGTTTTTATGGCTAACAATCTGCCGTTTTGTTCTACTCATCTGCCTCCTATGTTTTCCTGGTGGTTCAGACGGTAGAGACATCGCCTGCAATGCAGGAGGCGCTTGTTCAATCCCTGGGTCAGGAAGAACCCCTGGAGAAGAGAATGGCAACCCACTCCAGTGTTCTTGACTGGAGAAGTCCATGGACAGAGGAACCTGGCAGGCTACAATCCATGGGGCTGCAAAGAGTCGGATAGGACTGAGCACCTGCTATGACCAATTACTCTAGCCTTCCTTGTCTTCCTAAAATTCTCTTACTTCTACTAATGAAAAGCCTACATTCTCTCACAGTCACCTCCTCCTCTAAACTATCCTCCCTTCTCCAGCTCTCAGGAAGAAGTCCCACTTGGAATATCTATAACATTTCAGCATTTGTCATACAAAATGACACTTGATTAGAGATTTTTTTTTAACTGTCCATTATTTGTCTCATCTATCAAGCTAGACTGTAAAGTGCTTAAGAACAAAGCTTAGGTCTTCTCCTTCTTGTATATTCTCCATAACACTTAGAATAATCTTGGGCATATGTATTGATATTCTGAAAAATTACTGGAAAAGCAAATGATAACTAATTTATTAATGAACCAATAAATATCCATTAAGCAAATTGTATTGACTTGGTTATTGCAATAAGCATTTAAGTAATAAAATTTTATTCCTTTAAAGATATTTTATTAATTGAACCTGTCCTTTTTCTAACCAGTCTAAATTGAGAGCGTTAAGTGAGTAACTTTCACTTTTACATGGAAATGGAAAATTTTTAAAAGAAAAATCTAAAAACAGTATATGCTATAAATTACTACTAAGTGGTTTATAATTGTGGTTCTATTTTGGTCAATATGCTTGATTTTATCCTAGGAAAATAAAGATACTGATCACTACCAACCTATCAACTATCTCTTAAGTTATTTTAGGATACAGGATTAGATATTGACTGGTTTGCTCATTCACTTATTCAGCAAAGATAAACCAGACACCTGTTTAGTGTCAAACATGGGTCTATGACTTACCTATGTGGTAACATAGATATTATCCCTTCTTTCACAAAGCTTAGAATCTTTCAAGAAGATAAACAGTAAACATTCTTGAAAAAACAAATTAAAATACTTTAGAAACAGTGGAGGAGTATAGGGGGAAGAGCAAATTCTGGAGTTATGCTACTTGAGTTTGATACTAGACAGGTTCAAGACTTTCTAACTGTGATGCTGACAAATTTCTATTTGTAAACTTGGAATAAATTTGGTCATCATGAAAGTCAAATTTGAAAAATATTGAAAAATGTAAGTTGCTAGAGCTTAGAGGGCTCTCTAAAGTACTGACAATTAAGTTGAATAGATACATTTGGAATTTTAATAACAATCACTAACAGGGTAATGAAGAAGTGCAGGGCAGGGCGACAGTGGAGGGGCAGAGAGAGTCAGGGACGTTTTCCTTAGGAAGTGAGAAAAGGAGAGACTTAAAAATTAAATGATGGCATTGAAGCATGTAAATTATCATATGTGAAATGAATCGCCAGTCCCGGTTCAATGCATGATACAGGGTGATCGGGGCTGGTGCACCGAGATGACCCAGAGGGATGGGATGGGGAGGGAGGTAGGAAGGGGGTTCTGGAAGGGGAACACATGTAAACCCATGGTGGATTCATGTCAATGTATGGCAAAACGAACACAATATTGTAAAGTTAAAAAATAGATAAATAAACTAATTTAAAATAAAAAAATTAAATGATGGGATTGGAAGTGGAATTAACCTACAGAAGATAGAATTTACAAGAGCAAGAGTTATGATCTGGAAGAAGAACAGAGGGAGTCAGGAAAGCAGGAGAGGAAGAAAAACACTAAGTTCTATTCTCTGACCTTCGAAAGTTAATGAGTAGCAGCTATGACAAGGGAAATGTCAGGAGACAGACTGGTTTTATTAAGGACAGGGGATAACAAAGCTGTTAAGGCCATAAGAGGGCTTATTTAAAATGGGAAATATTTAACCTAAAACATATGAAGGACTCATCTTTGAGTACCATGTATCAATGAGTGAAGGAAAAGGAAGTTACTCAGGATTCAGGCAAACAACTAGATTAAGTGTTGTTTAAAAAAAATATGGAATGGCATTTATGTTGATATATCTTATGATTTAAGGGTGCATTGTTTTTCTATTTTTGTAGCAACAGACATCCTGGAATGTGAAGTCAAGTGGGTCTTAGAAAGCATCACTACAAACAAAGCTAATGGAGGTGATGGAATTCCAGTTGAGCTATTTCAAATCCTGAAAGATGATGCTGTGAAAGTGCTACACTCAATATGCCAGCATATTTGGAAAACTCAGCAGTGGCCACGGGACTGGAAAAGGTCAGTTTTCATTCCAATCCCAAAGAAAGGCAATGCCAAAGAATACTCAAAGTACCACACAATTGCACTCATCTCACACGCTAGTAATGCTCAAAATTCTCCAAGCCAGGCTTCAGCAATACTTAAACCGTGAACTTCCAGATGTTCAAGCTGGTTTTAGAAAAGGCAGAGGAACCAGAGATCAATTTGCCAACATCTACTGGATCATCAAAAAAGCAAGAGAGTTCCAGAAAAACATCTATTTCTGCTTTATTGACTATGCCAAAACCTTTGACTGTGTGGATCACTATAAACTGTGGAAAATTCTGAAAGAGATGGGAATACCAGACCACCTGACCTGCCTCTTGAGAAACTTGTATACAGGTCAGGAAGCAACAGTTAGAACTGGACATAGAACAACAGACTGGTTCCAAATAAGAAAAGGAGTACATCAAGGCTGTATATTGTCACCCTGCTTATTTAACTTATATGCAGAGTAAATCATGAGAAACGCTGGACTGGAAGAAGCACAAGCTGGAATCAAGATTGCTGAGAGAAATATCAATAACCTCAGATATGCAGATGACACCACCCTTATGGCAGAAAGTGAAGAAGAATTCAAGAGTCTCTTGATGAAAGTGAAAGAGGAGAGTGAAAAAGTTGGCTTAAAGCTCAACATTCAGAAAACTAAGATCATGGCATCTGATCCCATCACTTCATGGCAAATAGATGGGGAAAGAGTGGAAACAGTGTCAGACTTTATTTTTCTGGGCTCCAAAATCACTGCAGATGGTGATTGCAGCCATGAAATTAAAAGACACTTACTCCTTGGAAGGAAAGTTATGACCAACTTAGATAGCATATTAAAAAGCAGAGACATTACTTTGCCAACAAAGGTCTGTCTAGTCAAGGCTATGGTTTTTCCAGTAGTCATGTATGGATGTGATAATTGGACTATGAAGAAAGCTGAGTGCTGAAGAATTGATGCTTTTGAACTGTGGTGTTGGAGAAGACTCTTAAGAGTCCCATGGACTGCAAGGAGATCCAACCCGTCCATCCTAATGGAGATCAGTTCTGGGCGTTCATTGAAAGGACTGATGTTGAAGCTGAAACTCAAATACTTTGGCCACCTGATGCGAAGAGCTGATTCACTGGAAAAGACCCTGATGATGGGAAGGATTGGGGGGAGGAGGAGAAGAGGATGACAGAGGATGGGATGGCTGGATGGCATCACTGACTCAATGGACATGAGTTTGGGTAAACTCTGGGAGTTGGTGATGGACAGGGAGGCCTGGCATGCTGCAATTCATGGGGTCGCAAAGAGTCGAACACAACTGAGTGACTGAACTGAACTGATAGACATTACAAATAACTCCTCATTTTATGATCCATTATGTTAAAAATAATTCTTGTCCTTGGCCCTTTTAAGCTGGTATCATGCTTCATAATAATGCATTAGCTTTTAAAGTAAAATTTCTTTAATTTAGTTTCTTTATATATTTTTTAAAACTTCTGTTTGTTTTATAAAGCTCTTTTGGGAACAACAGGACTAGTTACTGAATTAGACCATTATTATTTAGTATATTTCCTATCTGGAGTGTGGGTGTAGCAATAGCTATGTAGGGCCAGCCATATCCCCTTAGTTTTGCACACCAATACCTTCTTAATGAATTTTCTTCTACCTTCTGCTAGAGGGCTCTTTCTAACCCTGGGAAAACTCTTAGCCTATGCAAAAGGCAAGTCAGAAATGCCCCAGAGAATTTATGCTGCTGGAGTAGCCCTCCACCTTGGACAGTTGGGGGAGTTGATGGAAAGATACCCTAACTTTCTCTATTCTCATTTGGGATAATCCCAAGATGTGCTCCACATTGTTTTCTAGAGATCTAAGGTGGAATTAAGTCATATTTGTCCACCATGCTAACAAGGTGTCCAGATGATATTGACCTAATTCCTTACTCTGTTTCATTCTCAATTGCCCTGCCAATGTTTCTTGGGATCACCTCCCAAGGAAATTATGTGCACTTACTTGCCACTGGATCTGCTTCTGAGAGAACACAATCTAAATTGGTGGGGAAATAAGAACTATAAAAAGATACTTTTGACCTCAATATAGTAAAAATAGAGTTTCATAATAAATATGCAAAAACAATGCTATAAATATGAAAGGTCTAAAGCAAAGGACACTTTCAGGTCTTCTCCATATTTCATGCTCTTTTCTTTCTCTCAAACAACAACAGTAATAGCAAAAACTAAAGTTTGCAGAATTTTTTAAATTAGACAGTAATGAAGTTAGTATATGCTAGGTCATTTTTTAAACACTTGACATGTAAAATTCCCTTAATTCTCGTAACACCCTTGTAGTGTTCCATCAAGTAGATGTATTGTAATGATTGGTAGACCATCATTCTAATGTTAAAGAAGTAAAGTTACAAAGTGAACTGTGTCAGAAAAAGAGAAACAAATATCATATATTGATGCATATGTACAGAATCTAGAAAAATGGTATAGATGATCTTATTTTCAAAACAGAAATAGACAAAACTATAGACAGAGAAAACAAGTGTATGGACACGAATTGGGGCAGGGGGTAAGATAAACTGGGAGATTGGGATTAAAATGCTGAATCACCTTGACTGATTTTTTTTAATGCAATGTAGTTGATGTACAATATTATATTAGTTTCAGGTGTACTATCTAGTGATTTGACATTTGCATTCATTACAAAATGATCACCACAATAAATCTAGAAACCATCTGTTCCCATGAAATATTATTACAATATTATTGACCATATTCCTTATGCTGTATATTACCTCCCTTAGCTTATTTATTTATAACTGGAGGTTTGTACCTCTTATTTTCCTTAATCTGTTTCACTCCAACTCTCACCTCTCTCCTCCCATGGCAATTACCCATTTGTTCTTTTTATCCATGAATTTCTTTCCATTTTGCTTTGTTTGTCTGTGTGTTTTTTTCAAGATTCAATGTGTAAGGGATATCACTTATTTCTCTTTCCCTGTCTGATTTATTTCATTCAGCAAAATACCTACTAGGTCTATTTATGGTGCTGCAAATGGCAAAATTTCTTTGTTTTGGCCACTGCAAATAATACTGCTATGAACATGGAGTGCATATTTTTTCAAATGTTTTTGCTTTCTTTGTGCGTGTGTGTTTATGTTCAGTCACTTAGTCATGTTTGACTCTTTGTGACCCCATGGACTGTAGCTTACTAGGCTCCTCTCTCCATAGGATTCTCCAGGCAAGAATACTGGAGTGGGTAGCCATTCCCTTCTCCAGAGGATATTCCCAACCCAGGGGTGGGACTCATATTTCTTATGTCTCCTGCATTGGCAGGTAGATTCTTTACCACTAGTGCCACCTGTTTTCTTGATTTGCACTTATTTAGCTACATGTGCAGAGCAGATCTCTTTTTCACCTTGTAGCCAACAACTTTCAACCAGGGGCTAAATATCTTTAGCTAATATTAACAGAAGCATTTAATATATGCATCTGGCTTTTTTGGCATTTTTCCCTATTTAACAGTATACTCCACAATGGGCAATTTATACTCCTGCTCACACCCCAGGCTTGGGGTGGATGGGCAACTTGAAGTTATGCTCTTTGATAGAAAAACCACCAACATATGGATCTCAGCTTCCCAATCCTTAAAATTAGCTGGAAGTTTTAAGTGTCTTCTAAGAACTGTTTTAGAGTTGTTGTCTACCCATAAATGGCCCTGGTACTCCACTCAGTTCAGTTCAGTCGCTCAGTCGTGTCCGACTCTTTGCAACCCTATGAATTGCAGCACGCCAGGCCTCCCTGTCCATCACCAACTCCTGGAGTCTACCCAAACCCATGTCCATCGAGTCGGTGATGCCATCCAACCATCTATCCTCTGTCGTCCCCTTCTCCTCCTGCCCCCAATCCTACCCAGCATTAGGGTCGTTTCCAATGAGTCAACTCTTCACATGAGGTGGACAAAGTATTGGAGTTTCAGCTTCAACATCAGTCCTTCCAATGAACACCCAGGACTGATCTCCTTTAGGATGGACGGGTTGGATCTCCTTGCAGTCCATGGGACGCTCAAGAGTCTTCTCCAACACCACAGTTCAAAAGCATCAATTCTGCGGCGCTCAGCTTTCTTCACCGTCCAAATCTCACATCCCTACATGACCACTGGAAAAACCATAGCCTTGACTAGACGGACTTTTGTTGGCAAAGTAATGTCTCTGCTTTTAAATATGCTATCTAGGTTGGCCATAACCTTCCTTGCAAGGAGTAAGTGTCTTTTCATTTCATGGCTGCAATCACCATCTGCAGTGATTTTGGAGCAGCCAAAAATAAAGCCTGACACTGTTTCCACTCTTTCCCCATCTATTTGCCATGAAGTGATGGGATCAGATGCCATGATCTTAGTTTTCTGAACGTTGAGCTTTAAGCCAACTTTTTCACTCTCCTCTTTCACTTTCATCAAGAGGCTTTTTAGTTCTTCTTCACTTTCTGCCATAAGGGTGGTGTCATCTGCATATCTGAGGTTATTGATATTTCTCCCGGCAATCTTGATTCCAGCTTGTGTTTCTTCCAGCCCAGTGTTTCTCATAATGTACTCCGCATATAAGTTAAATAAGCAGGGTGACAATATACAGCCTTGATGTACTCCTTTTCCTATTTGGAACCAGTCTGTTGTTCCATGTCCAGTTCTAACTGTTGCTTCCTGACCTGCACACAGGTTTCTCAAGAGACAGGTCAGATGAGCTGGTATTCCCATCTCTTTCAGAAGTTTCCACAGTTTATTGTGATCCACACAGTCAAAGGCTTTGGCATAGTCAATAAAGCAGAAATAGATGTTTTTCTGGAACTCTCTTGCTTTTTTGATGATCCAGCGGATATTGGCAATTTGATCTCTGGTTCCTCTGCCTTTTCTAAAACCAGCTTGAACATCTGGAAGTTCACGGTTCATGTATTGCTGAAGCCTGGCTTGGAGAATTTTGAGCATTACTTTACTAGCGTGTGAGATGAGTGCAATTGTGCGGTAGTTTGAGCATTCTCTGGCATTGCCTTTCTTTGGGATTGGAACGAGAACTGACGTTTTCCAGTCCTGTGGCCACTGCTGAGTTTTCCAAATTTGCTGGCATATTGAGTGCAGCACTTTTACAGCATCACCTTTGAGGATTTGAAATAGCTCAACTGGAATTCCATCACCTCCACTAGCTTTGTTAGTAAAACACCTTTTAATCACTTAACTTGTACCAAGTTATATTTGAGACTCTGAGATAAAAAAATAAAAGGACTTGTCTCTACTTATTGGTAGCCATGATAGACTGTATTACTAATGAGCAAATAATAATAAAAATAATAAAAGTAGACCCACTTCCCCTTTCCACAACTCTGTATAAGGAGGATACCTCCCTGACCCGTTCATGTTCATGTCCCATTCAGGATGAGGTCACTGAGGGGATGTGATCACTAGTTTATCTATGAGCAGGATCCAGGCGATCAGACGCTCCTCACCCTCCTTTTTCATCCCTGAAGTGTGCTTTCTGCCCACTGTTCCCACAGTGGGAACCATTTTCAAGGATGCAGCCTTGCGGGAGCAATCTGGTGTTGAGAGACCACCTGGATGGTATATGTGACTGAACCCAGTGAAGGCCTTTATGTAAACTCTTAAGATGCTGGTGGGCAGGTATGGAGACTGACCCATCTTGCAGCCACCTATAACAAGCCTCCTATATAAGTTCCCTCGCTTATTAACCCTGCCACCTACTGATCTGGAGTGATCTGCCTCTTTCCTCAGTCTCTTCTTCTTCTCCAGGTACAGGGGCCACTTTGTGTACACACATCAGTGGAATGTGAACTGATATAAAGTACACAGGCTTCAAGTATCACCATTATATTCAAAGAGAACCACTGCCCTCTAGCTGGACCCCAGAATAAGAGAGCATGGAGCATTTCTGACTCAGTCAGATGACCCTGGTGAGTCCAGCCAAGCCACAGTCAACTCTCAGACCTAAGAAAGAGAAATATTTACTGTTATAAGTCATGAGACTTTGTATTTGTTTCTAGCTGCAGCAGAAACTGGCTAATACAGTAGTTTATAATCCAATAGGGAGAAATATCATCTTCCCATAAATAATTTTAGCTTAATATGAAAAGATTTTTTTATATTTATAGCCTTTAAAGATCTTAATCTGGACTGGTTTACTACATTAGTTGATTTAATTCCTTTGATTATCAGATCAGATTAGATCAGTCACTCATTCGTGTCCGACTCTGCGATCCCATGAATTGCAGCACACCAGGCCTCCCTGTCCATCACCAACTCCCGGAATTTACCCAAACTCATGTCCATCGAGTCGGTGATGCCATCCAGCCATCTCATCTTCTGTCGTCCCCTTCTCCTCCAGCCCCCATTCCTTCCCATCATCAGGGTCTTTTCCAATGAGTCAGCTCTTCGCATGAGGTAGCCAAAGTATTGGAGTTTCAGCTTCAACATCAGTCCTTCCAATGAATACCCAGGACTGATCTCCTTTAGGATGGACTGATTGGATCTCCTTGCAGTCCAAGGGACTCTCAAGAGTCTTCTCCAACACCACAGTTCAAAAGCATCAATTCTTCGACACTCAGCTGTCTTCACAGTACAACTCTCACATCCATACACGACTACTGGAAAAACCATAGCCTTGACTAGACAGACCTTTGTTAACAAAGGAATGTCTCTGCTTTTTAATATGCTATGTAGGTTGGCCATAACTTTCCTTCCAAGGAGTAAGCGTCTTTTAATTTCATGGCTGCAATCACCATCTCCAGTGATCTTGGAGACCCAAAAAATAAAGCCTGACACTGTGTCCACTCTTTCCCCATCTATTTGCCATTAAGTGATGGGACCAGATGCCATGATCTTAGTTTTCTGAATGTTGAGCTTTAAGCCAACTTTTTCACTCCCCTCTTTCACTTTCATCAAGAGGCTTTTTAGTTCCTCTTCACTTTCTGCCATGAGGGTGGTGTCATCTGCATATCTGAGGTTATTGATATTTCTCCCAGCAATATTGATTCCAGCTTGTACTTCCTCCAGCCCAGAGTTTCTCATGATGTACTCTGCATATAAGTTAAATAAGTAGGGTGACAATATACAGCCTTGACATACTCCTTTTCTTATTTGGAACCAGTCTGTTGTTCCATGTCCAGTTCTAACTTTGATTATACTGTTATGCTTTTCTTCTACTTGATACCTAAAGAACTTGAAACTCAAAAAGGATGCATTACTTGCCTCTAATTCCCCAGTTAGAGTGGGAGGAGCTTTGTTTCAAATCTGGGACCTCTGAGTTTTGAATTCCAACTCTGGGTTCATATTATATATTATCTTTCTGCCTCTGTCATAAGTATTTTAGTTGTTATATATTCAATTAGGTTTATACATGCAGGCTCTTAGAGAAACTAACAATGGCTGATTTGGGTCAGAAGAAGTTCATTTTAAAGAGACTTGAATAGCTCAGTTAAGCAGTGAACAGACTGAACTATCAACCCCAGAGCAGCCTGAATCAGTACTCTGAATCACCTCCAGAACCATGTTTTTGCTACCATGCTCCAGATGCAGTAGATTGAGCCTGGTGAACTCTGCTGGCCTGACATCTCTGGACTCCCAACTCTGTTTCCTGAGCTCTGGGAGACCGCCAGTCTTCACTCAAGTTTTCCTCTCTGTTTTGAGGCCAGAAATTTTTATCCTGGCTGTAAACTGGGCCCACCTCATTTACTTTTCCTTGGTCAGTTATCATGCCCCTACCTTGCCTGGAATCCAAAATCTGAAGGTCTATTGTTTTATTTAGTTTGTCTGTTTTTTAGTTGTTTCACATAGTCCCTGTTACTCCTTCTGGGCCCCAAATTGAATGTAATTGTGATTGTGCAAATAATCTGTGTTATTATCTTTAACAACAACAATGAAAAATGTGTGTTTTAAAAGTATATTGTTGCTGTTTCTCCAAAGCTGTAATTAAATTGATGTGCTTCTTGACGGTGTTTTAGATTTGTGAAAATCCATTGTGTGCAGCAGTGAGAAAATATATTTGATGACTATTCCCAGAGGCAACGTGTGTAAGAATTTTGTAACATTTTTATTATCTAAGCATAGATCCTCACCATCACCCTTAACAGTTGCAGGATGGGGAAATTTCACACAGTTGGCTTTATTTGACAAATGCTTCTAGGGATGCTTGGTATATGCAAGTAATTCTCTGTATATATTATGTAAAATAGAAAAAATAGCTGAATGACTTTTGTCTTTCTTTCAACTAGTAAAATAGAGTTTCTTAAAAAGTACATAAATTTATATCCCTAATTTCTTTATTTTAAAATGTTTTATTGAAATATAGTTGATTTGTAATGTTCTATTAGTTTCAGGTATATAGCAAAATGATTCAGATATATATTCATTCATTTTTAGATTCTTTTCCATTATAGGTTAAGATAACTAGTACAGTTCCCAGTGCTATACAGTAGGTCCTTGATAGTCATCTATTTTATATATAGTAGTGTGTATATTTTAACCCCCAACTCCTAATTTATTCCGCCCCTCCTTCCCCATAAGTTTTTTTTTCTATGTCTATGAGTCGGTTTGTAAATAAGTTCATTTATATTAGTTTTTTAGATTCTACATTTAAGGGATATCATATGTTTGTCTTTCTCTGTCTGACTTACCTGACTTATTATGATAATCTCTAATCCATTCATGTTGCTGCAAATGACATTATTTCACTCTTTCTTATTATCTTCAATTCTTAAGTTTAATTAAGATATGACTTATAGATTGTATCTCCAGCCTCATTATGTATCTACCAAGAGCAGACTACCTTGATTACTCCATTATCACATCTTTAAAATTATTTTGATCATTGTCTGATGGATCAGAGATTATCACTGAATATTTTAGCTCGATATGAAGGTTAAGAATTTCCCTTGGTAATACAATCATAGCATAGTGTTGGAATAGACTTTATTCAATTTAATAATGTTAAATTTTCAGGAATTTTTGACTAACAGCTGCAATCTAGAAAGAAAGTTATATAGGGAGTAAACAATGAGGAGACCCGTCATGGGCTTATTTAATTTCAGCTACTTTGGGTTCTCAGTGACAGAATCTTAGTGTCCTGGAATACTTTTACAACAGAGTAGGCGGTACAGAAAGACTGCAAGAAAGTGAAAGTCGCTCAGTCACGTTTGACTCTTTGCAACTGCATGGACTATACAGTTCATGAGATTCTCCAGGCCAGAATATTGGAGTGGGTAGCTTTTCCCTTCTCCAGGGAATATTCCCAACCCAGGGATTGAACCTAGGTCTCCCGCATTGCAGGTGGATTCTCTCCCAGCTGAGCCACCAGGGAAGCCCAAGAATACTGGAGTGGGTAGCTTATCTCTTCTCTAGAGGGTCTTCCCGACCCAGGAACAGAACCGGGGTCTCCTGCATTGCAGGCAGATTCTTTATTAACTGAACTATCAGAGAAGCCCTTGGAAAGACTGAATCACTTCAAATTTTACAGAAAAGTGGGGAACCATTTAGAGTTTCAACACATAGATGTTTGCCTCCTGGTTATTTACATCAGTTTTCCAGAGAAGGGATGCTTTGAGGAGCTTATGAAATTATGCTTAACAAAGAATCAATGTCTTGAGATGATCCTAAAGAATACACTTTCAGTATTTCACACTCTTGGAAGAAGGGAAGTTGGACTCTTTGGTCTACAAGTAACTGAAACAATGGCTACTCAGATTGCATATCATGGGACAAGAACATTGATTCTCATGGAATCAATGGCAGCCATGAATCCAGTGCACTTTTCCACTTCTAATGGCAACCCACTCCAGTATTCTTGCCTGGGAAATCCCACGGACAGAGCAGCCTGACGGGCTACAGGCCATGGGGTCACAAAGAGTTGGACATGACTTAGCAGCTAAGTTCAGCTATCATATGTGTTCTCATACATCTGCTGACTGGTTTCCCCTGTGTTCAGTCTATGAAGAGGAAGGCAGCATTCCATAACTGAACTCATATGATACAAGTCACACAAAGGCAAGGACAGATTGGCAGTCCCAAGTCTTAATTCCCAGAAAAGAGAATGTGAGTAGCCATCTTGGTCAGGATTTCACTTACAGTCCCGTGGGGGATTGCATTACTGTGAGGAGCTCATCCTTTCAGATTATTATCTGTAGAGGGAGTAGTTCCTAAAGGAAAGATCATTGTGAAGAAAATGTCTTTGTGCCTATGAATTGAATTGTATTAATGGAAAGGGAAAAGGAAGGTTATATTATCAATTTGAAAAGTTAATGTCATGAGGATGCTGTGCAGTAAAAATAAGTAATCTGTTAAATTTGATTTGGGGCTAAGAATCTGACAATTCTATAAAGTCTTCAGACTGGACTGTATTATCCAGTCAGCTAAAGTCCTCTCATTTCTCACCCCTTCAGTGACTGAAATCAGAGGGCTTCTCTGCTGATGAAATGTTGTGGTTTGGCAGCAGCTAATCTGTTTATCATTATTGTTGTTTTGTTTGGTTGCTAAGTCATGTCTGACTCTTTTGAAACCCCATGGATTGTGGCCTGCCAAGCTCCTCTGTCCATGGGATTTCCCAAGAATACTGGAGTGGGTTGCCATTTCCTTCTCCAGGGAATCTGTATGTGATACACTGGAGTTTCTAAATCTTGAGTTTAAACTGTCTGGCATTAAGCTTGTCTGGTTTTATGCTAAGATATCATGCCTCTAGTGACATTGATAATCTTAGCATACTCCATACCAATCCTTTTTTTCTTGAACTTCTGCACCTGTGAGCTGTTATTAGAGAAACTGAAGGCCAACCAATTCCTTGGTAAAACAGTACAAGTTTGACAAGGGGGTAAAGGAAAAGTTGTAGTATCAGTGGAGTTTCCTATACCCCTTCCCTCTCAGACCATCTTCAATTTTTTTTTTTTAAATTTGGTTGTCTAAATGAGCTAAGCTTTCTGGAATTTAAATGAAAGCATTAATCTTTATCCAACAAATACTACAGCAGGTAATACTTCACCAACTTTTAATGAGTTTTATACTTTCATGTTGGAGAAGAGAATGGCTACCCACTCCAGTATTCTTGCCTGGAGAATTCCATGGACAGAGGAGCCTGGCAGGTTACAGTCCATGGGGTGGCATAAAGTCGGACATGACAGAGTGACTAACTTACACATATACTTTCATATAAATAAAGTATCTGAGAGCAGACTTCTTTTGTTGTAAGGAAGAGTCACCACTAAGAAAGTCTTAATAGAATTCATCAGCACTGAATGTCCACTAATAGCTACCACCTCCTCTACCCACCTGTCTGGATCTGTGTGCCCATAAAATACTCAGCCCTCACTGCTCTTGATGGTCTTAACAGTTTATTCTCCCATGTAAGGTCAGATTTCACCTGCTCTTGCTTAATCAGGAAGATTCCTTTGATATATCTACCTTCTTTTTTGCTAATTATTAAATTCACTCTATATGCCAGCAAATTTGGAAAACTCAGCAGTGGCCACAGGGCTGGAAAAGGTCAGTTTTCGTTCCAATCCCAAAGAAAGGCAATGCCAGAGAATGCTCAAACTACCGCACAATTGCACTCATCTCACACGCTAGTAAAGTAATGCTCAAAATTCTCCAAGCCAGGCTTCAGCAATACGTGAACCATGAACTTCCAGATGTTCAAGCTGGTTTTAGAAAAGGCAGAGGAATCAGAGATCAAATTGCCAATATCCGCTGAATCATCGAAAAAGCAAGAGAGTTCCAGAAAAACATCTATTTCTGCTTTATTGAGTATGCCAAAGCCTTTGACTGTGTGGATCACAATAAACTGTGGAAACTTCTGAAAGAGATGGGAATACCAACCCATCTGACCTGTTTATTGAGAAACCTGTATGCAGGTGAGGAAGCAGCAGTTAGAACTGGACATGCAACAACAGACTGGTTCCAAAAAGGAAAAGGAGTACGTCAAGGCTGTATATTGTCACCCTGCTTATTTAATTTATATGCAGAGTACATCACAAGAAACCCTGGGCTGGAGGAAGCGCAAGCTGGAATCAATATTGCTGGGAGAAATATCAATAACCTCAGATATGCAGATGACACCACCCTTATGGCAGAAAGTGAAGAAGAACTAAAGAGCCTCTTGATGAAAGTGAAAGAGGAGAGTGAAAAAGTTGGCTTAAAACTCAACATTCAGAAAACTAAGATCATGGCATCTGATCCCATCACTTCATGGGAAATAGATGGGGAAACAGTGGAAACAGTGTCAGACTTTATTTTTGGGGGCTCCAAAATCACTGCAGATGGTGATTGCAGCCATGAAATTACAAGATGCTTACTTCTTGGAAGGAAGGTTATGGCCAACCTAGATAGCATATTTAAAAGCAGAGACATTACTTTGCCAACAAAAGTCCGTCTAGTCAAGGCTATGGTTTTTCCAGGGGTTAGGTATGGACGTGAGAGTTGGATGGTGAAGAAAGCTGAGTGCTGAAGAATTGATGCTTTTGAACTGTGGTGTTGGAGAAGACTCTTGAGAGTCCCTTGGACTGCAAGGAGATCCAACCAGTCCATCCTAAAGGAGATCAGTCCTGGGTATTCATTGGAAGGACTGATGTTGAAGCTGAAACTCCAATATTTTGGCCACCTCATGTGAAGAGTTGACTCATTGGAAACGACCCTAATGCTGGGTAGGATTCGGGGCAGGAGGAGAAGGGGACGACAGAGGATGGGATGGTTGGATGGCATCACTGACTTGATGGACATGAGTTTGGGTAGACTCCGGGTGTTGGTGATGGACAGGGAGGCCTGGCGTGCTGCAGTTCATGGGGTCGCAAAGAGTCGGACACGACTGAGCGACTGAACTGAAATTCTCTCTCTGTTGGATGTTTCCTATCAACACATATACATGCTCTCATTTCTTCCAGTTTAAAACCAAAACAAAATAAAGCAATCACTCTCGTTTTAACCTCCAGCTACCCTCCCATTACTCTGCTTATGTTTTTGTCAAAACTTGACGTCACCTATTTTTACACAAGTTTTTCTCTCTTCATCATTTAATCTCCTCTTTTTCTTTGACAGATACAATGATTAAAAATAACAAAGAAAATACTGTCAGCACAAAAACTTTTTAATCAAATCGAAAACTTCACACAGGAAAACATTTTTACATAAACATTAGCATTTTGTTTTCTATAAAGCACTATGTTTCCACCAAATTATAAAACTTGATTAGATTTTGAAGAAAACAAAAGAAGAAAAACACCAGAGAGATGGTCCTCAAAAGCAAAAATTTAAATTGCTTTAATTCCCCTGATCGCTCTATAATATATCTGTGGTATCACCCAAATCTTGATTGAAAATTCTCACTAATGTATTAAGGCTTCCCGAGTGGCTCAGCAGTAAAGAATCCACCTACAGTGCAGGAGACACGGGTTCGATCCCTGGATTGGGAGGATCCCCTGGAGAAGGAAATGGCAACCCACTCCAGTATTCTTTCCTGGGAAATCCCATGGACAGAGGAGACTGGAAGGCTACAAAAAGTTGGGTCCAAAGAGTCAGATATGACTGAAGCTACCGAGCATTCCTACATACACTAATGTATTACATTAAAAAGAATAATAAAATCGAATTGAAAAACCAGTATTTTTGTATTGCCTTACTGAGTCTAAATGTCCAAAAGAGATTTATGAAGTCAAATTTTATAAATTTCTTTATTCCACATGGAATGGATAAGGATTTTGTCCCTTATTCAATTTTTTTTTTTAGTTTCAAGTCTGCATTGTGGTAGTTTCATCATTTTATTTAAAGCTTTTATTAGCTAAAATATAAGGTAATTGCATTGAAATGAAAGTGGGGAATTTTCTTTGAAATTATAAGAAAAGCTTCAGGTTGGAAGGCAGATCTGTGCCTTTCCAAATGTTAGACCTGGGACCCAGTCATTCAAGTGTTCCAATAATGTTGTTGTTTGGCTGCTCAGTCATGTCCGACTCTTTGCGAACCCATGTTCTGCAGCACGCTAGGCTTCCCTGTCCTTCACCATCTCCCAGAGTTTGCTTAAACTCATGTCCATTGAATTGGTGATGCTATCCACCCATCTCATCCTCTGTCATCCCCTTATCCTCCTGCCTTCATTCTTTCACAGCTTCAGGATCTTTTCCAATGCGTTGGCTCTTCACATCTAATGATGTAGCTTGGAAATAATACCATCAACCTACATGGTTGCTGTGAGGATTAAGATAATGCCAAAGAGCTTTCTAACACAAAACTAAAGTATGTTTCAACTTACTGTAATAAAATAGCCAAAATGCAGTTCAAAGCCAAGTAATTATTTTATCTATTCCACTTTCCAGCATAACTCAAACAATTGAGAAATACACAACTAAACCCAACCTCATGGGCTTCCCTAATGGCTCAGATGGTAAAGAATCCACCTGCAATGTGAGAGATCTCTGGGTTCAATCCCTGAGTTGGGAAGATCCCCTGGAGGAAGGGATGGCAACCCATTCTAGTATTCTTGCCTGGAGAATCCCCATGGACAGAGGAGCCTGGCAGGCTACAATCCACAGGGTCGCAAAGAGTCAGACACCACTGAGTGATTAAGCACATGCACACACACTAACCCAACTTCATCATAAAGGATTTACAAAACTATTTTTGAAAGCTAACAGAAGTCTATTTACATTAAACAGTTTTAAAGATAGAGACTTATTGGATAGAAGTACAATATCTAAACACAAACAACAAGATTAATCAAGATGTTCATGAGTTTTAGTTCAGTAATAAAGAACTGGATTCTCGGTCACTATCACAGGTGAGAAATTGCATCTTAAAAGCTTAAAAAAAGAAAGAAGGTAATAAATTGATGTTGCCTTTAGGGGATACTGCTCTAATGGACTTGAAGAGGTTAGTTATTTACTTGACTTGAAAAACCATTAAATCAAAGATTTGATGAAATTTTAAAAAATATGAATCCAACCTTAGTTCTTAATGGAGGAAACAAATGATAAAAATGCTTACATGGTCAAGAATGAACTAAATACATGGTTTATTTTACCCTTGGCTTCCCAGGTGGTGCTAGTGGTAAAGAATCTGCTTGTAATACAGGAATTGCAAGACACTTGTGTTCAATCCATAATCACTCTAGGATTCTTTTTTTTTTAATAAATTTATTTCTTTTAGTAGGGGGCTAATTACTTTACAATATTGTAGTGGATTTTGCCATACATTGACATGAATCAGCCATGGGTTTACATGTGTTCCCCATCCTGAACCCCCCTCCCCCCTCCCTCCCCATCCCATCCCTCTGGGTCATCCCATTGCACCAGCCCTGAGTATTTGTCTCATGCATTGAACCTGGAATGGTGTTCTGTTTCACATACGATAATATACATGTTTCAATGCTATTCTCTCAGAACATCCCACCCTCACCTTCTCCCTCAGAGTCCATAAGACTGTTCTATGCATCTGTGTCTCTTATTCTGTCTCGCATATAGGGTTATTGTTACCATCTTTCAAATTCCATATATATGCATTAGTATACTGTATTGGTGTTTTTCTTTCTGGCTTACTTCACTCTGTATAATGGGCTCCAGTTTCATCCATCTCAATAGAACTGATTCAAATGTATTCTTTTTAATGGCTGAGTAATATTCCATTGTGTATATGTACCACAGCTTCCTTATCCATTCGTCTGCCGATGGACATCTAGGTTGCTTCCATGTCCTGGCTATTGTAAACAGTGCTGCGATGAACACTGGGGTACACGCGTCTCTTTCAATTCTGGTTTCCTCAGTGTGTATGCCCAGCAGTGGGATTGCTGGGTCATATGGCAGTTCTATTCCCAGTTTTTTAAGGAATCTCCACACTGTTCTCCATAGTGGCTGTACTAGTTTGCATTCCCACCAACAGTGTAAGAGGGTTCCCTTTTCTCCACACCCTCTCCAGCATTTATTGCTTGTAGACTTTTGGATAGCAGCCATTCTGTCTGGTGTGAAATGGTACCTCATTGTGGTTTTGATTTGCATTTCTCTAATAATGAGCATAATCACTCTAGGATTCTTGCATGGAAAATCCCATGAGCAGAGACACCTGGTGGGCTACAGTCCATGGGATCACAAAGAGTCATACATAACTCCTTGGTATATGTATAGAATTTTAGTCTCATGTTTACTCCATCATCAATGTAAACTGTAAACAGTGATGTCTGGGCTCTAACAGGGTTAACTTTAATTTTAAACCCTATTTTTCAGGTTCAACAATATTAAACCTTCACAGTTGTCCCAATTTTGAGCACTTGGAATCACAGAAAACTTTTTGTTTTCTGAGATATTTTTACTATTTTCCTATCATAAGATGAGCAGTTTCCAGCGCATCACCACCTTACACAAAACCAGCAAACCCCTTGGCACAACTCTTGAAAATTTAAATTATCAATTGCTTACAGTGGGTATTAACTATGATTTTAGGAAGAGGAAGTTTCTTTTTCATAATTAATTCATTGTATCTGCCTGTGGCTGAAATGCTCAAAAAAAAAAAAAAAAAGAAAGAAAGTGTTATCCATTCTAGTTTCCTAATGTCACCCATATGTCATACCTGTAAAGAAGGACACCAATGGTTCTCAACAGCGGTACTGTTGGCGTCATGATGTGACAGTTCTTCATTAAACCAGAATGTCTTATATGCATTGAGAGTTATTTCCCATCTCTGACCTGTACTCACTAAGTGCCTGGGGCTATCTCCAGTCATTATGACAATCAGAAACCTCCTCCACACATTTCCAAGTGTCCTCTAGTGAGCAAACTACCCCCAGCCGGAAACTGAAATCGCAGAGGAAGAAAACTAACTTTTTTTTAATGAGTCTGTTTATTATTCACTTATGAATAAAGATTCTAGGTTATTCACAAATTACAACCAAAATTTTCTACAGTTTACTATTTTTGTTGAAAGTAATTCAGGCTAGCATTTTGTTTTTATTCTTCTATGAGCTTAATATAAACCCTAAACTCAAGTTGAATATCTTTTAAATTCTCAGTCTGGGCAAAGGAAGTGGTTACCAAAGGTAAGCTGATCGGGCACACCTAAAAAACCCAACTTTGTGACTCAGTTACATAATACCTTTCTAATTCTGTGTTTCTGACAGGCTTTTGGAATACATAACATTTGAATTAAAAACATCCCATTGAGTGAAATATGCTAAATGCTGTAAGAAGCAAAACACCTTTTGGGGTGACAAGCTGCTGCTGCTGCTGCTGCTGCTAAGTCGCTTCAGTCGAGTCCGACTCTGTGTGACCCCATAGATGGCAGCCCACCGGGCTCCCCTGTCCCTGGGATTCTCCAGGCAAGAACACTGGAGTGGGTTGCCATTTCCTTCTCCAATGCATGGAAGTGAAAAGTGAAAGTGAAGTCGCTCAGTCGTGTCCGACTCTTAGCAACCCCATGGACTGCAGCCTTCCAGGCTCCTCCATCCATGGGATTTTCCAGGCAAGAGTACTGGAGTGGGGTGCCATTGCCTTCTCCGTGGGGTGACAAGAACTGCTACCAAAAAATGTTCCATCAATATAAGTGAGCAAGCAAATTCTTTCTTTTAGCTTTCTTTCCTTTTCCCTCCCTTTCTTCCTTTCTCCCTTCCTTCCCGCCTTTCTTTCTTCTTTTGTCCTTCCTTCCTTTCAAAATCCAGTTTTCTTAAAGTATGTTTCACATAACCAGAATTGAAGAACTGAGGTGGGCAGAGGAGGAGGCAGAAAGTACAATCAGGAAATAAAGAGGGATAAAATTGTAGCAAACAACTTCTAGACTACAGCTGTACTCAAGGTGGTAGAAGCTGCTTGAAGACATTAAACTGGAGAGGAGCTCTGGTTTGTATTGTGGGGTGTGAAGACCAGGGAAGAATCTGCCCCTTGAAACTAAGGAAACTTAGTATGGAAACTTCTAATTCCACAACTTGCTGCCTGCTGCATCCTCGCCTCTGTTTTACTGCTTCACTCTTTTGAAGCACTTCCTGGTGCTCAGAGAGAGCAGCAAGTTTCACTTTTCTGGGGTAATCTAGAAGATCATTTTTAAGATGGTGTGTGTCTATGGATAGTGCTTATATAACTCATTTTTCAACTTTGAAACAAATTTCAATCATTTTTCTTTTTTAGTCATCACCAGAAACTTGGAAGACATTCTTTGATTTAGGAAAACTGAGATTATCACAAATTTTACTCTTCTGAGTACTGTCATCTGTTTTGGGAATGAACTTTATATGTTATTGCTGTTTGAGTCACTCTGAAAACTGTCATTACAGTATTATGAAAAGACTTATTGATGATAAGTATGTTTGAACATCCAATAGAAAGTATAAATGTGAACTGACTTAGTTTTATCAACTGTCTGAAAGATATTTCTCCAAACAAGGGGCTTTTCTGATAAACTTGATTCCTTATCCATGGATCAGGAGGTAAAATAACCAATTTTATTTTTCAAATAATTTTGGCTAATGGCACTTTTCTGTTGGTCCAGGGTTTAAGACTCCACCTTCCAATACAGAGGTGAGGGTTCCTTCCCTGATCAGGGAGCTGGGATCCGATATGCCTCTTGGCCAAAGAACCAAGGTGCAAAACAGAAGCAATATTGTAACAAAAATTCAAGAAAGACTTTTTAAGTGGTCCATCTCCTAAAAAAGCTTTAAAACATGATTTTGGCTAAGGTGCTGTCATTTGGCCACAATCTGAAGAAGAAAGGAAAATTATTGCGATAAGAAACGCTGGAGTACAAAGGTCATTGTTGCTTTTGGTTTTGTAGTTGGGCTTGGGTTGAAGCATGAAGTCATTCACAGGGATGTAATTTTGAAGTGACCAAGATGGAGAATTAGCAGATGAGCAGAAGATGATTTCATGAAGATGGCTCCCTAACAACTGACCAGGGAAACACTTATAGTTCATTCTTGCAGTGACCTATAGACCAGGTGACCATGTACTGATAATTTATAGGTCAATGAGTCCCACTCGCTGTTCCATTTGAAAAGGATAGATCAAAACTTCAGGTAAATTGGCTGCAAGATGTTTGTCACTTTAAGTTTATTCAACTTTTTAAAAAGTCTGCACACAAATTTCAAATAATCTATCTGAACAATATTTATTCTTTTTAAGGGCATTTGAATTACTCAAAGTTTACATTCAAATCAAAGGTGAGCTTCACTTAAGATTGGTCCGTGGCACCATTTTACCTTACCTGTCATCACTATCATACCTCCCCTCCCAACTTTCCCTATGGTTTCCCTTCTCCTGGACTTCTAGTCATTTCTCTCTAACATCACGTAGGCACTCAGACCTTGAGTGATAAACCCTGAGTATGTATATAGTGTCCTTATTTTACAACCTAAAAGATCTGAACTAAGAAGTCTTTGTTAATTTCCTCCTCTATCAAAATATTTTGCTTTTCGTTATGGATTTGGATGCAAGCTACCTAATCGTAACCAAACCTGCTAAATTGCTCACTGGGGGTCAAGTTTGTCTTTATTCCAGGTAGCATTCCTATGTTTTCATGGAGTTCACTTGGAACCATATTACATAAACTCAAATAGGGTTGGGATTTCTCTCTCTCAATATCATGGCCCAAATGCATAACATTGGTCTCAACAAGGACTAATGGAGGTAATATACATGGTTCTATTATTCATCTACATCACTGGAAAACAGTATGGAACCCATGCATTTTCTGTTGTATAGTTGTGAAGTTATGGGGAGGGGCTCAGCAATTGCATTAGTATCCAAGAAAGACAAACCATTCATTTTCCTTTCATAACATGAACCAGAATCAAGTTTTCACAAGCCAATTTTGAATTTGAGGCAGATTATGTTTCCTATATCCTGCCACTGTTTTTCTCCCCAGCATGTGCTCAATGAAGATAAGTCCTATGAATAATTATCTGACTGCATAAAACCATTAGGCCAGATTCCAATCAGGCACCACAGCTGTGCTAGGGGCCAGATAATAGTAGCACTCAGGGCTTCTCATATCATCTGTCTCTGCCATGAATAGTGTAGTGGAGAGAAGATAGGATCCGAAGTGGAGTGTTCTCAGCTTTCTAAGGGGCTTTGAGACACCTGGCACATGGGAACCAGCAGGTGAGGAGAGCCAAGAGACTGTTCTAGGCTATATAGCTCTTAAAATCTGGAGCCTGGGACAGTTCTGTCTTTCAGTCTGTCCTCATGCAGATGGGATGCAACCAAGATATTACAGTTAACTTTCACCTCTAAGATAAAGCCCAAGTATAGGATGAGCTCAATGATTTGGAAGCATATACTCTGAAGTTCTATCTCTGGAAGTGATTGTGGTAGGTGAAACCAAACCAAGTCTTTGCAACATGCATAATTATTTCCTAAAAAAAGCTTGAAGTTGGCTAAGGTGATGTTGACTGTATTGCCTCCTCTGATCAAACTGTGATGTTTTGTTTATTCAATTAAAGGCTTTCTTTCTCTTTAGGCTTGTTGCCACAACCAAATGGAGATTTCTCAGTCTGCCAAAAAGATGAATCTGGCCTGTTTGCTTATATCCTTGAGGCTAACTTTTTTGCTTTCTCTGTCTAATTTTTTAAAAGCTGTCTTAAAGGCATGACTCCAGGCTATATTAGAACCATAGGAAAGTATCATCAAAACCCACTGAGAAGAATAAATGAATAGACTCCAGGGTTTGTACCCAAAATGTAAGATTTAATCCAATAGCATTTCTGTCTGAGAGTCCAAATTAGACTAGTTTTGAAAGACCTAGGTGTTTTCTTCATAATTAGGTAAAAATGTTGAACCTACTCACTGGGAGCCTATTTTTAAAATAAACTAAACTCAAAATACAGGTAGAGTCTGGCGAGGTCTATATAACATCAATACATACAGAATAAAAGTGAGCTATTGATTTTTTTTTCTCAGATGATTGTTTTATGAGATATGAACTCTTGGGGTGCCTGAACAATGTCCTATCTTAGATTTATGCTGATACCTGCAAAAAGGAAAACATGAGAAAGTTCACAGTAAGATGAGAAAAGTCACAGGAAGTTTAGAGGGGAGAGTGAACAAGAGTTAAAGAAGACTTATGCAGGCAGATTTGGTGGTCTCTGGGGCTAAATGAAGAGGAATAACAAAGAGACTGGCATGCCACCACTGGGCACAAATGTTCTCACTGCCACTGCCAGGCCTGGCTATTTCCAGATAGTTTCTGCTCTGGTTTATCGTTATGTCCACACTAGTCTTGGCTATAGTTAAAGAAAGACCTAATTTGTAAAAATATTTACCATTATATATAATGTCAACAATTTCTTAATTTGGAAAAATTTGACAAAAACATCTGTAGCAAAAAACAATGGCTCTAGGAATTTCCAAAGCAAACCGTTTTGATGTCAACAAAACATTATTGAGGCAAACATGAAACTCTCATCCCCTTTGTCTTACTTGTATTAAGACAAATTGCTGTTTGCCTGTCATCCAGGCCTTATCTATATATACCAATTGAACCGCTTGAGAAGAAAATGTTTTTGTGAATGAGAGGGAAGGGGAGATTTCCAAAGCTTTTCTCTGACATATAGCAAATATTAGCATTTCTTTGGGGAGGAGAATAGCTTCACTTGGATTTTCTACATTCATCAAAAATTACAATATAGTTTTCTGAGGTTATTCCAGCAACGTTCCTTCATTTGGACACAGGCACTGCTTGGGAATTAGAAAGCTGGACTCTAAGCTCTGATGTGTGTCTATGTGACCGTAGTAAAGGCTGCTAAGTTCTGGTCTCAGCTTTCACATCTGGAAAATGTACAGGCTGACTTAGAGGTATTCTAAGATTGATTCCAGTGCTGCAGTCTGGAAATCTATTGCTTTTCCCTAACAGCTTGGAGGAAGAAAACAGGCTCAGAAAAGCAGTGTCTCTAGTACCTGTCTTGTTGATTATGAGTAAGAAAAATGTAGTCTAATAGTATGGTTGGGTAATAAAGGAACATTTGTGAACAACTGTATTTTCTAAGGGCTTCCCAGGTGGGCTTCCTTGGTAGCTGAGTTGGTAAAGAAACTGCCTGCAATGCAAGAGACCCTGGTTCAATCCCTGGGTTGGGAAGATCCCCTGGAGAAGGGAAAGGCTACCCACCCCAGTGTTCTGGCCCGGAGAATTCCATGGACTGTGCAGTGCATGGGGTCACAAAGAATTGGACACGACTGAGTGACTTTCACTTTCACTTTCCCAGGTGGTGCTAGTGGTAAAGAACCCCCTTGCCAATGCAGGAGACGTAAGAAATGGGGGGTTTGATCCCTGTGTTGGGAAGATACCCTGGAGGAGGGTATGACAATCCACTCCAATATTCTTGACCGGAGAAGCCCATGGACAGAGGAGCCTGGCAGGCTACAGTCCATAGGGTCACAAAGAGTTGGACGCGGCTCAAGTGACAGAACTCATGCATGATATTTTCTAAGCTCACCCCAGTTAGGAAATACAGTGCAAGTGAAAGCAGAATTGGTAACCATGTGTCTTAGTGTGTACATAGTTAGGGACCTCCCCCAATGGCCAAAGAAGTAACATCACCATATGAATTCCAGGAGTTCTGAAGTAGAGAGATTAAAGCTCTTTTAATCAAAACAATACAAGAATTCTGGAGCAGGTGAACAACATGCAATACAACTGGCAGAGTTCTAGGATTTAGCATCTCAGTAGGCAAAGAGATAATGGAACTAAAGTATGTCTTTAAAGGCAAGTAGGTCTGTGAAGGGCAGAACACACTGGCCTGGCCTCTTTGCCACGAACAAGCTGTGTGACGTAAGGCAAGTCCCTTCACCACTCTGTGTCTCAGTTTTTTTGTCTGTAGAAGAAGGGATTAGAGTGAATGCATTCCTAGCCGCTTTTGGTTCTAGATTCTTATGACTCTGTAAGAAGAGATTCAAATGCAGTCAACTACAAATTAATAATGTAAACACTACAGATACATATTTTAAATCCTTAAGGAAATGATTTCTTCAAAGACACTCATTTACATATAAATTACTTATAAGCTAAGTTAAACTCATAGTCATACAAGTTTAGATATGAAATAGACCTTAACAACCAGTACTGTCATAAAACTGTGCATTGTAATACATATAATGTGCCCCTTTCCTTGTGAGTTCTTTGAGGCATGAATCATCCTGTGCTTGTTTATATCATTAAAACTTAGACCAGAACAGATATAGAGTAGATACTAACACTAGTTAAATAAATTTTTCAGATAAAGAAACAGAAACTCTGAAAAGGCCTGCTAAGTTGTCCAAAATCCCACAGGTAGTTAGAATGAGACATTACTTTTTCTAAGACTCAAGCAGGGAAGGTGTTTTTTACAAAGGCCAAACTGAGATGGTTTTCCCCAAAAGCATCATCAGCAATAACATCTATTTCATGTAAAGAGGACTTCTAAGGGCTTTAAGGCAGGCCAAATAAAATTGAACAGAGGGTAAGACCTACAATAAATATTCAATAAATAATCATTGCCTGATTTAAGCCTGAATTGAGTTACCCATCTTCTTAAAAGAAATAAAATTTTATTTCTGTGCTTAGCTATCCCCAGAATGGCCACCTTTATTTCTTCTCTCCCTTTGTTTATTTCTGCTACTCCTGATGGAGTAGTGTCACAAGCTACTCCATCAGGAGATGGTGTCTGTTCCTCCACACGCTTGAAATCTAGCCCAGCCTGTGGCTGCTCTGACCAATAGTGCTTAGTAAGAGTGGACTAACTACAGCAGTTCTGGTCCTGATCTTTAGGAGGATATCAGCTTTCAGCTTGGTCTCCTGGAGGTTGGAGCTGATATTTATAAAGTTCAGCTTCACTGCTGAAGAAGTCCTAGAACTACGTGGAGACCAGGAGGAGCCCAGCTGGGTTCAATCTCCCAGCCACCCCTACCCAGGCATGAGGCATTTCTGAGAAACCCGTGTTGAATTATCCACCACAGCTCAGCTAGCCAGAAAGCTAAATATCACAAAGCAACCATAGTCGATGACATGTGGAGCAGAGGGCACAGCGGAATCCTCACTGAACTCATGGCAGACAAAATTAAAGATGGTTGTTTCAGGTCACTTAGTTTGGAGATAGCTTATTCGCAGCCACAAATAAGTGAAAGAATTCCTTATTTTAAAAGTATATAATTCTCCATTCTCCATAAATGAAAAGTTTTCTCATCTCCTACTCTTATCCCAGAATAACACAAGTTATAAAGACTTAATAGTGCTGACCATTTCAAGTTTTGCTATTTTGAGAATTTGTGCAGGATGTCAACATTAAGAAAGCTATTATTTATATTATAGAAAGGGAGTTTTAAACGGTATTCATGTCAGAATTTTGGGCTCCAAAATCACTGCAGATGGTGATTGCAGCCATGAAATTAAAAGATGCTTATTCCTTGGAAGGAAGGTTATGGCCAACCTAGCTAGCATATTTAAAAGCAGAGACATTACTTTGCCAACAAAAGTCTGCCTAGTCAAGGCTATGGTTTTTCCAGTAGTCATGTATGGATGTGAGAGTTGGACGGTGAAGAAAGCTGAGCGCTGCAGAATTGATGCTTTTGAACTGTGGTGTTGGAGAAGACTCTTGAGAGTCCCTTTGACTGCAAGGAGATCCAACCAGTGCATCCTAAAGGAGATCAGTCCTGGGTGTTCATTGGAAGGACTGATGTTGAAGCTGAAACTCCAATACTTTGGCCACCTCATGTGAAGAGTTGACTCATTGGAAAAGACCCTGATGCTGGGAAGGATTGGGGGCAGGAGGAGAAGGGCACGACAGAGGATAAGATGGTTGGATGGCATCACTGACTCGATGGACATGGGTTTGGGTAAACTCCGGGAGTTGGTGATAGACAGGGAGGCCTGGAGTGCTGCAGTTCATGGGGTCGCAAAGAATTGGACACGACTGAGCGACTGAACTGAACTGATGTATAAGCTATAATTTCAGTTTCTTTCCCCATAAATCTAGGCTTACCTTTTATAAAGAAGTCAACCGGTGCAGCAAAAATTTGCCTTGCTCAGGTGTATTTGTTTGGCAAAAAGAGTAATTTTAGAGGATGACTGTCATTTGATGGTTCAGTGGGTAAAGGATCTGCCTGCAATGTAGGAGACACAGATTCAATCTCTGGGTCGGGAAGATTTCCTGGAGGAGGAAATGGCAACCCACTCCAGTATTCTTGCCTGGAGAATTCCATGGACAGAGGAGCCTGGCGGGCTACAGTGCAGGGGGTCACGAAGAGTCTAACACGACTGAGTGACTAAGTGTGCACATCATTTATAGTCTGAGCACTATCCTTTTCTTTCTTCTGCTTTTTCTAATCTCTGATTTATTGTTTCTATTTTCATTCCAAATGCTTCCTTCACTTACATATGTATTCTTTCAGAAAGCCTTTATTGCCTCCCTACTGCACTCCTGACATATTCCAGGCACTGGTGAAGAAGCCATGATGACTACGAGATAGACATGTCCCTCCAGGGGCTCGAATCCTATTAGGGAAAACAAGTTCATAAACAGGGCCCATGGGGTAAAGTAACTATTAAAATGTGCTAAAATGGAATAATTACAAAGGAGAATGAGAACTTAGAGATGACTACAGTGTCTACAAAGGTAAGTAAATTCTTCCAGAGAAGGTGAATTTAGATCTTAGAAAATAAAAATTTTTCAGACAAAAAAATGATAGAGGACATTTCAGGCAGAGAGAATGACATTTGCAAAAGCTTGAAAAAATAAGGCAAAAAAGGCAAAGCTCCCATTGTTGATATAGCCAAGGATTGATGGGGGAGGGCAGGGGTTGTGCTTAGTCACTCAGTCGTTTCCAACTCTTTGCGACCCCATGTACTATATAGCCCATCAGGCTTCTCTGTCCGTGGAATTCTCCAGGCAAGAATACTGGCATGGGCTGCCATGCCCTCCTCCAGGGGATCTTCCCAATCCAAGGAGCAAACCCAGGTCTCTCACACAGCAGGTGGATTCTTTGTCACTGAGCCACCAGAGAAGCCCCCGCCTCTGAGGCTGTTTATCATAGCACCATGCTTCTTTGGATTTTTAAAATTACATCTACTGTCTGTTCTGCTGCTGCACATACTTTAAAATGCAAACCAACTCACATTCAACCAGTAATTAGGGGAATGATGTCAGCATAACATAGAAAACAAATTGGACCAAACATGATTTTTCCTAGTGTGTTCATCATTGGAAGTGATTAAATTTCGACTTTTTCACAGTGCAATAAAATACAAACTTTAATGATATTTGAAGAGATCAGAACAAGAAAAAAAGCTGAGGAGTCTCCAAATGTTTTCCTTTAGTAGAAGCAGTGGCTGGTGCAATGGCTTGAAGACCTGCTCTACTGTCCATTATGCTAAGTTACCTGAGAAAGCTGTAAATGCAGATTAAGAACCTGTGCAGACCCTTCTGTGTGTTAACACAAAAAAATCACAACAAAAGGACAAACTTCTGAATTATGTTTTATTTTGGATATAACTTTTTTTTTTTTAAAGTGGCTGTTGCTAAAGATCTACATCTTTAAATGGAAGTTTGAATTTCAGGGTTTAAGTCATCAAAGGGGAGACTGACTCAGATTGTGAGGGCAAAGTTCAGTGGAGATATAACTCTGCTGTTATCTTCAGAAATCTTACAGTTTTTGTTAAGTGTCCTGGTTAAAAAGTGCCCTAGGTTTTGTGGTATCTGTTCCTGATCCTATTTTTCCCATGACTGCTTATGTTTAGTGTGTGATTTTTGCAAAAAAAGTGAAAAATGGATACATATGGTGGTATGGCACAAACACCTGTGCCTAGTATTTTTCTTGAACAACGTTTATGTAAGACTTACAAAATGTCAGACATTTTCCTGATCATTTTACATACATTATCTCATTTAATTCTCCCAACTGATAATTCTATTACTAGCCTATCTTTGTGCTTCCCAGGTGGTGCTAGTGGTAAAGAACCTGCCTGACAACGCAGGAGACATAAGAGACGTGGGTTCGGTCCCTGGGTTGGGAAGATCCCCTGGAGGAGGAAATGGCAACCCACACCAGTATTCTTGCCTGGAGGATTCCATGGACAGAGGAGTCTGACAGGCTATAGACCATAGGGTTTCAAGAATTGGACAGGACTGAAGGGACTTAACACCCACGCACACAGCCTGTCTTTACAAATGAGGAAACTGAGATCTAGAGAGAACAATGAAAAGCAAGAGAATGAATTTTTGAAGTAGATATGCAGGTGGATGCAGAGAGGGGGAAGTCCTCGTCTTTAAGTTATAAAGAGTAGGAGTCAGAGGGCTATCTTAAAAGGTGAGTTTGCTGGGGAATAAGGTTCTGTTAGAAGGAGGCTGTCATGTAAAACGTAGCATATAACCTTACTTGATGAAAATTTGCTTTCAAGTTTTGCCACATGTTTATATGCACAGCCAATTTCCCTTTTAAGTCAGTTTTTCAAGCTTTCATTCAAATTGCCAAAAGATATTCATATGGAATAACGCTGTGTGTGATGACTGTAGCCATTATACAGGCTCATATCACTAACACTGGTTATTCTGGTCCACTAGAGTTGATGAACTGCAATCTCTTATTCCTTCTTTCCCTCTTTCTTCCCTCCCTCCCTCCCCTCCTTCTATTTTACAAATTGATTGGATTAGATACTGAGGTTAGCTCATCACAAAATGATGCCAAGCATGGAATGTGGAGTCCCTATAAACCTCTTGTATGCAAGCTTCTGAAAGGCTCAGTTCCTTACTTTTCCATATATGAAATTGCTGCCAATAGAGAAATTCCTTCAGAAACTGATTTAATAGGAGTAAATGAAATTTTAATGGTAAACAGGCATTTGTGAGCTGCCTAAGGCACAGGCTTCGGGCCCTAGCAGAATGTGGTATTATCAGCAGCAGCCTTCTGTGCATCTGAAATTGGTTAAAACCATTCTTGTTTTCATAATGTGTTCATAATACAACAAAGTACTATAAGAGTTTGCTGTATCACCTGCTAATTGCATTCCAGGATCTGAAAGGAAAAAGATGTCATCATTGAATTAATATTTTATTTGAAATTCCACAATGAGGAGAGAATGTATAAAAGTACAGTAAATAATGCCTATAAATTTGTAAGGAAATAAAAATGTGACTTTGCCTTTTATAATTCTCCCTTTCATTGCTTTATGACAGAAATGTTTCTCCCATTTTTTTCTTCAAATTTTGTTTCCGGTGCCAACTGCTTAGGCTTAGTTGTAATTCCTCTTCTGAGAACAAATTTGGATTCTAAAACATTCCAGTAGATGTAGATCAGTGTTTAGCAAAGTGTGGGCTGAGGACCATGCCTACAAGAATTACCTGAAGTGCTTGTCCAAAAAAAGTGATTTCTTGGATCCAAGACCTATTTTCTGAATTAGAATATTTGGATGTAGGGTTCTGGGCCTCTACATTTTTAAGTTGGTCTTCATGGTTTTTATACATACTAAGATTTAGTGTGTGTAAAATTTAGGTTTAAATCACTGATTTAGAAAATTCAAAGGATTCACAATAAGTGTAATTGTTTCAACCAGGGAAAATAGCCATTGATTCATTGATTCATTGATTTGTTGATTGATTCATTGATTGGTTGATTGATTACTATAGGCCCAAAGTTTTTCTCTGACAGCTTGAACAGGCTTTGTGTTGTCATCCAAATTGAATCAGAGTTAAATAATCTGCTCCATTAGTTGAACACTGAGGATCAAGTCAATAAATCAAAATCCAATCATGTAGCCAATCTCTGTAGCCTTATTTGACTGAAAAATGACATTGGAGACATCTCATACAAAGTTTGTCAAAATAGTGAAACTGATTTATGAGTGCAAAAACATCCTCAAAACAAGACACTGGCTATATTTAGATCTATTCTAAAATCTTCAGTTGCAAATATTGATACATGAAGGTCACTTAGGACCTATCTGTTGCTAAATCTGAAAGTCTCTTTCCAGTACTTAACTTGCTTGATTTCTCAGAAGTTAGTTGACATTATTGAATGCTCCCTCCTTTTCGAAATAGCCTCTTGAAACCAGACTTGAAAGAGACACGTGTTCCCCAATGTTCATCCCAGCACTGTTTATAATAGCCAGGACATGGAAGCAGCCTAGAGGCCCATCAGCAGATGAATGGATAAGGAAGCTGTGGTGCATATACACAATGGAATATTACTCAGCCATTAAAAAGAATACATTAGAATCAGTTCTAACGAGGTGGATGAAACTGGAGCCTATTATACAGAGTGAAGTAAGCCAGAAAGAAAAGCACCAATACAGTATACTAACATATATATATATATGGTATTTAGTCAATTGGTAAAGATAACCCTGTATGCGAGACATCAAAAGAGACACAGATAAATAGAACAGTATTATGGACTCTATGGGAGAAGGAAATGGCAACCCACTCCATTGTTCTTGCCTGGAGAATCCCAGGGACGGGGGAACCTGGTGGGCTGCCATCTATGGGGTCGCACAGAGTCGGACACGACTGAAGTGACTTAGCAGCAGCAGCATGGACTCTATGGGAGGGGGTGAGGGCGGGTTGATATGGGAGAATGGCATGGAAGCATGTAAATCGTCATATGTGAAACGAATTGCCAGTCCAGGTTCAATGCATGATACAGGGTGCTTGGGGCTGGTGCACCGGGATGACCTGAAGGGATGGGATGGGGAGGGAGATGGAAAGGGGGTTCTGGAAGGGGAAAACATGTACACCCATGGTGGATTCATGTCAATGTATGGCAAAACAAATACAATATTGTAAAGTTAAAAAGTAGAAAAAGAAATAGCCTCTTCCCTTGGATTCTATGATTCAACACTGTGGGAGTGAAGGGCATGCTGCTGCCTAAATCTAGTGGCTTAACACAAAAGAAGTTTATTTCTTACCCTGTAAAGTTCAATAGTGCTTTCCCTCAGAGAATGAGGAGGGTTTCTGACTTTTTCTGGGTGTTGACACTGAGCCACTTGTTGGAGAAGAGAGAGATCATTATGGGAGATTTTTATGCATCAGCTTTGAAAGGGGCCTTCAACCCTTTGCTCCCATTCCATTAATTATGGATTAATCATATGGTAAGACCGAACTTCCTGGGAGGCTGGGATAAAAGGCCAGAAAAAAGAAGGAGCAGATTGGTGCTCAGGTATCAATCTATGCCAAACAGCTCTCTCTGTTTTCTTCCTAAGACTGCATGCTATTTTCTCAGATGCATTTGTGACTTTGTTGTCTGCCCAATCCTTCAACATTGATTTTCCTCCTGACTAGAAATCTGCTACTCTTCTTTTTCTTCAAACTTTCCCTGGTCAATATCATTCTATCTCATGGCTTTAATGTACATGTCTAGCCTAGGGAGCCCCCAAAGCAAAGCCAAATTGGTGCTGAAACTCTGTCCCTCAGAATCTCAAATGGGCCTCAGCCTCAAATGTGCCAAATTGGATTTGTCAGCTCCACCCTGAATCTTCTTTCCCTCCAGCTTTCCTTGACATAGTAAGTGGCACTTGGTGTTCAGTTGCTGGTCATGTCTGACTCTCTGCAAGCCCATATCCTCCACCAAGTTGCCCAAATCAGAGACATGGGTGTGCCCCCTTATTGCCGCAGCTCTTCCCCTTGTCACCTAGTCTCTAAGTGCTCATAATTCTAGTTGCCAAATATCTCTTACATCTAATCATATCTCCCCATCCCCAATATCTGAGTAAAGTCCATCATCATCTTTTTGTCCCTTTTTGGTTTCTGTCCCCAGTCTGGTGCTCCCATTGCTACCAAAGCCATTTATATAAAGTTATCTCAAGTTCATATCTTTTCTCTGCTTTAAAATTTTCAATGGCTTCCCTACATCATCACAATCAAGTCCAAGCCCTTTAACACGGTTTAGTGTTCTTCATAATTTCCTATCTCTCTCCCTCTTGACCTCTAACTTCTCCTCTCTCATTATTTCCTTTAAACATGCAATATTATTTTATTTTCTAAGGTATACCATTCTCTCTTTTTCCTCTGAACTTTTTCATACACTGTTCCCTTTATTCAGAACACTTTCCTTAACCTCTCTGAGAGTCCAAATCCAACTCATTTTTCAGGTCTCAGCTTAAATGTCACTTCCTTTTGGAAATATAAAGAAATTCTTTAGATTAGAAGCTCTGCTTATGTTCCAATGATGCCTGGAATTTCATTGTATTTTCTAGGTTAGAATGTTTATCTCCCTCACTATTCTACTATCTCCATGAAACAAGTAGCTATAGTTTTTGTACTCACTACTGTATCTCTAAGGTTCTTCGTGGGCTCACTGGAATTTGTTGATGAATGAATAAATAAAGTAATTAAGCGAGAAATTCAACCAGCCACTATCGCGTTTCTGCACAGTCTATGACAAATGATTGCTTCAGTTCAGTTCAGTCGCTCAGTCGTGTCCAACTCTTTGCAACCCCATGAACTGCAGCATGTCAGGCCTCCCTGTCCATCACCAACTCCCTGAGTCCACCCAAACCCATGTCCATTGAGTCGGTGATGCCATCCAAACATCTCATCCTCTGTCATCCCCTTCTCCTCCTGCCCTCAATCTTTCCCCAAATCAGGGTCTTTTCAAATGAGTCAGCTCTTCGCATCAGGTGGCCAAAATATTGGAGTTTCAGCTTCAACATCAGTCCTTCCAATGAACAACCAGGACTGATTTCCTTTAGGATGGACTGGTTGGATCTCCTTGCAGTCCAAAGGAGTCTCAAGAGTCTTCTCCAACACCACAGTTCAAAAGCATCAATTCTTCTGCACTCAACTTTGTTTATAGTCCAACGCTCACATCCATACATGACTAGTAGAAAAACCATAACTTTGATGGACCTTTGTTGACAAAGTAATATCTCTGCTTTTTAAAATGCTGTCTAGGTTGGTCATAACTTTCCTTCCAAGGAGTGATTTTGGAGCCCCCCCAAAATAAAGTCAGTTACTGTTTCCCCATCTATTTGCCATGAAGTGATGGGACTGAATGCCATGATCTTAGTTTTCTGAATGTTGAGCTTTAAGCCAACTTTTTCACTCTCCTCTTTCTCTTTCATCAAAAGACTCTTTAGTTCTTCTTCACTTTCTGCATTAGGGTGGTGTCATCTGCATATCTGAGGTTATTGACATTTCTCCTGGCAATCTTGATTCCAGCTTGTGCTTCATCCAGCCCAGAATTTCTCATGATGTACTCTGCATATAAGTTAAATAAGCAGGGTGACAATATACAGCCTTGACATACTCCTTTTCCTATTTGGAACCAGTCTGTTGTTCCATGTCCAGTTCTAACTGTTGCTTCCTGACCTGCATATAGGTTTCTCAAGAGGCAGGTCAGGTGGTCTGGTATTTCCATCTCTTTCAGAAGTTTCCACAGTTTATTGTGATCCACACAGTCAAAGGCTTTGGCATAGTCAATAAAGCAGAAATAGATGTTTTTCTGGAACTCTCTTGCTTTTTCGATGATCCAGCGGATATTGGCAATCTGATCTCTGGTTCCTCTGCCTTTTCTAAAACCAGCTTGAACATCTGGAATTTCATGGTTCATGTATTGCTGAAGGCTGGCTTGGAGAATTTTGAGCATTACTTTACTAGCGTGTGAGATGAGTGCAATTTTGCAGTAGTTTGAGCATTCTTTGGCATTGCTTTTCTTTGAGATTGGAATGAAAACTGACCTTTTCCAGTCCTGTGGCCACTGCTGAGTTTTCCAAATTTGCTGACATATTGAGTGCAGCACTTTCACAGCATCATCTTTTAGGATTTAAAATAGCTCAACTGGAATTCCATCACCTCCACTAGGTTTGTTCGTAGTGATACTTCCTAAGGCCCACTTGACTTCACATTCCAGGATATCTGGCTCTAGATGAGTGATCACACCATTGTGATTATCTGGGTCGTGTAGATCTTTTTTGTATAGTTCTTCTGTGTATTCTTATGTATCATAATTAATCCTTCTATGAAACAGTTCTCCACAAGTTCAACTTCTGAGGCATCTTGATGCCCAACTCCAATCACTTTCTCTAATCAGAATTCAAAAAAGACAAGAACTGCCCTTTGTTCCCATGCACCTGCTTATTTCCATTATGATCAACCTCCTCAAGGAACTCTAGCCAAGCCAAGGAATGATTTCCATAAGACCTTCCTGAGGAACACAATAAAGGAAATCAAACAGACATCTGTGCATTGTTTATACCTCCATTAGCCTTTCCTGAATTGTAAATTACTTAACAACAGCTGGGAAAGAGAGAAGGGCAAGATATTCTATTTGAAAAAGGAGGTATGAACATAACAACCAATTCAGTGCTTTCAAGTTTTATTATCCACAAAGTTATGGTATTTTTATTACTTACAATTGGTAATTATACTACAATCAGGAGACATCAGTATATTGCACACTTACATAAAGCAAGTGAAGAAAATTCTAAAAACATCAATTGACTTTGGAAAGTTAAATGGAGAAAATGTGTACCCTTTGCGGATGCTGGTTTCTGCCACTGTGATCCTCCTCTGGGATGAAAGCTCTTCCCCAGTTGGGGAGAGCTCTCTGCCTCTTTGACTGCCTTGAGGGAAGAGAGTCAACCTTGCCCAAGGTCGTAACACTTTTGCAAAGCAACTTGCTCCACTGACTGTGTGACTTGAAGAAGAAAGAGCCAGGCCTATTGACCCAATTTGACACAACTCTTAAGGATTCCTGGGCTTCCCTGGTGGCTCAGATTGTAAAGAATCTACCTGCAATGCAGGAGACCCAGGTTCCATCCCTGGGTTGGGAAGATCCACTGGAGAAGGGAATGACTATTCTAGTATTCTTGCCTGAGGAATCCCATGGACAGATGAGCCTGGTGGGTTACAGTCCAGTGTCCCAAAGACTTGGACACGACTGAGAGACTAATACTTTCACTTTCACTAAGGACTCCCAGTTAAATTTGGAGCTTCCAGTGGGGCTGGCTGAGGTCTTGATGTGAATGCATTAAAGTTGCAATGCTCCCTCTATCCAATACTAATTTCCTTTCTCTCCCTACTGCTGATCCCAGGAATATTCCCTAATAAACTTCCTCCCTGTTAATCTTTGTCTCAGATTCTGCACACATAAGCTTTCTATTCTTAGGCTGGAAATTTAGTCTCAGATATGAATTTGCTTATTTTATTATGCCATGAGTTCTAGAAGGTATACTGCTGCTGCTGCTGCTCCTAAGTCGCTTCAGTCGTGTCTGACTCTGTGCGACCCCATGGATGGCAGCCCACCAGGACTCCTCTGTCCACGGGATTCTCTAGGCAAGAAAACTGGAGTGGGGTGCCATTTCCTTCTCCTAGAAGGTATACTCGGAGAAGGCAATGGCACCCCACTCCAGTACTCTTGCCTGGAAAATTCCATGGATGGAGGAGCCTGGTAGGCTGCAGTCCATGGGGTCGCTAAGAGTCAGACACAACTGAGCGACTTCACTTTCACTTTTCCCTTTCATGCACTGGAGAAGGAAATGGCAACCCACTCCAGTGTTCTTGCCTGGAGAATCCCAGGGACGGCGGAGCCTGGTGGGCTGTCGTCTATGGGGTCGCACAGAGTCGGACACGACTGAAGCGACTTAGCAGCAGCAGCAGAAGGTATACTGGGTAGATTAAATGTGAATTGTTTAATGATATTGGCAAGGAAGTAAGATTGGTTGGGGGATGGAGGTGGGAACAGGAGCATAAGGCAGATGACAGACTGACTCCCATAAACTTAAGCTTCTTAAATGACCTGTGAGTTTTGCTATTAAAAGACACCTTCTCCTGTCTCTGACCTATACGGAGCTTTGTGGTAATTCCTATAACTTTGCTTTTATATTTTATCTATACTTTGTTAACTGACATGTCTGAGCATAACAATTCCCATTTAATATAAAACTGATTCCAGTTTTGAGAACTTTCTGTGTTCCAGGGACTGGGCAAAATGATCCATGTACAATCTTAATAGAATTTCTGGATTTTGAAAAAAAAATTGCACAACATGTTTTTTCTGTGTATTATATTTTGTTGTGCTTAAATTCTCTAGAAATTGGCTGTGCATTTAAGGACTAATTAGACTAATCTTTCTTTCTTTTTTTAAATAAATTTATTTATTTTAGTTGGGGGCTAATTACTTTACAATATTGTAGTCGTTTTTGCCATACATTGACATGAATCAGCCCTGGATTTAAATCTTTCTTAATTAGGGTTATTGATTAATAACAAAAACTTAAGCCTTACACTCACCATGTAGCAGGATGTCTAGTGCATCATGAAGTCAGTGTTTAGGCTCAAGTGCTCAACAGTGAGACCAGGTCTCATGGGAGAGAGCTGTGTCTGCCAGCCTGCTGAATCTTTTTTGACATTCTAATCAGCATACCCTAGAGTCATTGCTGTTGCAACTACTTCTGGTTTATTGATGAAGGAAAGAGTTATTTCCCCATTCATAAAGGGAGGGGGAGCAGTCAAAAGACCAAGAACCACATCAGACTAGGAAAGGATTACATATTTAAACAAACATGGATGGCTTGGCATGGAAAATGTAGAGGGGATCGAAAATCTTCAAATAAGAGAATAGATTAAGTGTGGGTATGAGCTTCCCTGGTGACTCAGAGGTAAAGAATTTGGCTACGATGTGGGAGACCTGGGTTGGGGAGATCCCCTGGAGGAGTGCTTGGCAACCCACTCCAGTATGCTTGCCTAGAGAATCCCCAAGGACAGAGGAGCCTGGTGGGCTACAGTCCATAGGGTCACTGAGAGTTGGACACACTGAGTGACTAAGCACAGCACAGTATGAACAGATCTTTCTGGGAAGAACAGGGAACTGGCAAGAGGAACTTCAATCAGCAACTCACTTCATTTTGGCATTTGTCAAGTCACCATATCCAGATTCCTGGCACCATGCTATAGTCTCTGCCCTAGGAGTCAACAGTGGGGGAACCAATGGATACAAACACAGCATCACTATCCTAAGGCACGTACTGACCAAGAAGTGAACAGAGGGGATCAATACAATCCTGGAAGCTATAACCTATGTCCAGAAGCAGTTAAACCAATTCTCTCTCTGAGCTTTTTAAAAGGTTATTTCAGGATATTTCTTAAGGAAAAATATACCCTTGTATTGATCTGTTGAGTTATATTTTCCGAATAATTTGCCTGAGAAAATCTTTGTGTTTAAGTAGGAAATTGCTGGGAGAAAATAAAATTTTCTTCTCCTGTTGACAGCAGGTTTACCAAATCATCTACTGTGAGCACAACTTTATCCACTCACAAAAGAGATTACAGTCAGAACTACTTTTCAACAAAAATAAAGGCTTCTATTTTCTGCATTTATTACTATAATGTGGTGAAAACCACTCCACACTTCTCTCCAATGGGTTTATACCTGTAGCAAGTCCCTGCAGATCTGAGAAGCTCCTACCACATCTCAGAGGAAGCAGAAGAACAGGTAGAGAAGGGGCAGGAGGTATGTTGACATAAAGTCATTGATTTCAAGATGCTCAAAACTCAGAAGGGAGGCAAGGGTACAACTGTGGGATTTGTGAGCCATATTTTCTGTTATCCATTCTTCTAATTAAAAAAAAAATCTTTGGAGAGGGGAGGAGATGATGGCTCCTAGCAGATTAGGATTTTTTCTTTTTTTTTAGAATGTGCCTTATAAATAATAATGCCCTCCTCCAATTAATTTAGTACCTATAGCCATCTGTCAGATTCCTTAGTTCTATGTGTGCAAAGGAAGCAATGGCATAAGAATTATATGTTTATTTATAATCTGAATTATTTTTGTAAATATATATACATATTTCCATATATATATGTGTGTGTATATATATATTTATATATATATATATATATATATATATATAGCGAGAGAGAGAGAGAAAGAGAGGGAGAAAGTAAGAGAGTTTTAGCTTTTGTTTGGGTTTGAATTGTTTCAACTGAGAAAGACTAGATAGTTTAAGAATTCAAGTGTCAATTATTTAAGGCACAGTGGCCCTTTCCTATATTATTCCTTTTAAAAATGCATTGTCACCTGATCAGCAAACTATACGAAATCCTGTAATTATGTTTTTCAAAAAACACTTTTCTAGAAGTTTCTAAAAAAATGTAACTGTAATGTGGGAATGGGTTAGTCTAGTGTGTAGAGAAAGGATGGCAGTCATTATGCCAGCAGCCTAGGGCAAAAGTCATGACTGCAAACAACCACTAAATCCACCTCTGCCCTTTATGGTGGTGGTTTAATCAGTTGTGTTTGACTCTTGCGACCCCATGGTAGACCAGGCCAAAAGAAGCAAAGGCAGTGTGATACAAAGTAAACCTATTAGAGAAGTAGTCTTTCTTGACAGTAATGCTACAAGAAACTTGTAATACATATCCTTATACAAAAGACAGGCAGTTAGATTTGCTACATAAAACAGGCAAAATAGCCAAAATAAAAATGGTTTTAACAAATTAACAGCTATTTCTCTCCTATGTAAAGCAAGATCAGACAGTGAACCCCAAGCTTCTTTGGAGAATCGTCATGGGGTCACCGAAGACTCAGGCTCCATAGATCTGATCTAAGATCCTCAAGATGTGCGGTTTCCATCTTTTGGTCCAAGATGGCTGCTGGAGCACCATCCATCACATTTGAGTTTCAGGCTGTCAGCAAGGAGTAAGGCCCAAATTGTCCTTTTCTATTTATGAAAACTTTCTGAAAGTCTCACAGAACAATTCCTTATTTATTTTATTGGCTAGAATTTAGTCACCTCAAGCTTTTACTGGGCTGTAATGAATCCAGAATGTGTCTTTTTCTGGATTGTAGTGAATACTGCTAAAAATATTTGAGACAACTAACTGATCATCTCTGCCACAGACAGAGAATAACAAAATACACAACGTTTTCAATGACCATTTTGCAGAAAATACAAATGGAATTTTTATAGAAATGTGCTATCAGAGACAAGGGAACAAAGTCCTTTGATCACAAAATATGGGTGCATATACATCCACTTAGCCCAAGTCTCTGGAAGTTCAGGAGAAATTAATGCTGAAACTCCAGAGAAATAATTACACATTAAACCAGCTGCCTTTAGTTCAAGTGGTCAGGTCTCTAGGGACCAACCTACTTTAAGAAAAATTAAGTTCTTATAGGAAAAACAGAAATCTCATTTTTATCAAAGAGTTGTAATCAATACATAGCTTTCTATTCCTTTAGCCTTCTAACAGGCATAAGATACACAAAACTTCTGCCTGCGGTCTATACAATAATGTAATTGTAAGGAAAGTGCTTTGCTCAGAGCAAATGTTTATGCGGCCTGTGTGTATCTAGAATTCTTTCTATCCCTTCAGATCTAAAGAAGAATTATTTGGGCCTCATTCCCTGGACTGTGATTGATCAGAGCCCTTTTCAAGATTTTGCCATGAGCCCCAGGGGGATTTGTGTCTTCGTGGTCACCTCTGGCTTGAGACACCTGCTTCCACCCCTTGGCTCTAATTTTATGAATCGGCTTGCTCTCTTGCTCATGTTGTTCCTCTCCCACTGTGTCAACTCTGAGGTAGGACATGGATGCTTTTTTTATTTTTCAAATACACAAAAAATACAACCTTTTCCACCATATGAAGCAACAAAAACAATCAAATTCCCACACAAGGTAATTTTCTGTGACTAGTACTTTTCTGGGTTGTGTCAGGGTATACATCATATACACATGAACAAGTTCCAGTGGGATAAGAGACCTTTACTCTTTGCTGACAAAGGTCTGTAAAGTCAAAGCTGTAGTTTTTTTTTTCCAGTAGTCACATAGGGATGTGAGAGTTGAACCATAAAGAAGGTTGAGCACTGAAGAATTGATGCCTTTGAACTGTGATGCTGGAGAAAACTCTTGAGAGGCCCTTAGACAGCAAGGAGATCAAACTACTGAATCCTAAAGGAAATCAATCCAGAATATTCATTGGAAGGACTGATACTGAAGATCCAATTCTTTGGCCATCTGATGTAAAGAGCTGACTCATTAGAAAAGACCCTGGTGCTGGGAAAGATTGAAGGCAGGAGGAGAAGGGGACGACACAGTACAAGATGGGTGGATGGCGTCACTGACTCAATGGATATGAGTTTAAGCAAACTCTGGGAGATGGCGAAGGACAGGGAAGCCTGGCCTGCTGCAGTCCATGGGCTTGCAAAGCGTTGGACACAACTTAGTGACTGAAAAACAACAAGCCACCACACCACTGGGGAAAGTTTCTTGGTGGCCTCATTCTCATTTCTACTTCATCTAATCCCTTTTCAACCACACACAACTTTGCTGGATTCTTGGCTCTCAAATATGGAGACATAAAGCTCTCTTTGGCCCTTATTCCCAAGTTTACTCTTGCATATTCAAGGTGAACTTGCATATTCAAGTTCCATGGAATGGCACAGCTGGACACAGTTATGGTCACACGTGGTGGGTTTGTAGACATCTTACCTGCATTGGGTTACCTTTGGCCCCTGGCCTGGTTTTAGGATCATAGCGGTGAAAATGAGAGGATGGATACAAAAAGCAAATCACAGCATCTGTTAGTGAATACACTGTAGTCATTTAATAAGCATTAGGTATTACTATTATAAGAGAAGCAAACTTCAATTGATACTGCTTTTTTCACTGAGAAAAATGTGGAATCTTTCTATTCTTTTAATGCAAAATCATTTTAATTCAAACATAGGAGCCTCTACAATTTGGATTTGGGGAAGGAGACTGTCAGGGGTCATATCCTGCTAGTTGTCAGGATAAGATGATTCTTGGAGTGATTTCGTAGAAACACGGGCTGTGTTTCTGTTACCATATAACAGTGGAAGAGAGCAGCAGATAAGTATACAATAGTCAAGCATGTGAGCACTGGACAGCAGTCAAAAAACTAATTCATCACTAAGGAAATGTAATAACTAACATCTAAGGTATCAAATAACTGACCAAACTGATTGATGGGGCTTCCCATGTAGCGCTAGTAGTAAAGAACCTGCCTACCAATGCAGGAGACTTAAGAGGTGCAGGTTAAATCCCTGGGTCAGGAAGATCCCCCAGAAGAGGAAATAGCAACCCACTCCAGTATTCTTGCCTGGAGAATCCCATGGACAGAGGAGCCTTGTGGGCTACAGTCCATCAGGTTGCAAGAGTCAGACACGACTGAAGCGATTTAGCACGAAGCTGATTAACAATTTATTCTGAGCTTCATAACCCAAATAAACAATAAATGTACAACCATTCAATATCTTGGAAATAACCCCTTTGAATCTTCACATCTGTCCTGCACTCTTTTTTTTTTGTCCTGCACTCTTTTGTCTCTTACTCCTTTCATTCATTTTCTCACTTAACCTGTCCTGCTTTTCTCCCCCTCCCTCAATTTTTTTTAAATTCTTCGCCTCTTTAGAGCCCTTGCTTTAATTGATTATGAGTTGAGAGCTCAGTTCAGTTCAGTCACTTAGTTGTGTTCAACAGTTTGCCACCCCATGGACTGCAGCATACCAGGCTTCCCTGTCCATCACCAACTCCCAGAGCTTACTCAAACTAATGTCCACTGAGTTAGTGATGCCATCCAACCATGTGATCCTCTGTTGCCCACTTCTCCTCCCGCCTTCAATCTTTCTCAGCATCAAGGTCTTTTCCAATGAGTCAGTTCACATCAGGTGGCCAAAGTATTGGAGTTTCAGCTTTAGCATCAGTCCTTTCAATGAATATTCAGGACTGGTTTCCTTTAGGATTGACTGGTTGGATCTCCTTTAGGATGGACTGGTTGGATCTCCTTGCAGTCCAAGGGACTCTCAAGACTCTTCTCCACCACCACAGTTCAAAAGCATCAGTTCTTTCATGCTCAGCTTTCTTTCTAGTCCAACTCTCACATCCATACATGACTAGTGGAAAAACCATAGCTTTGACTACATGGACCTTTGTTGGCAAAGTAATGTCTCTGCTTTTTAATATGCTGTCTGGTTTGGTCATAGCTTTTCTTCCAAGGAGCAAGGGTTTTCTAACTTCATGGCTGCAGTCACATCTGCAGTGATTTTGGAGCCCCAAAAAACAAAGTCTGTCACTGTTTCCACTATTTTCCCATCTATTTCCCATGAAGTGATAGGACTGGATGCCATGCTCTTAGTTTTCTGAATGCTGAGTTTTAAGCCAACTTTTTCACTCTCCTCTTTCACTTTCATCAAGAGGCTCTTTAGTTCTTCACTTTCTGCCATAAGGGTGGTGTCATCTGCATATCTGAGGTTATTGATATTTCTCCCAGCAATCTCGATTCCAGCTTGTGCTTCATCCAGCCCAGAATTTCTCATGATGTGCTCTGCATATAAGTTAAATAATCCGGGTGACAATATACAGCCTTGACGTACTCCTTTTCCTATTTGGAACCAGTCTGTTGTTCCATGTCCAGTTCTAACTGTTGCTTCCTGACCTGCATACAGGTTTCTCAAGAGGCAGGTCAGGTGGTCTGGTATTCCCATCTCTTTCAGAATTTTCCACAGTTTATTGTGAGCCACACAGTCAAAGGCTTTGGCACAGTCAATAAAGCAGAAATAGATGTTTTTCTGGAACTCTCTTGCTTTTTCGATGATCCAGCAGATGTTGGCAATTTGATCTCTGGTTCCTCTGCCTTTTCCAGAACCATCTTGAACATCTGGAAGTTCACGGTTCACGTATTGCTGAAGCCTGGCTTGGAGAATTTTGAGCATTAGTTTACTAGCATGTGAGATGAGTGCATTTGTGCGGTAGTTTGAGCATTCTTTGGCATTGCCTTTCCTTGGGATTGGAATGAAAACTGACTTTTCCCATCCTGTGGCCACTGCTGAGTTTTCCAAATTTGCTGGCATATTGAGTGCAGCACTTTCACAGCATCATCTTTTAGGATTTAAAATAGCTCAACTGGAATTCCATCACCTCCACTAGCTTTGTTTGTAGTGATGCTTTCTAAGGCCCACTTGATTTCACATTCCAGGATGTCTGGCTCTAGGTGAGTGATCACACCATCGTGGTTATCTGGGTCATGAAGTTTTTTTTTTTTTTTGTATAGTTCTTCTGTGTGTTCTTGCCACCTCTTCTTAATATCTTCTGCTTCTGTTAGATCCATGCCAGTTTTGTCCATTATTGTGTCCATCTTTGCATGAAATGTTCCCTCGGTATCTCTAATTTTCTTGAAGAGATCTCTAGTCTTTCCCATTCTATTGTTTCCTCTATTTCTTTGCATTGATCGCTGAGGAAGGCTTTCTTGTCTCTCCTTGCTGTTCTTTGGAACTCTACATTCAGATGGGTATATTTTTCCTTTTCTCCTTTGCTTTTAGCTTCTCTTCTTTTCTCAGCTATTTGTAAGTCCTCCTCAGACAGACATTTTTCATTTCTTTTTCTTGGGGATGGTTTTGATCACTACCTCCTGTACAATGTCATGAACCTCCATCCACAGTTCTTTAGGCACTTTGTCTATCAGATCTAATCATTTGAATCTGTTTGTCACTTGTACTGTATAATCATAAGGGATTTGATTTAGGTCATACCTGAACGGTCTAATGGTTTTCCCTACTTTCTTCAATTTAAGTCTGAATTTGGCAATAAGGAGTTCATCGTCTGAGCCACAGTTAGCTCCCAGTCTTGTTTTTGCTGACTGTATAGAGTTTCTCCATCTTTGGCTGCAAAGAATATAATCAATCTGATTTCAGTGTTGACCATCTGGTGATGTCCATGTGTAGAGTCTTCTCTTATGTTGTTGGAAGGGGGTGTTTTCTATGACCAGTGTGTTATCTTGATTAGCCTTTGCTCTGCTTCATTTTATACTCCAAGGTCAAATTTGCCTGTTACTCCAGGTATTTCTTGACTTCCTACTTTTGCATTCCAGTCCCCTATAATGAAAATAACATCTTTTTTGGTGTTAGTTCTAGAAGATCTTGTAGGTCTTCATAGAATGGTTCAGCTTCTTCAGCATTACTGGTTGGGGCATAGACTTGAATTGCTGTAATATTGAATGGTTTGCCTTGGAAATGAACAGAGATCATTCCGTCATTTTTGAGATTGCATCCATGTACTGCATTTTGTACATGTACTCTTTTGTTGACCATGATGGCTACTCCATTTCTTCTAAGAGATTCTTGCCCACAGTAGTAGATATAATGGTCATCTGAGTTAAATTCACCCATACAAGTCCATTTTAGTTCACTGATTCCTAAAATGTCTATGTTCACTCTTGCCATCTCCTGTTTGACCACTTCTAATTTACCTTGATTCATGGACATAACATTCCAGGTTCCTATGCAATATTGTTCTTTACAGAGTTGAGAGCTACAATACTTTATTTTCCTTCAAATTAGTTACACATATTTAATAAATAACCATTCCCACTTTTTGAAGCAGACAATATTTTCCTCTCCAAATAAAGCAAAACTTATTTATTTTGCAGTCAAGTGATTTTCCTTTTGAGAATTCTAATCCTTAGGAAAATGGCTTATTCATCCTGGTCCAAATGTTTCTCCTCCAGGCTGTATCTTGCTCCCTCCCTGTGGTTTCTTGACTCTAGTTTCTCAAATTATTTATTATTCAACCACTTCTTGAAGATTTATTATCTGTCAGACACTGAGATGGATGCTATGGATTCAATAAACTTTGGTTCCTTTTCTGCAGGAGCATGTAGCATATTTGGAGACAAGCTATAAAAATACACAATGCATAGTTTAAGTAAGAGTTTCACAACATTCTATATACATATTCATGATATGTCCTGTTAAGAGTTTTAACAGTTAAGTCACACCAGAACCAGTTTAGTGATACAATTATATTGTCCTTAGCTCAGCTGGTAAAGAATCTGCCTGCAATGCAGGAGATCTGGGTTCAATCCCTAGGTTGGGAAGATCCCCTGGAGAAGGGAATGGCTACCCACTCCAGTATTCTGACCTGAATTATTCAGGTCACTGGTCATTCTAGTGAAAGTCAGATAAGAATAGACAAAATTTCATATATTTTTCACTTATTCACTTGTATTTTAACTTTTATTTATTTAAATTAATTTTTATCAGAGTATAGTTGATTCACAATGCTGTGTTAGTTTCTGCCGTGCAGCAAAGGGAATCATTTATACATATATCCACTCTTTTTATATTCTTTTCTATATAGGTCTAGAGTTCCCTAAGCTATATAGCAGGTTCTTGTTAGTTATCTATTTTATAAGTAGTAGTGTGTTTATGTGAATCCCAATCTCCCAATTCATCCCTTCCCTCTTAAATTATCTTATAAGAAAAATATATTTCTATATGGAGAACAGGATCAAGAGTACAAGGTAGGAGAAATCAGTGTCCATATATCATCTGCTAGTCCTCAAAATATTTTCCCCCCAACTTAGTTAACAAAGGCAGCTCCTCAGAGACTTTAAACTATCCTGGGCATGAGAAGAGAAGGGGTAGGAGCAGAGGGATATGGCAAACAGAAAGCTGGAAATTGTAAGCATTTCAAATGCTGAGAAAGATGGTGCAGAAAAAGGAAATGAAATGAAAAAGAGAATGCTGGCTTGACTGGGAAGAGGAAATTATAGAATTTCAGGATCAGTGGTTTAGAGCGGAGCTAGATCAATGAAGGATTTGAAACTAAGTAAGAATATTCTGTTTAGTGGGTCTGAGAAGTTTCTGATCTCTAACATTTATGCCTTGTGTTATGCGTATGTCTTTGTGAAAATGTCCCTATGTTCTCTACCTCTAACTCATCCAGGTCCCAATTCAGGCAAATGATATTACCAGTTTCTTGTGTATATTTCTGGAGATATTTGATCCATCTATAATATGACTCTATTTATTCTCTTTTGTTGTCAATATGCAGGAAGGATTTTTGAGTCTACTGTGTTGAAGATTTTGCTTATCAATTGTGCCATCTAAAAGTCTATATGTTCCCCCTATAAAATAAAAGGCAATCTCAGGACCATTAGAATTGACTAGAAGGCCAACTCACTTTCCTGAAAGATAATAAAAAAATTGGAGACTTTTTTTTTCCTTTGCTGAAAAAAGAGCAATATGTGCAATTCGTTTTTCATGAGGGAGGGTCACTGTTAAGTATTTGTCTGTATTATGGAAAACATAAGGTCTTTGCACCCAGAGTACTATTATGTGGGAGGTATTACTGAATACAAAGGTAAAAGTGAAAAGGTAATGTGACCTAAGCAAAAAGGGGTCTCCTTCAGAACTGTGCTGGATTATAGTTTAGATAATTTTTCAATAATTACTGTGTTATATTCATTTTCAGAAATTTAGGAACATAATTTTGAAGTCATGTCCAGAAGAAGAAATGAGTGCCTGAGACGTATTGAACTCTTGCTATCTATGGCCATGGTATAGCCTGTTCCCACCTTAAATACCACTCTTTGAAGCCAGAAAGGGTGCTTTATATATTTTTGTATTTCTTACCTAGCCTAATGTTTAGAACCTGGTAGGGTTAGTAGCTCAGTTGTGTCTGACTCTTGGTGACCCCATAGACTGTATCCCACCAGACTCCTCTGTCCATGGAGTTATCCGGGCAAAAATATTAGAATGGGTAGCCATTCCCTTCTCCACAGCATCTTCCCTACCCAGGGATCAAACCTGTGTCTCCTGCATTGCAGGCAGATTAGTTACCTGTCTACTCTATAAATATGTGTTGAATGAATAAATAGATGAGTACATTTATAACTAAATCATCCACCCATCAAACAATCTATGATTTAATTTCTGCACTTTTCAACAACGAATATTTCCATTTGAGCTTTGATGAAAATAGAAAAAGAAGACATAATAGTCCAGTTTTAAGAGCTCTTTATAATAACATTCCATGAACTATAAGGTGTAATTCTTATATCAGTTTTGCTAAATTAAGATGTTAATGAAGAAAACTTCATGAGCCTTGAAATTCTTTTTTTTAGTTACCCTACCTTCACTTTCCAAAAGGGCAAAATAACATCTGTGTGTCTGGAACAAAAGACAAATTAAATAAGAGATTAATTAAGGATTGGATTGACATTTTAAAAAATTTAGTACTATAGAAGTGGGGGAAATCAATCATTTCAAAGTATTAAATTGAGGCTGTTGAATTTTATTGATTAATTTACTTAAAACTCGACTCGGTCGGAACAATTAGAATATCAGGCAAAGAACACAGGCTTTTACATATAAATCAAGCTTTGGAAGGGTTGTCCATTAAATACTATGATTGTTGCAAAAAGTGATAATCACAGGCTTCACACAGCTTTGTTATGAGGAGCCTTTGTGTTCGACATTTTGGAAGTAAGGAAAGTGAATGGCTTGAAAAGTTGAAAAGCCAATTCATCATGATGCCTGACATTTGGTTGCTGATATTATCGTCTGTGTTTTAAAATTCAGAAATCTAAAGTGCTGTCATATAATAGAGGCCAGCAAACAAAGGGTCTTGTTGAAATGTCTGCTCTTATGTGGGAGAGCAACATAATCACAAAAAGTTGATGGTTTTGAATTTGAATATTTATCCCTCCTCATCTCACCCCCCAATTTTAGAAAATAATGAGCTGCTATCTTCTGCAACCAACAAAATTCCATGTACAAGAGACAGATTTTATATAGGGAAACCTAAACATCTACTACAGGACCTCTGTTATTAGAGTTAAAAGATTTTTCTTGACAATGCATCATGTGATGTTTGCTGATCATTGTTTGCTTTATTTCTACTCAAACTCTGAAAGCATATGAAAATGCCTTCACAGCTACTCTGGGAATTCTGCTTAGAATACCAATGGTAGTCTTGCTGCTGCCATTTATGTGTGTTTATACATAAGGTTTCCTAGTCCAGAGATTATTATCTGGTAACAGCAGAGGTTATTTTCAGTAATGTCTGCATCAGAATACATCCAGTTGGATCTATTCAGATCAGCTTCGAGAATCATAGTCTCAAAGTCACAGAAGGCACCCCTCAGAGTCTTGAGGACCAGATAATCTTGGTCCTGAGCCTAATCATCCATTTTCCTTTTCATCAAGGGACACAGCAGTAGGAAGAGAAGAGGGAGGTGAACCGCGCTCACTCCTTTCCTTGTCTGGCATTGACAATCTTGGCACTTTCTGGTTTGCTCTGTGTACTGTGCTAGGGTTTATTGTAGTTACTCTCAGATCAACAGAGAAAAATATTCCCTTTCTTCTTTCCTTACAAATACATCAGGAAAAAGCACCCAGTGATTTGTACAATTGACAATGGCAATCATTGCTCCAGGGCAGATTGAGAAAAACTCATATTCTCTCTAACATAACCCAGAAGTGCCTGTTCATCTACCTTATGGCAGAGGCATGTATTTCATTGCTGCTCTGTGATCTAATTCAGAGGAGAGATAGTTGCTGCATTTTCAATTGGTATATAAAAATAGCTGGTTGCACTAGACACTGTCTGACGTCAATGGAATCATTAAAAAGCAGTGACCTGTCTGCAGAACATCTCTGCAGAAGCCACTGAAGCTCAAGGTGCAGATACTTAAGCCATATCATTTTTCCTTTTGACAGACAGCCATCTTCTGCTGTTGTAAGGTAATTTTCATTGTCATTTAGCTAATATGTGGTCAAAGCTCAAGTTCTTTCTACTACACCACGGTGCATAATCCTGTATAAAATGTCAGCCAGATTTGAGAATAGTTCATATCCTGTGGAGATGGTGGGAATGGATAGTGAGAACCTCAGGAAATTTCTCTGTAGATGCTTAAATAAACTTGAGACCACAGCTTAACTCTTTTTATATTGGTGTCCAACCCAGGCTTTTGTGCTAAAACTTAAAGGTGACAGATACAGGAGGCCACTGACAATAACCAATACTGCAGTGGCTCAGATGCTAAAGAATCCACCTGTCAATGCAGCAGACCTGAGTTCGATCCCTGGGTTGGGAAGATACCCTGGAGGAGGGTATGGCAACCAACTTCAGCATTCTTGCCTAGAGAATCCCCATGGACAGAGGAGCCTGGCAGGCTACAGTCTATGGGTTCGCACAAAGTCAGACATTACTGAGCAACTAAGCATAGCACAGCGCTGAGGACCTCTTATAAATTGTTTCTAAGAGATGGAGCTCATACCAGGAATCGGATATGAGTATCAGAATGCCAGATGGGGTCAGGCTTGGGAGTCTGCCAAATCTGTTCTCCTGGAAAAAGTTCTGCTGTTTTTCTTCCAATACAGAGTCCCTTTCCCATTTTCCAATTTCAAGCTAAATTCTACCCACCCTGCAAATGACCTTGAAGTCTGAGCAATCACCCTGGCATATTTTCTTTCCCCTTCCTGATCAAACTACTCCAGGTCAAGGCCACTGCCCTACCTCAGACCTTCATCAAATTCTCTCTTTCACTGTCATGAAAGAATACTCTCTCCACTCCGTCTTTCATCATTCCCAGGGCAATCCTTCTGAAATACCTTCTGATTATGATAGCCCCTTGCTCAACAACTGTCAGTGTCTCCCAATGTGAGAGCTCCCCATCTAGATTCCCTTTAACCTGTCAGACTCACCTATGTCCTAGCAAGAGGCCAATTAAACAAATCCTTGGTTCTCTTGAGTCTCTTGGGACTCGATTTTTACCCTATTCTTGCTTTTTGTTATTCACCTGTTCCTGTAACCACTTGCCTTGTGATATTCTTGACTTGGTTTGGAGTATTTACTCCTCACACTTGATAGATTTGTGTTTGTTAGCGTTGAGCAGTTGTGTTCTCTTTTGTACATAATTTGTTCTAGTCCTGTGACTACTCAGGTAGCAGTCTGTTCAACCAGTATTCAGGTCTAGACCTCCTGATAGAATATCCCTCATCTCTCTCTTGGGAATAGGTCATATCCTCCCTCACTGCTGCTGTTGTTGCTTAGTCCCTAAGTCGTGCCTAACCCTTTGCAGCTTCATGGACGGTAGCCCACCAGGCTACTCTGTCCATGGGATTTTCCAGTCAAGAATACTGGGGTGGGGTGTCATTTCCCTCTCCAGGGAATCTTCCTGACCCAGGGATTGAAACCACATCTCCTGCATTGGCAGGTAGATTCTTTACCACGGAACCACCGGGGAAGCCCATCCTTCCTCATAAGCTGCAGGATAGACCCCATGGCCCAGTACACAAAACTCCAATCCATTATTCCGGACTCTTCTACCGATTCCCACCATGCATCTGCATAACAGTCACCGAGCTCACCACAATCTTTCATTCTACTATTCTTCCATTCTTTTGTCATGCTATGCCTTACATTTGTAAAACCCTTCCACCATTTTCCATTTGGCACATTCACCATTTAATATCCTTTGCCCCCACCAATATAATTGATTATATCTACATGTTCCCATAGAAATGCATATTTATTACTCTTGTAATTATTTGAGTTCATCTAGTTTTTCCTCCCAAACTTGACTTTCTGTAATGGAACTAACAACTTTTTTCATGTCTGCATCCTCAGATACAGATGCAACACAGTCTGTCAAATGAGTTTATTCAAGTGTTTGTTGATTGAACAAATAATCTACACTATATGTTTGAACATATCTTGATTTTTAAGTTTGTATCATTTAATACTTAAATATCTTTCATCTATGTATCATTAACTTTGATTACTCATAAACATGATGTATGGCAGACATTTTATTTATTGATTAAATTTTTTTTTATCAGAGTAGAGTTGATCTATGATGTTGTGTTAGTTTTAGGTGTGCAGCAAAGTGAATCAGTTGTACATACACTTATATCCACGGTTTTTTAGATTCTTTCCCAAGATAGGCAGTTACAGAATACTGAGTAGTTTCCTGTGCTATACAGTAGGTCCTTATCAAGCATTTAAAAAGTACCCCATAGACCACTATGAGAATTTATACCTGACGAACTGTATTGTCTTCCTCAATATTAGCCCCTGACTTCTGTTTAATTTATGTTGTGAAATTTTCATCTATGAATATATTCTTCTATACTTAAAAACTTAGCCTTTACCATTTCCTAAGGGAATATAAGATCATGGCATCTGGTCCCATCACTTCGTGGGAAATAGATGGGGAAACAGTGGAAACAGTGTCAGACTTTATTTTTGGGGGCTCCAGAATCACTTCTGATGGTGATTGCAGCCATGAAATTAAAAAGACGCTTACTCCTTGGAAGGAAGGTTATGGCCAACCTAGATAGCATATTTAAAAGCAGAGACATTACTTTGCCAACAAAAGTCCATCTAGTCAAGGCTATGGTTTTTCCAGTGGTCATGTATGGATGTGAGAGTTGGACAGTGAAGAAGGCTGAGCGCCGAAGAATTGATGCTTTTGAACTGGGGTGTTGGAGAAGACTCTTGAGAGTCCCTTGCACTGCAAGGAGATCCAATCAATCCATCCTAAAAGAGATCAATCCTGGGTGTTCATTGGAAGGTCTGATGTTGAAGCTGAAACTCCAATTCTTTGGCCACCTCATGCGAAGGGTTGACTCATTGGAAAAGACCCTGATGCTGGGTAGGATTGGGGGCGGGAGGAGGAGGGGATGACGGAGGATGAGATGGTTGGATGGCATCACCGACTCGATGGACATGGGTTTGGGTAAACTCTGGGAGTTGGTGATGGACAGGGAGGCCTGGCGTGCTTCAGTTCATGGGGTCACAAAGAGTCGGACACGACTGAGCGACTGAACTGAACTGAACTGAAGGGAATAAAGTTCTTGACAATGTTGCTTTCACTTCTTCATTCCTATTTGCTAATTGCTCAAATCCTATTCCAGTAGGACTGAAACACAAGGAAGCCACTTACATGATGGTGGATTAATGTTGGTTAGGAAAGTTAACTGGAAGTCCCACGTAGGAGGAGAATACTTGTTGCAAAGGATATTCATTAATGGTATTATCTCCTTTGTTCATGTCTGTATTCTGCTGTCATCATTCAACACAGCCTTAATGATTGAGAGGGAGCCTTGTTTCAATCCAGGTTCCATTCCTAAATACATCTAGAGAAATTCACCTTGTTCTTCAATTTATGTCTTCAGCCAGTTTACCAGCTGCCTTCTCAAGAGCTACCCACTCCATCACACAGTACCTAAAATTCATTATGCCCAATATTTGAAACAATGATCCAGTTTTCCAAATGTGTGTGTCTTATAATCGCTTCCATCTTCGTAATTAGCACAACAATTTCTTGATTTTCTCAAGCTAGAAACATGAGAGTACTCTTAGACCCCTTTTTTTCTGACCCTCATACTGAGTCAAAGCCCAAATCCTGTGTTTAAATCCACCTATTTTTCTCTACCTCCACTCCCTTTATTCTAGTCCAAATCATTATCATCTCTTCCCTGAATTCTTGCAAAATATTTTTATTTAGTTCCAATTTACTTTCCATATAGCCTCCAGGGAAGCCTTTTAACAAGCAAATATGATTATTGCTTAAAATCCTATAATGTCATGAGACTGCCTTTAAAATACAGTCTGGAATGATGCTTCTTTCAATTCAGAAGACCTTGTATAACCTCTTTAGCTCCATCTCAACCTCCTTCCTCCTCAGTCTTCATGAGCCTCACTGGAATTCTTTCTGACACCCAAACATTTCATGCTTCTCCCCAAACTTTCCCTGAAACTTTATTCCTCTTTACCTAACCAGCACCTACTTATACTTAAGAGCTCAATTAAAGCATCACTTCTAGGAGCCTACTATGATGCCCAGATTAAGTCAGGTAATTCCTTTGTATGTATATTTGCTTAAACTCATTACTTTAACTTCATATATCATATCCCACTTGTGATTATGTAACTATTTGTGTAATACTTAGTTTTCATTTTCTTTGCTATTATGTAACCTTTTCCTGGGAGGACAAGCAGGCTTATATTTGGTCTACCTTTATAGGATATAGAAGAGTACTAGGAAAATAGGGGTGCTCTTTGATTGATTAATTCAATAAATGAATCACTATGTCTACACTTTGAGGGTTCAGCTACTTACTGAGATTCTAGATTTTTAATTTAGGCTTGGGTATATGACCGATATCTCTAAATGATGAAAACCTGATGAAAACAGGTAAAATGTTGGACTACACATTACTTTTCAGCAAAATTGCCTTCTTTTTAGCTGCCTTGGTAAGAAGCTCTTCACACTTAAAAACAGCTTGTACAGGAAGACAGCAGGCTCTACTGGGAGCTTCTCAAGACAAGAAGAGGCCTTGTGATTCTGAACTTGTGTTAGTTAATTGTGTAGCTTGGCACATCACTGGAGAGTCAGACCTTGTCCTTTTGTTTCAGTGCTTCAGTAAGCATGTGTTTATAACTTGTTGGGCAGACACATATTGTGTATAATCACTGAGAGCCACCGCTAAGCAGCTGCCAACAGAAAATGCAGGACAATCAAATCAATTCAACAAGGATGGCTAAGAGCAATTGCATGAAGAGTTAGAATTCACATTGTCTGGGCTGTTTTTCAGGGCATATAAAATGTGTTTTTAGCATATATACATTTACTGTAAAGTTATTATTAGCAAGTATTTCAGGACTCTTGGGAATAGAATAAACTTTGTGCTGTCTCTCTTATGACTTCTATTTTAGTGCAAAGAACATGAACTTTGGTGTCAGGCAGTCCTGGGTTGAAATTCTATTCACAAATTTTGCAATGCTTGGAACATTATCATCCTTTGAGAGGTCCTGCTTCTTCAACTTCACAGCTGTCAAGGTTGAAATAAACAACATGGAAAAAAGGCTGGCAGAGAGTAGAATCTGGGTAAAAGTTAATTTTCTCTTCCCACACGTCAGCCCTTTGTTTCTCCCTTTCTATTTCTTTACTTCAGTTCTTTTGTCTTGGTCTTCCTGGTCTTTGAGGATCTGGGTGGCTGTCTTTAATTCCCAGAATATTGGATGGCTAAAATACTGTATTGAAGATTCTCCAGAATTCTATACATTAGGAAAATTTAAGTCATCCTTAAACACATTAGCAACTAGTGAAAAATTTCTCCTTCTCTGTCTTTACTGATGAAGGGTCTGTTTCCATTGACTGAAGAGTGTAGGATCTTTCATCTGTAGCCTATATGTCTGCAGTTAATCAATTTAAAATTTCCTGGGGCATAGCCATTATAATGGAGAAGGCAATGGCAGCCCACTCCAGTACTCTTGCCTGGAGAATCCCATGGACGGAGGAGCCTGGTGGGCTGCAGTCCATGGGGTCGCTAGGAGTCTGACATGACTGAGCAACTTCCCTTTTACTTTTCTCTTTCATGCATTGGAGAAGGAAATGGCAACCCACTCCAGTGTTCTTGACTGGAGAATCTCAGGGACGGAGGAGCCTGGTGGGCTGCCGTCTGTGGGGTCACACAGAGTCGGACACGACTGAAGCGACTTTGCAGCAGCAGCAGCAGCCATTCTAACTTATACTTTTCTGGTAGATGCCCTGGAGGGAAGGGAGAAAACTTAGGAGTAATCCAGCATCATCAAAATATCCAATATCCTGAATGTCTACCAAGAACATTTGGTTCATCTTTTTTCTTAGAGAGTCCATCTCAAGAAAGAAAAAATGGTCAGCCCAACCCCTAACCCACAGAACTGATCTGATGGCTATTAGACCACTGGAATTGTACGTGAAGCTGGATGAGCTGTTGCTAAAAACATTTTAAGTGAAAGAAACGGAACCCACTCTTAGCCCCACTCAAATGGCCCATTAAAAATAGAGGAACTGATTGAGCAGTGGTTTACCTCACCAGATTCTGCTCTCTATGATACCCTTCCCTGAATTATTCTGTTCTGATTTATTCTGGTTACCATTAAGCCTTGGTAATTGGAGTAGGTGAGATAGGAAACAATGTCTTAGACTAAAAGAAATCTAAACTTTTAAACAGAAAGGATGATTGATGGCTATTTCATTTCTTCTCCTTTCTCTCTTTACCTTCAACACCTCCCCACTCATCTTTACTCTCAGCTGATGAATTTGCTTTCAGATTCTGTGAGTGGCAATCATAGAAGGTCCTCAAGTCCCCACACTACATTTATCCACTGGCCAGCACCTGCATCCTTATGCTCTTGCTATTATAGATGAAACATCTGTGCTCCTCGTAAGAACAACCTCCTCTTTTTGTATTTAACATTAATAGTGATTGTCTTTTATTTATTTAAACTGCATAAGGTCTTAGTTGTGGCATGTGGGATCTTTCCTTTTGGCATGAGGGCTTCTTCTCTAGCATGTGGGCTCTGTAGTTGTGGCGCACTGGCTTAGTTGTCCCAAGGCATGTGGGATCTTAGTTCCCTGAGCAGGGATTGAACCCTTGTCCTCTGCATTGGAAGGCAGATTCTTAACCACTGGACCACTAGGGAAGTCCCAAGAACAATCTCTTCAATCATCCATCAGATTCTATTTTCCTCCACATTTTTAGGGCTATTGACCCAGAAATACTCCTCTCTTATGCCATTAACTTAAATTACCTTCCCACCATATTAATTCCATTATCTCCTTATAAGTTATTATTTTACAATCTTAAATAAACTTTCTTCACCCCACTTTTCTCTCCAGTAATTATACTCCTTTTTTTTTTTTTTTTTTGCTCTCCTCTACAGCAAAAACCCTTGAAAGAGTGGTCTTTACTCCCTCTAATTCTTCTTTTCCCATTCTCCCTTAAACCCACTCAGGTCATGCTTTTGGCTCTATTATTCCAATAAAATCATTGTTTTCAACAGTTAAGTTCCAGTTGCTAAATCCAAAGTTCAGTTCTCAGTACTCATCTATTTGTTCTTTCAGAGTTATTCAGCAAAGAAATCACATTTCTTTTCTTTCATTTTCTTCTCTTTTCTTTTTGAAGTGCTTTCTTTACTGGGTTTCTGGAACACCGTTCTCTCCCTGTCGTCATCATCCTCACCGACCACAAAGCAACAACAAGGCTTTGTTGCTGACTCCTCTCCATCTCCCTCACTTTAATGGTGGAGTGTCCTGAGGTGCAGGACAATGCCTCTTCTTTTCTCTAGTTACACTGATTTCTTTGGTGATCTCATTCAGTCTCACAGATTTAAATCCTAACAACACTTTGATGAGTACTACCTTGGAACTTTCCCTAGAAATACAGATGCAGATATGCCCCTTCCGTGACATCTTCACTGGGAATTTATGGGTTTATTGGACTGCTGCTGCTAAGTCACTTCAGTTGTGTCCGACTCTGTGCGACCCCATAGACGGCAACCCACCAGGCTTCCCCATCCCTAGGATTCTCCAGGCAAGAACACTGGAGTGAGTTGCCATTTCCTTCTCCAATGCATTAAACACTGGAGTGAGTTGCCATTTCTGTCTCCAATGCATGAAAGTGAAAAGTGAAAGGGAAGTCGCTCAGTCATGTCCGACCCTTAGCGACCCCATGGACTGCAACCTACCAGGCTCCTCCATCCATGGGATTTTCCAGGCAAGAGTACTGGAGTGGGTTTCCATTGCCTTCTCCGTTTTGGACTAGTATATCCAAAGCTGAATCCCTGAGCTTCCCCTTATACCTACTCTTTTTTGTTTTCCTCCTGTCAACTCATATCATATCAAATCAACTTTTCCTTGAAGTCATCCTTGCTTCTTCTTTCCTTCTCAATCCATAAAGTCCTGATTATAAAAATATAATCAGAACCCCACACATCTCCTTCATCTTTGCTGCCAAAACCACCATCATCTCTTACCAGAATTGTGACAGAGAACTCTTAACCGTATTTTCACTTTCACTCTCATTCTCTCCAGTCTCTTGTTCACAGTGTACCCACAGGAGTCCTATTAAATCTTAAGCCAGCATGTCAATAACTTCCTACCTCAATCAGAACCAAAGCCTAGGTTCATCAGAGGTTATAAGACCTTTCACGAACTTGAACTTTCATTACTTTGTTGACTTAATTTCCTTTTATTCTTCCCATTGCCCCATCTGGCCTTACCGCAGTGGCCTTCTTGCTGTTCTTTAGCTTACCAATTGGATTTCTATCTCAGGATTTTGTACTTCTTTCATTTGTAATACTTTACTTCCACTTGTATCTCAACTTTAGCTACCCAGAAACAGGTGCGTAGCTTGTGTGATAATCGGTGTCCAGGCATGCTCAGAAGTGGGCAGAACCAATGCAAGGACACAGTGAGCTGGTTTCCATTTAGTGCTACCAGTTGTTCAGTTCGCTGGCTGCACTTTGAGCAGCCATGTTCCTGGAGGACCCAAAGAGAGAATTTATCCACAGAATTCTTTTTTGCACTAGTTGAAATTTATGCCCTTGGGTAGCAATTCCACAGCACTTCAAATGGCACATGTGTGGGTTTAGGTGCCCCAGGGCCTGCAGTAGTGAAAACAGGAATCCCAGGGGCAGAAGGAAAGAAATTAAATCAGTCCGAGTCCGTCAGAACCATAACAAGACATGAATGAGGCCAAGAGCATCTCAGGGATGCATAAGAGATGTCTGCAAAACGCTGCCTGGAGTGCACTTTTCTTCAGACATTGCCATGGCTTGCTTTACTCTTGAGCAAATGTGGTCTTTGCTGAGATACCACCTTCTCAGTGAGACTTTTCTGCCGGAAGCCAGCTCACGAGATCCCCACTCATGACAGAGTCATGAGGAGAAGACGAGCAGAGCAACTCAGGCCTCAGGGATTCTCGAGAGGCTGCCTCAGCGCTCACCTTAAAAATGAGATCTCTCTTTCTGATGCTTGCTATAATAAACCTCTTATTTTCTGTGACTTAGGCAAAAGGCTTTTCCTGATTCTCTTCTAAAATAGATCAATCTGAAACCTCAAATCAACAAGGCCCCTGAACGGTAGCACCCTAAATAAAATTATCTGAGATATAGAGTATGCTGATCTAAATTCCTTTTGCTAACATATTGGTTTGTTTAATAAATGTACCTATGCCTTTGGAGCTAATGTGCATGACTATTCCTTAATAATAAAACAGCATTGAGAGCCTCTGTACAGAAAGCCTCTATGGGCACAAAACCCTTCGCAGGAAAAAAGGCTTGTTAGGAAATATAAGAAATATTGCTTTATGAAACTGTTACTTAGTCTATATTTACTCACTATGTTTTTACTCTTAACGTATTTAGCCTATATAATGAAAGCATAATAGTTAAAAATTTATATAAATAGAAGTTTAGCTTTAATACAAATAATAAGACAATTGTTGAATTAACTGATGATTCTTACTTAGAGCTGACCTTCAGCTTGCTGACCTTCTGGGACCACATTCTTTTCTGTTAAGCTCAAGGCGTAGAGTAAATTACCAAAAACAGGTTTTACCTTGAAACTTTCTATTGATAAATTCTTTCCTGCTGTGCCTTATACAAAAGTGTTCTGACTGATCAACCCTTATCAATAGGAGAGTCACAAGATGTTAGCAGGCCCCCAGGCCGGAAGATGATGTAAACAAAATGAGGCTTTTTGTAACTAAAAACAGGCAAACAGTTTCAATGAAGGTCAAAAACTGCTGGCCTATTAAGCTGGATTGATAGGCCCGTTAAGCTGAATTCATATGCCCATTAAGCTAAATTGGTATGCCCACTAAGCTGAATTGGAATGACTCTATACTTTACATTTGTTTCTATGTACCACAAAAAATATAAAAACTGTCTTAAAAACAATAAAGTCGGAAGACACTTGGAAACACCGAGACTCGCTGTGTCTTCTCATTCGTATCGCCGACACCGTCCATCCTGAGGGAACCCTGAGCAGCTGGGGCTGGACTCTGGCACTTTTCTGTTTCCCATTTAAAATTATAGTCACCAAATATTCCAAATCCTCCTTCCCTGGTTTATTTAAGTCTCCTCACTAGGAAGGGCTTCCCTGGTGACTCACCAGTAAAAAATCCACTTGCAAGGCAGGAGATGCAGGAGATGAGGGTTTGATCCCTGGGTTGGGAAGGTCCCCTGGAGGAAGAAATGACAACCCACTCCAATATTCTTGTCGGGATAATCCCATGGATAGAGGAGCTTGGTAGGTTATAGTCCATGAGGTCAGAGTCAGACGAGACTGAGCAAGCACAAACAGAAACTACAGCTGTCCTAGAGCTTAAAGTTTGTGAGCTGAAATTGCAAGCTTTCCTGATACATGTGAATGAAATATATTCAACATTCTAATCAAAGCATAGGTCATGTGTTTATTTTGTCAAATAATCAAATATTCTAAGCATTAAAAAATAGGATGGAGGTGTTTCCTGGGTGGGTCTTAAAGCAAATTGCTGAGTTACTGAGAAGAATCATTGATGTCCAGTCATCAACAAGGTGCTTGCTTGCACAACTTCTTTATTCTTCCAAGTTGCCTTTAATAATTTCCTTTTTTGATTTGTTCCATTAAATCTCTATGGTAATAAGTGAAGCAAGTCAGACACAGAAAGACAAATAACATACGATATTCCTTATATGTGGAATCTAAAATAAGGGCCAGTACAAATGAACTTATTTACCAAACAGGAGTCACAGATATAGCAAACAAAATGATGGCTATCAGAGGATAGGGGACAGGGGAAGAATACATTGGGGAACTGGGACCGATACATACACACTACTATATATAAAATAGATAGCTAAAAAAAAACCCTACTGCATAGCACAGGGAACTTGACTCAATACTCTGTAGTGGCCTATGTGGGAAAAGAATCTTAAAAAAGAGTGGCGTGCTCAGTCACTTCAGTCATGTTCGACTCTTTGCGACCCTATGGACTGTAGCCTACGAGGCTCCTCCGTCCCTGGGATTCTCCAGGTAGGAATACTAGAGTGGGTTGCCATGTCCTCCTCCAGGGCACCTTCCCTACCTGGGAATCAAACTTGTGTCTGTCTGCATCTCCTGCAGTGCAGGCAGATTCTTTACCCACTGAGCCACCTGGGAAGCCCGAAAAACAGTGGATATATGTATAAATTAAACAAAATCTGGCCCCTGGGGAAAAAAATGAACTGAATCCATATCCACCCATGTGGATCACTTTTTTAAAAAAATTATTATTAAATGAAGCACATAAGCCATGGTATCTTTCAAAAAATCTCTATGAAAATAATTGCAAGGATGAGAGATAAGCCTATTACTTGTTTTTCACTCTCCCACATGCTAACAGGGATCCCTGTGAGTCAAACAATGATAACAGAAGAAGGCTTATGAACACTGTTTCTGAACAAAACAGAATGTGGAAACAAGAAGCTGCAGTGGAAAAAATAATTGCAGTTAGTCTCTATAAGCATACATAATAAGCATCGTATTAGACAATAAACATTACTGATCTTGTTTCTCTAATCTAACTCTTCAAGAATCACTAACGTTCTCTGCCATTGTTATTGCACGGGAGAGGGGCTAAATAGTCAGTAGCAATGGCACAACTATTTTATATCTTTCTTGTCATTAATATTATTTCATTCAGAGGGCTTTACAGGGGCCTGACAAGTCCTTGATCCAGAAATGCCTGCATCTATATTCTGGTTCAGCCCTCTATTAGCTTGTGTGAACTTGGGCAAGTTATTAAAGCCTTGGTTTCTTTAAATAAAGAAAGTAGAGATAATAAAACTTAAACTTCAAGGTAGGTATTTGACAACTACAACTAAATAAGATGGTATAAAGAAAGCACTAGTACATAAAAAATTTGATACAGGCTTGATCTTCCTAGTGTCAGTATTTATCAAAAAACAATAATGTAGTCATAAAGACCAAAAGAAGCATGAGGTAAGAAGAAATAATTTAAAGTAGCTATAATACCAATTAGATTTCTAAATTTAAAATAATTTTATGTAATGATTTCAATGTTATTCATATTAAAGATAAGAATGTTATAATAGCCTAAGCATTGCAGCATTGTAGGACACTATGTTGAAGTGTTGCATACATCAGATACGAATGTTCTTGGTCTCTAGTGTTACCATGGTCCTTGAGCATTTATATAGTGTAGAGAACATCTCTCTTCTAACTGTTAGTAAGAGGTCTAGAATATCTCATTAAGAAATAAGAGTCTGCTAAAAGTTGTTAGTCTAGAACATTTCACTAAGCTATAGATTCAGTTTGCAAGGTATGAAATTGATGTCTAGATGAACACATTTTTCAGAAGAATTGCCTGTCACTTCCCTCACAGTAAGAATTTCCGCATATTATCCAAACTAAATAGCATAACTTACTCCCTCCCACATATACATCTTAGGTATGTATCATTTATATGTTGTTATATTTTCTTTTCTCCTCTTTTTATATGAGCTATTGGTGGTATTTTTATATTCCCTGTGGTGCTTTAGAATATTGTGCATTTTGAATGAATTTTATTATATGAATGTCTTCAAGGATGTAGATTTTAAAGTTTTCAGTTATGACATATTAATTGCTTCTGCAATATGAATAATACTTTAAAATACTTTTGTATAGAATATTGAAAAATATTCATTAACAAATGACTAAAAGGAAAATATACGTGCAAGTTTTCTCCAATACTTTTGCAAATTTTCTGGAAGTTTGAAATTATTTACCATATAACTGTTTTTAGAAAGACCCCGTAGCATTAAAGTTAAAAATCTACTTAACATTAATTTTTACTTTCTTATCTCTGGAATTCAGAACTGAAATCAAAGCAATCCAGAACAACCTTCGAGTAAAGGAAAGCAGTGCCCCCTACAGGTCGATTTCAGGGTGCTGGGAACGTCTGTAAAGGACATTTGTGATTGACTCACATTTTCTAGTCATGAACTTCAAGTTTCCTTGCAAGCCACTGCTCTCCTATTCTCCATCCATTCTCAGGTGTGTAGCATTTGACTGGGAAAGTGACTTCAGACCCAACTCGGCCCAATGAGACTCAGAAAAATTTTTTTTGATTTGAAATTATTGGGAAAAAGAAACTCTTTGGCTATCTTGCCTCCAGTGTGAAAAAACTACTTAAATATAGTCAATGCAGAGGCAAGTTAAACAGAGATAGAGAAAAAAATCAAGCCCTAATGATATTCTGTGAGAACTTAGATCCAGTTATCCCTAAAGCTACTTATTTTTTCAGTTTCAATGAGCTTGAAAAGTACCCTCCTCTTTGTTTTGTTTTGGTTTTTTTTGGCTGAAATTAACTTGAGTTGGATTTCTATCACTTACAAACTGGGAAAGTGAAAAAAAAAATGGCCTGGGCTAAGAAAGTAAAAGCTGTCTGGCTATTCATCAGGCTGGAATAACAGGCATAGATAAAGTCAGTTCTGCAAAATTAACAGGAAATACTTCTTCCAAGGACACACTGCAGCTCTAAAGTGTCATAATAACCCCCTTTATGAGTGACTATGGCTATTTGAAATTCTAACAGTAAGAATGAAACATCCCACTCTTGCGTGAAGAATTTAAGTCACTTTGACACAGGAAAGCAGACTCAATTCACAATCTGGGAGCAGAATTTCAGATCCAGGGTTTCTGCACATAGGTTTCCACAGCTATCTTAACTTTGAAGGGTCAAAGATAACAAGATCTTCGGCTTGTTTTGCAGTCCAGTTCCTTGACACAGACTTCTCTTGCTTCCAGCCCATCAACATAGGCTTAAATTTGGGGTCAAATTTCATCTAGACTCTACCCCTACACAGAACTCTATAATAACTCTTTCTTTTCCTTAGTTTGGTGGAATAATCTATGTTTCATTTCTCATTGTGATGGATAAGTAAACCTGACTTCATCAGACCATAGAGAAGGAAATGGCAACCCACTCTAGTATTCTTGCCTAGAGAATCCTGTGGACAGAGGAGCCTGGTGGGCTGCTGTCCATAGGGTCGCACAGAGTCGGACACGACTGAAGAGACTTAGCAGCAGCAGCAGCAGCATCAGACCACAAGTAGTTACTGGTGGCTTTACGGCTTCCCTCAGGGCTCACACAGTAAAGAATCCTCCTGCAATGCAGGAGATTTGATTCCTGGGTCATTAAATCCCCTGGAGAAGGAAATGGCAACCCATTCCAGTATTCTTACCTGGAAAATCCCATGGACAGAGGAGCCTAGTGGGCTACAGTCCATGGGGTCACAAAGAGTCAGACATGACTGAGCGGCTAACACTTTCACTCCTTTTCACTTTAGGTTGACTGGCTTGGTTTTCTTCTTTCCTAATAATAATTTCTCTACCCAAATTGTTTGTTTTAAAATGAAAGAATCGTTCATTTACACTTCCCCGAAATAAATCTCGTGGAAAAGCCAAGGCTTAGCAGGTGTTCTGAAGTTGGGCTCCATAGCCTGGCTACTCACAGGGGGCTGCCTGTCACAGCAGCAGGAGCAGAATTAGGGAGTTTGTCTGAAAGTTAGAATCTGGGGCCCTATCTTTGTCTTCCTTTTTCAGAATCGGCATTTCATTGAGATTCTGGTAATTGTGTGTACAATAAGGGTTGAGAATTGCAGTTCAGGAGGGTCCTAGAAATTTCTATAGGGATGCCCAGGAGATCTCGTAGAAGGGAGACCCAGAGCCACTGGCCTTTCCCTTATGAAGCCATCTGTGATACACTGTTTTGTGAGTTTCACTTTTCTTTTTTAAAGTAGATAAATAAAAATGTTTAATTGGACTTTCAATTTCAAACTCTTACTAGTTAATACAGTGAACAGACAGAAAAGTAGAACGATGTAATAGATCTGAAAAGCACTATGAACCAATTCAATGTAATTAAGGTTTATACAATTTTCACACAACAGCAGGATACAAATTCTATTCAAATTCCCATAGACTATAAATCTGGAGTCACTGGAGCATATCCAGGGACATAAAGCAAGGTGCAAAAATTTCATGGTCTTAAGATCTTAAAATCATCCAGAGTCTGTTCTTATTACCGTGGAATTATGTTAGAAATCAATATCAAAAGCTATTTGAAAATAACCCACATATTTTCAAGTGTAATGTGACAATTACCAAGAGAGATCTTTAACTTAGCTATTGAAAGCCTCAATAAAGTTAAAAGACTGAAAAAAAAGAAGGTGATTGCAGAGAAGAAAGCATTTAGATGAGAAATTAATATCAAAGTGAGAAATTCATATTAAAGATAATTTTAAAATCACATATATTTAGAAATTAAATATATACTTTTAAATGATGGGCAGACATCCTGGAATGTGAAGTCAAGTGAGCCTTAGGAAGCATCACTATGAACAAAGCTAGTAGAGGTGATGGAATTCCAGCTGAGCAATTTCAAATCCTAAAAGATGATGCTGTTGAAGTGCTGCACTCAATATGCCAGCAAATTTGGAAAACTCAGCAATGGCCACAGGACTGGGAAAGGTCGGTTTTCATCCCAATCCCAAGAAAGGGAATGCCAAAGAATGTTCTAACTATGGTACAATTGCACTCATTTCACATGCTGGAAAGCTAATGCTCAAAATCCTAAAAGCCGAACTTCAACAATACGAGAATTGAGAACTTCCAGATGTACAAGCTGGGTTTAGAAAAGGCAGAGGAGCCAGAGATCAAATTGCCAACATTCCTTGGATCATAGAAAAAGCAAGAGAATTCCAGAAAAACATCTACTTCTGCTTCATTGACTATGCTAAAGCTTTTGACTGGGTGGATCACAACAAACTGGAAAATTCTTCAAAACATGGGACTGCCAGACCACCTTATCTCTCTCCTATAGCAACAGTCAGAACCAGACATGGAGCAACGACTGGTTCAAAATTGGGAAAGGAGTACATCAAGGCTATATATTGTCACCCTGCTTATTTAATTTATATGCAGAGTACATCATGTGAAATGCTGGGGTGGATGAATCACAAATTGGAATCAAGATTGCCAGGAGAAAGATCAACAACCTTGGATATGCAGATAATACCATGCTAATGGCAGAAAGTGAAGAGGAACTAAAGAGCCACTTGATGAAGGTGAAAGAGGAGAGTGAAAAAGCTGGCTTAAAACTCAGCATTCAAAAATGAAGATCATGGCATCTGGTCCCATCACTTCATGGCAAATAGATGGGGAAACAATGGAAACAGTGACAGATTCTATTATCTTGGGCTCCAAAATCACTGCTAAAAGTGACTGTAGCCACAAAATTAAGACGCTTGCTCCTTGGAAGGAAAGCTATGACAAACTTAGACTGTATTAAAAAGCAGAGGCATCACTTTGCCAAGAAAGCTCCATATAGTCAAAGCTATGGTTTTTCCAGTAGTCATGTATGGGTGTGAGAGTTGTACCATAAAGAAGGCTGAGCACCAAAGAATTGATGCTTTTGAACTGTGGTGCTGGACAAGACTCTTGAGAGTCCTTTGGGCAGCCAGAGTGCCAAACACTCTTATAAATCCTTCTACATGTACTAAATTAGTTCAAACCAGTCAATCAACCCTTAATATTCCTTTGAAGGACTGATGCTGAAGCTCCAATACTTTAGCCACCATATGTGAAAAGCCAACTCACTGGAAAAGACTCTGATTCTGGAAAAGATTGAGGGCAGGAGGAGGAGAGGGCCACATGGCATAAAGGATGAGATGATTGGATGGTATCATCAACTCAATGGACATGAGTTTGAGAAACTCTGGGAGATAATTAAGGACAAGGAAGCCTGACGTGCTGCAGTTCATGGGATTGCAAAGAGTCGGACATGACTTAGTGACTGAGCAAGCAACAATCTAAGCAGCTATAACAAGGAAAATTAGAAAATATTTGTGACAGAATAAAAATGAAAAGAAGGACTTCCCTGGTGGTGCCGTGGATAAGAATCTGCCTGCCAGTGCTGGAGACACGGGTTTAATCCCTGGTCTGGGAAGAGTCCACAAATTGCGGAGCAACCAAGTCATGCACCACAACTACTGGAGCCCATGCTCTAGCGCCTGGGAGCCACAACTTCTGAGCTGGCGTGCTGCAACTACTGAAGCCCATGCACACAGAACCTGTTCTCCATTAACAAGAGAAGCCACCGCAATGAAAAGCCCATGCACAGAAACAAAGAAATAGCCCCTGCTCACCACAACTAGAGAAATCTCCAGAGCAGCACTGAAGACCCAGTGCGGTAAAAAATTAATTAAGTAATTAATTAAAAAAAATATAAATAGAATTTATCAGAATTTGTTGTAGCTGAACCTGTTTTGGTGCAACTAAATACAATGTGTAATCTTGAATAAGGTATGAAAGCAAATAATGGACACTAGCATAAAATTCTGGAGTTTCAATTATCTGTAAGTGCATTTTTAAAGTAGAAAAGATTGACAACTGTTATTTTCATCCCCATGAATACTTCATTGTGAATTAGTTCATTAGATTGCTTGTGAGGGAATAAGTTTTCTCTGGAGTGGACAGGAGAATGAAGCACGCCAGTAAGGAGAAGCTAGGCATCTGTACACAAAGTCCCCTGCCCAGCTTGGTCATTTGCTCATCTAATAGAGATGCCTACAAGCAGGAGCTGCTGGTCTTTTAGGCCTCATGTATGTAGGGTCCTAGAATGAGTCTAAATAACAGAATTGGAAGTGGGTCTGTCAGAGAACTATTTGTATAAGAACTAAGGAAAACCCTAAAATAACTTTTTGAGAGAAGGAAAAACCAGGAAGATAAATTTGACCAGGAAAAATGCCTTGGTCCTCAGAGGGGAGTAGTGATTTTGAGAACAGTATGGTGGCTGTCACTGGAATTAATTTCTGTCATAAGTCCATGGGGTGTGGTGGGAGTAGGGAGACAGAGAGAGAAAGAGAGAGGGAGTTGAATAAGCTCTTTGCCTCTGATCTTGGGGAATTAATTATTGGGACATGAGAACGTAACGTAAAGAGAGAAGCATTTCCTCACCTCTCTTCATTTGGCAGCAGACCACTCACCACTTTAGCATGTGAGGACTTTGCCTCTGTTCTCTTCAGTTCAGTTTAGTCGCTTAGTCATGTCTGACTCTTTGCGACTCTATGAACTGCAGCATGCCAGGATTCCCTGCCCATCACCTGGAACTTGCACAATCTCATGTCCATCGAGTCGGTGATGGCATCCAACCATCTCATCCTTTGTCATCCCCTTCCCCTCCTGCCTTCAATCTTTCCCAGAATCAAGGTCTTTTCTAGTGAGTCAGTTCTTCACATCAGGTGGCCAAAGTATTGGGGCTTCAGCTTCAACACCAGTCCTTCCAAAGAATATTCAGAATTGATTTCCTTTAGGATTGAATGGTTTGATCTCCTTGCAGTCTAAGGGACTTTCAAGAGTCTTCTCCAACACCTGATGCTCAGCCCGGGGAAAGCAGTGCCCATTGGGCAGATTGCTGGTTCTGTTGGAGAAATGGGAGCTTCCCTGGTAACTCAGCTGGTAAAGAATCTGCCTTCAATGCAGGAGACCCTGGTTCAATTCCTGTGTCAGGAAAATCCACTGGAGAAGGGATAGGCTACCCCCTCCAGTTTTCTTGGGCTTCCCTTGTGGCTCAGGTGGTAAAGAATACACCTGTAATGTGGGAGACCTGGGTTTGATCTCCGGGTTGTGAAGATCCCCTGGAGGAGGGCGTGGCAACCCACTTCAGTATTCTTGCCTGGAGAACTCCCATGGACAGAGGAGCCTGGTGGACTACAGTCTATGGGATCACAAAGAGTCAGACACGACCGAGTGACTAAGCACAGCACATGGAGAAAGGACCATGATTGGAGACCGTAGAGGGCGTGCAATCAGAGCGTAGCAGCAGCCAGTAACCAGAGGCCCTGGATTTCTGCTTGGCACACAGAAAACACCTTCTGGGTCTGCAGGAATGTGTAAGGAAGGAGACAGTCTTCCCAAAGGAAGACTCATGTGGGAAGAAGAGCCTGTGAAATTTTAGTTAATGTATTCATGCAACCCCACTTGTATCTGTAAGTGGATGAGGAATGGGAACACCTAACAAGAGGTTTGCTGAAGTTCAAAATGTAATCCCTTTCATATCCTTTCTTAGCTACTTTTAAATAGATGCATTATAACACAAGTTTCCCCGGGCACATATTCTGTACAAAGATTTAGAGTTGACTTTACAGCTAAGATAAGAGGTCTTAGTGTTTGAAGAGAACACCATGCAATGTATTTTCCTCTAAATTCTCCCAGGGTTTTCAGTATTTCTCCAAGGAATACAAGAGGTGAAGGATACTGCCTGCTACTTTTTTGAAGCCTCATCACTGTTTGCCAGTGTTCCACATGGGCACAGCCTGATCAAGCACTTGTCTACCTTTCAGTTGGGTCATAACCCATCATAGTTTCATTTCATTGTTTTCAAACATGTTTTAATAACTGTTATCCCCTGAGAATACAAAAATAGTGAACATGTGCTTCTTACTTTCAAAGCTGAAATCAAAGATTTATAACCTTTAGTCCAATGAGAAAAGAGTTATTGGTTCAAAATTAATATTTTCTGCCTTTTCTCCATGCCAAAATAGAAACGGATCTGCAGGCACATTTTTCTTTTTCCATAATGAAAGAGTACAGTTTAATAACAGCTTAGCAGTTGTGTTGAGGCAAAGGATTTTTTTTTTTCATTATTTCTCAGTGAAACCCCAAGAGGTCAAGCTTGCACATTCCTCTGAGGGAAAAAGTTTGAGTGGAGGATAACCATTTTGCCAACGAATGCTTGGAACTGCTACCTCTGGCATTCTCCACTGCCGTCCTTTGCTTCTCACTCAGGGCACTAAAATGCCACTTTGTAGAATTTAATGGGGTTTTACTATGTTTCACCTTTGCTAAAAGTGCCAGATGTTTCCAGGAATATTAATATTTCTATCCACAGGACTGAAAGATGAACATGGTAGAAGAGGCCCAATTACATTTAAGTTCACCTCCTGCCACTTACGAGAAGGCAATGGCACTCCACTCCAGTACTCTTGCCTGGAAAATTCCATGGACGGAGGAGCCTGGTGGGCTGCAGTCCATGGGGTCGCCAAGAGTCGGACATGGCTGAGCGACTTCACTTTCACTTATCCCATTCATGCACTGGAAAAGGAAATGACAACTCACTTCAGTATTCTTGCCTGGAGAATCCCAGGGATGGTGGAGCCTGGTGGGCTGCCATCTATGGGGTCGCAGAGTCGGACACGACTGAAGTGACTTAGCAGCAGCGGCAGCAGCAGCCTGCCACTTAATTCCAGGGCAGCCATTATTACAGCTCACTGTGTTGACAAATATTGAACCGTATATTGACAGCCAATGTTGAAATGGCACCATCATGCCACAAAATTACTTTTCACTAAAAGAGAAATATTTGCTCCCATGTCAAGTGATGTGCATACTCCTTTCATCTTGGAAGTGCCAACATCTTTAACCTGTGGAAAGGAGATACTTTAATATCTGGGGCCTGCTCTGCTTCCCCAGTGGGCCAGAAGGTAAAGAATATGCCTGCAATGCAGAAGACCTGGGCTCGATCCCTGGGTTGGGAAGATCACCTGCAGGAGGAGACGGCAATCCACTCCAGTATTCTTGCCTGGAGAATCCCATGGACAGAGGACCTTGGCTGGCTACAGTCTATGGGGTCGCAGAGTTGGACATGACTGAGTGACTAACACTTTCACTTTACTTTATGAGGTCAGACTCTGCTGTTGAGAAAAAGTAGTTTCATCTGAAGTTCTGGAGGTGAGGGGAGCAAAAAGAAGGGATGGGACCTCTGTTTTTTATTGTTTTTGCGATACAGATATAATATGGTACCCATGCTTGTGTACAGCATCCTATACATAGTGTCAGGATGGTGTTTTATAATGCTAATAAACTATATTTAACAGTATGGTATTGCTATAGTGATATTGGCTTTCGTGGCAATACCAGAAGCTAAAAGCATCAGACTTTGAAGATGCCTAACTTTGATGCAATGGAAGCAGTCATGGCATTGCCTTTATTGGTGGCGGATATATTCTTTCACAGAGGAAATCCTAATATGGTGATTTATATTTTTAAAAAGAATGACATTTTCTGTTGCTCTGAGTCATGTCTTATTTAAAATATCCACTTTGGGGCTGTAATAAAGCACTGATGAATATGAAATAAAAAAATTAAGACAACTGGTATCAGGACTTTATTAGGCTTTTCACTGGATACAAAGAAACTTTTTTTTAACATTAAGAACACAATCTTATCAAAAAAAATTCATTTGCTAAACAGAAATGTAGGCATGTATTTTCTTTACACCACATTTATTAAAGTATCAATGACCAGATCCTAAAAAGAGAAGGCACAGGTCTGTCTCCCGCTGGTGAATTTCTTGTGTTTAATGAAGGAAATGTCACCAGCTCTGCAAATTCCCATCCTTTAGACATGAAGTAAATCAACAGAAATGTGTGAAAGCAGGGGCCATAAGGTGGAAATGTTACATTAAGGGATTTGGATTTTCCTATCACTTACATAAATTTCAAGAGAGGAGGCAGCTACCCAAATGTTGTGAAACTCCATCCCCATTCAGACCCGGCCAAGGAGTCACTGTTGGATTCAGAAATATTTGAAAACTCTATTTTAAGAATTCCAACACATTCTACACTTTGCAAATTTGGTCTAGAAAATGGCCTTAGGTCTCACAGTTCTTACTCTGGGATGGGTTGGGTTTCCAACTCCTTAGAAAAAGTGTTGGTTGTGATAATCTGCTTTGACGAGTCTCTCTGGCAGGTGTGGCTTCATTGTAAGGAATTACATTCCCACCTGCTGTCTCTTCCACCCAATCTCCTGAGTAGGCACAGAGAGAGCTGTGTCCATACCTCAGACACTCCTCTCTTCCCCCAGCAGTCAAGAGAGTTCCTTTCTATGTCAACTTTTCTACAACTCCATAGATAACCAGGTCTGATCTGATAAAAATAATTTGTGCTAAGTTGTTAATAAGAAGAGTAATGCATTCGTTTGTTACCTCTCTGAAAGAAAAAGATAACAAATTTTAAAAGTGGTCCTGGTATGAATTAGAAGGTGCTTCTCATCAGGGGCATTTTTAATGTATGGATATGTTTCAGGTTGTCCCAATTATTGGGGAATGTTACATAAGGGATTAATTGTGGAGAGAGAGACTTGGATCTCACAATAGACAAGTGAATGTGGCATTGATCTTATGAAAGTTCTTGCCCGATTATTCTTCTTGTACTTCACTTGGCCCTTCATAATACATTTCTGGGACTTGGCATGGGCCGATATTTTTCTTCATGAGGGGTATTAAGACTACTGATTTTCATGAACTATCTTAACACAGGAGTGTGGAAAGAGGTAGGATGTTATCCCCTATAAGTAGCCCTACTTAAAAAGATAGCCAGGATGCATATGGATTTAAGATTAGAAAAAAATGCAGACACACCCAATTAAATGTGAATTTCAGATAAACAATGAATCATTTTTAGTATAAGTACATCTCATGAAATATTGGGAAATATCATACTGAAAATATTCATGTGTATCTGAAATTTGAATTTCACTGGGTGTCCAGTATTCTATCTAGCAACCTTAAATATGGGACAAAAATAATTGAAGATGGAGAAAAATAAAAGAAGGTAGATTAATATCCTGTTCCAAGATCCCAGACCTAAAGATTACGGAGTTTTTGCTTTGAACATGACCACCAGTGCAGATCCTTAAATTAGTATTTGACTGCACTTAGGCAGATAGCAAAAATTCAGGAGGGTTGCTTCCTATTTTGTGCAAAGGGAATCACATTGGTACCACCTAATGTTGATGGGTCTTTCATGACTCTCGCAGAGCCAAGACAATTCATCTTACTTGAGAAGACCCCCCCTTTTTTTTTTAAGTAACGGTTTGGAGAAACATTTTTTTATGGAAAACTTGGGTTCCCTAAAAATGGGTTCCATGAAAAATGGGTTCCATGTTTGGAAGAACAACTTTAGAAGTGTACTGGCTGTCTTGTGGATGGAAATGAGTCTGAATTTAGTTTCTTTGCACATTAATTAAGTTAATAAATTAATTGATGTTTGAAACTTAAAGAGCATTGGGTGTCCCACAAGCTGCATTATTTGCTTGTGGGAACTCAAATAAGTACTAAAGCACAATACTCATGTGATTATAAAAAGGCCATTTTTAACAAAAACATAATCTCCTTTTAAATTTTAATCCCAAATTGCAAAAGTAACAAGAATGCCAATGTATTAAGGCTGGTCATAGTGTGCCCTTTTTCTTTAGGATAAGTTTGATTTTGTACAAGATATAGTACACTTAGACACACACCACATACAAGCACATACTTCTGACTCATACAAATACATGTTTAGAACTAACACCTATACAAGAGTATCACAAATGAAATAAAAAGTGCACAATTTTCAATAGACTTAATCAACACGTTTTACAAATTCTACAGAACATTTTATCATTGTCATTGGGAAAACAAACAATTTAGAGCACTATTTAAAACTGTATGTAACACAGGAGCCACAAGTAAGTTATGGCAAATACAGCATTTACACCATTGTGTCACTGAAATCTAGTTGAAAAGGCTAAAGTGCTATAACATAAAATACTTTTAAAAACCTTGTTTAGCATATCCTGAGGGACACTATGCATTATTTTCTATTAGCGATTCAGAAAGCAAGCACTCTACCTGTGAAGCTCTGATCTGGAGAGCAACCAAAGGTCAGAAGTTTGTGTCACTGGATCATTAAAATTGCAGAACTGAAAAACTCACGAAAACATACATTTCCTGAGACTTCCAACTTTCCGGTCTGGAGTCCTAACAGGGGAGATCCTGAATGGGTAACATTGGCTAAAACATCTTAGAACCTCAAAGAACTTAAAACAATATTAAGAGAAGATGTGTATTTGCTTGTTTGTGGTTTATATTCAAGTTCATCTTTGACTCTCCAGCTTGAAGTGTTACTGACAACATAGTTAGACTATTACTCCTAGGCATTTCTTATTTATGATGGTCTTATTTTTCACTGGTTTTCTAGTGATTTTTCTCCTTTTAAATATTTAAATATTTGAATTATGTTTGTGCCTATTTATGTAGGAGATATTGATTTTAAGAGTTAAAACTGCAATAGAATCAGGTTGATTGATTAGAGTGGTTTCCACTTGGATAATGTGTGAGATGTTCATGCTGTCTTTGTGTGTGTGTGTGTGTGTTTATGTGTGTACACACATAGGTGCATACATACCAAACACTTTATGCTCTAATACATTCACTGTTAGGTGGCACTCCATGAAAAAGTTTTCCTAGTATGGCTGAAAGTGAATATTGAGGTCATCATATAGAGTATCCTAAGGCTTTTAAAAGATGCCTCCTCATCCTCTGCATTCATATGACTATGTAGTAATAAGGGAGACATAAAGGATGAAATGGCAGGAGTCATCACCATATTGGGCCTTCAAAATTACAGACAGGAAAGCAAACCAAAAAATGATACTCTTTGCATATTTTCCCTCATCAGCCACTCACCCCTTTGATTTCCTGCTATAATTGGGTAAAAGTTGATTTTGTTTCTGTTTTTTTTTTCTTCGTTGCAGGACTAGTGATGGAAAAGTCTTAAGAACTAAGCAAAGCAAAATGTGCACCAAGATGTATCTCTTACCATTTGGGGGTATATTTGTAGCCCTTGTTCTCAAATGCTCTGGAAACACAATGTCTAACTAAGACAAAGGAACTTAGGCTGATGGTAAACTCTAATCAGATACCACTAGTCCTCACCCCCACCTCTTTATTTAAGGCCCACAGCCTGCTCCCCAAGTGTGTTCCAGAGCAGGGCCAATGGACAGAAGACAGCCAAAGGCATCTTCTCTCCACTCTCCTTGCAAAGGAATCCCTTCTAGTGAACTCTTCCTCTAGTTGGAGGACCCAGGGTTCACATCTACCTGTTCTCTCCTTTAGATATTAAGGCAAGTCCATGTACTCCCAGTGCCTGCTACATATATACTGTATATCCACATGGAAACCAAACATTGGCTTGGAAATATCTCTTGTCAAACAAGGTCTCTATGTGCAGATAATTAATAGCAATTAAATGCTTTCTCCAGTTGAAAAACTGCACAATTAATCTAATGCTTCAACATGTTTGTTTTTTTTCCAGCACCCAAATGACAAATATGACAAAGCTAATTCTAAGTGAATATTATAATAAAGCCTCTAAGTTCAAGAAAATACAACATAGTTACCTCTATATTTTACTCATTCTTCATTAACATGTTGAAAGATCTGTTTTCTCATACATTTATAAGTTAAATCCTTGTGTCATTGTAAGTTTGCTTGGCTAAAGGTCCTCCTGAAGGATGAATAATGAATAGTCAGAGAAAACCTGCCCCAAAAAACAACTTCACAGGACATTAATTCCAATAAGCTATAGTCCTTATAAAAGGAATCATATTCCACTGCACATAAAGAGGAGGTGAAAGATATAGAAAGACAATAAAACTGCAAGGAGAGAGGAAGCGGAATGAAAACTATATTTATAGATAATATTATTTATTCGTACAAAAATATTTCAATATAATCAGCTACTCTACTTTCAAAGTTCTCATCAACTCTTTTTCATACCTTAAGGGTTTTGGTCTTAAAACTAAAGTATTTAATATAATATCATCAAAGTTTTCACTTGAAAAGAAGAATTGTCTCTGTGTCTGTCCATGACTGTGTGTGTTTGTGTGTATTTGCATCTGTCCGCCTGCAAGGAATAGGTACAGATTGGTTTATTTTGTTTGTTGATACAAACACACACAACTGGAATGGAGACTATATCTGTTGCGTGTATATACACACACTACTTGGTCATCAAAACACAGCTGTATACTTTTCATAAATGTTCTCTTCAGTCTAAACAATTTCTCTCTCTTCCCCACAGTGGTTAATAAATACTATTTTCTGATAGTGAGTATTTATAATCTTTTAATCAACTCTTGATTATTTATAATTTTTATGTACATAAACTTGGAATCAAATCCCTTCCCTAAGACTCAGAGGTTAAACCACATGTTGTATGTTTAAATTAATTAAAAACTGAGAGCATGCTTTTATTTCTCTACGGTCCCACTTTACATGGATTATGTTGTTTTCCCCGAGGAAATTATTGAGGTGTGATTATTTCTAAACATGAAGACAAAATAATTCATAATTATACCAATTTCAGCAAATTTTATAGATTTTTATAAAAGCCTCAAAATAGTCCTGTGAGACATATAGGGAAGGGTTACTGTGCTCTTTTAAGGTTATTTAGAGCTGTCAAATATTGCAAAGACACCAAGGGGGAAGCAATGGCAGAAACTTTCTGTGAAACTTTGGCCTCTGCCTCAAAATTAACCCTGCAGTGAGATAGACGGAGCCCAAAAGTGATTTTCAAAGTCTGCTCAAATCACATGTACTTAAGAATTTCCTGAAGATGCTTCATGGATCCTTGAGAGGTCACAGCCATGGTTTCAAAGACATTGTTCTCATTCCTTCTGTCACCCGTCCCTTTCCCCTCAACTTTAATTAAAAAAAACTCAAATTGAAGCTTCTCAGAATATGTTCCTCAAAATTTTGGATGTAGAATGACATGTTGGGAAATCTTAATTTGGTAGGGAAGCTTGCCCAACCTTTCATTTCTTTCTTTCTTTTCTTATTTTAATTTTTTTAGTCAAGTTAATTGTTAGAAGAACTTTTGTAAGTGTTCTTTTCAGAGTTTTCTGATTTTATTTAATTAAATTTTTTCTTTTATAATTTTACTTTTATTTACTTCTTCATGGAAAGTCATTTTATTTTAAATATAGTGGTGTGTACATGTTGATCCCAAACTCCCAATCTATCTCTCCTAGCCCCACCCTTCCCCCTGTAACTATAAATTCCATCTCTAAGTCTGTGCACCTTTTTCTGTTTTTTTAAGTTCATTTGTATCTTTTTCTTTATTCCACATACAAGAGATATCAAATGCTATTTGTCTTTCTCTTTCTTATTTTACTCAGTATGATCATCTCCAGGTCCAACAGTTTTCTGATTTTAACACACTTATAATTTTTCATTTACTGGGCATTTTCAAGACAATATTTAAGAGATTTCTGAATTAAAATGATATCCATCTTCTCACCACCTCCACTTTTCAATGTGGAGTTGGCACGAATTGTTCTTCCACAAAAGTTTTTTATTCTATATTTATAGCTGCCTTCAATAGAAATATTGTGAAACACTATTGTTTTTAGATGACACAAAATTTACTGATTATGGCCTCCAATATTACTGATGCAGGGAAATCGATTTGATGCATATTATCTATGACAAAAAGTTAGCAAGATTGCAGACTACAGAATATTATACCAAGTCCTACAAAACAAATAAATTTCAGTACAACAATGTAATACACATTATGCTGGGCATTCAATTACTTTTAAGTCCCATACAGCATCAGATTAAAAAGAGCGAGCGAGGGAGGGAGCAGAAAGTTTCATTTGGAGGAAAGTGTAGGAGCCCTAAGTTGAAATCAGAAACACAATCAAGTAAACACCCATAAGTTACAAAGACTAATTCTGGAAAACAAAATTTACTAGTCTTTTTTTAATCCCTAACACTAGAAGTAGGTTTTGCTTATCAAATGGGAAATGAAATATTTATAGTAATGAAGAGGATGATAATAATCACTGAAGAAATGGTTTCCCCCTTTCCCACCCACTTTCAGCCCTTATCCCTTCAGAAACTCAGTGGAATAGGAAGATCAGAGTGTTTATAGGTAATACATCTAATACAGCGAATCTTCTCCCTCTTATTCACTGATACTCCAAATAGTACCATCAAGTGTTGGCTTCCCCTTCATCAAAGACATAGTTGAGCTTTATGACAGTGCTGATGAAATCGCCAAGTTCTACAAAGTCGGCAGTGACAATATTGATGCCACTCTCTCCTGGCTTCTGTGTGCGGACCCACTGCATCATGGCGGGAAGAGCTCTGATAAAGGAAAGAAAAAGAGATGTTACAGAAGGAAAGATATTATTTTTCAAGCTTACAATCCCCAGGACTTCCTTTAGTTTTCTAACTTACTAAAATAAATGCCGCAATTACAGATATATAATGGAGGAAAAAACCAAACGGATGATGGTAAATTCTTAACCTCTGAAGTGACTCTGCAGGAGAAATATAGTCATCCATGGAGAGTGGCTCAGATGGTAAACAGTCTGCCTGCAATGCAGGAGACATGGATTCAATCCCTGGGTCGGGAAGATCCCCTGGAGGAGGAAATGGCTACCCACTCCAGTATTCTTGCTGGAGAATTCCATGGACAGAGGAGCCTGGTGGGCTATTGTCCATGGGATCACAAAGAGCTGGACAAGACTGAGAGACTAACACTTTGGAATCCATGCGGGATTGGTTCCAGGAACTCCCACAGATACCAAAGTCTGAGAAAGCTCAAGTGTCTTACATAAAATGAAGTTGTAAAGTCAGTACTTTTTATCCAAGGTTTCTGCATTCATGAATTCAACCAACCCAGGATCGATTTTTGTGGATATGGAACCCAAGCATATGGAGGGCTGACTGTAGTCACTATATCAGTCCATATTGGATTCCATCTTTGGAGAGCTCGGATGCCATGAGAATTTATAGTGAAATTTCTCCACTAAGAAAACAACATTCTTGCATTCATTTTCTAGTTTGGTATGGTGTGATTGCAAACCCTGGAGAACTATGGGTTAGTGAGGTCAGGGATGAGTACGTGCACTTAGCAAGCATTTATTACAAATCCACTATTTTCACGAAATGTGCTAGATATTATCAATAGACATACTAGTGAAACTCCCTGCATTTAAAGAGTGCATAGTTTGGTAGTGGACAGATGGACAAGGAAGACAATTTTAATATAATACAATCAGGGCTCATCCTTTAAACTTATTTACTGATCACCTCTTCTATTCCAGACACCACTGAAGGCACTTGGAAAACTTGAGTGAGCATAGCAGATAAAATATCCATCTGTGAGGAGCTTACAGTCTAATAAGAAAAGACAAACAATGAATAATAATCATAAATTAATTACATCATTTGATAGGAAGGAATGCTATTAAAACACAGCAAAAAAGGGAAGATTTGAAGTGTGCAGATAGAGAGGAGTGGAGCAAATTGCAGCTTAAAATAGGGTGCTTACACAGGTGCATTGACAAGGGGATTATTTGTGCAAGGGTTTGAAGGAGACAAGGGAGTTAGTCACAGGTAGATACCCAGGGAAAACATTTCAGCTCCTGCCATAGCCTTAAATGGGTAACATGCCTAAACTTGGTAAAAGAAAGAGGAGACCATTAAAAGATGAAGTTAGAGGAATAATAAGGAAAGTGAAGGGGCAGATGCTGTATGGCACTGTAGGCTATTGCAAGGGTTCTGAATGTTACTTTGAGTGAAATGGGGAGTCTTTGGAAGATCATGAGCAGAATAGTGTTGTGATCTGACTTAATTATAAAAGATGATTCATTACCATGAGAGTGCAGTGGAGAGTCACCTAGCCTCGTTTGCAAAATCAGGGAAAAGTTTTCAGAAGAGCACTCCCTGAATGTTGAGAGATTAAGAAGACTTAGCTCGGTGAAGGTGGGAATGGGGGATGGAGGGTGATGTGGTATATTTTCAGACAGAGAAAATAGCATTTCTACATTCATTAACAGGGGTATGGTGTTCTTGGGGGTAGGGCATGTAGACAGACAGATCCAGCTATTAATAAGGATGCAATATCCTATGATAGCACATTGAAGAGAAACCACTATGACTTAAGCAAGCAGGAAGGGAGATTGAGAAAGGGATAAATGAACCGAGGTCTTAGAGATGACAGTGCAATAACAATGAAAGAGTGAGGAAGTCCATGTGGACGTCAAATTCCTGGATGGGATAGAGAGAGAAGGAAAGATACAAAGGTGTGAGTGGAGAGATCATGATGAAATTAAGAATCTCAAAGAAGCTATAAAATTTAAGGAAGCCTCAAGGTGTTGGAGAAATAAGAAGGGACCAGAAGACAGAAGGTTTTCAGAATGTCAATCAACTTAAAGCTGTTAACCAGGGAATAATATGCTTAGATTTGTGATTCAGAGAGCGTGGTTTGCCTTCCGTGTGAACAAATGAAGAGAAGAAAGCAAGACTAGGATCAGAGCTAACAACCAGAGAGCTGTGGAAGGAATCTAGACCAGAGATAATGGGAACTTACATTGCAGTGGCCACAATAAATATATTTGAAAGGAACTAAAGAGAAAAGGTGGCACTAGTGGTAAAGAACTTACCTGCCAATGCAGGAGACACAGGAGATGAGGGTTTGATCCCTGGGTGAGGAAGATCCCCTGGAGGGGGAAATGGAAACCCACTCCAGTACTCTTGCCTGGAGCATCCCATAGACAGAGGAGCCTGGTGGTCTATAGTCCATGGAGTTGCAGAGTTGAACATGACTGAAGCAACTGAACACACACACACACACACACACACAGATAAAAGGACAACATTTGACTGATGTGTGATTGGATATAATGGAGATGAAGAAAGAGGCCGTGAATGATGCCTAGATTTCTAGCAGTATTCTGGCAGGTGAGCATCATGTACTAATTTTGGAAGGATAGGACTGAAGGCTTCCCAGTGGATGTACTAAGTTCAGTCTGAGACCTGTTGATTCTGATGTGACTTTGGGGCACATGAATTGAGATTTCAATGATTAAGTACAGGTCTAATATTCAGGACATAGAGCTGGTCAAGGGCCATCACATAAAAAGAAAAGAGCTATGAGAGTGGATAAAATTACCTGGGAAGATTGTATAGAGAAGGAAGAGAAGAGAAAATCTGAATATCAGCTACATGGGCAGAAAAGTTGATTCAATTAAAAAAGGGAGAATTAGGTATAGAAGTAGGATGAAAATCAGGAGCATATAGTATCATGAAATCAGAAGAAAAGAAAGTCATGCTCCTTTTGGTTTGTGAGGTTGAAGTACAGAATGTAATACAGTGCCTTTATCCAGATCTCATAAAGCACATCTAGCCAAACTTGACCCATCCAGGCAAAACTGAAGTAACTGCCTTGGATTACATTAATCCTGTGGGTAGTACCTTAAAAATTCTGATCCACGTTTTCCAGCATTTACCTTTCTTTGTTAGATACAGATAGAGGAGAACCCAAAAAGTGCTTCTAAAAGGATAGCATGGATCTAAGAGATTCAATGCTGTCAGAAAATAGACTGGCAGGTGGAGGAATTTGGTCTTCATAGCAACAGTTTCTGAAGGGAATTCTATCTTGAATTAAAAAACTGTGGATCCCTAGAACACAGACACAGGGGTATTCAAGTTCATCATAGAGACAGATAGCCAGTCCATTTCCTGGGAAGATGGTTGCTTAGCAGATACACTCACCTTGAGAGGCGAGAGGTGGGTAGAAGAGTGATACTGAGGCCGGTGCTGATTCTGTATTAGCTTTAACCGAGCAGCTGGTTTGCCAGATCCCTAGGGTACTAGGTTATGGAAGGTTTGAGCAACAAAATTCCCATCTGAGAACCATGACCATCATGACAACAGCAACTCAGATGCCTGCTACTACTCTAAGATTGATATTCCTGGGCCTGAATTTAGAACAACTAATTGTTATCCCCATGGAGAGATGTTAGGAGTGCTCTTCTCTGTTTCACTATAAAATAGATTACTTTGAGGATTGATGAAATATCATTTTGGAATAGCTTGTAGTCCTCAGGTAAATGAGTTTTACATTTAAAATGCCACTTGTCTGAGTCATGGGAATATTATTCTTTTTCTGTTCAGATATACTTTTCTCAAGTCAATATGATACCAAAAACAAAATAAGCAATAATGCCAAATTGAATCTCAGATACTCAGACGGACTTAAGTAGAATTATGTTAAACAAAAAGACTCAGTGTTCTAGATTAAAACAAACAATTGCTGTTGAAGTTACAATAATTATTTAGAGTGGCATTTCTTAAACTTTTAAAATTCTTTTCCCACCATGGAACCTTTTAAAATATTTTCCTTCCTCACTCGCTTTCTCAATGAAGTTTTAATACCACAGATAGACTTTAAATATGTTTATGTATTGTTTGTATATTCCTGTGCTTTTTACTTAAAAAGAGCACATTTTTTATTTGCCCTCCTGAGAATCAATTCTTATATTAGATAAATAAATTGAAAAGCCTACTCTCGTGGTAATAAAATATTATCTCAATGCAATAATTTTCACTCTATAAGACAAATTGGTTAACAAAGACCTACTGTATAGTACAGGGAACTCTGCTAAATACTCATTAATAATCTAAATGGGAAAATAATTTGAAAAAGAATAGATGCATGTATATGTATGGGCTTCCCAGGTGGCACTAGTGGTAAAGAACCCATCTGCCAACGCAGGAGACATATAAAAGAGGGGTTTGACCCCGGGGTCAGGAAGATCCCCTGGAGGAGGGCATGGCAGCCCACTGCAGTATTCTTGCCCAGAGAACCCCATGGACAGAGGAGCCCAGCAGGCTACAGTCCATAGGGTAGCAAAGAGTCAGACATGACTAAAGAGACTTAGCACACATATGTATAACTGAATCACTTTGCTGCTGTACACCTGAAACTAGCAAAACATTGTTAATCAACTATACTCCAATATAAAATTAAAAAAAAATTAAAGAAAAAACAAACTGGTTAAATTTTAATGTTTTAAAATCACCCGTTCATTTATTTGGAGTTCCCTGATTGCTCATTTGATAAAGAATCCGCCTGTAATGCAGGAGACCCAGGTTCAATCCCTGGATCAGGAAGATCCACTGGAGAAGGGATAGGCTACCCACTCCAGTATTCTTGTGCTTTCCTTGTGTCTTAGCTGGTAAAGAATCTGCCTGCAATGTGGGAGACCTGGGTTTGATCCCTGGGTTGGGAAGATCCCCTGGAGAAGGGAAAGGCTATCCCCTCCAGTATTCTGGCCTGGAGATTCCGTGGACTGTATAGTCCGTGGGGTCTCAAAGGGTCGATCATGACTGAGCCACTTTCACTTTCATTCATTCATTCAACAAAGATATATTGTACCTGCAGAAGACAGTGTTCTAGGTATAGCTCCTTAGAGCATTTTGGAGTTTGAACCTTCCTCACCTCTCTCGGAGAAAATATTGCTGTAGCCCTGCCCCCACATTCTTTTTCTGTGACTTTTCTACACTACAGTCACAATAACCTTTCTCAGAACTGAGTGCATTATTCTTCACATGAACAACTACAGTCTCCTCTCATCTAGAAGGTACACCCAGTTTTGAATCAGTCAGGGTGAGTCCCTGCAGCTTCCCTCACACACTCACCACACACACACCTCTCTTCAGCCTCTGGGCTAATTTGTTCTCTGGTAATACTGAAATTCTTGTGTGTTCTCCCAAACACATCCTGTGGTTTCATGCCTCAGTTTTTTTTCAAGACTTCTCTCTATATGAAATACCATTTCTTCAGTACCCTTCCTGGTCTAACTTCCACTTGCCCTTCAAGATTTGGCTGAGGCGGTATTTCCATCCTTTCAGTTCAAATCTGGATAAAGAGCTCTCTTCTTGATGCTTTATACTCCTCAAGCACAGTCTGTAACTACACATTGCACATGGCGTTCAGATTTTCCACTTCCATGCCTATTTCTATCAGTGCTTGCACCCTTTTCAAAAAACAAAAATCATATCGTAGTCATCAGTAGATCTGCTGTACCTACCACAATCCTTGGAACCCAAAAGGAAAATAGCACATTTATAGAACTCAGATATTGAACTAGAAATCCTGGTCCCAGCTGTCTCAAAGTCCAACAAGCAAAGTGGATGTGAACCAATCATGATAATACAATATGGCACAACAGACATGGGAATAGGAGCCTATGGGAGTGTGTAGGTAAAATGATTTATTTCACTTGGGAGAAATTTAAGGAATGCCTCACAAAATAGGTGACATGTTGAGCTTGGTCAAGACTCTTTAGACAAAGAAGCCAAGTATTTCAAGAAAAAGGAACAGCACATTGTCGAACATGGACTGTAGAGTACACCACCATAACTTACTTGTGAAACTCAAACTTTGTACATTTTAATCATTACTTCTTCATTTCTCTGTCTCTCCAGCTCCTGGTAAACACCATTATATCCTCTGCTTCTATGCAACTGACTATTTTTTGATTCCACATAGAAATGAGATTATACAGTATTTATCTTTCTGTGTCTGGCTTATTTCACTTAGTATAATGCCCTCCTAACAAAACCGTACTGTATCCTAAAATTTGCTAAGAAGGTAGATTCTATGTTAAGTACTCTTATCACACATATACATAAAAAATAATAAAAATAATAAAGGGTGCAGGAGGAAATTTTGAGAGGGGATGGGTATGTTTATGGCCTTAATGGAGATGGTTTCATGGGTATACATACTTATCTCCAAACTCATCGAGTTATATACATTAAATATGTATACCAATTTTATCTATCAGACCTCAACAAAGTGTTTTTTAAGTGTATGGGTATGAAAGAGATGGCATGATTAAGAAGGATGAGGTGACCAGAGAGTAGGTGCCATGGTGTGGGGACACTAGAGGGGGTGGCTGGAGAAGGGGAGGAACAGAAGGTGTTTGGGCCAGATTGTTAGGGGCCTCTTTTGACCTGTGGAGTCAGAGCTTCCCCTTACACGATCTCAGGTTTGTTCTTGATTTCATCCAAAGAAGAGTTTTTTGATTTTCTCATGCAAAGAAGAATCTAACATTAATTCCATAGTGAGTCTACTGCCTAATGACACTGAAACTAGTATTCAAGACCTTAGGAAGTTTCCTTAGGAAGTTCTCAGATTGCTATGAGATTTTTAAAAGCCCTCATTCATTCGTTCATTCATTTATTCACATTAGCTCCACCATTATAACCAAAAAGTTGCTAGCAGAAATTTGAATAGCATTCACTAATATTATGAATGAAAATATTTCTTAGTGAAATTATGCAGCCTGAAGAGATGACTAGATTCTCTTTGAATCTGTACGTTAATATTTTAGTATCTATTTATAGAATAGCCTCTTTTGGTCTCCTATAGTCACATAGAAAAGTGTGACTATGCAGATATTGCAGTGCTGTCTTTTAAATGCCTCTCTTTTTCTTAATCTCTCATTTTCATTAGATTCTGGATTTATACTGTGGATTTACACTGTTTATTCACAAGACCTCACTGACTACCAGGAGAATCACATCACTTCAAGATGAATAAAAATATAAATAAGATTATAGTCCTAGTGTTAAACATAGAGCCGGACTGTTTCTGCTCAAGTCTCAGCATCAGCATTAATTATGAGCAAGTTGGTTAACCCTCTAAGCCTCAGTTTTACCATCTATCAAATGGGCATATTAATGAGGATCGAAGTAGTTAGTGCATATAAAGTGCTTAGATGAATGCCTAGCTCTCTATAAGTGGCAATGTACTGAATATTCACTGAATTACAACCAAGGCAATGCTCTGCTCCAGAGTCTCAAAGAAGGAAGTCAGCAGGTAATTCTGAGAGCAGCATTCAGCCACAGTACAGGGGGATGTAAAAATGAGCCCATGGGATTTTTTCCCCCCAACATTCACCATTTTCTAACAATGATAGAAAGCAGGTGGGGGACATGTCCTGGTGTAAAAGGGCAAGACTGGTGATGAGACTTGAGGGAAGTATCCTTGGAAGTGCTTTCTTTGGGGCACACAATTATAGGAAAAAAAATCAAGTACACTTTCTGCATCATAGATTCTAATTTAGGTTAGCAAAAGAACAGATCCAGAACCAAAATTTGGTATAGGAAGCCTCACCGCTCTTCTCCGGAATATGGAGCTCTCCTGAGGAAAGGCATCTTCAAACAGATTGCAGGCTTCTGAGGAACAGGCAAGTCTACAGGAATCAGAAAACCTTCCTCCAAGGAAGCAACGGGAGGGGAGGGATGTGGGAGCCAGAGGTCTTCTGATGTGCTGGCTTTGGGGACCGACTTTGAAAAGACTTAAAGGAAAAGATAAAGAAGTTGGAGGTGCTAAGTTCAGTAACCCTCGATGTGCTGACCTTCACTTATTAATTCATGTGAGCTTCCTATTTAGGGTGCTTCAATCACTGCTTTTAGCACAAAGATAAAAATTCTTAACTGGCCTACTGGCTCTGAACAATGGCCAGCTGCTCCTGTGGTTTCATTTCTGTCACTCTCCCCTCAACTGAATTCTAGACACATCCAAGATAAGTCTTGTTTATCTTGACCAGACTAATTTTCCCCAGGGAAATTTGTAAATGCTCTTTGATTGTTGTTAGTTTGCTATTTTTTTTTTTTCCACCAAGAATACCTTATCTTTCCTGCCTCTTCACTTGATCAACTCACTCACTCCTCTTTCAGAAGATAGTTTAAATGTCACTGCTTCAAAGCACTAGACAAAATTGTAATTATATTTATGTGTTTGATCAATACCTCTCTCCAGTTAGACAGCAATGACTTTGAGGACAAAGATTCTCTGTTTTCTTACTGTTGTAGCCCAAGTGCTTAGCATAGCACCTGGAGAAGACTAAGTACTCAATAAATACATATTGAATAAATAGGTTTTGTTTTTAGAAATATCTTTCAAAGGGTAAAGTTTATTAGAATTAAACTTAATTAATCAGATTTCTTTATGTACTATCAATTTATTATTAAATTATTAGTTTTAATTTCTTATTTAATTAGATTTAAATTTGTTAGGAATCCATGTCAAATTCATATTCAAGTTTGTGTGTGTATGTATGTGTATAGTACTTTTACAATAAATGCATTTTATATATACTACTCCTCTAAATTCTCTAAACTTGTATATTTTGTGGTTATGAATGAACAATTGTGGATAATAAAACAGATGCATCTTTCAGTGAATTTTATTTGAATATATTTAATTTTCAATGAAATGTTTCTTTTGTTGAAATGAATAAAATCTCTGAATTAAACTATTAATTTTGACAGAACGTAAAGGAAATGGCAACCCATTCCAGTATTCTTGCCTGGAGAATTTCATGGACAGAAGAGTTTGGATGGCTACTGGCCATGGGGTTGAAAAGAGTCAGACACAACTGAGTGACTAACACACACACACACACACACACACACACACACACACACACACACCATTTTTACAGAACTCTCTGATGCCCCTGGAAATAAAGATTACAGTGAAAATGCCAGAGCCTTGTTACTGCCTTTCCCAAACCCAGCCTCTGCTGAGAAATGGAGGCCTCCCTGATCTGCAAAATTTAAAATAATGATCACAGGTCTTTCTTCCCCTGGGCAACTGAGTCACCCAGAACCAACTAATTAAAATGAAGTTGGAGATATTTTAAAATGTGATTTCTTTTCAATCTGGCCATTTTAAAAGCTTAGAAATTTCACTTGAAAATGTAAAGAGAAAGATTAAACAAAAATAAACTCTTTCCCCAAAAGGTTGGGATTTCATGCACTGAATCATGCAGTAATAAAAGGCAAGGCCTTTGCATCTGTAGGTTTAAATCCCAGCAAGGGCTTCAAAACAACAGGTAGACATTTCATGCAAAGATGGGAACAATAAAGGACAGACCCGGTACAGACCTAACAGAAGCAGAAGATAATAAGAAGAGATGGCAAGAATACACCGAAGAACTATACAGAAAAGATTTTAATGACCCAGATAACCACGAAGATGTGATCACTCACCTAGAATCAGAAACCCTGGAGTGCGAAGTCAAGTGGGCCTTAGGAAGCATCACTACAAACAAAGCTAATGGAGGTGATGGAATTCCAGTTGAGCTATTTCAAATCCTAAAAGATGATGCTGTGAAAGTGCTGCACTCAATATGCCAGCAAAGTTGGAAAACTCAGCAGTGGCCACAGGACTGGAAAACATCAGTTTTCATTCCAGTCCCAAAGAAAGGCAACACCAGAGAATGTTCGAACTACTGCACAATTGCACTCATCTCATTCGCTAGCAAAGTAATGCTCAAAATTCTCCAAGCGAGGCTTCAACAGTATGTGAACTGAAAACTTCCAGATGTTCAAGCTGTATTTAGAAAAGGCAGAGATCAAACTGTCAATATCTGTTGGATCATTGAAAAGGCAAGAGAGTTCCAGAAAAACATCTACTTCTGCATTATTGGCTACGCCAAAGCCCTAGACTGTGTGGATCACAACAAACTGTAGAAAATTCTTGAAGAGATAGGAATACCGGACCACTTTACCTCACTCCTGAGAAACCTGCATGCAGGTCAAGAAGCAAGTTAGAACTGGACAAGGAACAACAGACTGGTTCTAAACTGGGAAAGGAGTATGTCCAGGCTGTATATTGTCACTCTGTTTATTTAACTTCTATGCAGATTCCCTGGGTCGGGAAGATTCCCTGGAAAAGGAAATGGCAATCCATTCCAGTACTCTTGTCTGGAAAATGTCATGGACAGAGGAGTCTGGTAGGCTACAGTCCATGGGGTTGCAAAGAGTCAGACACAACTGAGTGACTGAACTGAACTGAGACAGACAGGTGTGTCTCAGAGACGGTAACCTGCATGAAGGACACATGAGCTGCTATCACACCAGGAATATCGGAAGACTGAATGACTCTTGCCTTCACCCTAACCATCCAAGCTGCTTCCAGTTTTCAAAGGGACAGATTCCAAGTCTTCAGGAATACGGGGGAAACATCTCCCCTCCCTCCCTTGCCTGGAAGCTTGTTAGTTTAATTTGGTTTTGTGTTTGTTTAACAAAAAGTAATGCAGTCAAATCAAAGCAAAAGATGCCATCCGTTTCCTTTGATGATGGCAACTGGAGCCCTTTTTTATTGTGGCAAGGAAGAAAACCGTTAAAACCCCATTTTCAATTAAAATAAGATCACATAAACTGCGAGAAGAAGGGCATTTAGAGTTCCTAAAGTGTGCTGTGTCCTCAGGCGCATCGTTCACTCCAGCCCCTGTTTCAGAAGGAGTCATACACCAGAAAAACGAACGTGAGCAGTCAGCCCTCGATGGAGCCCCACCTGCCGGGGGAATATTCTGGCTGCTGATTTTCTAAGGGAGAGAAGGAAGAAAGCAAGCTTTGTACACTCTAAACAAAGAGACCTTTCAGTGTATTGACAAGATATAGATTGCCAGGAGGCAGACAGTGGGTTTTCTTTCAAGGGTAGTATCTCGATATAATGAAGACTTCTGTGTGGGATCAAGCATTTTCACTTCACAGGCTCTTCCTGGGAACCACATAGCCCCTCACTCAGCGCCAATACTTGGGGAAGTCGGGGACTCAAAGCTCAGAAGCAATTTACTTTATTCAAAGTTTACAGTTTCTATTTATTGGCACCTGCCTGTCCTTTGTCCCCTTTGGAAAGATTTCCATTTGCAAAGATTATTCAAAGTTTACAGTTTCTATTTATTGGCACCTGCCTGTCCTTTGTCCCCTTTGGAAAGATTTCCATTTGCAAAGAAAAAGCTGCAGCTGAATTTGTGCAGAAAGGAAGTTTTAGCATTTCTGATTCTCCCTGGAACAAATACATCAAGGACTATCTAGGTTTATCCCTTCACTCTCAACCGTTCTCATCTTGGGATTCCAGGATCTCAGGATAGCAGAGATAGTAATGCCAAAAGCCATGAAAGAAATTGGTCACCCATGAACTGTGGTCACACACATTCACTGAAATGTTGCCCTTTACTAGTGGCAGAATCATTTTATCAGTTCAGATTTACACTGACTATTTGTGGTTTATTGGAAGATCTAGTGGAATTCTGTATGCTTTTAACTTTAAAAATGAAGACATGTTATTAGTTATAAAATATACATTTATTAAGAGAAGATGGTCTCTGTGAGGGGAAATGGTATACAAGATTATTTTCTAAAACTGAAGTGTAGCTGATGTGTAATATTATATAAGTTACAGGTGTACAATACAGTGATTCACAGTTTTTAAAGGTTATACTCCATTTATGGTGGTGGTTTAGTCACTAAGTCATTTCCAACTCTTGCGACCCCCTGGACTGTAGCCCTCCAGGCTTCTCTGCCCATGGGATTTCCCAGGCAAGAATACTGGATTCAGTTTCCATTTCCTTCTCCAGGGAACCTTCCCAACACAGGGGTCAAATCCACATCTCCTGCATTGCAGGTGGATTCTTTATCAACTGAGCCACCAGGGAAGCCCATCTTCCATTTATAGTTATTAATCTATGAGTCTGCTTCTTTTTTATTATATCCAGTAACCTGTTGTGTTTTTTAGATCCTATATATGAGTGAAATCATACACTATTTGTCTTTCTTTGTTTTATTTACCTCACTTAGCACAATACTCTCCAAGTCCATCCATGTTGTTGCAAATGGCAAACATTGTATTCTTTTTCGTGGCTGAGTAGTATTTAATTCCATCAAAAAGGACAGAAATGGAAAGGATCTAACAGAAGCATAAGAGATTATCAAGAGGTGGCAAGAACACACAGAAGATTTATACAAAAAAGGCCTTAATAACCTGGACAATCATGATGATGTGGTCATTCACTTAGATCCAGACATCCTAGAGTCTGAAGTCAAGTGGACGTTAGGCAGCATTACTATGAACCAAGCTAGTGGAGGTGATGGAATTCCAGTTGAGCTATTTCAAATCCTAAAAGATGATGCTGTGAAAGTGCTGCACTCAATATGCCAGAACATTTGGAAAATTCAGCAGTGGCCACAGAACTGGAAAATGTCAGTTTTCATTCCAATCTCAAAGAAGGGCAAAGCCAAAGAATGTTCAAACTATTATACAACTGCACTCACTTCACATGCTAGCAAGGTAATTCTCAAAATCCTTCAAGCTAGGCTTCAACAGTACACGAACTGAGATATTCCAGATGTTCAAGCTGGATTTAGAAAAGGCAGAGGAACCAGAGATCAAATTGCTAACATTCATTGGATCATAGGAAAAGCAAGATTATTCGAAATAAACATCTACTTCTGCTTCATTGACGATGCTAAAGCCTTTGACTGTGTGAATCACAACAAATTGTGGAAAATTCTTCAAGAGATGGGAATACCAGACCCCCTTACTTGCCTCTTGAGAAATCTGTGTGAAAGTCAAGAAGCAATAGTTAGAACTGGATGTGGAACAATGAACTTGTTCAAAATTGGGAAAGGCTGAATATCAAGGCTGAATATTATGACCCTGCTTATTTAACTTCTGTGCAGAGTGTATCATGCAAAATGCTGGGCTGAATGACTCACAGTTGGAATCAAGATTGCCAGGAGAAATATCAACAACCTCAGATTTGCAGATGATACGACTCTAATGGCAGAAACTGAAGAGGGACTAGGGAGCCTCTTGATGAGTGTGAGAGAGGCGAGTGAAAAAGCTGGCTTGAAATTCAACATTCTAAAAATGAAGATCATGCCATCCAGTCCCATCACTTCATGGCAAATAGAAGGGGGAAAAGTGACAGATTTTCTTTTCTCGGGCTCCAAAATCACTGCAGAGGGTCACTGCAGCCATAAAATTAAAAAATGCTTGCCCCTCAGAAGGAAAGCTATAACAAACTTAGACAGTATATTGAAAAGTAGAGACATCACTTTGCCAACAAAGGTCTGTCTCATCAAAGTTATGATTTTTCCAGTAGTCATGTGTAGACATGAGAACTGGACATAAAGAAGGCTGAGTGCCAAAGAATTGATGCCTTTGAATTGTGGTGCTGTAGAAGACTCTTGAGAGTTCCTTGGACTCCATGGAGATCAAACTACTCAATTCTAAAGGAAATTCAATCCTGAAATTCACTGGAAGGACTGATGCTGAAGCTGAATATCTAATACTTTGGCCACCTGAAAGAAAATGCTGACTCACTAGAAAAGACCCTGATGCTATGAAAGACTGAGGGCAGGAGGGGAAGGGGGTGACAGAGGATGAGATGATTGGATGCCATCACTGACTCAATGGACTTGAGTTTTAGCAAATTCTGGGAGATAGTGAAGGACAGGGAAGCCTGGCTTGCTGCAGTCGATGGGGTCACAAAGAGTTGGACAAGATTTAGGGAATGAACAACAACAATGATGTAGGTCATTGAATATACACAACATCTACTTTATCCGTCCATCTGTAGAGATTCTTGATGATGAAATCCTAGAAACTATTGGTCCTTATTATGTTCATATATTCCCTCTCAGTTTTAATAAATTTGACTGGGTACCAATCATGTGGCATTTGTTGAGGTGGGTGAAGGGATGAATCCAACATGGTCTCTGCCTTAATTATGGGACTAATTCTGGAAATATCTGAATTGTTATGGATAGAAATTGCTTAATTGCTCTGAATAGACTTGCATGAAAACATTGGACAATAATGTCCATGTAGCCTCTTGCAGCCTCACGAACTGGCTGCTGGCCTGTTTCTTAGCACACGTTACAATTCCAAATGGAAATATTCTATGAAATCTGATAAACTCATAAGGCTAAGTAAAGACTACTCTCTAAGGAGTCATAAGTGAGTTAATGAGTATTTATCAAGTTTTGATGAACGACCTATAATCAACACAGTGGCAGTAGAAAGAATAAGAGCTTTAGAATTAGACAGAGCCTTGTTTGAGTTACTAATAATATGTGACCTTGAGAAAGGCGGTGTAATCTCCTGATGCTTTCTTCACTGCAAATGGGGATAAAAATGGTATGTAAATCCTAGCATTTTCACAAGGAGAAAACAAAGCAATACAAGATGGATAGTGTAGAAAATAGAGGTTAAGAGAGAGGACTTTAAAGAAGACTGAGTTCATATCCTGACACTCTCACTTTCGTTTGTGGAACTGTAGTCAAGTCACTTAAATTTCCTAGCTTCAGCTTCCTCATTTGTGAAAGGGAATAAAAAGAGTAAATTAAGGGAAAGAGCTATTCACTTAGTCGTGTCTGACTCTTTGTGACCCTATTTTCTTTATAGCTCGCCAGGCTCCTCTGTCCATGGGATTTTCCATGCAAGAATACTGGAGTGGGTTGCCATTTCCTTCTCCAAGAAGAGTAAATTAATGTGGAGGTTAAATAGAATAATATTTTTTTTCAAAAATAAAACATTTAATATAGTACTTGAGATATAAGAACTCAATAAATGATGGCTGTTACTCCATTCTTCGGAGAAGGCAATGGCACCCCACTCCAGTACTCTTGCCTGGAAAATCCCATGGATGGAGGAGCCTGGTAGGCTGCAGTCCATGGGGTCGCACAGAGTCGGACACGACTGAGTGACTTCACTTTCACTTTTCACTTTCATGCACTGGAGAAGGAAATGGAAACCCACTCCAGTGTTCTTGCCTGGAGAATCCCAGGGACGGGGGAGCCTGGTGGGCTGCCGTCTGTGGGGTCGCACAGAGTCGGACACGACTGAAGTGACTTAGCAGCAGCAGCAGCAGCACTCCATTCTTAGGGTTCATGTTTGAAGAAACTAGTACATTGTAGACTGTAAATAAAAGTTAGCAAACTTCATTTTTCCCACTTTTAGATTATTGAAGGCAAATGACTGGAAAAATTACTCTGTGCATGGATGTGTAGTGCCTGCTGTGAAGAGTTGCCCAGATACTCCTTTTCAAACTGAGAGTACTCATCTCAACAAGTGCTAGGAATGTTGTTCACTATCAGCTCTCAGCCGAGTTTCTGCCTGAGAATTGCCTGCTGCTAAAGAGCTAATCATACCAGTCAAGGTCACACCCCACTCAAGGTCGTACGCCCTCTCTGCGGACAACCAGCCTCTAATGACTGACTGATCTTTGGGAAGGGTGCAGTATAAGCACTTGCCTTAAGGCAGGACAACTCAGAAGGTTCATCCCAGCTCCAGAGCTTCCTATAGGCTTGGCTAAGACCTTGTGGTGACTGTATCAAAGCCCAGCTCTCCATCTACTCAATCCTCTTCCCTTCACTTGCCCACAGGCATGGATTCCAAGGGAACTCCAGAATAAAAGTGCACACAAATCTCAGAGAATTAAGGTCTATTTCTTGGAAAATTTAATCTCTAAATCTACAATTTAGGTGGTAAGAAATTCTGCAGTCAGTAGACTTGCACCCAAATAAGAATCAGGGGTAGACTTTGGTAACCTTAAGGAGAGAGAGAAACTAAAATTACATTTCCACTTCTCTCAAGCAAACAGGGTAGGTCTTAGGCTGGTTTGAGGGTATTTTTTTGGAGGCAGTGTTGGAGAGGATCATCTTAGGAAAGCTTCCTTTATGCTTAGGGCCACGTACTGCACAGAGTCATGTGGAACCTTTATATCCTCTGGCACAGCAGAAAGGCCACCGAGTCTAGGCTACCTATAAATAGTGACCACATAGTCTTACATCAGTCACCTGTTAGGATTTCCCTCTGGATACCATTATGCTAAGAATAATGTATCAAAAGCTCAGAAGATCCAAATCAGAGTCTTTTAATAGTACCAAAAGAGTGCAAAATCTTGAGTCAATTAGTCTGAGAAGAGTGTTTTGCGTTTGTTATCCACTGGTTATGCTTTTGGGAAATTGTGTTACCTGACCCTTTAAAAATACTCTGCTTTAGCATCCTTTCACAACATGGAAAATTCCTAGGAACTTAATAACATACAATGAATATTGCCAAATCATATTGGTGCCATATATGTATCTTATTTGTTAATGTACTACCCTCTTCCTTATATATTTCCTCTTTGCCACATTTAGAAAAGCACCAGAGGATATCCAGTTTGAAAATGTCCTTAAGATGTTTATAATCAGTGACTACATTCTCTAAAAATATATTACCCAAACAGAGTTCCATGGTACAATAAGCTAAATGAAAGACATTCCTAAGACAAATAAATACTCTTTTGGTAGAATAAATTTGGGTAATATTAAACCCTCTTTGATGTTCACAATAGACATAGTATCATATTAAGCATATTACCATGCTAAGGACATGGAGATGTTATTGAAATAAGAATGTATTTCTCTATTCTCAAACTGGTATTTTCCAAACTTATTTGACCCAAGAATAGTCTCAAAGCTATTAACACACAGGCATGCACACACAAACACATCTTTTTAGTTTCTTCTCACAAACCACCAAGAGACATCTACCGTTCCCAATGTTCTACAAAACACTGTTCTGTAATTATTCTAGGAGAGCATCCTTTTCAAAGGCTCAACTCTACCATCTATTTCAGGGACTTGAAATTCTCACAGCCTCCTAAGTCAAACCCTCCCATCTTTGGTCTACTCCCACTATTAGAAGGTTCTTTCTGACCACCCAGTAGTCCTTCTTTGGTTCACCCAGAACAAGATTATCCCTCTGTGACATGGTATTCCTTTAAATATTTGCAAATGATTGGGATCCTCCTGCCCCACTCTCTGTATCTGCCCTTCTACATCTTTAACATCTCATTTTCTTTCCTTTAGATGGTCAATTAAGAACTTTCTTATGGTCTTCTGAACACTTCACTTTGTCTATACTCCCTCCAAAAAAGGTATCTCTGGAAAATCATGCAATTTTCTAACTTGGGTAGAGAGTATCACAGAATATCTCCACCCTTATTCTGGGTACTATGGCTCTCTTGTTACCACCTAAGATTCTTTTGACTATTTCTCTATTCATGTTTCCCAGTAATTCCATCATCATCTTTCAGGAATTCTTTAAGAGCTTCTTCTGAAGCAAGCAGGAATGTATTAGGCAGTACCCCCTCGAGCTCTACTTCTAGAAGAGTCAACATCAGCTTGTTTTCTTACGCATTCTTCTTCCTCTTGAGTTCAGGAAATCTCTCTGTCACCAAAAAAGATACCAAGTATGCATGAAGTATGGTCCCACTAGAAATGTAAGAAAAGCCTTCAAGAGTTGTCTGAGACTGGATGGTGCTGGAGACTGAAGTATGGCAGCAAATGAGAAATATGGAAGTCTGGATCTTCTAGGAAGTAGCTCCAGCTGGCAGTAGCAATGGTGTTGTCAGGGGATGTTAGACATCCAGGTGAGTCTCCTCTGGGTTGTTTTAGAGTAAGGATGGCAATGAATACAGAGAAATGTATTTTTCTCTGAAACTTGAAATCATATATGCATGTAAATATTGGGCCATGTAAATTATCTTGGCTGCCGGTTTGAGTCTGCACTTAGTGAGTACAGAAGCAGGGTTTGGTCAAGTGACACGATGACAATAATGCTGCCCTTCCTCACTGCAGTTTTAATTAAGTCATTAATTACCCAGCTATTGATTCTAAAAGTCATTGAGCGTATAATGTACCACATAAAGGGGAAGCATTATTTGCAACTGTGTCTGGTTATGTTTTAGGGCAGCGTTTGACAATGTGGTCCTAAAAGACACTTGCTATGCCTTTTTTCTTAATTAAAATCTCCCTTACATTTATCTAGAATGCAATCAAAATGATTCCTAGAAAGGTGAAATAAAAGGCTCCCTCATGGCAGACCATATCCAGTCCTGGATGATCTCATGGGAGGTTTTCAGGGTTAGGTCTTTACAAGTTGTTATAGGATTGCTTCTGGCTGGAATAGAAGGAAAATCACTGGCCATAAAACAGGCCAAAGGAGGCTTCAAGGTGGGCACATGTAGAGCTGTTGGAAATTCAGAAAAGAGGCTCTGGTGTGTGTTTTCTGGAACCTCAAGTTCCAAAATTCTATAAAGTCACATCTACAATTGCATTAATTGCATATTTTTATATAGATGCTGCTCTCCTGAAACCTTCTGTCAGCAGTACCTCTGTGAGATATCAATAATAAGGTACAGGGACTTCCCTGGTGCTCCAGGGGCTAAGACTCCTTGCTCCCAATGCAGGGAGCTCAGGTTCGATACCTGGTCAGGGAACTAGATTCAACATACTGCAACTAAGAGTTTGCATGCTGTGACTAAAGATACTGCATGCTGTAACGAAGACTCGGCAGCCAAATAAAGAAACAGCCAAATAAATAAATACTAAAAGTAGAAGAAGTAGTCTCATTCAGAGAATGCAATGACCAGCAGGCACCACAGTCAGCCTTACATCAAGGTATTTGCCTGCAACTGAATTTTGAAAATGACTGCACAGTGTCCTGAAAACAGATTACATGATCTTATGAAACAACTTAATTAAATAAGTAATATACTGAAATATCAAAATTACCCTAGAGGCAACAAAATATATGATATATAATTGATAGTACATATCAATTATCTGAAAGTCATAAAATAACATGAATGCCAAGTGTTATCAGTCTCTCAGTTATAGGCTGGAAGTACAAAGATTGAATGTATTGTTTTCTACTCTAGACTGGGAGCTTTTCTTTCAAACAACTGGAGTCCAAATTTGAAAAGGAACGCACAGAGGAAAGTCTTTGGAAACTGGATGGAAGCCCCTGCAATGGGCACTGTCTCAGAGGGCTCTATGGGCCAGCTGCTCCTCAGCGTTGTGAGCCCTGCCCTCGGGAAACAGGCTAACACAGGTAGAATCTTCTCCAAGGTGTTAAAGTCTCTCTGATAGGGAACTGTTTCAGAAGACCAGTGCTATTTTCAAATTAAAGAATTATTGAATACTTTTCAAATACAAGTTGAAATTAGCTGGAATGAACCTAAAGAATGTAGATTCTAATTTCATTAGGAATTCATGTCTCACTGGAAGTCATTGAAAGGAAATTAATTGAAAATATCTTCAAATGTGTGGCTTTCATAGCTACTAATAATAGAATATAGCTTATAACAGGTTTTATTCCTGGTATTCAGTTCCATTTTAGGGGATGAAAAGGGTTTGCTATTTAAAAAACAAACAGAAACCTTCAATAATATCCATCAAAGTAAGGCATTTTACATCCATGTAAAAGATACTGCTGCTAAAATACTCCCCGTTTTTGAGTGACACTCATTACTATTTTCATAAAGATCCATAATGATGGTTTACTTTGGTGGCTCAGTGGTAAAGAATCTGCCTGGCAATGCAGAAGATGCAGGAGACTCCGGTTCAGTCCCTGGGTTGGGAAGATCCCCTGGAGAAGGAAATGGCAACCCACTCCAGTATTCTTTCCTGGGAAATCCCATGAACAGAGGAGCCTAGTGGGCTATGGGGCTGCAAATTACATGTCCATAGGGTTGCAAAGAGTCAAACACAACTATGCACTTCCGCTGATCCACGTCTCAGCTACATTACATGATTACATCTAGCAGAATTGAGTGGAAAACAAAATCACGAAGATTGACTTGAGAATTGTACATCTTTGATCCTCAACCTGTCTCTACTAATAAAGGCTATCCATGAAAGACAACAGCATCAATTTCACATCTCTAGTCTGTGACATTGATGTCCAGATGGACAGCTTTCTCCCTAACTATGAAAAAGTCAGTCTTGAAACCAAGACTACGAGCCTGCTTTAACCAGGTCTGCAAGCCACTGACTCTCTGTGCAATGTGCAAAATAGAAATAGATCACTCCACCTCAGGGTTATTGGGCAGCTCAGATATATTCATGACTGTGAACAAATCTTGAAAATGACAAAGAGCCCTACACATTTAAGGTTTTCTAATTAAACAAACTACTTAAAGTTATGTAAAATGAAAATACTTCTGCCCTCAGCCGAACTTTTCACTTGTAAATGGGTTGGACTGCCATTGAGTTTTCTGTGTTTATTCACCTAACCTGCCTTGGTTATGCATCAATCCTTTCACCTTACTAGAGGTCATGAAGGATGGCAGAAAATAGTCAAGGTCATGGAAGAAAAGAGTTTCTATCACTAATTTTACACTTCTTGGAGTCTTCCCCATGTTGCTGATCTCAAATGATTTGAATCTAAAATGAAGTTGGGGTCATCTGCCAGAATGTACCTAAAGATTGTAAACTGAAATTCTAGCTTGCTGCTTTGAGACCAAACAACTCAACTGGGCAGCAATGGGGCACACTCTTAGTCATATTTTCTTGCTCAAGATAGTCCACAGTCCCCTCTCAGTTTCTACCATCCACAAGAAGGCTTTCTTTCAATTGCAGTAAATGAGATTTGATTATGCGGCTGAGGTCTGGTGAACTCCTGTTTTCTCATCTATCTACTTAAGAATAAACCTAGGTAGCCAGGAAGAAATCTGTCCATTTTGGAAAGGAGGCACTGCAGCAAGCAGATATGACTTTGAAGGTACCATCCCTTACAGAGTAATCCATATATCCTCCAGTTGATCAAGGCATGGTAATACCAGCTCGACCAGACTATCACACTTTGGGATCATTCTGGCTAGTGATGCCATAGTTTTCATTTGCTCCTGTCAAACCAAATGCTATTGCACACCAGGCACTGTGCTAGGTGATGGAGGCATCACTCCAGGTGTTCAAGAGTGAGCTCAGGAGAGTATGTGAAGATAAGGCCTTAACGTTTGGTTTCTAGTTTAAACCAAACATTGGAACATAAACTCAAAAAATGGCCCTAGCTTTACCATCTGTGCAGAAGTTAGATGCTATTAAGTCTGTCCCCCAAATTCCCTAGTGATGGTACAAAAAGTTTGATACCAAAGAGTTTGAGCCAAAAGGTAGCTTGATGATTTAAGATGAAAGTTCACAAACTGTGTTTTTCTAAACATACAATAAAAGATATCCAGAATGGCTTGTACATTTAATGTCAATATTCTATTACCACTTTTAGCATCTCGTTCTTATTTCTCTTTAAAAAATATCAATAGTCAACTGTGGTAGGAAAAATTTCAAAACAGAAGTGAAACACCCTAGTGCAGCATAAAAATAAATGTAAATCAATAGGAAACAAGTAGCTGATTCATCCCCAAATTCACATATATAAGATTTTGAATTGTAGTTACTTATTTCAATGAGCTGATACCCTTGCTTCACATATAGAAAAACATGAGCAACGGTGTCCCTCTTTTCTTTTTGGCTTCCTCCCTTCCCCTTCCCCATTTTATCTAAGAAGGATGCCTTCTGGACAAAATTAAGAATAGTGGTGGATGACTGGGTGGGTCCTAGAAGTCTTCATGTTCTTAGAATTGAAATTTGACAGCTTCAAAGATCTATACTTATCTGAATGTGACTATAGAGTGAAGATGGATATTCTTTTCATTGCTGTTGTGTTGCTCAGTTGTGACTGGCTTTCTGTGACCCTGTGGACTGTAGCCCACCAGTTTCCTCTGTCCATGGGATTTCTCAGGCAAAAATACGGGAGTGGGTTGCCATTTCCTTCTCCAGGGGGTCTTCCTGACCCAGGGATCGAACCCACATCTCCTGAATCTCCTGAATTACGGGTGGATTCATTTACTGGTGAACCACCAGGTTAAATTCTTTTCATTAGAAGCATGTAAAAGTTTAATGACAATTAACTCATCAACACACTTGTGCTGTCAAGGCTGCTTCAACTTCACACAAGCTGTAGGATCCTTAGAATTAAACCCAGGTAGCTCGATCTTTTTCTGCCCTGCACTCTCCACTTACTGAGCTTCTAAGGGTATGGAAATACTTAATATGCCACAATGATTTAGGGAAGCTGGACCAAAGGTATTAAAAGCATATTCTGTCCATCTAACTGGACTACCCTTTATTATTCGATCTGAAGATTCTATGTTACTTGAAATCTATTGTTTTGCTTCAAAAATATTTTATATAAGCAGAAAAAAAAATCCAAAGTGAAAACAAGTTATCTTCAAGTATCCAATGAGTATTTTGAAAATGAATTACTGTTAGGCAAAGGAAAATGAACTTTGTTTATATACAAAGTGCCTTCCTTTCAGCTAAAATAAATGGCTGATTTAGTTTCAAAGTAAAAATTTCTAACCCCAGTAGGTGGTTCTATGTTGGACTACCACAAAAATCACTAAGCTCAGTGTGTATCTACAGCCTGAACAATAGATTGAAATAATTTAAAACCACCACACATGTCTAGACTGAGAATATTTTCAGTCACAATGAAAATCCAATATGCTTAAACCTAGGGAAAATAAAGAATGACATCAGCTGATAGTGCATTCTGACTTTTTCTGATCTTAATGAAAATGTTTTCCAATGTCAAGTCACAGTCATATTAAAACATTTTCCCCCAAAGCCAAGGTCTATATTTGCTATATACACAAGGCAAATGTTTTCATGAATTGTGTTATTTACTTGCTTAAGCTGAACTGGATGATTTGTTTGTTTGAAAAATTCTTTACACCTCAGGCATCTATTTCAATTTCAGATAAGTCATAAAAAACTGTATTGTGTTTTTACCGTCTCGTATTTGTTCTAATTTTTAAATCTATGGTTCTCCATTTGCCATAGAACACTCTCTTGGACTAAACAAATCATCTTTGTAAATTGATGTTTTGAATTACTGGGCGTGTTATTAAATGAATTAAAGAGATGATTTTAGATGGACTTCTAAAACATGAATAGTAAATTGACCATAAAGGGCAAACACTAAACTGGTATTTAGAATCATCTCCATGAACACAGGGTAGAAGAAAGCAAGAGATAGTCTGCCCAATAGCTTATTGATGTATCTGACCAAAAGAAGTACCAAGTCAACCATGCAGAAATGTAACATTTTTAGAGAGGGTAGACTAAGTAATTAAAATTTCAGATTTCTTCAGCTATTATTCAAATAAAATGATAGGACTTTTTAAAAAATATTTTTTCAGTTTCAAACAGCAAATGAAAATGTAAATTCTAAGTGACCAAATCATCAATTGAAGAAATATTTGAATCTAAAATGAAATATCTATTTCCATTTTGTTACTTAAGGAACTAGTTATTTTTGTTCTAACATTTATACTGAACATGGTAGTGGTGGTTTAGCCTCTAAGTCATGTCCATCTCTTGCAACCCCATGAACCGTGGGCCGCCAGGCTCTTCTACTCTCATTAATTTTCTCTTATGACAATTTTAATTCATCCATTTGCCTAGAAACTACTTTAGATGAAAAATGTATAAATGTAACTGATGCCAGTAACACATAATTAATAGCAGATCAATAAAGTAAAAGAAATTACTACTGATTCCTAAATATTAAAATTACTAAGTTGCTGTTATTTCAGCTTAAGTTTGCAATCTATGTTAGATATCTTTTAGGAAAGGCTTCCTAATTCATATAAAGTAAGGTTGCCTTAAAAATCATAGTTTTATTTTTCTTCACATAAATTGAAAATTATATGTGTGTTACATTAAGCTAATATCTTCATTCATTTACTTATTTACTTATATATGTATTGTCCACCTATTCTGGGCTCCAGGTACTAGAGAATTAATGGTGAACAAAATGAATTCTTTCCCTACTCTTATATAGCTCACAGTTTAGTGGTGGGTGTGTACATGTGCAGGAATTAAAGGTAATCATAAAAAATAAGGGTTTGATTAAAAACTGTGGTAAGAGATATAAAAGGGAGTTAAATGGTTCTATAAGAGCATGTAATGGGGCGACTCTGACCCAGTCAGAGTAGTCAGGATACAGATGTGGGTATTTTCTTTTTCAAAGTCCAAATAGTAATTGATGAAGTAAGTCATCATTTGATTTGTCTCTAAATGAAATTATCTCTGCAGACATGGGCTTTGTTTGAGATTCTCCAAATCATTTCTTGGCTAAATTTAACCAGACAAGACAAAAGAACTTGAGAGCAAAAATGGAATTCAGAGAACTTGTCGTCCAACCCTCTTATTGGATAGATGTGGAAACTATGCCTGTGGAAGAGTGAATAGCTTGCCTGTTTGTTTCCACTCAGCGGTAGAGATGAAATTAGAACCCCATTATGCTAAAATCCTATCCAGCGTGCAACCCTCTCATCTATACCACTCTGAGTCTGGTTTACCTAATGTTATCTAATGCACTGAGGCAGTAACTGAAATAGCAAGATGGTAAGAAAGCCTAGAAAATGAGAATATTCATGAAGGAACAATTGCTTTCTGAACATAATCTGTCACTCAGCTCAAGCCACAGCTGAAAGAAAACTATAGCTATGCACACAACCAGATATCTTGTAAGTTTCCAGTTAATTATCATGCTTTATTCTTTTCCCCAAATTGTGTGTGTGTGTGTGTGTGTGTGTGTGTGTGTGCTCATATGTATCTTTAGGTTTAAAGCCACTAACTTTTATAGACTCGTATTCTTTTGCTCAAATCAAAATTGAAATTAATTCATGGCCAATTTTATATATCATTTTTCCTGTATACTTATTTGATTGTATCCAAATGGATGTTTTCAATCAACTGTAGTTTTTAGGGAAGTTTAAATTTACAGAAAATACACAGAGAGTGCTGAGAGCTTCCATAAATATCCTCTCTCCACATACACACTTTTTCCTATTACTAAAATTTACATGAGTACAGTACATTGGTTACAATCAAAGAGCCAATATTGATACATTATTACTAACTGAAGTCCATAGTTTACTCTTTGTGCTGTCAGTTCTTTGTGCGTGCATGCTAACTTGCTTCAGTTGTGTCCAACTTTTTGCGACCCCATGGACTGCAGCCCACCAGGCTCCTCTGTCCATGGGGATTCTCCAGGCAAGTATACTGGAGTGGGTTGCCATGCCCTCCCCCAGGGGATCTTCCCAACCCAAGGATAGAACTCACATCTCTTATATCCCCTGCATTGGCAGGTGGGTCCTTTATTAATAGCACCACCTAGGAAGCCAGTCAGTTCTATAGATTTTGACAAATGAAAAATGTCCTGAATCCACCATTACAGAGTCCTACAGAACAGTTTCACTGCCCTGAATATCTTCTGTGCTCCACCTATTCAGCTTATCCTCCCTTTCTTGAAACCCTTGGCAACCACTGATCTTTTACTAGACATATAGTTTTGTATGTGTGTAGTAAAATATGCAGAATATAAAATTTACGATTTTAACAATTTTTAAGTGTACAATTCAGCAGGCGTTAAGTACATTCACACTGCAACTATCACCACTATTCAACTGTCTCTTTCTTTTCCTTTCCCCAAATGCCATGTTGTTGTAATGGACAACATGTAGCCTTTTTAGACTGACTTTTTTAACTTATCACTAAGCATTTAAGTTTCCTCCATGCCTTTTTGTGGTTCATTTATTTTCATATTGAATATTATTCCCTTGTATTGATGTATTGGGCTTCCCTGCTGGCTCAGATGGTAAAGAATTTGCTGCAATGAAGAAGACCCAGGTTCAACCCCTGGGTTGGGAAGATCTTCTGGAGAAGGGAATGGCTGCCCACTCCAGTATTCTCGCCTGGAGAATTCCATGGGCAGAGTAGCCTGGCGGGCTACAGTCCATAGAGTCACAAAGAGTTGGACACGACTGAGTGACTAACACAAATACACACACACGGATGCATCAGAGTTTGTTTATCCATTCAGGTATTGTAGGACATCATGGTTGCTGCCAAGTTTTGTCAATTATGAATAAATCTCCTATAAACGTCCATGTGGAGGTTTTTGTGTAGACATATCTTCAATTCATTCTGATAAATACCTAGGAATGAGGTTGCTGGATCATATGGTAAGACTAGGTTTAGCTTTGTAAGAAGCTGTCAAACTGTCTTCCAGAATAGCTATTCCATTTTGTATTCCCACCTAGAAAGAATGAGAGTTCCTGTTGCTCCATGTTTGGTAGAGCATTTGGTGTTGTCAGCATTTTGGATCTTAGCCATCCTAATATACATGTAGTGGTATATTACTGTTTTAATAAATGGACATTTTAGAACTTTCCAAATTACAATGTTGAGAATCCTCAACACAGTAAAAGAAAATGCTTCACCTATTTAAATGATCTCTGATCCATTACTGGCAAAATTTGCCACTCTAGAGGTGATCTGTTTTGGATATTTACTCGATCAGTTTCTAGGTCTTCAGCAACCTTTCAGTTCAAGATGAAATGATTGATCCCTTTTCTGAGTTCTTACAGTTCACTGTTCATTCTTACATTACTTGCTTATCACACTGCACCATAAGCATCTATTGCTATGCCACACTTTCTCACTGCACTTTGAGGTTCTAAAGGCAGAAAACTTGAGGTACATGAGTCTGCAGCCCTGTGCTGAGCACAGAGTCTCTATGTGATGGTCATCAGCTTAGAGTTGCTCCTGATTATGACAGATATTAGTAGAGAACATGTGCGTGCATGCATGCTAAGTAGCTTCAGTGGCATCTGACCGTTTGCTACACTATGGACTGTAGGCCACCAGGCTCCTCTGTCCATGGGATTCTCTGGGCAAGAATACTGCTCAGAGTAGTGGGTTGCCATGCTCTCCTCCAGGGGATCTTCCTGACCTAAGGATTGAACCTTACATCTCTTACGTCTCTTGCCTTGACAGGTGGGTTCTTTATTTACTAGTGCCACCTGGGAAGCCTAGAGGACATGTGAGGTCAACTCAAATCCATCCTGGCCTCAGCCTCACTAACTTCTCTCCAACAATTTTGCCCTGAGTTGCAGTTGTGGCCTCTCCCTGTCCTAAAACTAGATCAAGTAAAGGTACTATTACTCAAAAAATCAAGTAAAGGCAAGAAAGAAAAGACAGAGAGAAAAAACAAAATAGTCCCCAAAGGGGTAAGTAGTCCACTAAAAATAAAAAGTTGGTGGCTTTCTCCCTCTTTCCCTTTGCCCCACATCCTCTCCAGGTGCAATGTCACTATATACTACTCTAGCTTAACCACTTAATTAACAAGGCAAGGTGGCTTTTGCAAATATAATAAAAGGTCTTCCAACTTTGAAACAGATTTTTTTCTGGAAAGTCGTAACCATTATATAAAATGATGACTTGAAAACAGAACAAATTACTAGGAGGTTTGGTTTGGTTTTAGATTCCAAAGCCATTGGACCAGAGGTGATGGTGAATACATTAGGTGGTTGGCAATCTGTACAATGCAAGCTCACCAAGTAGAAAGGCATTGGCAGTTGACCCAAGAGTACTTGTTAAGGAAGAAGAGAGACTTTAAACTGCCTGAGAATGAGAACAAGCCCTCACTTTCAGAGAGAAAGCACAGAAACACTAAGCTCTGCAAAGTCTACCAGGATAGTGTAAAGTGCCAAGGTTTAACAAGGTCAAATAATAATCACACATTCAAGTACTTGCTCCAATTACCCAGTAACTGGATCTAAACCATACAATTCAAAATCCCTAGATGACTGTAATGTGATTTGCTAATCTTTCCTGTGAATTATTGACAATATCTATCAACAGATAATGACTATAAATAAATAAATGCAAAGTATTAGAGATTCTAGATACTTATATTTTACCAGTCCGGCATCTGCAAGAAAATGCCTAACTCTCTCTAAGAATTGTTTAAGCAGCCAGTATTTCCAAAGCAAACTTCATTTTTTTAAAAGGATAGGTGGGCTTATTAAAGGTTGTTAGAACACTAAACATGATTTTAGGCACCAAGGAGCAATCAGAATTTCAAAGTGTTGTGTCTGGATGAAAAAATTGTCATTTTGAGAATCAAACATCTCCTCAGGAGGGTTGTCATTCTCGGGGAAATTACTTTTCCCAAATTCAGAGATGTCAAGTCCTCTTGTTAGGAAAAGTGCATGGCATTCTTTAACCTTTTGTTGTACTAAATTCTGCCACACAGTGTGATGAAAGGACAGTCTCCTGGAGAAATCAATATTCTTTTAAGCAGCAGCCACCAGGGCACATCTCACTCCATGGCTACTGTGGAGATGGAGGTGAGGGATTGTCAAAAACACCCCATACTTTTCCCACATGAAATGGACCAAGAAGTGAGTCTTGTCCTTCGGAGATTTAAATGGCACTTTAAAATGCTAGATATTTTTGGCTGCACACTTGAGGAGATTAACAGACTCAAAAAGGCACTGAGCAGATGAGTAATTATTACAACACAAATGCATGTGGCACAGTGCATATAAATCACCAAGGATTACGGAGCACTCACTAGCCCCTTGGTGGTCCTTCAGTACTGTGTTTATTGCTTTTACTGCCCTGGCTAAACCTGTGAACTCCCAAAGCCAAGCTGGAGTGTCCTAGTGAGCACATGAGTTTTATTTTTTTCCTTACTGCTCTGCACCATGCTGTTGCAGAGAACTGTATCCAGCTCTATCCAGTGCTTCCAGGCTGTGCAGTGGGGCTAACACCTGTCTTCAGATGACCCCACAATGGCTAAAGTTGATGATGAAGTCTCTGCTCACCTCCCATGCCAGAAGTTTCCAGTGTCCCCTGCGTCAGGAGAGATACATGACACATATCTCTCACTTGCTCAGGTTTTTAAGTAGTTTTACACAGAACATTTTTAACTTCAAGGTACTGAGGAGCACGGAAAGCAAAGTCATTCTCCTGTGTGCTGAGTATCTGCTGCGTGTTTTCTTCTTCATGTACTAAACATCAGGGGCAATCTGCGGACTGCTTCATTTTCACAAAAAAGCCTAAGTAAATTCTACACATTGCTCAAAATTTGACAGCTCAGCGTGTGGTTTTGCAACATGCTGCTTGGGTAGCCTTGCTTTAAAATACTCAAGATCAGTTCCACAGTGAGAATCTAGGCTTGAAACACCTTATGCCTGGCTTTGCCTCTCCTCCACTCTCCTCTCTTTAAAAGCCCAATTCTCTTACTCTTTTAGCTTCTCCTCTCTGTTTACTCACTGAAGCACGAGGCACGGTTGATTTCAGGCAATTCTACAGCAAACTCCATAAGAAAGATCCTGGGAGAACTCTGTTTGCTACAGTTCTCACCACCTGAGAACCTTTTTTAAAAAATGTATTTATTTATTTGGCTGCATCAGGTCTTAGTTGTGTCACGCGGGACCTTTTGATGCAGGGCACAGGCTCTCTAGTTGGGGTGCGCAGGCTCAGTACTTGTGGCACAGGCTTAGCTGCGCCAAGGCAGGTGAGATCTCAGTTCCCCGCATGTGGGATTGAACCCACATCCCCTGCATTGCAAGGTGGATTCTTAACCACTGGACCACTGTGGAAATCATCTGCCGCACACTCCTGCTCTTTTTAAGACTCCCTTCACTTGCTCTTCTCCTCTATTTTTTTTCTTTTATCTCCAGCTGAAGCTTAAGTAGGGAGATTAATCTTAGGCTATAGGTCTTAGCTCCATTATGCAGAGGATACTATAAATTCTCATGGGATTTTATCTTCTTAGGGTTTAGATACATTCCGTTAGAAAGACTATTGAGGCAGTGGAGAACTGGGTAACTAAACACAAATTTCATCTTTCTTGAATTATTCTTAAAGGAATACAATAACAATGCTCTGAGCATGTAACATCATATCAGGAAAATCAGGTGCAATCCTGTCCAAAGAGAAGGTCAGTACAATTTTTCTAGGTTATTGTAGAAGACTCAGCATGGAAAAAGGCCAGAGATCTGTGAAGTAGGGCAATTATAGACAATATTATTTTCCCCAGAAAATTGCTTCTTAAAGTATGATAAAAATATTGCACAAACAAATCAAAATCTCTTGTTCTTTGAATTCCTGTTTAGATCTTATATTTCTTTTAATATCTATATCTAGTTTTGATGACTTTATTTATACCTTTACCACCATCTTGAAATGAAAAGCTCTGCAAAGAAGTGATTTCTGCTCCTGCAGTGGGCAAAATTCACCAAACCATACTTTATAATATTGCTTGTGGCAAAGATTGGAAAAAATTTAAATTAGGTGATGATATGTTTCATAAACTATCAAAGAAATCCCAAGAATTCAGAGAAGATACTTTTTTTGAAGAAACTTACTTTAACCTTTGGTTTGCTTGATTTTCTAAGAAAAAACAGTAACAACAAAATCAGGGTCAATAATCTGACTCACTAAGTCCCTCTGACAAATGCTTTCACTGGGCCATACATTTTTCCACTTAACATCACTTGCTGCTTTCTATTTCACATCAGTGTGACTTCGTTTGTAACAGACTAGTCACTACTCCTTAGTTATTATGTTCTGAAACGTGAAAAATATGCCAATTATTTTCTTGAGGGAACATTTGGGGAAAAAGCAAAATAACTGCCATGTTCTGGCATGATGAATATTACATTTCATGGTGATTATTAGATTTCAGAACTAGGGCATTTTTACCTAATTTATCTACTGCAACATTAGGTTATGTGGGTTTAATGAGGCCAGAAATGGCCTGTTCCCCAAAATGGCCAGATCCTGAGAATTTTAATCAATGAACTTGACTGATAATAAATCTTGTCACAGTATGTATTATAACCATAGATATTAACACATTCTCCCTATGCATATATGTATTTTAAGTCATAAAATACAGAACCATGTCCTCTTGTCACTTTAAAAGCTTGACACACAGGGGAACCACCCCATTGTCTGATCTCTTTTAAGCTTCTAATTACTTCATCTGGCCCCTCCCACATGAACTTAGGCTCAAGACCCATTAAACACCTGTGGGTCTTGAATATGAACATATGTAATATCTTATACAATTTGTACATAGTAGTCCTTCTGCCTCAAAAGTTCTTTTTCATCTGGGAAATTCTTAGATCAAAAATCACTTTCTCTATGAAGTTTTCCTGAAAACCTCTGAGATCATGAAGGTAGAGACAATGCCTTACATAACTTCAACTGGACAATATGTAGCAAATCCTGGAAAAGCAGGTGCTTAAGATATGAATGAACAATAATTATTCCAGTCTTAAATATTTGCCTATTTTTCTTCATTTTCTTAATTTACTTGATTAGAATAAATGTAGTAATCCATTATACAAGCCAGTTTTTCTATTTTGAAGTATATCTGAAATTTTTAAGACCCAGCTGTCTTCAAGGTATTCAAGCAAACAACAAACATGCATCTGAACAATTCCTGACAACTGAAAAATTCTTTGTTTAGGGAGCTTAAAGTAAAACAAAATTTTAATAAGTCATTCTTTTAGAGTTATGGAATTAAGTTTCAGGTAATTTTCTAGGAGAATTCTACACAAGTAGAATTAACTTGACAAAAAAAGACCCAAAGCTTCTTCACTAGCTACAGAATACTTCCCGGAGTTAAACCTATCTGAAGGAGAATTCTCTTAGTGAGCATTTTAAAGAGCAAGATACTATGAAGATTTCCTCATATGATTTAAACAGTGCACATCATGCTAAGGAGCTTTGCTAGAGGCAATGAATAATTCTTATGACAGTGAACTGTTGGTTAACTAAAGTACAATATACCCAAAATTTCAATCATAATCAAAATTTTGAACACTCAGCTTTCACAAGAAGAAGCCAAACACAAGAAAATGAATTCATATTAGGAATTTTATATGAGGAGACTTTCCTAGATGGCTTCCCAAGTGGGACAGTGGTAAAGAATTTGCCTACCAATGCAGGAGATATAGGTTTGATCTCTGAATCGGGAAGATCCCATGGAGTAAGAAATGGCAACCCACTCCAGTGTTCTTGCCTGAACAATCCCATGGACATAGGAGCCTGGTGGGCTACATTCCATGGGGTCGCAAAGAGTCACAACTGAGCGCACCTGCACCCTTCCCTAGATATGGTCTGAGGTCAGTATACAATTGGTCCAGAGGCATGATTGACAGTTAATTCATTCAACACAAAATTTTTTTAGCATCTTCTATATGCCAGGCACCATGGTTGGTACTGGGGACACAAATGTGATCAAAAGAGGCAAAAGTCCTTTGTGAAGTTTCAATGTTATTAAAGAGACAGATAATAAACTGTCAGGTAAAATATAGCATTATGCTGTGCTACAAAACCATTCCTTAAGTAAGCAATTATTCAGGATTCTTCAACTTCTGAGTTTTAGTTGGAAACTCAGAGTCAAGGGATTGGTAGTGGCACTTTTCCTCTGGGCTCCAACAAGACTTTACTTCTTCATTCTGAGTGTTGGTGGCTCTGTATTATCGGCTTGTTTCCCATCTCATCACAATTTGAACTGGTCCATGGATGGACTATGTTTCTTTTGTCTTTATATCTTCTGTGTCTAAAATATGTGCTCCTTCGTATCCTTCTTTGGCTTCTAGGAAGCCATATTCCTTGAGGTGCTTTCTGCCAACCTTTGGCTCCTTCTCAGTTTTTCTGCAACTAATTTTCTTCTACCCAAAGCTAAAATGTTGGTGATTGTGTTCTACTTCTTTTTTTAAAAAATCAAAACCCATCTCTTTAAAAAAAAAACAAACATTTTTTTATTTTATATTGTAGTATAGCCAATTAACAATGTTGTGAGTTTCACATGGACAGCAAAGGGACTCAGCCATACAGATACATGTATCCATTCCCACCCCCTCATACTCCCCTCCCATACAGGCCTTCACATAACACAGAGCAGAGTCCCATGTGCTATACAGTATATCCTTGACTCTTTGTGACCCCATGGACTGCAGCACACCAGGCCTCCCTGTCCATCAACAACTCTTGGAGCTTGCTCAAACTCATGTCCATCAAGTTGGTGATGCTATCCAATCATCTCATCCTCTGTCACCCCCTTCTCCTCCTCAGTCTTTCCCAGCATCAGGGTCTTTTCCAGTGAGTCAACTCTTCCCATCAGGTGGCCAAAGTATTGGAGCTTCAGCTTCAGCATCAGTCTTTCCAATGAATATTCAGGACTTATTTCCTTTAGGATTGACTGGTTGGATCTCCTTGCAGTCCATGGGACTCTCAAGAGTCTTCTCCAACACCACAGTTCAAAAGCATCAATTCCTCAGTCCTCAGCTTTCTTTATTGTCCAATTCTCACATCCCAACATGACTACTGGAAAAACCATAACTTTGACTAGACGGACCTTTGTTGGCAAAGCAATGTCTCTGCTTTTTAATATGCTATCTAGGTTGGTCATAGCTTTTCTTCCAAGGAGCAAGCATCTTTTAATTTCATGGCTGCAGTCACCATCTGCAGTGATTTTGGAGCCCCCAAAAATAAAGTCTGTCACTGTTTCCATTGTTTCCCCATCTATTTGCCATGAAATGATGGGACCATATGCCATGATCTTTGTTTTTTTAATGTTGAGTTTTAAGCCGGTTTTTTTCACTGTCTTCTTTCACTTTCATCAAGAAGCTCTTTAGTTCTTCGCTTTCTGCCAAAAGAGTGGTGTCATCTGCATATCTAAGGTTATTGATATTTCTCCCTGCAATCTTGATTCCAGCTTGTGCTTCATTCAGTATGGCATTTCACATGATGCAATCTGCACAGAAGTTAAAACAGGGTGACAATATACAGCCTGGACGTACTCCTTCCCCAATTTGGAACCAACCCATTGTTCCATGTCTGGTTCTAACTGTTGCTTCTTGACCTGCATACAGATTTCTCAGGAGGCAGGTTAAGTGGTCTGGTATTACCATCTCTTCAAGAATTTTCCAGTTTGTTGTGATCCATACAGTCAAAGGCTTTGGCATAGTCAGTAAAGAAGTAGATGTTTTTCTGGAACTCTCTTGCTTTTTCAATGATCCAGCGTATATTGACAATTTGATCTCTGGTTCCTCTGCCTTTTCTAAATCCAGTTTGAACATCTGGAAGTTTTCAGTTCACGTACTGTTGAAGCCTCGCTTGGAGAATTGTGAGCATTAGTTTGCTAGCGAATGAGATTAATGCAATTGTGAAATAGTTTGAACATTCTTTGGTGTTGCCTTTCTTTGGGATTGGAATGAAAACTGACCCTTTCTAGTCCTGTGGCCACTGCTGAGTTTTCCAAATTTGCTGGCATATTGAGGGCAGCACTTTCACAACATCATCTTTTAGGATTTGAAATAATTGAGCTGGAATTCCATCACCTCCACTAACTTAGTTCCTAGTGATGCTTCCCAAGGACCACTTGACTTTGGACTCCAGGATGTCTGACTCCAGGTGAGCGATCACACTATCGTGGTTATCTGGGTCATGATCTGTTTTGTATAGTTCTTCTGTGTATTCTTGCCACCTCTTCTTAATATCTTCTGCTTCTGTTAGGTCCATACCATTTCTGTCCCTTATTGTGCCCATCTTCGCCTGAAATGGTCCCTTGATATCTCTGATTTTCTTGAAGAGATCTCTAGCCTTTCCCATTCTATCATTTTCCTCTATTTTCTTTGCACTGATCACTGATGAAGCCTTTCTTATCTCTTCTTGCTAATCTTTGGAACTCTGCATTCAGATAGGTATATCTTTCCTTTTCTTCTTTGCCTTTAGCTTCTCTTCTTTCTCAGTTATTTCTCAGCAAGGCCTCCTCAGACAACCATTTTGCCTTTTTGCATTTCTTTATAGAATCCCTTGCTATTTTCTTAATGCACTGTGTACATTCTCTTAACTCCAGATACATGCAGGTCTCTATGTCTAAAGAAAATATTCCCAGCAGAATACAGGCAGACACACACAAAGCTTCTGATATGCAAATTGTGTTCATGGGTTACTCTAAGACGGACCTGACTTCACCACCATCTATTCCCTCCCCTAACACTGGCCTGACTCCTGGTATCAGTCTACTAAGAGTATAGAAGCAAGAAACCTCTTACAACCATGACAGACAGAAAATACCCTTGGAGTTCTGGATATCACAGTTCCTAATCCGACATTTGATTATGTGATGTAAATTATTTTTCTGTCTTTGGAGATTGTATTATTATTATTATTATTAGCCGCACTGCATGGCATGAGGGATCTTAGTTTCCTGACCAGGAATCAAACCCAAGTCCCCTGCTTTGGAAGTTCAGAATGTTAACTACTGGGCCACCAGGGATCCCCATGGAGATTGTACTTTAAAATGCACAGAGCCACAGCGAGCCACACAACACCTGGAGCAAAACCTTTCCAAACACAACAGGGATGATGTACCCTAGAATACTTTTCAGCTTGCATAATTATCTTCCTAGGCAATAAAGCACTTATTTGAAATAATGACATCACAACCCACATCTACAACAACCTCCATGCTCCTGCTTTAGCCTGAAGCTCCACCTTTTTTTGTACTCTTAACAGAGTCATGCCATGAACAATCAATGCCCACTTATACTTTGTCCATACTTTCCCTGCCACGCCTGGGGAGAATGTCACTGGCAGCTGGGGCAGCTGGAAGACTGCCTAGGGATTTTCTTGAATTCCTTTGACACACAGTAAGGAAATGAGTATCTTTGCATTGTTCTCATTTACCAAATGATGTCTTCCTCTGCATCTATGCATTCATCTCACAAGACTGGGTTGCATGTAAGACATGGAGAGTGAGAATGGGGGAGTGTTGGTCAGCCTGAAGCTTAGATTTGGACAGGTGAGCTTATCAGGAGAAAAAGAAAACAACTCCCGCTCATCCTACTTCAGGGCTTATTTATTTTCCAACTAGACTATTTTTTTCCTTTGGGCATAAAATAGTTTCCTTTGGCTTCAATTTTTAATTATATGAAATGATTGTTTGCAAAATTGGGCCATTTATCTTTGCTACCCAGTCACTTCTCCAGAACACCGAGCATCTTGATGTCCTTGTCAGATTTACTACAATAATGGGCATTACAACCAAAAGATGGTCTTGTGGTAGTGGGAGGAAAGCTAGGCATGATTATAGAAGATTTTAATCTAGGTGAAAATCAGTAAGTGACTCTGGGTAAGTCTTTACATGTGTGTGGATCTAAAAGCATAGGCATCAGAATTGTTTTTTTGTTTTGGAACATAGTTGCTTTACAATACTGTGTTAGTTTCTGCTGTGAATCAGCCACAGGTATGCAAATATCCCTCTTCCTTGGATTTCTTTCCCATCTAGGTCACCACAGAGCACTGAGTAAAGTTCCCTGAGCTGTACAGGCTGTTCTCATTAGTTACCTCATTTATACACAGTAGTGTATATATGTCAATCCAAGTCTGCCAATCTAGCTCACCCTTCTTTTGCTCCTTAGTATCCATACATTTGTTTTTCACATCTGTGTCTCTATTTCTACTTTGTGTGAATAAGATCACCCATACCATTTTACTAGATTCCACATATATGCATCGACATATGACATTTGTTTTTCTCTTTCTGATTTACTTCACTCTGTATGACAGACTCTAGGTCCGTCCAGGTCTCTGCAAATGACCCAATTTTGTTCCTTTTTATGGCTGAGTAATATTTCATCGTATACCGGTACTATACCTTCTTTATCCATTGCCTCTGTTGATGGATATTTAGGTTGCTTCCAAGACATCAGCAGTTATTGAGATACTATTACTATTAACTGAATTTTGGGTCACAACTTTTAACTGTCCCTTCATTAGCGTAAGTGTTAAGCTTCTTATCATTAAGCATATCAACAATTACCAAGTTGTGTAGATCCCTGTTTTTAAGAATGAAAATGGCATCTCACTTAAACTCTGTTTACATATAACCCAGTTTACAGAGTATCACATCTGAACAAACCTTTATGCTATTAATGTATTTTTGAAACACAGGCTATAAACCCTTATCAAAACTTCTTGGGGACTCAGCTCCAGAGACAGGAGAAATATTTCTCCTCTCCCATCTTTCTGCTGATGGGGCCAAAATGGGAATGGCTCAGTAGGCCATGCCATCTGGAGGGTCACATGGTGTTACTGAAAGCTACATGGCAAACAGGGAGAGCTGCATGGGAATACGGAAAATTCATACATCCCAGGGGTCCACATTAGCTCCCCGAATTAGCTGCACAATTACCCTGGTCACACCAAGTTGTCACCAATGGGGACAGAGATCCTAGAATCAACTTAATGAACCATTTTCAGCTTTACTGTAACAACCCTGTGTATGCAGACACGCTTGATCTCTCCCTGGGACAGACACATGCTTACTTGCAACAAAATCTGCTAGGTTGGTTTATATATTTAAATAAAGGAAATGTGATTAATGACAACAACATGTCTTCCTCAGAACACTGCTTTGTCAACATTATTCAGTCAGTCCAACCTATCAAGAGATCCCTGAAGAATAGGTATTTAAACTATTTATTCATATGACTAGTCTTTGCTCCTTGGAACAAATCAATATAGATGTCAGAAAAATATTAGAGATTGAATTTTAGAAAACAATGTTGTCAATTAAAAAATTGTTATTGTCATATTTTAAGGTGAGCGAAGGGAGTTAAAGTCACTCAGTTGTGTCAGAATCTTTGTGACCCTATGGACTGTAGCCCACCAGGCTCCTCTGTTCATGGAATATGGTAGCACTGGCCAATTAAAAATTCGTCAGATATTAACTCACTTCTTAAAACATGAAGACTTTGTTTCTGTTTAGAAAATGTAACTCAATTTCTCTTTTATCATATTCTACAACATCTGACTTCCAAAACTACTCACAAAATATGTAATAGTTATTTTAAGCCACTTTAGGAGTACAAAACTGAAAAGGTGGTGGTCCATTTCTGCAAGGACGCATATAGATTGTAAAGTTCCACCAGTAATACTGATGCACAAAATCACTGTTAACACACTTCAGCTTAGTTCTCAAAATGATTATACCAAGATAAAGATAATAATAAATATAGTAGAAATCTATATTAGTGTTAGAAACAAAATCCCAAGATATCTCTCACAAATTGGCCACACAACATCTAACAGTTACTGTATGGAATTGTTATATGTACCCACATCTATTGAAAAATCCAAATCATCATAATAATCTCTATTACAATAAAGTTCTATCTAAAGTAAACTCAATTAGTCTCAATAATAAAGTCTCTCCCCAGGAAATTAGGCTCTCAAAAAGGTGTATTTACTCTTTTAATTTAGAAGAGCACCATTGGGTGTCCTTTCAAAATTGTTGTTAATAATAATAATGAAAGTCAACACTTATTGATCACTCACTGTGTGCCAGGTACTGAGATAAACACCTTGAGTAATTGTCTTATATAATATATGCTTCACAATGGCCCTATGAAACAAGTGTAATTTTTTTTCAATTTTAGGGAGAAAGAACTGAGGCTCAGAGAGGTTAAGGAATATTCTGACGATCACACAATGGTCAAGTGGCAGAGTCAAGGCAAGCCCAGCACTGTCTCCAGAATGAATGCTCTGCGCTAATTCATCTCTACTGGAAACATGAATGAGATGCCTCATGGAATGAATACGAGACTCTGCCTCACTCCCAGGAGGGAGAACAAATAAGGGAAGGAAGAAATGAATGGACAGACTACTTTGATCTCTGCTGAAAGCCACATCTCAGGGCTATCAGTTAATTTCCTGCCCTACAATTCTCTACAATTTTACATACTACAATATGACCCAAAGGTACTATAGTTAAAGTGGACTATTTCACTTAATTGGCTATTATAACCTTGAACTGATTTCATGATTGTAATATATACAAGAGCTTCATTGGTGGCTCAGTGGTAAAGAATCTGCCTGCCAATGCAGGAGATGCAGGTTTGACCCCTGGGTCAGGAAGATCCCCTGGAGAAGGGAATGGCCGCCCACATCAGTATTCTTGCCTGGGAAATTCCATGGACAGTGGAGCCTGGTGGGCTACAGTCCTTTGGGGTTGCAAAGAGTGGGACACAACTGAGTAACTAAATACCAACAATAGCAATATACACAAGGCTCTCACAAATGAAAGTTAAAAACTAGAGATAGAAGTGGGCAGCTGTCAAACAGCATAGCACACTTATTTTCATGTTACCATGTCTGGTAGTACACAGACCAAAGGGATAACCTTCAGACTAGCCTGCCTTTCCCCCTTTCCCTGAAGCACTGGAAATTTAAAATATTCTGAATAAAAATTAACAACATTCCTTGGAAGTTGTTTTCACTTGTCGGGGAAATGCAAGGACTTTTACGTTCTTCGTCATTTAAAAATCCCTGAATTTGGAAGTAGATATAAACATTTTCTTCTCTTTCTCTTGCAGTTAGTAAATATTTTGGCTATTTTGGGATATTTTCACACTATTGCTTTAGATTACTTGTGAAAAGAATTATACAATTTCAGAACTGAATTGGAGACAACTCCACAGGTGGAGGGATGTATGGGGGCAAAAAAAAGAAAGATTCTGAAACCAGACAGACATAGGATTGACTTCCTGCTCTACTTCCCAGGTGGCTCATATGGTAAAGAATCTGCCTGCAATGCAGGAGACCTGGGTTCTATTCCTGGGTCAGGAAGATCCCCTGGAGAAGTACAGGGCAACCCACTCCAGTATTCTTGCCTGGAGAATCTCATGGACAGAGGAGCCTGGCAGGCTACAGTCCATGGGGTTGCATAGAGTCGGACACAACTGAGCAACTAACACATTCTGCCATTGACATTGTATGAGGCAAGGTGAGTTGGTTTACTTTGCTAAGTCTTATTTTTTCTCCACATACAAAATAAAAGTGAAAATATCTGCATCATTCAATTGTTAGGAGGTCTAAAATTAGAATGTGTATTATACGTCTATTGTAGCTAGTTAGAATATGTTATTTTTTATCTCAATCCCTTCGTCTTACAGTTGAGAATGGAGAATTCTGTTGAGGTCAGAAACTGACATCCTGAAAGCTATAAAAACTTGAACCTAGATTGATGGATGCAAATTATATTTTTTTCCAATGTTATACATTAATTTAACACAGAATTTGTGGATTGTTTTAAATACAGACATTTTACTTCACTTCTCATTTCTTGCCATTTTCCTAGGATACAGCAACTTCTGGTCCACCAAGAATACATATAGCTCATTATAATCCTACATAGTCCAGGAAGAAGAAAGTCAGCATAATTCATTTGGCTTATGATCATTCTTTAATAATGAACTATTGGTAACAGGCCATGTCTCTTGACAGTCAGTGTTCATCTTATAGGGCATTTCTTCCTTTTTTTGGTAATGATTCAAATGGAACTGATGGTTAATATTTAGATACCACGTGATAAGGTTTCCTTTACAAAACACTGTAATACATACACACTTGGGAATTGTCATGGTTGCCAAAGGCTCAGATTATTGATGGTAGAAGAGAGAACAAAGGTTAGCAATGGTTCTCTGCACAAGATCAGGAAACTGAAGGCAGGTACAATCGACTTCCTTCAGTTTATTCAGTGTCAGTGCTGGGTTGAGAAACCAGGTAAACACCTGCTTCTGATTTAGCTTAGCACTTACTACACTCTGTTGAAATTAACTGTTTCTATTAGAATGTCTAATTAAAATGCCTATTAAAGTGTCTCCCTATTAGAAAGTAACCACCCTGAGAATCAGTGAGGGTCTGCATTGCAGTCAATTTGAAGTTCAGGAACTTAGCACAGACTCAGTAATAAAAGTTCTGTAAGTATCTATTGTTTAAGTAACACAAATAATAATAAATTTATTTAAGAAAAGACTTTTTTTCAAAAATCAAGAACATTTTCTCTTAAGCTTTTTCTATGAAGTATGACTCTAAAGTAGTGGGATTTTCTTTTTATAACAAACACCCCCAAACGTACAGGCTGAAAGTGAGCCATCATTAAGAATTGTTACCTGTGGAGATGATTGTTCACTGAAACCATCAGTGGCAGGATGACTCAAAAGCTTTTTATGACTCTTCTATTGAGATTGCCTTCAGGGTGTGTTCACAAGGCACATTAGAAAAATCAATCTCATTACTGTTCCACTTGTATTTTGTCTCCACTTGTATTTTGTATTTTGTATTTCATCTGTTTTGATCACCCACCTTATTTACTTGGCTCTGAATAAGTTTAGGCAGCTTCTAAAACCAATGCACCTGGAAAAGATCAAGATTTACCCCTCGCTAAAACTATTCTTAAAATTGCTTCAGGATCACTTGGATGGATGAATAAATTCCCAGGGTGACTAATCTGAAAGCAGCAGAGACTAAAGATTAAATGTTGGCATATTCATTTACACAAAAAATAAGTCATACAACTAAATATTTTATGTTTCCTTAATCCCTGGGCAGTCGGTATCATCTATCTAACAAAGAAAGAAATTGAGCTCCAGGAAAAGTGATTGTCACAAGACCTTTTGTGTGCTGGCTGCTCTAGGCCAGTGGTTTCCAGCCAGGGTTTTCTTTTTCTCACACATGGCCACAGAGGGTGAATATTTGGCAATATCTGAAGACATTTTTGACTGTAATGACTGGGGGGAGGAGGGAAGTGCTACTGGCATTCAGCAGGTGGTGCCAGGGGTGCCCCTGAACATCCTATGGTGCATAGGCCCCCCAAAACAAAGAATTATCCTGCCCAAAATGTTAAACATGCTGAGGCTGAGAAACCCTGATCTAGGCTGAGGATTCTGACTGCCAGGCTCTTAGGGAGCCTTTGCTAGTATCAATATTAATATGAACATTAATAAGAACATTTTCTCTTAAGCTTTTTCTATGAAGTATGACTCTAAAGTAGTGGGATTTTCTTTTTATAACAAACACCCCCAAACGTACAGGCTGAAAGTGTGTTCAGATTACAAACTTATAGCTAGCAGGAGGTAAGCGGAGGGAAGAGGTAAATTGAGAGACTGGGATTGACATGCACACACTGCTGCTGCTGCTAAGTCGCTTCAGTCGTGTCCGACTCTGTGCGACCCCATAGACGGCAGCCCACCAGGATCCTCCGTCCATGGGATTTTCCAGGCAAGAGTACTGGAGTGGGGTGCCATTGCCTTCTCCGATGCACACACTACTATATATAAAATAGAGAACTAATAAGGACCTACTGTATAGCACAGGGAACTCTACTGAATATTTTGTAATAGTCTATGTGAGAAAAGAATCTAAGAAAAGGAATGGATATATGTATAACAGATTCACCTAGCTGTATCCCTAAAATTAACACAACACTGTAAATCAACTACACTCCAATAAAAAACTTTTAAAAAAGTATCCCCATGTCCCCATGTTTCCCTAAATAAAAGCATGCACGTGAATTTTTCTTTGGTGATGAAAGAATAATTTTTTTCCATGCTGTTTTGCCACTTGAAAATTTCTCTCTGCATTAGGCTTCTTTACCAAAGAGTACTAAATTGTCAGAGAGGTTGCCTGGAGATGTATTTGGCATCTTAAAAGTCTAATTGGCAGGAAAATTAAAGCAACTTAAAATGTGTGTGGTCTTCAGAGAGATGTGCTATTCCCACTCTATATTATTAGATCTCAGAGACAGCTGGGGCAAGAGCAGCTGGGACTTCCTGCTCTGCCGTTTCATCAGGTTGCTATAAAATTGTCCCCTCTCACTGCAAAATTGAGAAGGAAGACAGGAAAAAAACAGGGCAAAGGCCATCCACACTTGGCAAAAGGTTGCTTCGCAGCTGTCTTTCGGGAGTCCCAAAGGTGGTTTCCCTTTTGTCTATTCAATAAGTGAAGGAATGCACTTCATTGGATACGTACTTTTGAAAATAAATAAGCTGTCTTGGTATATACATTGTATAGGACAGAATGTCAAGCCTAAAAGCATTTTTCCACTTCAGGTTTTTAAATGAAAACATGTCACATGTAGTTATCAAATTTTCTCAGAGGACTTGCTGAATTTTATGGTCAAAAGAGAAACCTTTCAAAATCAAAAATAAATGAATGGGACCAAATGAAACTTATAGGCATTTACACAGCAAAGGAAACCAGAAATAAGATGAAAAGACAACCCTCAGAATGAGAGAAATTATTTGCAAAGGAAGCAACTGACAAAGGATTAATCTCCAAAATATACAAACAGTTCACATTGTTCAATATCTAAAAAACAAGCCACTCAATTAAAAATTTGGCAGAAGACCTAAACAGACAATTCTCCAAATAAGACATATAGTTGGCCAACATACACATGAAAAGATGTTCAGCATCACTAATTATCAGAGAGATGCAAATCAAAACTACAGTGAGGTATCACCTCACACCAATCAGAATAGCCATCATCAAAAAATCTATAAACAGCAAATGCTGGAAATGGTGTGGAGAAAAGGGAACCTGGATGCATTGTTGGTTGGAATGCAAATTGATACAGCCACTCTGGAGAATAGTATGGAGGTTTCTTAAAAAACTAAAACTAGAACTGTCATATGACCCAACAATCCCATTACTGGGCATATACTGAGAGAAAATTATAATTCAAAAATACACAAGCACACAATGTTCATTGCATCACTATTTACAATAGTGAGGACATAGAAGCAACCTAAATGTCCATCAACAGAGGAATGGATAAAGAAGATGTAGTACATATATACAATGGAATATTACTCAGCCATAAAAAGGAACAAAACTGTGTCATTTACAGAGATGTGGATGGACCTAGAGACTGTAATACAGAGTGAAGTAAGTCAGAAAGAGTAAAACAGTGTATATTAACATACATGTATGGAATCTAGAAAAATGGTATAGATGATTTTATTTGCAAAGCAGAAGTAAGGACGCAGATATAAAGAACAAATGTACGGATACCAAAGGGTAAGTGGGCTTGGGATAGATTGGAAGATTGGGATTGACATATATACACTACTATGTGTAAAACAGATAACTACTGAGAACATACCATATAGTACAAGGAACTCTACTCAATGCTCTGTGGTGACCAAAACGGGGAGGAAATCCAAAACAGAGGGGACTGATGTGTGTGTATATATATGATTCTCTTAGATGTACAACAGAAACTAACACGACATTGTAAAGCAACTATATTCCACTAAAAATTAATAAAAAAGAGAACCGTTTCACCCAATGTTTTGCTTTCCCCCCTCCCTCACATAAGGAATTGTCATTAACATCAGTGAGAACACAAAGTGTTGAATTTCTGCACTGGATCTTTCAAACCTCCATGAAACTCTCACTTGTTGGCCTAATCTGAACTTTATTGTCTACAAGTAGTGCCCAAATCAAGCACAATTTTCTACCCTAGAAGAGATGCTTTTTACTATTTTTAGTGGTCCATGACTGGACCACTGAATCCACATGGATCTATGACTGGATCTACAAAAGTAGATCACATTTAAATAGAGAAAATAGATGTGCTCTTCATATTTGAGCAAAACATTACAATGGTTTGTGGAAAGGAAAAGGGTAGGGAAGGTCAGGGTACTATTGTCCTGAGATATTAGATAAGTCACTTTTATCATTTTTCCTTTCTTTGAGCGCCAACAGCATATGATGTCTAGAAGTCAAAATGTTAGTACTCTATTGCAATCTGTCTCGTACCATTCTGTAACTGTGTCTCATATAAATCTCACATTCCAAGAAGACTGCCCTGCAAATCAAGAACACGGATCAAGAGGAAAGTGTTTTGACTCTACGCCATGCCTCTCCTGCCCCCACTCCAAGCCCACAGCATGGTCTTGTTACGTTCTTGTTGTTGAGGTACTGGTTGACTCAATAAATGGATGGATTCTTATGCTGGGGCACGGGGGGAAATGCTTTGGTTGATTTTTGAAAAGAAAAATTAAAATTCTTTAAAGGCATAGCATAAATAACATCCTAGTCACCAATTGGTTATACTACCTTTTCCCCTCTCCACTTCACCATGTGTAAATTTTATCTGAATTTTTAGCAAGGATTGCAGAAGGAAAAAACCCACAAATGTCACAGAGATAAGTCATGCACTCCTGGAGAAGAAAAAAAACTTCCCCAAGTACAACCACCAAAGAACGTAAATGCTCATTCCGAGGCAGTCGTGAAACCAGGTAAGAAAGTTCCACGTTGGGCATTTAAGCACTTTTTTCTCTACACTCAATTGGAAGATAAAGAAAAACTGGATGTAAAACTCTTCCTTCCTGAGATGTGGTACATATATACAATGGAATACTACTCAGCCATAAAAAAAGAATGAAATAATGCCATTTGCTGTAATATGGATGGAACTAGAGATTATCACACTAAGTGAAGTAAGTCAGAAAGACAAATACCATATGATTATCACTTATATATGGAATCTAAAATATGATATAATCAGACTTATCTATGAAACAGAAACAAATTCATAGAGAACAGACTTGTGGTTGCCAAGGGGGAAGGATCTGGAGGAGCGGTGGATTGGGAGTTTGGGATTAGCAGATACTAGTTATTATATATAGAATGAATAAACAACAAGGTCCTACTGTATAGCACAGGGAACTTTATTCAATATCCTCTGATAAACCATGATGAAAAAGAATATTTAAAAAGAATGTATGTATATACATGTATAACTGATTCACTTTACTGTACAGCAGAAATTAACAAAACATTAACAAAACATATACTTCGATTAAAAAAAAAAAAACATCCTTCCTGCATGAGCAGGAGTAAAGCGATGTACTCTCATAGAGGCTGAAAGAAGACTACATTTCTACTTACTTTACATACTTCTCTCTTTTCAAGATACACACACTTTTTAGGTCTAAAGCTGTCCACCTAGTGCCAGTTGGAGCAGTAAACAGTAACTCCTTGAAACAGCCTTTATATGCAGAGCTCATGTCATGGAAACATCAAGATGCCCCTGAACACGGTTTTGGCTTTAAGGAGTCTCTCAGTCTTTATCAGATTCAAGAGTCTGTGGCCATATCTGTTTGGAAGCTGCTTGGACACATCGCTGAAGTACAACACAGTGGTCAATGACTCATGTGTGCTTCAAAGGTGTGAAATTTCAGCTCACCAATAAATTCATGTCATGTCGAAGCATGCAGATATGCACGAGGTAGCCTGCTCTGCCTGTGAAGAGCAGTAAGAGTCAAGTTCATTAAATAACTCCCTTAACTGCTCACCAATAAATTTAAAACTGAGGCAGGAATAGCACTAATTTTCCTGGCTATTTTCTAGCAACAGATCCATCATGTCTTCCCTGAATCCACATATGGTCTTTGTTAACAGGTTGAACTTAGATTGAACCATACTCTTGACGAAGTTTCCCTACAGTCTATTCATGACAAAGTAATTATTACAAATATTTTATTTGGAGAAATAGCAAATATAAATTAAACCCTTCCTAAATGAATCCCAAAGATCTGAAAGATGTGTTTTCATGAATCACTTTTTGTGGCATTATGGTGTTAGTTATTTTCATGACTGGTTCATTTTTGAACCTGAGCTAAATCATAAGAGCAACAGCTTTTCTTTTTAGCATTCTAGATAAGCAGCAGTTATTTGGTGAATTTGCTCAGTTTTACACTGGCCAAATCTCACATACATTTCCAAAGGGCAGCCTGTGCTTTTAGCATCCACTAATGAAATCACACATTACAATCTCACCTCCACATGCTGCTCCTTCAGGATAGGATGCCACAGCTCCAGAAACAACTTGTAAGCTTCTTTTCTTTTAACAGCTGAGGCCACAGGGAAATAAGTGATGAGTGGGTGGGAGGAAGGAATATTTTAAAGCCAAAATTCAAGCTATACTTGTGATTCTGGGGAAAAAAAAGTCAACTACGACAAGCAAGTCTCTAGCTTGTCCTATCTAATTATTTTTAGTACTTTAAAATAAGTTAATTAGAAATAGGCTATAATCCCAGACATACAGGGCAAGAGCCAGAAGATTTGTGCTTCATATAATACTGTCAAAATTAGTGTCTTCAGTTGATATGTGTAGTATTTTCATCTGAAGTCCTCCAAGGCCAGATAGACTGAGAAAATTTCATATATCCAACTTTTTAAAAATTGCTGTTATATTGAAAAGATTATGAAAGAAAACATTTTGTCAACTGAATATAAGTTAAAAGCTGAAATGTCATTGCCTAGAGTGATGTTAGCAAGTTATTAGAGATTATTTAACAATTTTGTTAGGGGGAGCCCACTTCTAGCAGGGAAGTTTAGACTTATATCATCTCACTTAAATAAGCACTTATACTTGTTGGAATCACCCTTGGAAATTAATAGATCAGTCACCCAAAGCTACACTGCAGACAGTGACTGCAGCCATGAAATTAAAAGACACTTGTTCCTTGGAAGAAAAGCTATGACAAACCTAGACAGTGTATTAAAAAGCAGAGACATTACTTTACCAACAAAGGTCCATATAGTTAAAGTTATGGTTTTTCCAGTAGTCATGTACTGACGTAAGAGATGGACAACAAAAAAGGCTGAGTGCCAAAGAACTAATGTTTTTGAACTATGGTGCTGGAGCAGACTCTGGAGAGTCCCTTGGACTGCAAGGAGATCAAACCAGTCAATCCTAAAGAAAATCAACCCTGAATACTCATTGGAAGGACTGATGCTGAAGCTAGCTCCAATACTTTGGCCACCTGATGCAAAGAGCCAACTCAGTGGAAAAGTCCCTGATGGTGGGAAATATTGAGGGTAAGAGGAGAAGGGGTCAATAGAGAATGAGATGGTTGGATGGCATCATCAACTCAATGGACATGAATTTGAGCAGACTCCAGGAGATGGTAAAGGACAGGGAAGCCTGGCATGCTGCAGGCCACAGGGTTGCACAGAGTAGGCAGGACTGAGCAACTGAATAACAACATCCAAAGCTGTGTCTTCCAAGTACACCCAACACAAACAAGCCTTCAGGGGCACTCATTCAACCAAGACTTAGAAAAATATAGCTCCCCCTGCCAAAAAGGGCAAGACAAATATGCAGTTGAAAATATGACTGTTGGCCACCTCACCTTCTGCTGCTTTCTTCCCTGAATAAGTTGTAATGCTTTGAGGAAGAAGTTGGAATGTTCACCAATATCAAAGAATCAGCAATTCCCTTTACAAAATGCTGTGTGCTTGCATTTCTTTTCTAGTCTCAATCCCTCTGGCCTCTACCACCTGGGATTCCTTATACTCATCATCAGTCATTTCCAATGCCTGTCCAAACAGATAGGCAGAAACCTAAGCCACGGAGAATGCTGATTTTCAGAATGACTCAATCTGATAAGCTTGCATTTCAACAGACAAGCCTTGGGCTAGTTTTTCACCAACTCTTTGATTTGTCTCATTGTCAAAATGGTCCAGGAATCTGCACAGATACAGTCTCAGCTGTTTTAATGAGAAAAAGAACAATAAAAAAAGCACATATAAAGCCTAATTCACATCAGAGGTTTTCGAACCAAATGGAAATAAGTGCACTCAAAGGGGGTAAATGAAAAGAAATTTAAAAGCAAGTCCTGACTTCTGGAGGCTGACCTGACTTTCACACAAGGTCATATTCTCTTCCTGTTGGACATACTCTCCCAGAATACCAACCCCAGACAAGATTATTGGAGATCATGAGAAAGTGAGATAAAAAAGATATTTTGTAATTTTGTCTCAACACAGAAACATCACCCACAAAATATGAAACATTGACCTCTCTAGACTAAAACAAATTACTATGACTTCTTTACCAGTTATAGTTTATCCTCACTCTAGTCCTATAGATAAGACATATAGCCAATTATAGACTTGTTCTGACAGCTTCCAACCTAGAGAGGACCTCTGCTTCCTTTAAACCTTCCCTCAAGTCACCAACAAGTCCTTCCTACCCTCTCTTACTGGGATGTTCATGGTTTCCACGGTGTGTCTTGCCTAAGGCCCCCTCCTCGCAGTCTCAGAATGTGGAACAGATGTGGTCCATTTTAATGCTTGAATCAGAAACCTCTTACTTGCTCAACTGCCTGACAGCTCGTATCACAGTTCAAGTCCCAAACAAGCCTCCCCTCCCCTTAGTTGCTGGCTGGATGTCCACCCTATTGTGCCCTGACCTGGCTGGCTAAACATCCCTGCTGCCTGGACATTTCCTCTTTATTCCTTCTACCCCCACCAACCCCCCTGCTCTAACCTCTTTGTGAGTGCCAGCTATACACTAGGTTAGTTTTTCTTTAGATATTAAACTCCAGCAACTCCATCTAAGAAAACGGAGCTCCAGAGAGATTTACTATGGTGAGTAGACCTCTATCCTAAGCTGTGTTTTTTAGAAAAGCATGTTTTTTTTCTCTCTCTCTCTCTCTCACACACACACACGCACACACACTCAGCAGGCACTGAATGGGTAGTAGCTTGGCAATTCTTTCTAGTCTTTGGCTCTCCTGCTGCAAATAATGAAAGGTACCTGCCCACATTTCCCTGTACTTTAATCTTACAACATCAGCAGAATGAATGAGAGCAGAAGCTTTTATGTACACTCCTGCTTCAAAAACTCTTGGGTCAAAGTTGTTAAGAAAGAGTTATAGACAGCCCTCCCTCCTTCCATACCCCAGCATGACCCGGGCTAAAATCACTCTTCTGTCACAGAGCCTCATGGTTGGAAGCTGTTACAGAATCTTTTTTTTTTTTTTTACTGTTTGAAATCAGGGCTGGGGAGGCCATTGGGTTGCAAAGAGCCATGATGTTAATTGGTGCTGAAATGTTAATTGGTTTTGGTGAAAGACACTGAGTCTGGAAGTTACTAAGGCTTCTTCCATGACGTGTGCTTTAGAGCCCAGGGGAACAAAGAATCCCTCCCAGGAGACTTTGCCTGTGTTTTTTTGAAGCACAATCATCCATGACATGCGAGAGAAGATACAAGGGAGAGAATAGCAGAGGATCATTATTTGGATCATGATGGAGGCTGAGTGCCGAAGAACTGATGCTTTCAAATTTTGGGTCTGGAGAAGACTCTTGAGAGTTCCTTGGACTGCAGGGATATTGAACCAGTCAACCCTAAAGGAAATCAACCCTTAATATGCATTGGAAGGACTGATGCTGAAGCTGAAGTGCCAATACTTTGGCCACCTGATGCAAAGTGCTGGCTCTTTGGAAAAGACTCTGATGCTGGGAAAGATTGAAGGCAAAAGGAGAAGGGAATGACAGAAGATGAGATGGTTAGATAGCACTACTGACTAAATGTACATGAATCTGAGCAAACTCCAGGAGATGGTGGAAGACAGAGGAGCCTGATGTGCTGCAGTCCATGGGGTTGCAAGGAGTCTGATATGACTTAGTGACTGAACAACAACTACAACCATTATTTGGAAATTGATGATGGGCAGCTCTACCTTAGTGATAGGACAAGAAAATTTGAACTTAGAGTGTCATAGCTTAGATTTAAGGAAGAAATATCTGAACCTGGAGTGGGGAGGGACTGATAGATAAATCTTAGTGTTGACTCTCTTTTTAGATTGCTTAAAACCAAGTGCATCTGTGGGTGGGGACAGTTGAGGCACACCTTGTCTGCAGACAAGAGCAGTGTTACTCGAAGTGAGTCTCAAGTGTTAGAAATGAAACTCTTTGAGCATCAGACTCATGAATCATAACCTCAGAGGGTGGCAGAGCACTGCTCAGTTTGCTAAGCCCTGGGCTAGAAGAAAATTTGCTTTCTGGAGCTTCCTTATGATTTACAAGCCAGGTTCCTTCTTCTAGTGGTTCAAAAGACCTAGATTCTTTTTCTAAACTGGAGTATAATTGATTTACAATATTGTGTTAGTTTCAGGTATACAGCAAAGTGATTCTATTATGTATATATTTTTTTCAGATTATTTTCCACTATAGGTTATTATAATACATTGAATACAATTCCCTGTGCTTTACAGTAAATACTTGTTGCTTTGGGCTTCCCTGATAGCTCAGATGGTAAAGAATCTGCCTGCGATGTAGGAGACCTGGGTTCGATCCCAGGTTTGGGAAGATCCCCTGGAAAAGGAAATGGCAACCCACTCCAGTGTCCTTGCCTGGAAAATCTCATGGATGTAGGAGCCTGGCAGGCTACAGTCCATGGGGCTGTAAAGAGTCGGACACAACTGAATGATTCCACTTCACTATCTGTTTTATATATAGTAGCTTGTATCTATTAATCCCATACTTCCAATTTATCCTTCCCTCTCTTTCCCCTATATTCTCTTTGGTAACCATAAATTTGTTGTCCATGTCTGTGAATCTGTTTCTGTTTTGCATATAGGTTCATTTGTATAATTTTTTATATTCCACATATAAGTGATATCATACATTTGTCTTTCTCTGTGGGACTTTCTTCAGTTAGTAAGATAATCTTTAGGTCCACCCATGCTGATGTAAATTGCAACATTTCATTCTTTCTATGACTGAGTAATATTCCATTGTGCATATATATGGCTTCCCCAGTGGCTCAGCAGTAAAGAACTCATCTGCAATGCAGGAGACACAGTTTGATCACTGGGTTGGAAAATCTCTTGAAGGAGGAAATGGCAACCCACTCCATTATTCTTGCCTAGAAAATCCCATGGACAGAGGAGCCTGACAAGCTACAGTCCATAGGGTCACAAAGAGTCTGATATGACTGAGCACATTTGCTCAAGTGAGAGCACACACACACACACACACACACACACACACATCCCTTACCTTTCTTAAACCAATTATCTTTTGATAGGCACTTGGACTGTTTCCTTGTCTTGGTTATTATAAATAGTGCTGCTATGAACATGAGTCTTTGTGAATTAAAGTTTTTTCAAAAGACCAGATTCTGATTTGATCCCAGCACTAGCTCACACCACCATCTGAACAAATTATTTAGCCTTTTTGACCTCTGGTTTTCTAAATTGCAAATTGGGAATATCATCTGTTGAATAAATGAAGCCTCTAATAAATGCATGTTGAAAAATGAAACATGATGCCAGCATCTTGTAAACAATGATTATTCTAATACTGATTTTATATAATGTCCTTGATATTCTTTCTCCTTAGGCATATGTAGCCTGAGAAGCCAGCTTTCTCTTTTACAGAATAGACTGATAATAGATCTGCTCTACCAATGTTCTGAGCATCGAAGAATTGATGCTTTTGAACTGTGGTGCTGAAGAAGACTCTTGAGAGTCCCTTGGACTGCAAGGAGATCAAACCAGTCAATTATAAAGGAAATCAACCCTGAATATTCATTGGAAGGACTAGTGCTAAAGCTGAAACTTCAATACTTGGGCCACCCGATGCGAAGAGCCGACTTTTTAGGAAAGACTGATGCTGGGAAAGATTGAGGGCAGGAGGAGAAGGGAACAACAGAGGATGAGATGGTTGCATGGTATCACTGATTCAATGGACATGAGTTTGAGTAAACTCCGGGAGTTGGTGATGGACAGGGAAGCCTGGTGTGCTACAGTCCATGGGGTCGCAAAGAGTCGGACACAATTGAGTGAATGAACAACAACAACTAATGTTCTGATATACTTGGCCACGTGGTCTGGAGGTGGAGCCAGAAAGCTGTTCTTCATGAAGATTGATGTCACCTGTAGCAGCTTTTGAACATTCTGATTCCCATTCCCTTAGTGAGGTGTTCCTTTGCTTCCCAGAACTGCTATGTTGAGTGGTGCTGCAAGGGAACAACTTCTCAGAAACCAGCCCAAACCTGCTGAGTCCAGGCACTGACAGGGTAAATCAAGCAGCAGGAGTGTTCTCTGGGGAGCTGTTGTGAGCTGGGGTGTCTCCACGGAATGGAAAAAAGTCCATTGTGCTTGCGAAGCAGAAAGAGAGAGGGCCCCGTGAAGGTCAGCCAGGAACAAAATCCATAGAGCATCCCAGGCCCAGCCTCTGACCCCCTCCATTCAAGGTTCCAGAGCATCAAGTTATGTTGGGAACAGTGCAGGCTGAGAGCTGGTTCACTCTTCCATGTTGTTTCCTGCAGCTTGATGGTCACTGACTCATCCTAGTCTTCCTGTCCATTTTCTGTCCTCATTCCTCCCTGAGGTGCGGAGGGAGGAACTCTGTCTGCAAGCTGGGAGACCTGGATTATGATTCTATTTTTACCAACAGCTCTGTGACCTTGGGCTACATTTTAGCATTTCTCCAGCCTCAGTTTCCTTACTAAATGGAAAACAGTCAAGTGAGCAATAGGCACAAAGCAAGGAGAATAGAACCAGGCCACCTCAAAATCTCCTTCCTTTTTATTATTCAACAGCAGTGCGTCCCTGGGGGACCCCAGGCAGCATGCTATCTTGAGGCAAAGCCTACACTTAATATCTGCTCTTTCATAGCCTTGCCCACTCTACTTCCAGTACACTCTACCTTCCCAACGCCTCAGATCTGACTCTGCCCTCCAAGATGACAAATGATGTACTATATGCACTCACTGCTAAGAAATGTGAATCTCACCTAATTTATAGAAGTAAACATGGGACTTGGAGTCAGATCCAAATAATAATCCTGCCTTTGCTAAACTAATATGGGACTTTGAATAAGGTGCTAGACATTTCTCAGGCTGCTTTTTCCATCTCTAATGGATGTGATGCCTACTTTGTAAGGCTGCAGGGAAGATTAAATGGATACAATTCTTGTAAAACACTTAGCACAGTGCCTGGCACAGAAAGTGGGATCAACAAATGTAGCTGCCTTCCTTTCCTCAGCTGGATGAAAGTGGAGCTTATTAAAACCTATCCACATGCTTCTGCCTTAACTTCAAGGCAATGACTGTGATCATGAGAATAAATGGGCAGGGCAATTAGTATTAAACAGGTATGTGTGTCTGTGTGTGTGTGTTTAGTCACTGAGTTGTGTCTGACTCTTGTGACCCCATGGACTGTAGCCTGCTAGGCTCCTCTGTCCGTGGGATTTCCCAGGCAAGAATAGTGGCTCAGGTTGCCATTTTCTTCCTTCTTTCCAGCGAATCTTCCCAACCTAGGGATCGAACCTGCGTCTCCTACATTGGCAGGCAGACTCATTACCACTGAGCCACCACAGAGAGCACTTAATAAATCATCATTACTATTACTGTTATCTTCATCATCATCATCTAAATTGTTGACTTGTATAAACACTGTCTAAATTAATCTAGCATCAATTTACTTACAAAAATGCACTGCTCCTTAAATATTCTGACAGGTAGTCTAATGAATTTTTTTAACTAAAAAACCTATGATTTAATAAACTCCCACAAATTAGAGAAGGACTGACTCAAGTTATGTACCTTCTTTTTAAGAAGGTGTGAATTCCGTGGGGGTGAGGTGCAAAAGCTGGTGTTTGAAAAACAAATTAAAATAGGTCTTTAAGAAATTAAAATCTGTGTCTTTTGGCATTACTAAAATGTAGAGAACACATCTGCAGTATTTGGAACTGGTGGCCAGATTGAAAGTTATGGTACCTAAATCCAAGCTGGATTTAGTTTCCCTGAAAGCCACCCACATCTTAAAACACTGTTTTATAAATTCATGTGCTCAGAGTTTTGTTAACCCAAATATTAGACATAATGAAAAATTATAGAGAAACCTGTCAGGTGCAGAAATGTCGGATTTTAGAACTCAGAAAGATCTTGGAGATAATTGAATTCAAACTTCAAATTTTACAAATGAAAATACACCAAGGTCCAGAGAAGTCTTAATATTGCCTAGAGACTTCCTCTTTGGTGGCAAAGGACTTTCTCAAAGCAGCTTTGGCACAATAGCAAAAGAAAAGGGCAGAAAGTCTTTTTTGTGGGCTTCATCACTTGGTGAGAAGAGAAAGGAAACATGTTTTTGGAGAGTCAAGTGTTCTTTCACTGTTTCAGGAGTAAGTCACCTTTGCAAGGCATCATCTGAGGACTGACAATGATATTTCCCTATAGAAAGTGAAAGTGTCAGTTGCTCAGTCATGTTAGACTGTTTGTGAACCCATAGACTGTAGCCCAGCAGCCTCCTCTGTCCATGGAATTCTCCAGGCAAGAATACTGGAGTGGGTAGCCATTCCCTTCTCCAGAAGATCTTCCCAACCAGGGATCAAACTCAGGTCTCCTGCATTGCAGGCAGATTCTTTACTGTTTGAGCCTCCAGGGAAGCTCTATCCTAGGCATACCCAGAAAGCTGAAATATGTCCAAACCAAAAACCCTCTGGATATCACAGTAACACCATAGGCAAACACAGGCTTTGCAATTGGTTTAAAAGAAGGTCTTTGAGTGCTGAGACAAACTCCACTGAGAATGCTTATAGCACAAGCATTATGGTGAGGTTCAGACATATTCACAAATCATTTGCAAGTCATATGCATAATTCTAGAGACAAAAGGTTGACTCTACCTATAGGGTCTTCATTTCTACTTTTTAAATTCTTTTTCCACTCCCTCTTTTCACTGATTTGCTGTTGTTGCTGTTTAAACGCCAAGTCGTGCTGACTCTTGTGACCCTGTGGACTGTAGCCCACCAGGCTACTGTCTGTGGGATTTCCTAGGCAAGAATACTGGAGTGGGTTGTCGTTTCCTTCTCCAGGGTATCTTCCCAACCCAGGGATCACTGAACCAACAGGGAAGCCCCCTTTTTACTGATGTGCATGTGCATGCTAAGTTGCTTCAGTCAGGTCTGATTCTTTGCAATCCTATGGACTGTAGCCCTCTAGGCTCCTCTGTTCATGGGATTCTCCAGACAAGAGTACTGGGATGGGTTGCCATGCTCTCCTCCAGGGGATCTTTCTGACCCAGGGATGGAACCCACATCTCTTACATCTACCTGCATTGGCAGGTGGGTTCTTTACCACTAGCGCCACCCAAGGAAGCTCCCTTTTTACTGAAACAGCTCTACTATTCCAGATATATAAGCCAGAGGCAAATGAGAAGTTCTGAATCAGAGCAGATGGCTGCGGACATTCTGTCCAAATTAATTCCATGGGCTGTTAATAAGTGTTATCTGGAAAAAAATTAAGTGCTTGGAAAAAAATTGTATTAGTTAAATTTAAATAGGAGTATTCACTAAAATACTGGCTAGTGCCTTTTATATGCTAATGTGCATTGTGATTCTTCTGGGAGAGTTGCGTAGATATACATTAATATTTTCAATACTCTTTTAACTTTTCTAATCTTTATTCTATAAATCCTATTTTGTTAATGCTGTACTAGAGCATATGTAACCAGAAAGCAGTTCAATTTATAACTTGTAAAATCCTACACTGCATGAAAGTCCATAAGAGAGAAAAATGAAAGTCATTTGTTGCTTGAGTAGATTTTCCTTCTTGGCTTCCCAAAGACTATTCCCTACACAAGTATGGAATCAGGGTGTAGTTCCTGGCCAAATGCAAAGTAGGCAAATTGTATGGAAAAGTGTTTTCCTAAGCATAGACTAAAACAGCAGAAGGCAAGGCTGGAAGGGAAGATTCCTTTCAGGCCCAATATATAAATGTTGGAAGTAAAGTTGTTTTCTTTTTAAATTCAAGTTGCAGCAAGAATGAAGAAAATTAGAGTCAGTCACCCTCTCCTGCCCCTTCCTCATCTCTAGTGGGGATTTCTCAAAATCTTGGGGCTCTCTGGGGTAAGTTTGAAAACAACGCATTCTTCTGTGTATATAATGCCCTCACTTTTAAATAGGTAAGATAAGTGGTAAGTTGTTATTTATGAGAACAATTAATTTCTATAGGAGGTGGTTCTATTAAAGAAAAAGTCTTCTTGTTCTGATGAACACACTGATGGGACTAACTGAATGTAGGCTTAGGGTCAGGGAGAGAGGTGGATAGTTTGGTGCAGTAATCTAGAGGAGAGTGTAGTGTCTCCACTGTAATATGGGGGTAAGGGGAGAAAACAGGTGAGAAAAGGATAAGGAGAAGATTCTGTCAGAGGACTTGAGTCTAGGGCGAAAAGTGGTACAGATCTCATCAGAAGATATTCCAGGTCAGGAAATTCGTAATTCCAGATGAATCTGAAGTTCAACTTTAAATCATCTACATTATGATTATAAAACCTCCCTTGTTGCTCAAATCCTTAGTAAAGTCTGAATAAACAATTATATAGAAATTAAGCAAGAAGCAAGTTTCACGTCTCAGGTTATAGAGGGCCACCTTGGACAATCAATTCATAAAATGACACAAATCCAGAAGAGCAAGGTCTCATTCCGTATGAATGGACGAAATCTAGACATCAGCAGAAATTTTAGGGAAGGCTTTACACTTCCGTACAGTGTACAGTGAAGGGTTGGGAATCTTATTTGTATCAAAGGAACAGGGAGATCCTAGCAAATATCTGAATAACAGAAGGAAGTTATAATTTTGTATGGAGGAATTCTTCCTCTTCAAGGTCCTGTGTCTGTCATTGCCAAAATATATAATATTTCCCAAAGAAGTTAATGTATATGCCTAATGATCAACCGGCCACCTTTACTTGGATGTCTTTCTAGTACTTTAAATTTAGCATGGGGCTTCCTAAGTGGTACAGTGGTAAAGAATCTGCCTGCCAATGCAGGAGACACGAGATGTAGGTTCATTCCTTAAGCTGGGAAGATCCCCTGGGAGAAGAAACGAAAACCCACTCCAGTAATCTTACCTGAAAAATTCCATGGACAAGGAGCCCATGGGTGGGCTACAATCCATGGGATCCCTAAGAGTTGAACATGACCGAGGGACTGAGGAAACAAATTTAACATAATCCTGATTCAATCTTCCTCGTGTTTTAACCAAGTCCCTGTATCTTTGTTTTTTGTCTCTGTGAATGCATCCATCACTCACTCTACTTCTCTTTTCTCTCATTCACACCACATAGCTAAATAGTCATTCTAACTTTTGCTGTGGCATACTGTCCCCCTCTCCATTTTCTCACTTCCTTACTTGAGCTTCCATATGATCGCTAAAACAGTTCCACGTACTTCTTAACTGTTTAGTCTCTCCATTCCATTTACCCCCCATGCTTCACCTATTATCCACTGCAAGTGGAGACCTGGTCAAGTCACTCCACTGTTAAATATCATTTTCTAGCTCCCCATGGCTCATAGGATGACGTTCCCTGTAGCCTGCCTAAAAGCCTTTGTACAAATCTATTCCTGCCCCATTACAAATTTCACCTGCCATTTCCCACCATCTAGCATTTTCACCTCTAGAGGCCATCCATAGCATTTTCACTTTTCAGTCTTTTCGTTTTCTTGTCTTTCCCTACAAAACATTCATTCTCTGTCTCCTTACCATAATTCAAAATACCGATTAGAGTTAAACGCTGTTATAGGAACCGTGTTTGCTTTTCAATGTTCGCCTTGTTTAATACTTTAACTCAAAAGAATAAGCAATATGTACAATGACACATGCTGTATTGGGGAATGAGTTACAGACGTCTTTAGTGATTGCTAATTGTGGCTCACAGGTAACCAGTGCCCTATAGTTGGGTCAGAGTTTGACCAGTGGAATACCTACTCTCTGGAGGTTGATTGTTGCTTTGGATAAAGTGTAAAGACATATAACACAACTTGGGAAAAATGGGGCTTGAGCCTTTGGTTCACTATTCATTGTCCAAGTGGCTTTAGGCAAAACATTTCATGTCTCTGAAGCTTAATTTTTATCTGTAATATAGTATCTACTTCCCAGGATTATTATGCAGGTCAAATGGAATCAGGTATGTGAAAATACTCTGAAAACAGTAGAGAAAGAGCTTTGTCATCTACATAACGCTAAGCACATATGAAAAGGAGTGCTACGAAAAGATAACTAGATATGGAGTCAAAATGCATAATGTGGGAATTCCCTGGATGATCCAGGGGCTAGGTTTCCACACTTCCACTGAAAGGGGTCCAGGTTCGATCTCTGGTTGGGTAACTGAAACCCAGCAAGCCAAGTGGTGCAGCAAAAGCAAAAACAAAAATTCATGTTCCTGTGGGTTGATCTGTGTCCTACAAAATGACACGGTGTTATTGTTGTTTAGTTGCTAAATTGTGTCCGACTCTTTGCAACCCCATGGACTGTAGCCCGGCAGGTTCTGCCTCCTCTGTCCATGGGATTTCCTAGGCAAGAATACTGGAATGAGTTGCCATTTTCTTCTCCAGGGGATCTTCCAGACCCAGGGATTCATCTCCTGGATTGCAGGTGGATTCTTTGCTGCTAAGCCACCAGGAAAGCCCACAAAATGACATACTGAAGTCCTAATTCCCAGCATCTGTTAAGTGTGAACTTATTTGAAAATAGGACATTAACAGATGCAATTAAGTTAAGATGAAGTCACTAGGGTAGACCCTAATCCAATATGACTAGTGTCCTTATAAGAAGAGATGACAGAGAAACAGGGAAGAATATCATGTAAAGATTGAGGCAGAGATGGGAGTGAGGCATCTGTAAGCTAAGGACCACAAGGGATGCCAATTATCGCCAGAAGTTAGGGAAGTGGCATGGGAAAGATTCCCCCACAGAGCCCTCAGAAGGAGCCAGCCTGCTGACGCCTTGATTTCAGACTTTTAGCCTCTGGAACTGAGGGGTGGTAAATTTCTTCTGTTTTAAGCCACCCAGTTTGTGGCACTTTGTTGTGACAGCCCTGGGAAACTAACATACATGGGTGTGAATCAGCTCCATCACTTAACAGCTCTTTGAAGTTAGGTTAAACTGCTTAAAAATTTCCTCTGAGAACTTAAGGACACTTACCTTTCTGTGATAGTTTCTCTGAGACCACTGGCCACCCCTTTGACCACGGTGCTTGCTTTGGGAGTCAGCACCACCTGAGATATGAAAAATGATCCCTTCTTCCTTCTCTCAGTGATGGATGCCTGAAGAAACTGGATCAATTTTTCCGGGTCTGTTGTGTTGGCCCAGGGTGCTGGCATCATCTGCCCAGGCCAGAGAAAGGGCACTTCCAGAGCCACTGGACTGTGGTAGAAGACCAGCACTTGGTAGTCCTTCTCCCACAGGTACTTCAGACTCACTTCCTGGGCAAAGATCGCTGGGCACATTTTATTTCCATAGATGTCTTTCAGCATTTGGACCAGTTTTTCATGGTGATATTTCTGCATCCCATAAAAGTGGTTGAAGTCCAAGAATACTACCTCCTTATGGTGATCTGTGAGGAATGCATTGATCTCCTCAAGACCTTCATTGACTTTGGCACTGAACAAACCATGAGCAAAGTAGAGTTCATTGTCGGGGTCTCTGGGCTTGGTGGAAATTCGAAGATCAAAGTAACGGATCCCAGCTCCTAGCTGACCGGTAAAGTTCATGGTTTGTGTGGCTAGCCATTTTCGCATCAGCTTTTTGGCCACAGTTCCAAACACAGAGACAAAATTCTGGACAGTTTCTGGCTGTTCAGGCCCCACTGGAGAGGCTTCATCAATGTAGAAGCTGAAGGAGTCATGAGATCCTAGAAGAATAAGAAGGCACAACATGGTTACATTTCAGTCCTTTGTCCTACCCAACTTCTTTCCCTCTTGCAGAGTCCATATTTCTGCCTCAAATGAGCCAAAGGAAACACTAAGGAACATTTACCTAGTACATCCAAGTGTCTTAGAAGGGTTTTTTTTTTTGTAACCTAGTATGAGATGGTTGGATGGCATCACTGACTTAATGGACATGAATTTGAGCAAACAAAAACAGCAGATATTAAGAAGAGGTGGCAATAATACACAGAAGAACTATACAAAAAAGATCATCATGACCCAGATATCTATGATGGTGTGATCATTCACCTAGATATCCTGGAACGTGAAGACAGGTGGGCCTTAGGAAGCATCACTACAAACAAAGCTAGTAGAGGTGATGGAATTCCAGTTGAGCTATTTCAAATCCTAAAAGATGATGCTGTGAAACTGCTGCACTCAATATGTCAGCAAATTTGGAAAACTCAGCAGTGGCCACAGGACTGGAAAAAGTCAGTTTTCATTCCAATCCCAAAGAAAGGCAATGCCAAACAATTCTCAAACTACTGTACAATTGCACTCATCTCACACACTAGCAAAGTAATGCTCTAAATTCTCCAAGAAGGTTTCAACAGTATGTGAACTGGGAACTTCCAGATGTTCAAGCTGGATTTAGAAAAGGCAGAGGAACCAGAGATCAAATTGCCAATATCCATTGGATCATCAAAAAGCAACAGAGTTCCAGAAAAACATCTACTTCTGCTTTATTGACTATGACAAAGCCTTTGTGTGGATCACAACAAACTGGAGAATTCTTTAAGAGATGGGAATATCAGACCACCTCACCTGTCTCCTGAGAAATCTGTATGCAGATCAAGAAGCAACAGTTAGAACTAGACATGGAACAATGGACCAGTTCAAAATTGGGAAAGGAGTACATCAAGGCTGTTTACTGTCACCCTGCTTATTTAACTTATATGCAGAATACATCATGAGAAATGCTGGGCTGGTTGAAACACAAGCTGGAATCAAGATTGCTGGGAGAAATATCAATCACCTCAGATATGCAGATGACACCATCTTTATGGCAGAGAGTGAAGAAGAACTAAAGAGCCTCTTGATGAAAGTGAAAGAGAAGAGTGAAAAAGTTGGCTTAAAGCTCAACATTCAGAAAACTAAGATCATGGCATCTGGTCCCCTCACTTCATGGCAAATAGATGGCGAAACAATGGAAACAGTGACAGAATTTTTGGGCTCCAAAATCCCTGCAGATGGTGACTGCGGCCATGAAATTAAAAGACACTTGCTCTTTGGAAGAAAAGCTATGACCATCCTAGATAGCATATTAAAAAGCAGAGGCATTACTTTGCCAACAAAGTCCATCTAGTCAACGCTATGGTTTTTCCAGTAGTCGTGGATGTGAGAGTTGGACTATAAAGAGAGCTGAGCACCAAAGAATTGATGCTTTTGAATTGTGGTGTTGGAGAAGACTCTTGAGAGTCCCTTGGAAAGCAAGGAGATTCCAACCAGTCCATCCTAGAGGAAATCAGTCCTGAATATTCACTGGAAGGACTGATGCTGAAGCTGAAACTCCAATACTTTGGCCACCTGCTGTGAAGAACCGACTCATTGGAAAAGACCCTGATGTTGGGAAATATTGAAGGCAGGAGGAGAAGGGGACAACAGAGGATGAGATGGTTGGATGGCATCACTGGCTGTATGGACTTGAGTTTGAGCAAGCTCCAGGAGTTGGTGATGGACAGGGAAGCCTGGTGTGCTGCTGTCCACGGGGTTGCAAACAGTTAGACATGATTGTGCAACTAAACTGAACTGAATGAAGAACGGGGAAGCCTGGTGTGCTACAGTCCAGCAAAGAGGGGTTGCAAAGAGTCAGACGCGACTTAGTGACTCAACAATAATAGCACACAGAGGAGTCCAACATACCAAATGGTTTGTACAATAATAATTTTAAAAATCCCATTTAATCAATATTTTAAAATTCGAAAGATCATCTTCTGCTTCTGTAAACCAAGAACTTACTCTACTAATTAGAACAGGTTTTCTCTTTTTAAAAAAGATTTTTGATGCAGACCATTTTAAAGTCTTTATTTATTTTGTTACAGTACTGTTTCTGTTTTATGCCTTTGGTTTTTGTAGCCGTGAGGCATGTGGGATTTAGCCTCCCAACTAGGGATCAAAGCCACACCCCCTGCATTGGACAGCAAAGTCTTAAACACTGGACCACCAGAGAAGTCCAAGAATTGGTTTTCCATGTAGGTGGCATAAGTGACCACAGAGTAGAATTTACAGGGACTCATCACTTCCCAAATGCTTTGTCTAAATCGTTTCCTTTCCCTTTATTTTGGGTTGATTTTAGGTGGGAGGGGGGTTCTGGAAGAGGAACACATGTACACCCATGGCGGATTCATGTCAATGTATGGCAAAACCAATACAATATTGTAAAGTAAAAAAATAAATAGATAAATAAATTTTTAAAAAAGCCTAATGGGCTTATTTCAATGAATATAGAAGTCTGTTTCATAAGTAGACAATCAGTATTACCACCTATATTTTGGAAAGCGCAGGAGGTCATAGGAATAGAGGAAGAGAGAAATAAAGTAAAAGGAAAGTACAATACTGGTATTTTAACATTATTCTTTACCCTGCATTTGGGCAACTGTGAATGTATATGAAGTCAGGTACACTTTACATATTGAATAAACAATTACTTTTTCTTGCAGGTTAACACAATTAATAGTATTTAATAATTAGCTAATAGACTATTTTCTTCACAGATATTTCCTCTCAGAAAACATGAAAGCTCTCTTTAGAGTTACTTCCAAATTTAGTAGAATTTCTTCCTAGGGAGAACCTATTTAATTATTTATTTTTAGCAGTTACAAATATTAAACCTCCATAAATGTAGCAATGAACACATGTATGATTTATCTGTAAGTACAGAGTGTCATTTGAAGTATTATTGGAACCAAAAAAGAAAAATTATTTCAATTTTATTTTTAAAGCCTGCTTTAATTCTTGGCCATGACTTATTAAATAGGTAAAATTAAATTAATATATTCTGGACTTTACACTCATTAGAAAAGGCAGATATTATTATTCCCCATCTGTTATCAGGCTTTTTCATACATTGTTGCTCACTTTTAATCTACTTGCACTGAGGTACAGCTTTTTCTAGATTTTTCACTCTTCCAACCCAACATGTGCACATACACACACACACACACATCTCTAAATTTATTATCATCACCTCAGGGCCTTTAATAAGCTATTTAAAGCAAATTTTATCAGTGATGCAGTATTTGTCTTTGTCTATATTCCATATATATGTCAATCTGTATCTACAGGCATTTACATATATCTTTGTCTAGCATTAAACAACCCACAGAAATCACAAGAGTATGAATTTCAGATGCCATGGTAGCTTGTTAGAGAAAATATTTTGAAAAATACTTTGATATCCTGAAAATCATTACATTTAAGATTTGGAACAGAAAACTCCTCAGAATTAATGGAATTTTTCAAACAATGAATGGTAACCAAAAAATATAGAAATGCTACATTTAATTTCATCTGAAACCATCTGATCTATTTATCTTTAGTAGATGATATGAGAAGAAAATGTCAACACTTTCTGAATAAAGAAAACTGTCCGTTTTGAGCTGGCATTGACAAATTTTAATAGAGATTTAAATTACTGCATGTTGACTTATCAGTTGCTGTTGAGTCAATGGCTAATATAAATGAAGAAACTAAATTGTACTATGGTTTAATATACAGCAAGAATATGTTTAAATAAAGAAAAAAGCAAGCTTAAGAAGAGTTATAATGAAATGATCTAAGAATGAAATAGGTACAAATAAATTAATAAGCCCTCAAAATAAGGGTTAATTTGTAAAATTTAAAAAATGAATAATTGATTTGCAGGCATGTGAAGAAAAGGTGGATGAAAGAAATTGATTACTTCTGTAATCTGGTAGAAGACATAATTGGAAGCAAGCAAGAGGAATTAAATATGACTAGATTTGTTCTTTCAGAAATGAGCTCTTGTTTGTTTGCAACATGTTAATAAAAATATTAATTTGTTGTGTGTATGTGTACTCAGTTGCTCAGTCATGTCCAACTCTTTGTGACCCCATGGACTGTAGCCTGCCAGGCTCCTCTGTCCATGGGATTATCCTAGCAAGAATACTGCAGTAGGTTGCCATTTCCTTCTTCAGGGGTTGAAGGATCAAATACATGTCTCCTAAGTCCCCTTCATTGGCAGGTGGATTCTTTACCACTGAGCCACCTGGGAATTATTAAGATCAAAATAAGGTAAAGTAAAAATAAAAATTAAAAACAGCAAACCGAAGAAGAAACCATCAGTAACCCCACCAGTATTTGTTCTAAGTTAGATGACTCTGACATGGAGAAAAAAATCACCAGATGCAGATACTGTTTGAAGAGGGAGGAGAATTAAATTATCAATCAATACAAAGCATTACCTGTGCATTTTGGGAGAAAATACATAATCTAACGTTGGCCAAGAAATAATATTTTTCAGGGCTTTTAATTTCATTTGGAGTAGTAGTTCCTCGCAAATTTCAACATTGCCTCTAGACTGTTTTCTATTTATTTGAACATAAAACAAAAATATAGCAACACTACTTTATGACTTTCAATAACAGAGAAAACCTCTGGCCCAGCCCTTTGTCTTTAAAACCAGGGAACCTGCCTATGAGCAAAACAGTGCTAAGCACTATTTCTTTGTTCATGCCTAAATCGATCGAATCCACGTCTCCTGCATTGCAGGCAGATTCCTTACCTGCTGAGCCATTGGGGAAGCCCTGAAATCTACAACCTGTCTGCCTTATCTGGTCTAATATTTTGCTTCTACACTGGCTCAGTATTCCTATCCACTTGTCCTCTTACTCTTTTCTTATCTACAGTTCCAACTCATATCTTGAATATGATATTTAATGTTGAACCTCTGCTTCTGAACTTACTCTCTCAATTTTGGGTTTGATTTGTCCTCGTTAGTTGGACAAGAGCTGGCCACTCCCATTATGAACCCTGCCCAATCAAGAACCTTTGCTCTAGCTCTGAATAAGCGAATGGAATGAAAGAAGTTATTTTCTTTTGTTTCTTGGAAACAGGCAATGAATAAGCTTGGAAGTACATCCTACCCCAGTATAACCTTGACTGCTGCCTTTGAGAGATCTTAGGATATGGTGAATATTTGCCTAGATTCCTGACCCACAAAGACTGTTTTAAGTGATTAAATTTTCATATAATTTGTTACATAGCAATAGCTAACTAATGCAGACTATAACAACTTTTGGGGATTAATGAGAGGATTTGACATCTACAGACCCAACTGTCTAATATATTAACTTGTAATTTTAATGAATAGCACCTAAATATTTACATTCTGCCATGTTAATAAAATTGATCTAATAAGTATTACCTCTTTTCCAGTATCTTTCCAGTATTTTCTATTAAAGTTCTTTGAGCTGAAATTCTGATTGGTCTCTCAGTTTGGCCATCATTCCATTTCAAATTCTACAAAATCATGGTTTAATAAACATCAAAGAAAATGTATCAAGTCAATTTCACCTGTGAACCTTCAGAACAAAAAGGCCCACATGGCTAAGGTTTAATGCGCCCATGAGTGTGCAGTTTTAATATCTATATCCTGACCTTAGAATTCAGGCTCCGACTCCATCAAGACGAGAACTGCTCCCCTCCTGGCCTCGGCAGGGCACTGAACTTGCTTGCAAAAGCTTATGCATGACACTATGTATTTCTCTTTCCTTGTTTGTTCTGTGCCTGTTTTATTTAGCACAGGGCTAAGGTTTTTAAGACTCCTGCTTTCTGGGAACAGGTTTCCTGCATATTTGATATCTTGGTACCATTTGTGATGATAAGGCCAACACCACAGGAGTACCAAAACATATGTACCAGCAATCTGTGAGCCAAAAGGAGACTGCCGAGTGAGTAAGGAAGAGTAGATTTATTTTTTGAGGCCCCTTTTGGTGGCCTTCCCTGGTGGCTCAGACGGTAAAGCATCTGCCTACAATGCGGGAAGACCAGGGTCTAATCCCTGGGTCAGGAAGGTCTCCTGGAGAAGGAAATGGCAACCCACTCCAGTATTCTTGCTTGGAAAATCCCATGGACAGAGGAGCCTGGTAAACTACAGCCTATGGGATTGCAAAGAGTTGGACATGACTGAGCAACTTCGCTTTAGCTTTTTGGTGTCTCAGATGGTAAAGCGTCTGCCTGCAATGCAGGAGACCGGCGTTCGATCCCTGGGTTGGGAATATCCCCTGGAGAAGGAAATGGCAACCCATTCCGATACTCTTGCCTGGTAAATTCCATGGACGGAGGAGCCTGGTAGGCTACAGTCCATAGGGTTGCAAAGAGTCGGACACGACTGAGCAACCTCACTTTTCTAGAGTAGAAGATAGGCAGATGGCAGCATCTCCACTTTCTATGGGAAGAGACAGTTTTGGAGTTAAATTTACCCTCCTGTCTTCCCTTCATGAAAGTCTTACTCCTAGTCTTCTTTTGGGAGAAGGAAATGGCAAACCTACTCCAGTATTCTTGTCTGGAGAACTCCGTGGACAGAGGAGCCTCGTGGGGTCACACAGAGTCAGACATGACTGAAGTGACTTAGCAGCAGCAGCAGCAGTCTTCTTTTGCAACTTACATGTATTTCTTTCTCCGTGGCAAAACCTTTGGGCACTCATGGTAATCTTTCCTTCCCCTGAATTCACAGTTTATTAGTCTATAGCTCCTTTTCATCAACCAATAATCGTTATTAGATATTGTAACTAATGCTCATTATGTTCACTGAATTTTTATTCAATCTTTATATCTTGCTCTCCACCTGCAATCCCCTCACAAACATACACATTAATTTTCATCTAGATTGTTGTTCATCGTTGCTCAGACTCTCAGGCATGTCCAACTCTTTGTGACTCCATGGACTGCAGCACGCCAGGCTTCCCTGTCTTTCACCGTTTCCCAGAGCTTGCTCATATTCATGTCCATTGAGTCGGTGATGCCATCCAAACATCTCGTCCTCTGCCATCCCCTTCTCCTACTGCCTTCAATCTTTCCCAGCATCAGGGTCTTTTCTAATGAGCTGTCTCTTCACATCAGGTGGCCAAAATGTTGGAGCTTCAACTTCAGCATCAGTCCTTCCAGTGAATGTTCAGGGTCGATTTCCTTTAGGATTAAGTGGTTTGATCTCCTTACTGTTTCTCAAGAGTCTTTTCCAACACCACACTTCAAAATCATCAGTTCTTTGGTGCTCAGCCTTCTATGTGGTCCAACTCTCACATCCATATAAGACTTCTGGAAAAACCATAGTTTTGACCATACAGACCTTTGTCAGCAAAGTTATGTCTCTGCTTTTTAAGATGCTGACTAGGTTTGTCATAGCTTTTCTTCCAAGGAGCAAGTGTCTTTTAATTTCATGGCTGCAGTCACCATCTGAGTAATTTTGGAGCTCAAGAAAATAAAGTGCATCTAGATTGCAAGCTTCCTCAAAAGCTAAAAGCTATCATCTCCTGTGCTCACTACTATATCCAGCTTTATTAATAAACATTTGATTCAAGTCAATGCGTCAAAATGAGTTCACATGGGATTAGGCCATTATTGACCCCCGTCTTCTTTACCATTTCCTCTTAGATTTCTGAGAAAGTTAGGCTACCCAGCTTGGCTCTCTCTCCTTAACTCTGGTTCCATCTTTAACTGCTGTAATCAGACTATCATGATTGTAACTCATATAAAACCTCTGTGAAATAGCCTCAATGATAACTAAAAATACTCATCAGACTTCTGTGGCCTCATTCCTGAATCCTAGCACAGAACTTAGAGGCATTTCATTACTGTTGTCAAATAAATGAATGAGTGAATCCTGCTCAGCCTTTCTGGAATGTTTGATACTGCTGTTCTTCCTTCTTCCTTCTTGAAATATTTTCCCCCTTTGGCTTTTTAGACATGACTCTTTCCTAGTTTTTCTACTTTCTTGTTATTGTCCCAGCCCAGCCTCCTTTGCTGCCTCTTGCTGCCCTTCCAATTCCTAAATGAGAGTATTATCAAAGTTCTAGTCAAGACTTCAACTTGCTCCATGATTATTCCTTGGGTGATCTCATTCATGTCTTTGGCCTCATGCCTTATAATAGATACATCATCTAATCTGACCTACATTACAGATTTCCAGTCTGCCTATCAGGTAACTAAATTTTACTGCTCCATGGGAACTTTAAACTTAAAATGTTTTAGATGAACTATTGTATCTTCCCTTTCAAACCGGCTCCTTTATCAGTGTACCTATCATACTTATCTCATATTCCTTCCATCTCATCTTGGGTTCATCTTGAGTTCTAACTCACCCCTTAAACCTCATGTTCATCAGTCTTCCAGTCCCATCATACTGACCTCCAAATTCTCTCTCAGATAAGGCCTTTTCATCTCCATTCCATTCCATTGCTAATGGCCTGGTTTCCTGTTGGGACCACTGACGCAGCTTTCAAGTAATGTTACTGATATATCCCTAATAAACATCCTGGCTACTACCATCCAACCTCTTCTATAGGCATTACTCTGCCTCAGTCTCTAGAATGGATTTAACCTTAGAAAAAAGATAGAGACTTGATTTCAGCCAATAGAGTGGCATGTCTGAACAAATTCCTCTTGCTTTCTGCCTCAGTTTCATTAACAGGAATTTTACCTTGATAAATTATCTAGTATTTAAGTCTTCTAAGGGAATTATTTGCTCTTGTGACCCCCTCCCATCATTAGAATACTAACATTTCACCACAGAATGTTACACTGGTAAGTAGAACCTGGTTACACGTTGCGTCCATCTGTCTGTTATTATTCCTTCAGTATCACTGCCTCCATAGTACTAATCAGCCAGCTCCATTCCCTGTTACCTCGTACTAAATCCCCAAACACAGCTCTTGGTGTGCACTCTGGCCTTGTTGCTATTATTTAGTTGCTAAGTCATGTCCAATTCTTCTGTGACCCCAAGGACTGAAGCCCACCAGACTCCTTCTGTCCGTGGGATTTCCCAGACAAGAATACTGGAGTGGCTGCCATTTCCTTCTCCAGGGGATCTTCCTGACCCAGGGATCAAACCGGGGTCTCTTGCACTGCAAGCAGATTCTTTACCAACTGAGCTACAGAATCCGTTATTATTTATTATTTGACAACTTACAATTAATCTCATTAATTTTTGTTTACTCCATTGATTAAAGTTATTGGTTATTTGGATTTTTCAGCAGCAAAGACCAAAACCTGAAGAATAAGGATCGCTCATTATTCCTGGGACGTAATCTTACCTCAGACCTCCAACACATGATCAGGGCTTTGAGGACAATACAAGAGATTTTGTGTCATCAGAGAAAATGCACAATATGTATCACAAACCAAAACACTTCTAAAATTGAACAGATAATTAAAAAACTACATACTGGTAGTTCAATATTTGTACTTCACTTGACATAAACATATAGGAAATACAATTTTTAATATTAAATTAAACCCACTCCAGTGTTCTTGCTTGGAGAATCCCAGGGACGGCAGAGCCTGGTGGGCTGCCATCTATGGGGTCGCAGAGAGTTGGACATGACTGAAGTGACTTAGCAGCAGCAGCAGCAGCAAACCTGACATATCTTGTAGAACACCGAGATTAATCCTTTTGTAAAGGAAAAATCAAAATGATCATTCTGTGATATTTCTCCTTGGGTAAATCTGTGCCGCTCGTATTGTATAAAGCCTTCTTCCTCAGCGCATCTCAGAGACAGTAAGCTGAAGTAAAGGAGGTTGGTTTCCTTATGTAAGTCTTTTGATCCGGGATCCCAGATGTTAAATTTGAGAAGACCTATTACATTAATGCCTCCCAGTAGAGGAGTTCAATATTCATCACAATGTTTTTAAACTTGCTTGGTTGTTTCTTTAAACCAATAGATGAGCCGGCAGTGACTAGTTTAGAGCTGCAGCATTCCCGTCAAAGAGCAGAAAAAAGAACTGCTTCAACTGCCCTCTTAGTGGAAATATTAAACCTCTTTGTCATATGGATTTCCTTTTAAGGACTATCAGTAGGGCTGTCTGAAAAAATAGAGACCCTAAGAAATAAAGAAGTCCTAAATTACTGTCTATCTTCATATAAATCAGCTCAGACATGCATTCTCCCTCTCCACTGCAGCATCTGTTTGAACCCTTCTCAGCAGAGAGTCAAATGGAATCCTTCCCTGAGGTCCTGCTGTGTACAGGAGCTGCTAAGAAAAGGATAACAGTACCCCAAAATGTCTACATCTGCCAACACAGCCCTAGGGAGGGCAGCTTCTTAAATGGGAAGGTCCTGGGACCAGGAAAAATCTATGCATGAAATGTAAAAATTTAAGAGGAAAATCAGTATAGCAGCAATATTGTTAGGTGATCAGAAAGACCAATAGACCCATCTGTTACCATAGACAAGTGGTTCTCTACCAGGGTTTATTTTCACCCAGAAGATATTTGACAGCTCCTGCAAATGTTTTGTACTGTTATAAGTGAAGGGGCAGTGTTCCTGGCATCTAGTGGGTAGAGGGCCAGGGATGCAGCTGACCATCCTACAATGCACTGGAGAGCTCCCATACAAAGAACCAATCAGCCCCAAATGTTTATATGGTAGTTCCCCTTATCTGCAGTGGATGCCTGAAACCATAAATAGTGCATGCTAAGTCACTTCAGTCATGTCCAACTCTTCGCGGCCCCGTGGACCATAGCCCACCAGGCTTCTCTGTCCATGGGGTTCTCCGGGCAAGATTACTGGAGTAGGTTGCCATGACCTCCTCCAGGAGACCTTCTCAACCCAGAAATCGACCCCTGTCTCATGTCTCCTGTATTGGCAGGCAGGTTCTTTACCACTAAGCACCACCTGGGAAGCCCATATATACTAAGTTTCTTCCTGTATGTGCACGCTTATGAGAAAGTTTAACTTACAAATTAGACAGTAAGAGAATAGCTGAATTGCCAGCATCATTATCTTTGCACTTTGAACCCATTATTAAGTAAAATAACAGTTACTTGAAAACAAGCACTGCGATACTGAGATAGTCTGATAAGCAAGATGGCTAAGTGACCAACAGGTGGGATATCCTACTCAAAGGGATGGTTCACTACAAGGTGGGACAGAGTGGTCAGCATGAGATTTCATCACACTACTCAGAACAGCAAGCAACTTAAAACTTGTAAATTGCTAATTTCTAGAATTTTCCATTTCATATTTCCGGACCGGAGTCAACCTCGGATAACTGAGACCTCAAAAAGCAAACCCTCGAACAAGGAGGACTATTGTAGTAACAAGGATGAGAAAGCCTGCTCTAGTGGAAGCGGAAAAGGCATATTAATTTCCAGAAATAGAAACCAAACACTGAATCGCCTCTCTCCACCTGCATACACATTTTCTTACAGCAAAACTCAGCTCTCACAAGCTTCTCATTGTGCCATTCTACTTTGAAGTTGTTGTGAATACTTAGAGCAACTAAAACTATCACACAGGAAGCATTGCTTTTGAGTTTGTTTGAAACCCTTATCAGACTATGTGGCTTAGACACTGATTTCTACCAATCTCTTGATTTTTCTTTAGAATTCCTTTCAATTGTTCTGACATTTCTCAAGATAATCAGTAAATCTTTCAGACTAAAATTAAACCATGCAGATAAGTACTTTTTATTCATTGATCTCCATTTTCACTGCATAAAGTTCTGTGTGGCACGAGTTTTGTAGGGACTAGATTTGTCTAGTTCTTATTCAACTTATGTAATAAATCAGGGGCCTGTTGTGCGCAAGATACTGCTAAAGGAGTTCTATGTGTGGCTGAGAAGAGGTGGGCAGTTGGGAGATTAAAATAACAGCACTTATCAAGTAAAAGAAGGGAAAGTGGATTTCTTTTGCTAAGTATTCCTCATGTCCTGCTCTATAGTATCGAGCATTTGGTAGCTATTTATTGAGTATATATTACATGCCATACATTGAGTCAAAGTTATGGAAATAAAAGAGTACATGGCTGATCCTTAACAAGGCAGGGACTAGGGATGCTGACACTCTGTGCAGTCGAAAATCTGTGTATAATTTATAGTTGCCTCTCTGTATATTTGGTTCATCTGTACTCTCGGTTCTGCATCTGCCAACTTAGTCATGAATCATGCTATGCCATGGTATTTACTATTGAAAAAAATTTATGTGTAAATGGACCCAAACAGTTCAAACCCATGTTGTTCATTCTTGTGGAATTCATATTATAGTAGGGTGAATTAGGCAAGAAAATCACCATTATTATAAAGTGTGATAAATACTGTAATAACTATATGTGATATCTTTTGATGAAACAGTAGTTCACTCCTGAGCTGAACATCATCTTCTAGAGATCATTAATAATCAAAGATAAAGGGTGAGAACAATAACCCCAATCAGCAAGGCTATACTTTCCAATATTAATGCCTATATGGATCACTTGAGGAACTTGTTAATATCTGGAATAGGGCATGAAAATCTGCATTTGCAATAAGCTCCCAGGTATTATCAATGCTGTTGTTTAATGGGCCATTTTTGATAATATTAGCATCTCTTGCTCATCAGTTACATACCCATTACACTGTCTTCTCTCCTCTGTTTCCTATGCTTCTGAACTTCTAGTTCACATCTCTTTACACACACACATATACACACATATGCATAAATACATACATATTGATGCACATACTTCTGCTTGTGTGGTTTCCAAGTTTGGGGAGATGTCATAAACACCTGTGTTGTGGGTTATTGGTTGAATACTTTGCTGTGTCACTCAGGTGAAAGTCTGAATTGATCTTTTTACTTATTAAGTTGGAGCTTCCCTGGTGGCTTAGATGGTAAAGAATCTGCCTCAATGCAGGAGACCTGGGTTCAAACCCTGGGTCTGGAAGATTCCCTGGAGAGGGGCATGGCAACCCACTCCAGTAATCTTGCCTGGAGAATTCCATTGACAGAGGAGCCTCTTGGGCTACAGTCCATGGAGTTGCAAAGAGTCAGACACGACTGAGTGACTAACACTTTCAAAACTTCACAACATTTATTAATAATCTTTATAATAAAATATTTATTTTGGCAAGTTTTCTGAGATCACGCACATGTGAAGTCACTATACTCATCCTAATTAATAAGCCAAACACAAGTCCCTGGCCACAAGAATGAGGCAGTAGCAGATCAGAACACAAGAAAGCCTCATTTCCTTTATCCTTGAGGACACCAAGCTGCTGTCCTTCAAATATCTGTATTTCCAGATTCAAAGTGACCACTCTACCAGATGCAATGAGTCAGAGAGAAGGATGAATCAAGGATGACTAAATCAGAAAGATGGGAGGTGGTGTTCCTGAAGGAACTGTGGCAAAGATTGGAGAAAATGGCACAGTTTGTTGTCCTTGGCTACTTTAGTAGAGCCTAGAGAAGAATTCCAAACGGACCTTGGTCTGCTGGTGAATACTGTGGGAGAGAACCAGAAGGAAACCATACTTTTCCTCATATTCTACTCTGCTTCAACTCTCAGGGCCCAGTCTGTACCTAAGAGAGAGATGTGATTCACATAAAAGGAAATGTAAGAAAATCTGTTATCAACTGTAGACAGGCTGGTTCTTTCCCCATTCACTTCCCTAAAGATGCTCCATGAAGTCAAAAGAAATTGAACTCCCAGAAGCCTTAAGTAACATGTACTTGGGGTCCTAAGGCCACTCAAGATGAGCCCCCCTTTGCTTGTTGCACTCCACTGGACTTTTCTCTGCTAATCAAAAACACTATGCTCATTCTAACTGAGCCCTTGTGAGCACTCTTCCCTTTGCTCTGTCCCCACTTGTTTGTGTGACTGGCACCTTTTCATCCAAGTCTTCACTTAAATGTCATCTTCCTAAGTCAACCTTCTGGTATCTAAAGTATCTAACTCAACTCACCCTCCCTTGCTGCCTTCCAGCCTCCATCATATGATCAAATTTTATTTTCTTCATTGTATTTATCACTAGCTTCAAGTTTCATTTTCTTTAATTTCTTATTTGCTTTTTGTCTATCTGCCCCCTCCACAACTAGAATTTAAATTCCATAAGAATTAGAGTCTAATCTGTCTTGTTCACTATTATATCTTTAGCAAAGGGCACAGCACTGGCACATAAAAGATATTCAAATGTTTGTTCTATGAAATAATATCTTTCCATCTCTATAAACCTCAGTGTCTACTAATATGTAAATGGACAGATGATGCCATCTACATATAAGATTTCAAAATAAAATAAATGATAACCACTAGACATGGATCACAGAAAGTACTTCACAAATACTAGCTTTTATTATCACTATTATTTCTGCATTATTAACTCTGAGCACTAAGTATCTGACACATAGTAGGTTCTCTGGATAAACCAATGAATGAGAATTGCACCGAAAAGCTATAAACACCATGGCTGCCATAAATTCTTAGAACCACTCAAGGAATGAGTGGTTCATCATGAGGCACTCATTGATGAGTGCTTTAGACAGATAAATGTGTTTAAAGTCCTTTCCCTTATTGATTCCCTGGACTATGAGTTCCCTTTCCTGTACCAGGTGCAGCAATGCCAAGAGCCACCATCTCTGGAAGGCTCTGGTCCTTACCAACATGCCATTCCAGAGTCTTACCACAAGTGTAGGTTCCCCTGAAATGTGGAGCCAGAACCCACAACTCTCCTTCAACCAAGGCCACCTATATGGGGCTCAAGTGTAGGGTAGCTTACTCCATGACCACCTCTTCTCCCAGAAGTTTTATCCTTGGTACCTAAATCTAAGCATGTATGGCAGGCATTGAAAGAGATGCAAAGGGAATTCAATCATACTCAGGTTACGTGCATCATTTGTCATTGTTGTCAGTTGCTAAGTAGTGTTTGACTCTTTGTGACCCCATAGACTGTAGCTCGTCAGACTCCTCTGTCCACGAGATTGCCCAGGCACGAATACTGGAGTAGGTTGCCATTTCCTTCTCCAGGGGATCTACCCCAGCCAGGGAAAGGAAAAATGTTGGGGAAAGAGAGGTGGTTGCCACACAGTCAGCCCTGTCTTCACACTTCTCTTTAGGAACTGATTGTTTAAGATGCTGATTTTTTTTTTAATGCCACCTCCTTCCCTTGTTTCATCACTAAAACCTCCCTATAGAGGCAGACTCCAGAATTTGGGGCAGATATTTGAATATCTGTAAGCACTGGAGCAATCTGGCTACCTGGACAGAGAAAAGAAATGAACTGGGGAAAGGGAGGCAGATTAGATAAAAACCAAGATAAAGCCTAATCCTTATTATTAAAATCAACTATTCTGAATAAAGAATCTCTACTGTGTTTTTCCCTCTAAGAAGAAAACAAATATAAAACATGGCAAATAAATAGTCCATTTATTACATTCTCTTAGATTTGAGAGCCTCTGAAATCTATTTAGCTTTGTTCTTACATGTCTAGCACTATTGGTTTTTCTTTTATGAATAATGAAAATCTGAAACAACACATTACCCTTCATCATGTTTGTACCACAGAAAGAACATCTACTTGAAATATAAGCCTTTGATTCTGCAATGCCCCCATAAAACACCACTTGCCAATAGCTGGATCTTTTTTTTTATCAAAGAAGTGTTTGAGGCATGGGGATTATTTATTCCTCCTGTTTTCCTTCCAATCTCCCTTTGTCTTCCTCCAGCTTTTAGGTTTGGACATGTAAAGAAAAGTATACCTCCTCTTACTTTTCAAACTCATGACAAAGCTAAAGTAATAAGCAAGGTCTGTAAATCTGGTGCACACATACACACTTGTTTATAAAGCTAAACATGTGCTGTGCTCTGTGCTCAGTGGTGTCCAACACTTTGTGATCCCATGGACTACAGCCCACCAGGCTCCTCTGTCCATGGGATTCACCAGGCAAGAATAATGGAGTGGGTTGCCATGCACTCCTCTAGAGGATCTACCCAACCCAGGGATCGAACCCAAGTCTCCTTCATTGCCAGTGGATTCTTTACCATCTGAGCCACGAGGGCCATTATTCGACCCAAGAAAATCCAGAATAGCACCAACTTAATGCTACAAGGGCTTCCCTGGTAGCTCAGATGGTAATGAGTCTGCCTGCAGTGTGGGAGGCCCAGGTTCGATCCCTGGGTTGGGAAGATCCCCTGGAAAAGGAAATAGCAACCCACTCCAGTATTCTTGCCTGAAAAACCCCATGGATGGAGGAGTTTGGCAGGCTACAGTCCATGTGGTCGCAAAGAGTCAGACACGACTGAGTGACTTCACTTTTTTCTTTCAATTCTACATGATATTTCATTCCATAAATCCAAGAACACACGTATGTATTAATGCTATATAATCATTCCTAAACCACTTACCCCAGAGTACTTATTTGTTATAAAGCATTGTTTTTGGTGGCTTCCCTGGTGGCTCAGACAGTCAAGAATCCACCTGCAATTCGGCAGACCTGAGTTTGATCACTGGGTTGGGAAGATCCCCTGGAGGAGAGCATGGCAACCCATTCCAGTATTCTTGCCTGAAGAATCCCCATGGACAGAGGAGCCTGCTGGGCTATAGTCCATGGGGTTGCAAAGAGCTGGACACAACTGAGTGACTAAGCATGGCACACACATTTTTGTTTGTTTGTTTGTTTTAATTTATTTATTTTAGTTGGAGGCTAATTACTTTACAATATTGTAGTGGTTTTTGCCATACATTGACATGAGTCAGCCATGGGTTTACATGTGTTCCCCATCCTGAACCCCCCTCCCACCTCTCTCCCCATCCCATCCCTCTGGGTCATCCCAGTGCACCAGCTCTTTTTGCAATAGTGTTGGTTATATAGAGTGTTAATCAGGGATATACAGAATTATCTTGCTTTCAAATGAAAAACCTATGTATCTAAAATGGGTAATGGATGTTGCTCCTTGTGGAATGAAAAAAACACTCAATGACACTCAAAATGTATTAACTGAAAACTTAGTATTTCACAAGCACCTAGTAGATGTGCTGTACCAGGCTAGTATGTATATAGAAAGGAGATAGTTGTTCTGTGCCATTCAAGATCTTTCTTAGTCTCTCACGGTAAAAATAACACAACAAAGGAAACTTGGCAACAATGACAGCACCAGTCTTATCCAGGGGCTGGTCCTGCTTTCTACCAGCTTCCTTCATTCCCTCTTCCATATGCCAACATTATATGTTGATTTTATTAACTGCAAAGCAAATGTGATAACATTAAGGGATAGGTTAAAAAATGAAGAAGATATGGAATTTTCCTATGCTAAGAGAGCTACTATAGAGAAAATTATCCACTTTTAGTCTGTGTTCACATACATTCATATTTTAATCATTTGATTGGTATATACCAAGCACACTGGATTATAGCATCAATGTTGTCAGTGGTATTACAGTCTTCAAACATTGTTTAAATGATTGAGTCAAATTGCACATTTAACAATTCTTCTATTAGTATTTATTTCTGAGTTCCCTCTCATATAAATTCTATAAAGGAAACTTCTTCCTCTTTTTTACAATAAGTTTTCAGAAACTCAGTAGTCTTATTTTTGGAGTTATTTAACAATCTTTCCTCCTCCTCTACTTTATCTCTTCTTCCTGCATCCTCCCAGAGTTGTGTAATCTTAAGAGAAGTAAAGGACTCTCAGAGCTGGCTGTGGAAGTCATGACAGTTTTGAGCGGGGGAAATTACAGTGGCAACGACCTCCTTTTCCACTTGCTTCTGATAATGACCTTTTTGTAATCTATGCCTTTCTCCATCAGTACCCCCTAGGACACAGGCACTTCTTGCTTCAGTTTTGATGCCTCACATCTCTATTTCCTCACTTATCTTCCTTTTCTGTTACCCCTTACTTAAAGTATCTCACCACTCAAGATCTCACTTCAAAGATCTCCTCATGCCCAAAAGTCTTGATATTATCTGTATTGGAAAGCACACAATTTAGAACACACACAGAAACAAACAGATCCCAAACAGCTGTTTTGCTTTTTCATTTTTAATTTTTTGGCCTGAGCCATGTGGCATGCAGGATGTTAGTTCCTTGACCAGGGATTGAATCCGCACCCCCTGCATTGGGAGCATGAAGTCTTAACCATTAGACTGTTAGAGAAATTTCTTTTTTACTTTTTAAGGAAATTATTTTATTTGAAAAACCTGTTTATTGTGCCAGACTATTTGTATTATCTTCTGGTAGGAATTGTTCAAACTGGAATTAAATTGTGGCCAAATACCAACTCCATGCTATTACCCACTTTTGGCAAATGAAAGTTGAAAGAATTTCCCATGGTAACCAGTCATTTCCTAGTGATCTAAGATTGATATAAAAACAATAACAAAAAAAAAGAAAAAGTAATCATAATAAACCCTGCTATTTACAGTACTACACTTGCTAGAGTTTAAGTTTACTTAGGGAGTTAACACTTGATCACAGAAGATTGCAAATAATTAAAAAACAACTCTCTAGTTAGAAGTTATTTATTTTACACAAGCCAAGCAAATACTCTGAAAGTGAATAAGCCCAAGAATAGATAATGAAAGTCACAGATTCTGAGCAACATAAGGGAGGGATTGCTGTGAGCGGGTTCAAGTTATACATCAGAACAAGAGGAAATATTAAGGCCGTTTTGTTTTTGCATTGGACTTGGAAGAGTCAATTCAGATCAACTCAGCAAATACATTTTGCCCTGCAATGTGAAAGGGAGCATACTAAACACCATGAGAGAGAGAAAAATAAATAAGACACGTTCTAGCTCCAGTCAGCTGAAATGAATGTTTTAAAAGAATGGTCCTTACCTTTAAGAAATTTTAAATTAAACATTCTATAGAATACTGCCAAGAAGACTATTATTTTACTTTCCACTATTCATATCTCACTGTCAGTGTACTTGAATTGCAGCAGATTTGAATTAGCTGAATTAGCTACTTGGCTATAAACATTTTTCTTTATTTATAAATACAGGTTATTTTTAAAATTTATTTATTTCTTAATTGAAGGATAACTGCTTTACAGAATTTTGTTGTTTTCTGTCAAACATCAATATGAATCAGCCATACGTATATTTTTATAATTAGTCTAGGCAATAATCATCTTGCTTATGGGGCTTCCCAAGTGATTCAGTGGTAAAGAATCTGTCTGCCAATATAGGAACCACAAGAGACTTGGTTTCGATCCCTGGATGGGGAAGATCCCCTGGAGTAGGAAATGGCAGCCCATTTCCTGCTGGGATAATCCCATGGATAGAGGAGCCAGGCGGGCTACAGTCCATGGGGATGCAAAAAGTCGGACACGACTCAGCAACTGAGCACTCATGCACACATCTTGCTTATGAGATGAAAGCAGGGTTTTCAAACTTCCATGTTGAGTAGTTGAATCAAAGTAGAGTGCTTTGTTTCTGAATTTTAAAATATAGTAAACTAGACTTTTTTAAAAGTCCCCTAGCACAAGAGAAGTATGTGAAAATATATTTCAAAAGTATTTTATTTAAAAGATGCATAACTAAGCTAATAAGGGAAATAAGGAAAATCTTTAATGGTTAAAACCAAACCAGAGAGTAGATAAAATCCATTAGGCTAAGTCAACCTGTGTTATCAGGAAGCTGATGACATGTAGACACATACTGATAGAAAAACCCAAGGTTTTGGGTTTTTACTGGTATGCAGGAAAAAGGCCTGGGCCTGAGCAAGTAGTATTCACATAAATCTAAAATCCTCTAAGGCTATAGTGTAATCTTATACTCTCAATGAAAATGAGGCTACTCAACACAAAGGGAGTTGGCTAAGCAATTTGTCTGTCTTGGCCTTGGCTCTAGTTTGGGAGTTGGAGGAAGACAGGGAGAAGAAATTATCTCTGGTGGAAAAAAAGTTGTATCCAAATAGGAGAGGATATGCTATGGACGTCACTTGTATGAATAATATTTTATTTCTTAACTTGTACAGTGGATATGAAGGTGATTATTCTATTATTCTCATATAAGTGTGTATGTCTTCAGTATCTCCGAATCAAAGAAAAGGAGCCTATACCAAATTAAACATAGCATTGTTTTCAGATTAAAACGCATTTAAAGGTACATCTTCCCCAGTGGCTCAGTAGTAAACAGCCAGCCTGCAATTGAGGAGATGCAGGTTCGATCCTTGGGTTGGGAAGATTCCATGCAGGAGGGCATAGCAACCCACTCCAGTATTCTTGCCTGGAAAATCTCAGGGACAGAGAAGCCTGGAGGGCTACCCTCTACAGGGTTGCAAAGAGTCGGACATGACTGAAGCGACCGAGCACAAAGGTACAGCTAACCAATGACAGTTAAAATTAGACCTGTAGCCTCTTCAAAACTCTTAATCCCCTCACCTTCCTATATTTTTTTTTAAAGAATATTTCAATTCAAGAAATCCTAGAAGCTTCATATTTTATTGAGAGATATGACTGAGGCCACTTTTAAGAATAAATCATCTCCGGCAGGCCTCATCTAAGATTTACTAACACAGTTGACCCTCTGTATTTTCAGGTTCTGCCTCTGCCTGCAGTTGATTGAATCCACTGGAACTCACTGGAGAGCTGACTGCACTTTGCCATTTTATGTAGGGGCTTGAGCATCTGAGGATTTTGGTATGGGATGGGGCCCTGGAACCATTCTTCCATGAATACTGAGGGCTGACTGCACTGTGTGGGCTCTTTGGGACAGCTCCATAACAGGCTTTCTGCCTGGTACAGCCTTGAATACACAATCTGTCATGGATCTAAGTTAGAAAGCCTACATCAATGGGTTTTTCTGGGGTTCTTTGCTGGGGCAGACTTTATTGGCAGATCCACATGTTTCCTTTAACCATTCAGTTTATATTGACCTTGCCCATCTCTTAATTCTTAGTGCACTTATGCATCATCATCACTTGTATACTTATTCTGCATTTCATAGGTATATGCATAATCTCCTCAATGAGACTTGAAGAAGATATTTCTTTTGCAATCCCTGCATTGTCAAATAGATTTAAAGCTGGAGGGCATGAAATCTGCTTATATCTCTCATACTACATTTGAAGTAACTAGCCCTATGAAGTGACTTGCCTGAAATCACACAATGTATCTCTCAGAATGTCAACAGGAAACAGGTGGAAAAATCCAGTTAGGATAATTCAAAGAGAGTTTACTTATAGGGATTGTCGATGCGATGTAGAGAAACCATGGATTGTAATGTAGTGTCTCAAGGCTAGTAATACATGAAAAACCATTACCATTTCTAGGCTGCAAAGAATAAGGACAGGAGTTTTACAAGAACATGATAGAAGAGGGCTATAATGAAGGCTGCCTTGAGAGGAACAAGGACCTTCAGTGAAGGGACTTACTTGTCACAAAGCAAGCTCAGAGAGGAATCCAGAGCAATAAATGCCCCAACATCACTTTCCTATAGCCACTTGAGGTACCTCCACTGGTTAAGCCCAACTGTAAGCTTGAGAACATAGAAACCCATTAATGAATTCCATACTAGTGAGCCTTCTGGAGCAAAGGGCAAGGTGAAGAATGGTGGAGAGATCTGGAGGGAAAAAGAAACACTATTTGGGACATATAGCTTTGGTTGTAATAGAGTTCTCCTAGCTCTTAAGTCCACTATCAGCTAGAACATAATTCTTCTCATATTACTCAAGATGCTTAAATGCATTGAGTTACCGCATTGAATGATAACTTGCCAACAAGAAGGAAGCACTGGGCATGTAATGTTGAGTCACGGCCCAGTGAGGGTGAGTCTTCTACCATCTCCTACTGTCAGAATTGGAGTCAGAACCAAGAACTGTACTCAGAAGCAGATGGGAAGCCCAGGGCCAAGTGAGTAGAATGTTCCAAACAACCAGATCCATTCAGCATCCTCTTTTGCTAAACAGTGACACAGCCTAGCATATGGCAGGCCGGACACTGTGTGAAGTGTGGGACCATACCCAAAGGCAGATCTGGTCTGGCTTAAAAGAGACATGTCAGTTTTCAGAATTTGAGAGTTAATGCCAGGAAGTGTCTTTCCATGCGAGAAGAGACCGGGTAGGCTGAAAAAGTTCAAAACCATTGGTCCTTGGCACTGATCTAAGACCCATGCTCCAGTCAGAGGTGGAACTGAACTCCCGAATGATCTCAGATGGCCTCTGCCTGCAACATCTTGGAGTGGAGCTTGGGTTCCTGGCCAGAGACTGGGATGGGTCGCAGCAATGAGACCACCAGCTCCTCGTCACTAGACCAGCGGTCAGTGACAAGGGCCCTGGCCCTTCGGCTTTGCAGAAAAGAATTCCCACAAAGATGGAAAGTGGTAAAACAAGTAAGGTAGTTATTAAGAGGAAAAAGAATACAGTGCATTTGGATAGACACACTTGCAGACTTAGGGAGAGAGTGAGTCACTGAGTTGTACCCTTGTGACAGTTTGAATTTCTTTTATCGGGTATTTCTTCTGGGTTTCCTTTGGCCAATCTTGATTTGCCTGGTTCACAGTCCATATTTGGTATATCTCAGGATCCTCCTATGTGAGTACACACATCTCTTAGCCAAGATGGATTTTACCGAAAAGGCATCTGAGTAGAAAATCCCTTGGCTTAACTCCCCCTTTAGTCTGCAAGGAGCCTTTTCTGCACATGTGTGGCTAGGAGGTCTCTTGATTTTGGGAAAAGAAACACGGGACTCAGGCTTCTCCCTTAGTTGTCCTGCTATTCTCATCTTGGAGTTTCGATTCACAGGGACTGAATCTCCAATCACTTTACCCTGGGTTGGGAGGCCCATCTGCCTCCTGCCTCAAGAAGACAGGACATCTCTTTGTAGGTTTGTAGATTTAAAGGCAAATCTCCTAGAAAAGAGGACCCTCCTATACTTTGGTGGGAATGTAAATTGGTGCAGCCATCGTGAAAAACAATATGCAGTTTCCTCAAAAAAACTAAAAATTGAGTAGCCATATGAACCAGCAATCCCACTCTTAGGCCTAGATGCAGACAAAACTGTAACTCAGAAAGATACATGCACTTCTATTTTTGATGGCTCAATTGTAAAGAATCTGCCTGCAATGCAGGAGACACAAGAGTTGAGGGTTTGATCCCTGGGTCGGGAAGATCCCTTGGAGGTGGAAATGGCAACCTACTCCAGTATTCTTGCCTGAAAAAAATCCCATGGACAGAGGAGCCTGGCGGGCTACAGTCTATAGGATCACAAAGAGCTGGATACGACTGAGCAACTGAGCACTATGCTCATAGCAGCAGTATTCGCAATAGCTAACACATGGAAACAACCTAAATGTCCACTGACAGAGGAATGGATAAAGAAGATGTAGTACATATATACCATGGAATACTACTTATCCATAAAAAAGAATGAAATAATGTCATTTGCAGCAACATGGATGCAGATAGAGATTATCATACTAAGTGGAATATGTCAGAATGAGAAAAACAGACACCATATGATATCACTTATATGTGAAATCTAAAATATGACACAAATGAATCTATCTATGAAACAGAATCAGGGACCTAGAGAAGAGACTGGTGGTTGCCAAGGAGGAGAGACGTTGGGAGAGGTTTGGATTGGGAGCTTGGGATTAGCAGATACAAACTGGTATGTATGGAATGGGTAAATAACAAAGTCTTACTGTATAGCACCAGAGGAGGAAATGGCAAATCACTCCAGTATCCTTGCCTGGAGAATTCCATGGACAGAGGAGCCTGGTGGGCTACAGTCCATGGGATTGCAAAGAGTCGAACACAACTGAGTGACTAACACACACTGTATTATATCTTGTGATAAGCCATAATGGAAAAGAATATGAAAAAGAATATATATATATATATATATATATGTATATGTATAACTGAGTCACTTTACTGTCCAGCAGTAATTAATGCAACATTGCAATTCAACTATACTTCAATAAAAAACAAATTAAAAAATAAAGGCAACAATAATATGCATGGGCATGACAAGAACAATGGTGGGATCATTTCAGGATGATATATTAATACTAGATACCTACTACTCCTCTTTCTTCCTCTAATTTGTATTTAATAATAATGATACCCATGTTTACTTTCTACACGCATCTGATTGGGCTATTATGATAGTCAAGTGAAAGAACAAAATAACACTTTTTAAGCTATAGGGCTTTCTACATATGACAGTTGTTAAAATTACCCATTTTGTGGGCTGTCTAATGGTCTCAGGAAGGAATATCCATTTCTACCCCCTAGGACAGCGATTATCCTGAAAAACAGTTCCATTGCTGATATCTGCATTACAAAGTGAGTTTTCCCATAGCAGTTGGGTAGATAAGGTGATGGAGCATGCCTTTTCAGGGTCCCAGCTGAAATCCTGAGTCAGTTGGAAAAGGTGAGTCCTTCCCACCCCAGGAACTAGTAGCTAGAAGCAGAATATAATAACTCTTAGCTCAATACCAAGAGAGGGTTCAGGATGCTGTTTGATTAGACCACGAAGAAGTACTCCTTTGTTCTTGTTCTAGCTAGCAAGGCAAAAAGACAGCGAGTGACTGAAGAATCAACAGGAGAGCAGTGGCAATCAGGCCTCTGAGAAATCCCTGGAGAAATCCCAAGGGAAGAAAAAAAATCCTGGAACAGAATAACACATTAATATTAACTACTCCCTGATTAGCAGTTAATTGTTGCAAATGAGTTCACCAACCTTTTCCCTGACGATTAGGAGAGTGCTGTCATCACAAGGCTGTCAAGCTATGGCACAGATCTGTACTATACAGACCTGTAATGACTGGACTTCTTTGAGGAAGCCACAGATATCTGGGTAAGGTGACTCTGCTTACCAGGGGAGGTTGGCCAGGGAAATTTTCCCACAGTGGAGCCTGATCTGGTGCATATCAGACTAGCAGAACAGACTGAGCAGGGTTTTGAAGATTAGGACATATGAGATAGAGAAAAGAAAAGAACCTCAAATATTGTTTCATCTCACTACTTACTAACAGTTTGGAATTATCTATGGATTGGTTTTCAGAATCCAAATTGCACATTAAGGTTTCCAAACTTGAGCACTATCAAACAATCAGACAACAAATGTAATTGCCTCTTCATTGTTAGGGGGAAAATGTCCTGACTGACTCGGGATAGTCTCTTCAAATGGTAATAAAGGTATATGGCAGCGTAGTGTTCTAGAAGCCAATGCATAAACATGGCATCTACTTCTAGAACATCAACTTTACCTGATATTTGAAGAAGGAAGAGATTATTTTCATCAAACACACACACATACAGACATATATTTTAAGGAGAAGAGGAAAAAATTGACTTCTGTTTTCAAGATAAAATATGAAGCTTCCAAAACTGTCTTGTCTGTGGCAAGCTACTCTAAACAACACACAGACCCACACTCCTCTGTTCAGGGGATGTGGGCCATATACAGCCATTAGAAGTACCTGGATGGAAAGTTCTAAGGAATTCTAGTGATGTAAAGCTCTACATGGAAGCAGAGAGAAGGAACCCCCAAAGTCTTTTATAAACTTAGAAACTGAAGACAAAAAATATATGAGTTTTATTTTCTGGCAAACAATATTTATTGTGTGCCTGATGGTAGACTAGGCAATATCCTAAAGTCTTCCAGTTTATGACTAAACTAGATCAAGGGCTCCTAAAGTGGACATAATATCTTATTGTTCCCTCTATTCTTCCTGCCACATACCCTCCCCACATCTTCCACCCCAGCTTCCAGCTGAAAACACATTCACTCAAAAACTATCTGAATCATTTATTATTCCGACACTGACACTAAGTCATTCATCACTCTCTGTTAGAATATGGCCCCCAAATATTTTGTCATTTCCTGTGATACACAACAAAATAATGAACCATTACATCCCAAAAGGTTACACTGTTCATCATAAAAGTCGCCTTGTGTGTGGAAACCGGAAGAGTCAGAGAGGGGCCAAGACTGAACTGCGGGCAGAAGAGAGTTCTGGGTTCTGCCACCTTGGGGCAGTGACTGAGGCCATGATCGATGGACAGTGGATCTTACTTTACATCATTATTAGTTCCCTCTTCTCCTGTGTTTAGAGAGGACTCTTGAGAGTCCCTTGGACAGCACGCAGATCAAACTAGTCAATCCAAAAAAGGACACTGAAAGATGAACTCCCCAGGTCAGTATGTGCCAAATATGCTATTGGAGGTGAGTGGATAAATAACTCAAGAAAGAATGAAGAGACAGAGCCAAAGCAAAAACAAGACCCAGTTGTGGATGTGACTGGTGACAGAAGCAAAGTCTGATACTGTAAAGAGTAATATTGCATAGGAACCTGGGATGTTAGGTCCATGAATCAAGGCAAATTGGAAGTGGTCAAATAGGAGATGGCAAGAGCAAACATCGACATTTTAGGAATCAGCAAACTAAAATGGACTGGAATGGGTGAATTTAACTCAGATGACCATTATGTCTACTACTGTGGGCAAGAATCCCTTAGAAGAGATGGAGTAGCCCTCATAGTCAATGAAAGAGTCTGAAATGCGGTACTTAGATGCAATTTCAAAAAGGACAGAATGATCTCTGTTTGTTTCCAAAGCAAACTATTCAATATCACGGTAATCCAAGTCTATGCCCAAACCAGTAATGCTGAAGAAGCTGAAGTTGAATGGTTCTATGAAGACTTACAAGACCTTTTAGAACTAACACCCCAAAAAGATGTCCTTTTCATTATAGGGGACTGGAATGCAAAAGTAGGAAATCAGGAAATACCTGGAGTAACAGGCAAATTTGGCCTTGGAGTACAGAATGAAGCAGGGCAAAGGCTAATAGAGTTTTGCCAAGAGAACACCATGGTCATAGGAAACACCCTCTTCCAACAATACAAGAGAAGACTCTACACATGGACATCACCAGATGGTCAACACTGAAATCAGATTGATTATATTCTTTGCAGCCAAAGATGGAGAAGCTCTATACAGTCAGCAAAAACAAGACTGGGAGCTGACTATGGCTCAGATCATGAACTCCTTATTGCCAAATTCAGACTTAAATTGAAGAAAGAAGGGAAAACCATTAGGCCATTCAGGTATGACCTAAGTCAAATCCCTTATGGTTATACAGTAGAAGTGAGAAATAGATTTAAGGGACTAGATCTGATAGACAGAGTGCCTGATGAACTATGGATGGAGGTTCATGACATTGTACAGGAGACAGGGATCAAAATCATCCCTAAGAAAAAGAAATGCAAAAAAGCAAAATGGTTGTCTGAGGAGACCTTACAAATAGCTGAGAAAAGAAGAGAAGCCAAAAGCAAAGGCGAAAAGAAAAGATATACCCATTCGAATGCAGAGTTCCAAAGAATAGCAAGGAGAGATAAGAAAGCCTTCCTCAGTGATCAGTGCAAAGAAATAGAGGAAAACAATAGAAAGGGAAAGACAAATTAGAGATACCAAGGGAACATTTCATGCAAAGATGGTCTCAATAAATGACAGAAATGGTATGGACCAAAGAGAAGCAGAAGATATTAAGAGGTGGCAAGAATACACAGAAGAAAAGATCTTCATGACCCAGATAATCACGATGGTGTGATCACTCACCTAGAGCCAGACATCCTGGAATGTGAAGTCAAGTCGGCCTTAGGAAGCATCACTACAAATAAAGCTAGTGGAAGTGATGGAATTCCAGTTGAGCTATTTCAAATCCTATAAGATGATGCTGTGAAAGTGCTGCACTCAGTATGCCAGCAAATTTGGAAAACTCAGCAGTGGCCACAGGTCTGGAAATGGTCAGTTTTCATTCCAATCCCAAAGAAAGGCAATGCCAAAGAATGCTCAAACTACCTCACAATTGCACTCATCTCACACGCTAGTAAAGTAATGCTCAAAATTCTCCAAGCCAGGCTTCAGCAATACGTGAACTGTGACCTTCCAGATGTTCAAGATGGTTCTGGAAAAGGCAGAGGATCCAGAGATCAAATTGCCAACATCTGCTGGATCATCGAAAAAGCAAGAGTTACAGAAAAACATCTATTTCTGCTTTATTGACTATGCCAAAGTCTTTGACTGTGTGGATCACAATAAACTGTGGAAAATTCTGAAAGAGATGGGAATACCAGACCACCTGACCTGCCTCTTGAGAAACCTGTATGCAGGTCAGGAAGCAACAGTTAGAACTGGACATGGAACAACAGACTGTTCCAAATAGGAAAAGGAGTATGTCAAGGCTGTATATTGTCACCCTGCTTATTTAACTTATATGCAGATTACATCATGAGAAACGCTGGGCTGGAAGAAACACAAGCTGGACTCAAGATTGCCAGGAGAAATATCAATAACCTCAGATATACAGATGATACCACCACAATGACACAAAGCAAAGAAGAACTAAAGAGCCTCTTGATGAAAGTGAAAGAGGAGAGTGAAAAAGTTGGCTTAAAGTTCAACATTCAGAAACCTAAGATCATGGCATCCAGTCCCATCACCTCATGGGAAATAGATGGGGAAACAGTGGAAACAGTATCAGACTTTATTTTTAGGGGGGCCTCCAAAATCACTGCAGATGGTGACTGCGAACATGAAATTAAAAGATGCTTACTCCTTGGAAGGAAAGTTATGACCAACCCAGAGAGCATATTAAAAAGCAGAGACGTTACTTTGCCAACAAAGTTCTGTCTCGTCAAGGCTATGGCTTTTCCAGTAGTCATGTATGGATGTGAGAGTTGGACTATAAGGAAAGCTGAGCCCTGAAGAATTGATGCTTTTGAACTGTAGTGTTGGAGAAGACTCTTAAGAGTCCCTTGGACAGCAAGGAGATCCAACCAGTCCATTCTAAAGGAGATCAGTTCTGAGTGTTCATTGGAAGGACTGATGTTGAAGCTGAAACTCCAATACTTTGGCCACCTGATGCGAAGAGCTGACTCATTTGAAAAGACCCTGATGCTGGGAAAGATTGAAGGCAGGAGGAGAAGGGGAGGACAGAGGATGAGATGGTTTGATGGCATCACCGACTCAATGGACACGAGTTTGGATAAACTCTGGGAGTTGGTGATGGACAGGGAGGCCTGGCGTGCTGTGGTCCATGGGGTCACAAAGAGTCAGACACGACTGAGCAACTGAACTGAACTGAAATGTTCCTCATCCTCGGAAACATCCAACTTCAGATGCCACATGAAACAAGATTATGATAATTACTTTTTTTTTTAAGCAAAAGCAAAGGGTAACGAGATGCAAAGGAATTAAGTGTGCCTATATCTCTCAGGCTGGGTTTCTGCCAAAACTACCAGGCTTAGCAATCCAGTTCCTCCTGCTGTTCTGTGGCAAGTGACACTACCAATGCTCAGTAATTTATCTTTGCACAGCAGGATAATCATAGACAATAGGCCAGGCCATGGAACATTATTTCTGCATTTTAGTCTTTCCCCCACCCCTTAATTTTGTCACATCATCTCTGTATTATCTGCAAGCTATTAGTTGTTTTCACTGTACTCTTTCAAGCAGTGTCTCTCTGCACTCATGTGGTCAGTTAACTCCATTATGTAAAACTATAGGTAATCAAATGCAACCATTCATTAAGCTCATAATTTAGGACACCTCTCCCTGCTGCATTCTATGTTTTTTTCGGTTGAATCCTACTTTCCAAATAGAAACCTGATTCCCTTCTGCTCTCCCAAGGTGAACAGAAGACCCTACCGGTAACAATATCTGATCTCTGGAGTCCTATGGAAGCTATTTTTAGGTAATATTAAAGATGGGGGGAAATATGCTTAATATCAACCCCAAACAGAATGTATGAATTCTTCCCTGCTTATATTTCTGTTGTGCAGCTCTTTCATAAAATTTCATCAGATTCACATTTCTCAACCCTTGATACCTTTTTAATTGGGTTCTGGACAACATCTCTCTAATTGAAATACAAAGAATATGAGGGTAGGGAGGGTCCATGAATTATAATTCTTTCAATGGTCTACAGAGTATTATAGTGTTGGGTGTTTAGCAGATCTTAAAAAAATACCAGTTGGCAGAAACAAGATGAATGCAAAGCTTAAATATATGCACATTCTAATTTCACCTGACTTTAAGAAAAATTCAGACTCATGTCCACTCAGGTGTCTTGAGCAGTGAGATCTCATATCCTATTTACCCATTAAAAAACCAATTTGGATGTAATCACGTGCTTTTATTCACATATTTACCATAATTCTCAGTATCACTCATAAAATGATAAACGACCTAGGTTCTTCCAAATATACATATCTTCTAATGCATATAAAAAGCTATAAACTTTGCTTTTAAGAGTTACTTATATATGTATTTTTAACATGCTTATTGTAATTTTATCCATATTCTGTGTCTTTATAGATAATAGAAAGTATATATTACTATTTAAAGGCTTTTAAAATTCTACACTCTTGATAATTATTCGCAATGTATATTCAGTGTGGTCCACAGCCAAATTAATCAGCTTGGTCTTTCTTATAAATAAATCTGTTATTCCTCACTATTCTTTCACATGCACACTCCCCATTTTATCAGTTCCAGAAATTACTTTAAGTTATAACTTAAATGTCCTTGGAGGACATCGTGTGTAAGAGTGTGGACTTGGCAGGAACATGAACCATGGTTTAACCTTCACTCTGCCTTTTTACTAAATTCTGCAGTCTTGGGAAATTTATCATCCATTGTCTTTGGTGATCTGGGTAGAAAGAGTTTCACCCTTTGTCTTCCCTTTCATGGTCAAAATTGACTTGGCTAATATTAGAGTTTCATACTTCCATATGAATTCCAGAATATATTAGTTGGATCCATTGAAAAAACTTATGGAGATTTTGATTGGGATGACATTAATTGATCAGACAATTTGGGGAGAATTGTAATTTTTATTATTTTGAACTCTTCCCGCCTTCCAACATTATTCTTCTCTTTATTTACTCAATGAGGCTTTATAATTTGTTCGTGAAGTGTCTTTGCCCCTTTTGTCAGACTCATTTTCAGGCATCTCATAGTATGGTTTGCCACAAAAGTAGCAGTTTTCTTTTTTTCATTCCAATATGTATTTTTATCAATTATTTATTAATTTAATCAATTCTTAACTTAATCAATTCGTTCTTCATCCTAGCTAGTCTTCCAACACAGTCTTAGTTGGCAATAAGGATAGTAGGCATCTTTGCCTTGTTTCTAAATTTAAAGAGAAATAGTCACTTTTATTGTTAATAGAATGCTAAATTTATATATTTGGTAGATGCACTTTATCAGAGTAAGGAATCTCTCTTCTATTCTCAGTTTGCTAAAAACTGTGTTTTCTAAAAATTATGAATTGGTATTGAATTTTATCAAATGCCTTCTCTATATTTCTGAGATGGTCTTTTTTTTTTTCCTTTTTAAATCTCTTGATGTGGTAAATAACATTTAGATTTCCTAATTTCAAAATATCCTTGCATTCTTGGCATAAGACCTATTTGACTTTGACTTAGGTTCTGCTCCAGAACAACTTATATGAAACAGGAGTTACGTATTCTTTGATGGCTTCAAAGATTATGCTTGGAACATATTCTGGTCCAAATGTTACATATGTCAGTTAGGATAGATTTTTTAAGTTTTTTTATGCTTAATCATTATAGGCTTTTTGGTTTTCTGTTTCTGATTAAGTTATATTTAGTAAGTTCTACTTTCTAAAATATTAACTTTTTCAAGTGTATTGGCATAAAGTGGATATCTCTTAAAATTCTGCTGCATCAATAGGTATGACTTCATTTCTAGCATTATTTATTTTTATATTCTATATTTTCTTTGATAAATTTTTCTGGAGGTTAGTCTATTTCATTAGAAGAAATAGATTTTTATTAATATATTATTGGCTTTATATTTTCTGATTTTATTTAATCTATTTGTCTCATTACTTTTTCCTCCTTTATTTCAGCTTAATTTCTTTTTTACTTTGTTCACTTCTTAAATCAATTGATTAGTTTATTTACACTTTTTTCTTCTCTAATGTATGCATAAAAGGCTCTGAATTTCACTGAAAAGATCAATTTAACTTCATTTTGCAAGTTTTAATACCTACTTAACTTTTACTGTCAATTACTTTTTCTTCAACCTAGAAAATATTTTAATTTTTAACTCCATAATACTTCTTTAAATTATTTTTCTTTTTCTTAATTTATTTCTATTTTTTGCATTGTAAATAACCTGGTGTATACAAACTTGATATTTAATCTTAGTATTTGTTGTGATCTACCTATGTGCTTAATATGGAGCTAACATTCAAGCATATCCCAAATGTGCTTAAAAAATGAGTATTCTTTAATTTGGAGAGGACACAATTTTATGTACCTATTATATCAAGCTTGTTTATTTTCTTGTCAAATCATACATAATTTTACCATATTTTTAACTGTGTGGTCTAGCACACAATATGATAATTATGCTAAAAATGTTCCTCAGCTAAAACTGTAGATTTTTTTTTATCAAAGTGCAATAAACTTTAAAGAACATATATACTATTATTTATTTATTTAGTTGTGCTGGGTCTTTGTCTTGGCACGAGAACTCAGTTGCGGCATGTGGGATCTAGTTCCCTGACCAGGGATCAAACCCAGGGCCCCTGCTTTGGGAGTGTGGAGTCTTAGCCTCTGAACCACCAGGGAAGTCCCAATTTTCTTGTCAAATTATGTATGATTTTACCATTTTATTAAGTCTGTGGTCTAGCACACAATATGAGAATTATGCTAAAAAAACAAGTGTTAGTCACTCAGTCATATCCAACTCTGCAACGCTATGGACTGTAGCCTGCCAGGCTCCTCTGTCCATGGAATTCCCCAGGTGAGAATATTAGAGTGGGTAGCCATTCCCTTCTCCAGGGGATCTTTCTGACCCAGGGATAGAACCCAGGTATCCTTCATTGCAGGCAGATTCTTTATGGCCTGAGTCACCAGGGAAGCCCATGCTAACAATGCCCCTCAACTAATATTGTGAATTTTTTTTATCAAAGTGCAATAAACTTTTACTTTGTATATTTGGAGGCCATTTTGTGAGGTACATGCAGTTTTAGGGCTATTCAAGCTTATTGGTAAACTGTTCTTTTAATCATTGTATAGTAACTGTCTCCCTTTCATAACAATGCTTTCTGCCTTACAGTCTGATTTGTGTGATATTATCATAGCTAAATCAACTCCTTTTATTCCTATTTACCTCATATAAATTTTCCATCCTTTTGCTTTCAACTTTTCTGTGTCCTTTTGTCTCAGTGTCTTGCGTGTCCTTATGTCTCAGCTGTCCTCATTTCTCTCATGAAGATCATAAAAGCAGAATTTTTTTGAAGTTGTCTCCTGTCTTTTTAAAAATTAGATCTTATTTTTTAGAGCAATTTTAAGTTCACAGCACAATTGAGTGGAAGGTACAGTGATTTCCCACATATCCCCTACCATTACACACATGCAGAGCTTCCCCCACTGTCAACTTCCCCCTGCCAGAGTGGTATGTACATTTTACAGCATATTCTTGTTTATGTACAATTATCAAATGAAACAGTTCCACTGCCCTAAACATTCTCTGTTCTACTTATTGACTCGACCTCTTTCTAACTCCTGGAAGCCACTAATCTCCATAGTTTTGCCTTTTCCAGAATGTCACATAGTTGGAATCACACAGTATGTAGCATTTTCAAGTTGTCTTCTATCAATGATACACATCTAAGTTTCCTTCATGCCTCTTTATAGCTTGATAGCTCATTTCTTTATGGTACTGAATAATATTTGACTGTCTGGATATATCACAGTTTACTTATCTGTTCACCTGAAGGTAACATCTTAGTTGTCTCCAAGTTTGGGCAATTATAAGTAAAGCTGCTATAAACATCCAAGTACAGGTTTTTGTATGGACTTGAGTTTAAATTCCTTTGAGTAAATACTGAAGAGCACAGTTGCTGGGTGGTATGATTTAAGAGCATATTTAGTTTTATAAGAAACTGCCAAACTGTTTCCCAAAGTGGATGTACCATCTTGCATTTCTACCACCAGTGAATGAGTTCCTGTTGCTCCACAATCTCACCGTAGTTCAGGATTTTGGCCATCCTGATAGATATCTTGGTGTTTTAATTGCATTTCCCTAATGACATATCATGTGGAGCATCTTTTCAAATGCTTACTTGTTTTGTGTACATCTTCTTTAGTGAGGTGTCTGTTATGTCTTTGATGTACTTTTTTAAAAAATTATTTATTTTTTAATTGAAGGATAATTGCTTTACAGAATTTTGTTGCTTTCGTCAAACCTCAACATGAGTCAGCCATGGGTATACATATATCCCATTCCTCTTGAACCTCCCTCCCATCTTCCTCCCCATCCCACCCCTCTAGGTTGATACAAAGCCCCTGTTTGAGTTTCCTGAGCCATATAGCAAATTCCCATTGGTTATCTATTTTACATTTGGTAATGTAAGTTTCCATGTTACTCTCTCCATACATCTCACCCTCTCCTCCCCTCTCCCCATGTCCATAAGTCCATTGTCTATGTCTGTTTCTCCATTGCTGCCCTGCAAACAAATTCTTCGGTACCATTTTTCTAGATTCCGTATATACATGTTAGTATACGATATTTATCTTTCTCTTTCTGACTCACCTCACTCAGTATAATATGCTCTAGGTTCATCCACCTGATTGGAACTAACTCAAATGTGTTCCTTTTTATGGCTGAGTAATATTCCATTGTGTATATGTACCATAATTTCTTTATCCACTCATCTGTCAATGGACATCTAGGTTGCTTCTGTTTTCTAGTTATTGTAAATAGTGCTGCAATGATCAATGGGATACATGTGTCTTTTTCGATTTTGGTTTCCTCAGGGTATGTGCCTAGGAGTGGAATTGCTGGGTCATATAGTGGCTTTATTCCTAAATTTTTAAGGAGTCTCCATACTGTCTTCCATAGTGGCTGTATCAATTTACATCCCCACCAACAGTGCAAGAGGGTTCCCTTTTCTCCACACTCTCTCCAGCATCTATTGTTTGTAGACTTTTTGATGATGGCCATTCTGACTATGTGAGGTGATATCTCATTGTAGTTTTGATTTGCATTTCTCTAATAACGAGCGATATTGAGCATCTTTTCATGTGTTTGTTAGCCATCTGTATGTCTTCTTTGGAGAAATGTCTATTTAGGTCTTTTTCCCATTTTTTGATTGGGTTGTTTGTTTTTCTGGTATTGAGTTGTATGAGCCATATGTATATTTTGGAAAGTAATCCTTTGCCAGTTGTTTCATTTGCTATTATTTTCTCCCACTCTGAGGATTGTCTTTTCACCTTGCTTGTAGTTTCCTTTGCTGTGCAAAAGCTTTTAAGTTTAATCAGGTCCCACTTGTTTACTTTTGTTTTTATTTCCATTACTCTAGGAGGTGGGTCATAGAGGATCTTGCTTTGATTTATGTCATCAAGTGTTCTGCCTGTTTTCCTCTAAGAGTTTTATAGTTTCTGGTCTTACATTTAGGCCTTTAATCTATTTTGAGTTTATCTTTGTGTATGGTGTTAGGAAGTGTTCTAATTTCATTCTTTTGCATGTAGCTGTCCAGTTTTCCCAGCACCACTTATTGAAGAGGCTGTCTTTACCCCATTGTATATTCTTGCCTCCTTTGTCGAAAATAAGGTACCCATAGGTGCATGGGTTTATTTCTGTGCTTTCTATCTTGTTGCATTGGTCTATATTTCCGTTTTTTGTGCCAGTTACACATTGTCTTGATGACTGTCGCTTTGTAGTATAATCTGAAGTCAGGAAGGTTGATTCCTCCAGCTCCATTCTTCTTTCTCAACACTGCTTCAGTTATTCGGGGTCTTTTGTGTTTCTATACGAATTGTGAAATTTTTTGTTCTAGTTCTGTGAAAAATGCCATTGGTAATTTGATCACATTGAATCTGTAGATTGCATTTTGTAGTATAGTCATTTTCACAATATTGATTCTTCCTACCCAGGAACATGGAATATCTCTCCATCTGCTTATGTCATCTTTGATTTCTTTCATCAGTGTCTCATAATTTTGTGTACAGTTCTTTTGTCTCCTTAGGTAAGTTTATTCGTAGATATTTTAACCTTTTTGTTGCAATGGTGAATGGGATTGATTCCTTAATTTCTCTTTCTGGTTTTTTATTGTTACTGTATAGGAATACAAGTGATTTCTGTGTATTTATTTTGTATTCTGCAACTTTGCTAAATTCACTAATTAGCTCTAGTAATTTTCTGATAGTAACTTTAGAGTTTTCTATGTATAATATCATGTCATCTGCAAATAGTGAGAGCTTTACTTCTTCTTTTCTGATCTGAATTTCTTTTATTTCTTTTTCTTCTCTGATTGCTGTAGCTAGGACTTCCAATGATGCGCTTTTTAATAGAGTTGTTTCTTAGAAAAAAAAGAAACAAAGTGAAAGTGTAGTTGCTCAGTGTCTGACTCTTTGGGACCCCATGGACTGTAGCCCACCAGCCTCCTCTGTCCATGGAATTCTCTAGGCAAGAATACTAGTGTGGGTTGCCATTTCCTTCTCCAGGGGATCTTCCCAAACCAGGGGTCGAACCTGGGTCTTCCACATTGCAGGTAGATTCTTTCACTGTCTAAGCCACAGAGTTGTTTCTTAATTGTCTTTTATTTCTATTTGTTGTATAAATGAATTTGGATTTGCTCTAGCCATCTTATTTGCACATTCAATTTGCTAAACTTTTTCTTTCTGTCTTATTTTATTTTTTGCCTTCTTTTGCGTTATCAAGTTTGCTTTAATCTCTTTTTCTTCTACTGGTTTGGAAGTTATGCATTCTATTAATATTTCTATTTTATTCCTTATCCTTGAAATTTAAACAAGCATACTTACTCTACAGTCTAGCATCAATGTTTCTAAACTTCTCTTGAAAAACATAATAATATTAGAAAACTGAATATTCTTCCCACTTTATAAGTCATTATTGTCAAAATCTTATTTCTCCCTTGATTTCAATCCTCTGTCCAAATTAATAATCACTGTTAATAGTTTTGCATTTAATGTTTATTTAGATTTACTTCTGGCATCTTTGTCCTTAAAATTTCTTCCCTTTCCTTTTTAAGGTAGTTCACTTAACGTCTTTGAGTAATCAGGCATGAGTGGGAGAGAGCAAGTGAGCCAGGGGACAATGAGCTGGACAGCTCAGAACTGCAGCCACTTTCAGGAGGGTGCCTCCACAGCTCTACCTGCAAAAAGAGGGCAGGATTCCAGAGCCAGACCTCTCAGTGTTCTAGGGCTTTTCACAGTCAGAAGTCCCTGAACTGGTTCTTTCCTCCATTGGGCTACCTGGAGCCTTTAGTGAGATGTGTTTTGTGAGAGTTTTTGCTTTTCTAAAAATGTCTTTAATTTTGCTCTCATTTACCTAATTTATCTGAATAGACAATTCTAGTATGACTACTTTGCTATCAGTATTTTGAAGGTATTACTTCATTCTTTTCTGATCACTAATGATTTTATTGAGAATTCTGGTAGTTGATTTTATTTTTTATAACATATTAATCTTTCCTCTCTTGTTGCTATTAAGACTTTTGTTGTTTTGCAATTACAGCACAACGTGCTTACATGTAGATTTATTTTTTGTTTTCTTATTCAGGACCTATGATTTTTTTTTTTAATATGAGGCTTCATGTTGCTAATCAAGTTGAAAAATTCTTAGTCCTGATTTCTTTGAATATTGCCCAGTCTCTAGTCTCTTTACTTCTTTCATAAATTCTGTTAGCTTTACTTTGTTATTATTTTTCAAATATCTCTTATTCTTATAAATAACACCATACTCTTTTCTTTTGGCTTCTAAATTTTATTTCAATCTTTAATAATTTTAGCTTTACATGAATGTCTCAGATGATTTGCCTATTATCTCAAGTGGTTGCTAATCTTCTAGCCAGCCTTACAAATTAATTATCTGCTGCCTGTTGTTTATGGTAATGTCCAGGTATGTTTAGGAACTTTTCAGTGGGGGATCATTTTAAGCAGACACTGTTTTTCCTAAGGGAAACTTGACTCCCTTTTCTCTGGGTGTCTGGCTTGTTGAAGTGTTGCTCTCAAACAATTTGGTATTTTCTTCCTCCATTCACCCCATGAGTATAATTCTCATGGAAACAACTTTTATGCCAATTTCCTCATCCTAGGGTTTGAAGTAACACTTAGGTAGGATAAGTTTGGGCTCCAATCTCACTAAGGGAATAAGGGAACCTTTTTTTTTTTTAATTCACTCAAAACAGCAAAAGAAACAAACATCTTGTACTTTTCCCAAGCCAAATAGTGAATCCATTCAGTCCTCTTTTCTTGGGGTAGTAGTCTTTGAACCTTTTGATCTCTCATCAGAAGTCTCAGTATTGATATTTTCACCTTCTATGGGATCTTTTTGGGTCAGATATTTTGTCTTCTATCTCCAGGAAGATGTTCAAATCTAAGCCTCATCCCTTCCTCAACACCTGTATCCCAACTTGTCATGGCTTAAATGGAAGATAGTTCCTTTAGCCTTTAGCTCCGTCTCCATCTCTGGCTCACAGGAATTTCTGTATCTTTCTTCTAAGTTTAGACACATATTTAAAAAATTATATTTCAACCAGCATTCCTCAATGTTTGTTATGGAATGAATTGTGTCCCCTACAAAATATATATGTTGAAGCTCTAACCTCTAAGCTTTAAGCTCAGAATGACCATTTGGAGACAAAGCACTTACGGAGGTTGTTAAGTTAAAATGAGGCTGTTAGAGCCATGAACTCAATCTGACCAGTGTCCTTATAAGAAGGGGAAATTTGGACACACAAAAGAGATACAAGGAGTGTGAACACACAGAGAAAAGATCATATGAAGACATCAAGAGAAGGTGATCATCTGTAAGCCAAGGAGAGAGGCCTCAGAAGAAACCAAATCTGAATGCACCTTGATCATTGCACTTCTAGTCTTCAGAATTGTGAAAAAATAAATTTCTGTTTTTTAAGCCACTCAGTCTGAGGCATTTTGTCACAACAGCTAGCAAACTAATGTAGTGCTTTAGCATAAGAATCTTCATTCATCCTAGTCTACTCTGATATTTTTCAGAAATTACCTTTTAAAATCAATACCATCATCTTCCCTACTACCACTGCATAAGAGTTACTGCATTTTTCTACACAAAGAAAATGCTTTCTAGAAGCTTCATGTGTTATTTAAAACCAAACAGTTGACTAGGGAAGGTAGTTTTAAAAAACTGATGTTACAGTAAGATAAATGGGATGAGGTAAAACAAATGCTGGTTTTAGTCACATAGTATTTCAAAGACTTCCTAAGTTCAGGCCACTTCCAGAAACTGGAAGAGTCAGACTGTGGACAGACTTGGGAGAGCTGGAAGAGAGTGTTTCCTCCTTAGAGAAGTACAGAATTATCCCAGCTTTCTAGAAAATTTCTCTATGTCTATATTACTCAGGCTATCCAAGCAATCCAGACTTGGGAATTTCATTCAAAAGGAAAATGACTCATTGAGTCTATTATGTTAGGCATACCGCCACTCACCAAAACAGTTACACAATGTTACCTAGTGAAAATTTCCACCACTCAGAGAAGCCACTGGAATCATGGTCTGTTTTCTGCTAGGGCTGGGTTGGGAAAGACCAAGCGATTGTCCAATGGAGTTAGGAATAGATGAGACTGAAAACTGAAAGAAATAGGACAAAAAAGATACCACTACTGGGTGTGGGACGATGGACACTGGGGGTGGGCTTCACATCTGGAGATAATCTACTGCAGGGAGTTGTGGTGAAGGAAGCATGGAAGGATGGAGGGAAGAAAGGAGGAAGGGAGGAGGAGAGAGAAAATACTAATGATATTATCTCGTTACCTTAACAACTACCTGGTCAAACTGAATTGATTAAACAGAAGTACATGCCGAATGATTTAAGGAAAATTTTGTAGATTTGTGTCTTACAGGACTGGGCTTTCTAATGTCACAGAACTGGGGTTCCCAATCGTCTTGAACATGAATGTGTTAATATGATTTCAAATAATAAAAAAAGCCACAGTCAAATTTATTGGATGCTGTGACTATGTGGGTGCTTTGGGAAATAAATGCCCATGAAAAAGAGAAACAAGAAAATATGATAAGGAAGGAAGATAAGGAAAAAAAAAAAGGAGACAAATAGGAATGAGGAAAGAAGTCAGACAGACTTTTCCGTAAGAGTTAACATCTATTCACGTTCAAAAGGATCCAAAAGTCATTTGAGGAGTCAGATAAGTTAAAGTTTTAACTTATGTTTGATGTTCTTATTTAGCACCAATTAATTACAAGTATCATAATGTTAGAAAAATAAACAGTCTTTCATCAACTTTGATGTCTATATCAGAGGAAAGCAAATGTCAAAGATGGAGCCAATGCCAAGTTGGTAAGGGATCTCCAGTGATCTAAATCAAGAGAGAATACTCTGGAGCAAGACTGTCAGAGTTTGAATGCTAGTTTCCCACAGTGCAGCCTTGAGCAAATTACTTAACTTCTGTGCCTTAGTTGCCTCACTTCTATCATATGAATAATAATAGCTTTTATATTATTTTGGACATAATAATGGGGCTTCCCTGATAGCTCAGTTGGTAAAGTATCCTCCTGCAATGCAGGAGGCCCCAGTTTGATTCCTGGGTCGAGAAGAACCACTGAAGAAGGGATAGGCTACCCACTCCAGTATTCTTGGTCTTCCCTTGTAGATCAACTGGTAAAGAATCTGCTTGCAAACCTCAGTTTGATCCCTGGGTTGGGAATATACCCTGGAGAAGGGAGAGGGTACCCACTCCAGTATTCTGGCCTGGAGAATTCCATGGAGTGTATAGTCAATGGGGTCAGAACTGAGCGACTTTCACTCACTCATAAGGTTGTTATAGATTAAATGGGTTAATCTTTATAAAACACTTTAACTTTTCCTAGACTACAGCAAATGCTATAGAAATGTTTGTCAATAAAGTAAATACACACATTTAATTAATTTGTGTTCCATGAGAAAGCAATGAACCAAAAAAAGATTTGCTAAATTGAAATGAATCCAATATTAGATTACAGAAACAAAATAGTGAACTTATAAAGAAATTTAGCTGTCTACAATTTTCCAAGGTTAAATATGGGAACAGCAGAAATTCAATTTGTGGAAAATGCCATATCTTGAAGCAGCAAAAATTTCTACATCTTCCTTCAATAATAGGGTTTCCTGAGGCAGGAAATATAGGAAAGATACAAAGTGCTTCACAAACATGGTTGGGTTTTCACTTTCCTCTCTGCTCAACCTTTACCTGCCCCAAGTTTTTCTTTTTTTTCTTCACTTTAATAAATTTTAAATCATTGCAAATGAAATGAATATAGTGGAGCAGAATATACAAATTTCTTTATAATTTAATCATGTCATATAGAGTATATATGAAACATTTTAATGTAAATTTTGAATGCACAATTTCATTTATAAAATACAAAAATGGGCACCATTAATTTATAGATATCAGGATAGTCTTACCCATAAGAGTTGAGTGACTAGATAAGGGAAATTCTGAGGTGTTTGTTTCTTGATTTGGGTGGTGGTTACATGGTTGGTAAAGAATCTGCTTGCAATGCAGTAGACCTCAGTTCGATTCCTGAGTCGGGAAGGTCCTCTGGAGAAGGGGTAGGCTATCTGCTCCAGTATTCTTGAGCTTCCCTGGTGGCTCAGACAGTAAAGAATCCGTCTGCAACGCAGGAGATCTGGGTTCAATCCTGGGTTGGGAAGATCCCCTAGAGGAGGGCATGGCCATCCACTCCAGTATTCTTGCCTGGAGACTCCCCACGGACAGAGGAGCCTGGCGGGCTCCACTCCATGGGGTCACAAAGAGTCGGACACGACTGAGCAACTAAGCACACACACAATTATGTTAAATTTAACTCGGCAAACCTACAAGAGAATTCTCTGACCTGGCTGCTGTGTGTGCTGTGTGCTGCGGGGGCGGGGAGGAGGGAGGCGGAGTACTCACTTACTCAATGATCTTCCCTAGTTTCTCTGCAGGACACCTTCAAGGGGGCCAGAGTAGTCCTTGAGGCTCTCATCATTTGAAGATATAGATTACCCAAAATCTTTGGGAAGGGGAGTGAAATACTTAAATTATAAAATCATCCTTAAAAAATAGACTAAGTGTAAAGAAAATAGAAATGTTCCAGTGAAAGACAGAGGAAAAGTCTGTCCCCTCAGCCCATTCCAGTGTTGCCATCTGCTGCTTATTCAAGCTGGCTCTAGGAACGACTGTTTTCTCCCAGCTTTGGCTGACCAATTGGTTGTCCTCTAATGGGTATTTGACCAAATTGCCTTCACTTGGAAATATGTGAGAGAGGAACTCTCTAGTGAGGAGCTCTGTGGGCAAGAGTCACAGAACAGATGCACAAAACATCAGAATTAGAGGAGATCCATGCCAATACCCCCGAATGGAAATCATCAGTCTATTTCCATGTAGGGATTTAATCTCTCACTGATGATGTCCTGAATTCCAAGCACTAGATTTGGGGTTATTACCCCAAATCTTATTTAATTAAAGAACGATCCTTGAGAGAACTCCTGGCCTATTTTCTCTTTTGAATAGGAATGAGAAAAATTAGTTATTTCAGTATATTCTTCTCAATATACAAGAGATTGTGCTAAGAGTTTGTAAAGGTAAAAAGCCCACCAAGTATAGGGACTTCTTGGTCGTCTAGTGGTTAAGAATCTACCTTCTAATGCAGGGGACACAGGTTTGATTCCTGGTTAGGGAAGTAGGATCCCACATGCCGTGGAGCAACTAGAGCCCCACACACCACAACAAATAGCCTGTGTAGCAACAAAGACCGGATACAGGCACATTTTAAAAAGTGAAAAAAAAAGCACACCAAGTACCTCTTTTATAGGATCTTTCTTTTTTACATCACTTTACTGAGATATGATTGATATACAAAAGCTGTACATATTTGATATCTACATATTGATAAGTTTAGAGGTTGGTATACGTCTGTGAAACCAACATGACAATCTGTGTAATAAAGATAACCATAAAATTCTTGATATTTCAACTTATAAATTCTTGCATATTACTTGGTGGTGATGTTTGTATTAGGTTATAGGTTTATTCTTGTAACACACGTTTGCAAAAATTTATCCTAAATTTTCTTGTCAAGGTAGCTAATTTTATAGAGAGGTTCCAGAAATTATACAACGTGAATTGGGAGGGAAATGCTAGATTTTACATTAAAGGGCTGATTGCCTATCTGTGTATTTTACTTTTCTGTTCTTTACTTAAAAGGAAAACTAGCAGAACAAAGTCTAATCATCCTTTTTGTTTGATTGTTTTCAGACTAATGGGAGTATTTTACATTAAACCCCACAGAGGGAGGTCTCATTGACCTGGCTGTCTTGCTGAGCCATTATTCATAGATCTCTACTAGAAACAAGGTTTTTGAAGGCAAGAGCAGATAATTTCAGATTTCAGGTAACACTTTGCTTTTAGAAATTTAGGAGGGGAATAGTAATGTGATTATCTCCAATTTCAAGTCCCTCTCTTACAAATGGTACATGATGGGTGCTAGGTCCTTGAAACTTGTATGCGAAAAGCCCAGGGCAACCACATGGGATGAGCAAGAGAGAGAAGCCAGAAAGACGAGCAAGAAAGATGAAGCATAGGTAAGAGGTCCCTCTGTCTGGAACACGAGAGAGACTTCCAACTACCCAGTGTCCACTTACAAATGACCCAACTCTCCCTGGTTCCTTGCTCTAGAAAGCTGTGAAATTGTTAAAATTTCTTTATAATCTGATGTAGATATGAATACCTGCTCAATATAATCCAGACTGAATATTTCAAGCCCCTTTTACTTTGTAATTTAAAATACAAACAATTTTGCATAAAGTGCAATTGTCATACTGGTACTAAAAGTAGAGGAGTTCCTTTCTAAATGTTACAGTTGTGAAATTTGGGTAAATTTATCAAAGCTGAAAGACTGCCATTTCTTTAGTTACCCCTGTGTTTCTGGTAGCCAGTGTGAGTTTATTCAAAAGGTAAGAGAAAGTAAGAATGGAAGAGAAAGGGAGGAAAGGAATAAAGGAAAGAGGAGAGAGTAGATATACTGAAACAAGATCATTAATTTCTTATTATAATAATTAATTCCTTATTTATCTAATAAAGTCTTAAAATTTTCTGGGGTAAGCTGCATGTCGTGTTTTCAATGTCTACTTATTCAGTAATTACTTTAAAACTTTCCTTTCCAGAGCACAGTTCAGTTCAGTTCAGTCACTCAGTCATGTCTGACTCTTTGCAACCCCATGAACTGCATCACACCAGGCCTCCCGGTCCACCACCAACTCCTGGAGCTTGCTCAAACTCTTGTCCATTGAGTTGGTGATGCCATCCAACCATCTCATCCTCTGTCATCCCCTTCTCCTCCCACCTTCAATCTTTCCCAGCATCAGGGTCTTTTCAAATGAGTCAGTTCTTCATATCAGATGGCCAAAGTACTGGAGTTTCAGCTTCAGCATCAGTCCTTCCAGTGAATATTCAGGACTGATTTCCTTCAGGATTGACTGGTTGGATCTCCTTGCAATCTAAGGGACTCTCAAGATTCTTCTCCAACACCACAGTTCACCAGAGCACAACTTGCCAGCAAAAAGTAAGTGAGAGAACCAAGTTCTAAGAGGAAAGAGATGCTGTCTATGATACCTGAGCACCCAGCAAAGTCTACCACAGTCAGTGCAGGAAGGATATCTGTTGATCAAATACATGGGAGCAAGAAGATGCTGCTTATTTTAATATAATAACACAACTCACAGATGAAAAAATGTAATCAACCAGTTGTTGTGTCTCAAATAAATAGCCATGCTCCAGTGGCTCTCTTAACATTTTTGTTGAAGTGATCTGCTCATAAGTTGAACTGACTGCCGCATCTTTTCTTTTCCTGTGAAAGGACAGAAAGGGCTGCCTACTCTGTCCAGATCTCAGTCTGTAGTTTTCTTTTGGTCCAGAACTATTTTCTTATGTCACAAGGAACTTGACCTTATTTTGAAGGTCTCGGAGCAGCAAGCTGGTGGTGATGGTAAGGTCAGAACATTGCACTCCTGAAGTTCTATTCAATCAGCCTGAGAGCAGAGCTTTCATCGTTGCATGAAAGAGGAACTCGGAGGTAATCTGCACAGCACCAGCCTGTTGTTTGCCTATGTGTCTGCTCCTCTGTTGGAGCCAGACCAGGATGAGAATTTGGACTCTGTTACTTAACAACCAGGTAACTTTGGGCAAATTCTTTGCTCCTCTGAGCCTCAGAATCCATACCATAAGTAAAAATAATCAAACCAATCTCATTGCCCTGTTTGAAGATAATATGATAGTAAGTACCTAATGTTTATAATGCCCAGTGTTCTTTAAATGATCCTTATATCTTTACTTTTTGCCCCCCTCCCACCTATTTTGTACCTGTGCTTAGTCACTCAGTCATGTCCAACTCTTTGTGATCCCATGGACTGTAGTCCACCAGGCTCCTCTATCCATGGGGATGCTCCAGGCAAGAATACTGGAATGGGTTGCCATGCCCTCCTCCAGGGGATCTTCCCAATCCAAGGAGTGAGCTCAGGTCTCCTGCATTGCAGGTGGATTCTTTATCTTCTGAGCCACCAGGGAAGCCCCACTATGTACTAAGTGATACTAAAGAGAAAATCAGAAAAGTGGCCTCAGGTTGGCTCTCCCAATCCTCCCTATTGTAAAGAATCCCATTTAATCTTTGCCAACACATCTTTCTTCAGTCTCAAGATGGAGGCAGCTAGGTTAATTTCTCAGTAACTTCCGAGAGCAATTTATAGATTTTTCCATGTTTGCTCAGGCACAGGAGAAATGAGACCTGAGCTCTTGGTGCCAAAGTGTTTCTCCTATTACTGGCTTGAAAAGATGAGTGTAAAAAACAGCAAATAAAATGCTCCTCCTAAGAATGATTAAAGTGGTGTGAACACAGCCTTGCTCAACTCTGTTGACCTAATCAGCACCCTCATAGTAGGGAGAGAAAATTGCTGCAATATTAAGTAATCCATTAAAACCTCGTGAATCGATTCTTAATGCACAGGGGGGAAAAAAAAACAAACATACAACGACTCCTCTCCCTTCAGGTGATATGATTTTTCCCCCCTTCTCTAATCTCCTTCCCCCAAAAGCCTGGAGGTGGGAAGGGAAAATGAATGGGTCACTGGAGTAATTGTCATGTGATATGATCTTACTGCAGCCAATGGGATGCAAGGTTTCAGGACAGGTGATGCACGCATGCAGGACAAACACATTCACCAGCAGCACCTGAGCCATTCACCTCTCTCCTTCTGCAAAGGGAAACAGCAGGAGATGCTCTCACAACCACCGTAGAAAGATCCTGAGGCTTGTGAACACTGTGGTTCTTCCACGTATCTTTACTTGCCTCCATTTGCCTTAATGGCTGCACCCATGTTGCTATATTACAAAGCACCCCTCCAATGTGATTTCTGTGTGTGATTTTGGCCAAGTCATTCAATCTTTCATTCATTTATTAATTCATCTGATGAACATTTATTGAGTACCTTCTATGTGGGTTTCCCTGGTGGCTCAGGTGGTAAAGTGTCTGCCTGCAATGTGGGAGACCCAGGTTCGATCTCTGGGTCGGGAAGATCTCCTGGAGAAGGAAATGGCAACCTACTCCAGTACTCTTGCCTGGAAAATTCCATGGATGGAGAAGCCTGGTAGGTTACAGTCCTTGGGGTCACAAAGAGTTGGACACAACTGAGCTACTTCACTTTTTATGTGCCAGACACTGTATGAGGGCTGGGGTTACAGTGGTGGCCAAAAGCAGACCTGAGCCCTCTCCTTACTGGGTAATGAAGAGATGGGTACGGATAATGTATTATTGCCTACTGGGACAATGACTAATAACAGTTAATAACAATGACTTAACCTTGTTAAGGAGGTCAGGGAGCCCAGCTTGGTGACCAGATTGCAACCTGGATTTTATTCTCCTTTCAGTCCTGCAGTCGCATCCCTTTATGCAGGGTACAGTGAGTCCAGAGGTCCTTATCTTGTCCCATGATAGGAAGTCTTGTAAGAGTAGAAAAAAGAACACAACTGATAGGATGATTTCAAAGGCATCAAAATCCGAATTATCCAAAGTGAATCTTGGAATGGACCTTGAAAGATGGATAGAATTTTGGCAGATGGAGGTAACAAGGTAAAAGGGGAAGAGGTGGGCATTGCACTGAAAAGTAGAAAAGTTAGTATCAAGGACCTGGGTGAAAATTAGTCTGGTGAAAGAGAGGGCAGAAGGAACTGTCCAGAGAGAGCCCCTGGTGTCATGGCTATAGCTGGTGTTACAGCTATTTCACTAGGAGAAAGTGAGTGGGATTAGAATTGGTAAATGGGAAAAGGAGAGGAGAGGCCTAATGTTTTGTTTTCCTAAATGCAAGTAGCTTCATAGGTTTTCCCTCTTTATTTTAATGGTATAAAACATTTCCAGCAGTATAAAAAGTATATGAATAAAACAGAAATTACATATAATGCCACTGTTCAAAGAATTATCTGTGAGTATTTTGATATATAGGATCTTAGATATTTTTCTTTACATACAGACACATGTCTACATGATGCTGAAGCTCCAATACTGTGGCCACCTGATGTGAAGAGCTGACTCATTGGAAAAGACCCTAATGCTGAGAAAGACTGAAGGCCAAAGAAGAAGAGAACAGCAGAGGATGAGATCGCTAGAGAGCATTACCACCTCAATAGACACGAATTTGAACAAACTCCAGGAGATAGTGGAGGACAGGGAAGCCTGGTGTGCTGCAATCCATGAGATCACAAAGAGTCAGACATGACTTAGCGACTGAACAACAACAACATCTACAAGCACAAAGGTACCTGTGGTGTCACACTGAGAGGACTACTTTGTAAGCTGCCTTTATCACTTCTTGATATTCCCTGGGCATTTATTCAATTCAACAAGTGTACAACTTTGTCATTCTATTTATAAAAATGGTAGATGTCACTAAATGGTTATACCACAACTTACGTGACTAGTCCCACATTGATGGAGATTATTTTTCAAGTTTGGACTATTGTAAGTCACCTTCTGATAACATCCTTTGAGAAACCAGAATGTGCTGGCATCCTTTCAGACTAGTTAGTTATCCGCTCTGACCAGTTGCTTGATATTTTGAATATTATGACTGATTAGGCTCACAAATATCAACACTGACAGCTACCTTAGCAATTATCTGGAATAGCATTTCCTATGTATCATTGAATGATGTCCCTATAAATGTCCACTAATATGAACATTTCAGTATTGTTTAGGAGAATGGGATCTGTTATATGACTAAATTGGATTCAGAGTCTGGCTTTGTTTCTTACCAGCTGTATATCATTTGCAAGTTACTTAATGTCTCTAAGCCTTGACTGACTCATCTCCAACCAAAAACTTGGTTAAATAAATTAGACACACAAGTACAGAGTTTTCTACTTAACATGTTCAATAAATGTTAGCTCTTACTATTGCTGAATTATCTGAAAAGTTACTAGGCATTTTTTTGTAACAGCATCAGCAGGCATTCTACTAAGAAATCCCAAAATAGAAGGTTGTGACCCTCCAATACCACCTAGGATGACAAGAAACCATGAAATCTTTCAATTCAAACTACCCAACCCCTCTCACTAAGCACTTACTTAGCAGGTCCCCAGCAAGAGGGTAGAGAGAGCCAAATCAGAGCCGACAGAAAGTTACTTCACACTCCTCTGGGATGTACTGGACAAAAGATATAAACCTACCTCAGAACAGATTTCTTAAAACCAAACTTGATGTATTAAAATTCAAAATAATTTATCTATAGAATTCAACTAAAGTTCTGTTATTTTATTTCATGGATTCTGTACTTTGGGGTATTTAGCATAGTGAAGGAAAAAGTATGAACTTAGAATGTCACCTTAATTCTTCCGGGAAGCTCTTTTACTTAAGCAGCATATGAACAAGTCTCATCACAGAATCTCACGATGTTAGGAAGGGGAGTGATGTACAATCTGAACTTCTGTTTGAAATGTTAGCCCTCTGGTCCAGTCTCTCCTTAAAAAGCTTCTGTAGTTTTCCATTTTATCTTTCATTTAATAGATTCACCCTAGTGGGAATGTGACTCTTGAGAGTCCCTTGGACTGCAAGGAGATCAAATCAATCTTAAAGGAAAGCAACCCTGAATATCCATTTGAAGGACTGATGCTGAAGCTAAAGCTTCAATACTTTGGCCATCTGATGTGAAGAGCTGGCTCACTGGAATGGGCCCTGATGCTGGGGAAGATTTGAAGGCAAAAGGAGAAAGGGGTGGCAGAGGATGAGATGGTTAGATACCAGAGGTGACCTGGATGGATGCCGAGAACTAAGGATGACAAAGTACAAAGACAGGAACCTTCATCTTTATGATCAATATGTCATAAAACTACCATTTCAGCACTGGATTAACTTCTTCCAAACTTCCTTCAGGTGAGAGGAAACAAATCATCTTGTTTAAGCCACTATTATTTGGATTCTGCAACATACAATGAAACTCACTTCTAAATTGGCAGTCTCATATATATTAAACCTGATTTCTAAAACCTTCAATATCTCATTTCCATTGACTTGCACTTTGGCCCTTTATCAAGTATTGGGTTCTCCAGAGACACAAAAGCAGCATATAACATTGGCTTCTTTATACATTTTCTCAGACTAGTTGAGCAGGCAGAATTTAGAGAATAAAGAGTAAAAACAATAATAACTTTTCTAAATTAGATAGAAGTGACTGTGACTTTTAAGTGGAAAGGAGAGGTCAATCAGGGCAGGTATAGAAGAGGAAGGATTCATAGACAGGTGGGATGTGGTTTCTATGATGGCCATTTACGGAACAGTAGAGGATAGTGACTAAGTCTATGGATTCAGGAGCCAGACCATCTAGGTTCAGATCCTATTTCCACTACCAACTATGTAGCCTTGAGCATATTATATAATCTCTCATGCCTTAGTTTTCTAATTCATAAAGTAGAGGAAATAACACCTAATTTATAGAGTTATTGCAATGATTCTTTTGTTGTTGCAATCCCTTTGTTGTTCTCCCAGGCCCACTAGTCCTGCACATAGGGTGACCAGATGCTCTGAGAAACTCCAGGATTTGTGACTATATGATCATCCCAAGGCCCTGTGCCCAAGCCCTGTTTTATGCTCCTTCTGCCCACTGTGGTACTCTAACAGGATAGCAGGAGACTGGACTGTCAGAACAGGATGCCTAGGGGTGACCCTGGAAGCCAACATACAGAGAGATGGGGAAACAAAAACAGATAATTCTGATGATATTCCAGGTCCACAAACTCAGAGCTATCTGGTTATGGCAGCACTTCCTTTAATTTTGTGATCTACCCAAACATCTTGCCACTAAATTCTGTCCATTTGTCTCTTCATTCATTCATTTAGTTAGTTAGTTTTTGCTTAAAACAGTTAGAGCTGGGTTTTTGATACCTGAAAAGAGGACAGATCCCAAAACTACAGTCTTAAAGAGAAGGGCAATGAAAGGGGAGTAAAAAGGAATAGCACTAGCAAAGACACAGAGGAGAATTGGATTAGAAAACTCACTTATACCCTGTCAGTGTCATTACTCACTAAAGGTAATGCAACTCTAGCAGAAACAAGGCGTCCCTTCTGCTACTGTTTGCAAGATCATTACTTCTCACAGGAAAGAGTACAAATACATCCAAACCTATTAGTATTGCTCTGATTTTCACCCTTCTCCTCATTCTCATGAGAACCCAATTTCTCTTTTGATGGCTAATAGAATTTCCTCACCTGTGATGGCACCTCTAAGCACCCTCATAGGGAACCTCTCTCCAGGGAGGAATGCAAAGTGGATCACAAGAGACTTCTCCAGAGCATCCCATTTGCCCACATGCAACACTGCTTCTCTAGGTGGATTTACATGTTCTGGACCTCATCATGCACTCTAAAGTAGTTTCTTGAGTCTTTTGTCTCCCTGGGTGTCTTTCGTACCACGTGTAGTGATAAGTCCTGGGAAAGTCTTAGGGCTAATCCGGTCCCATCACTTCATGGCAAATAGATGGGGAAACAATGGAAACAGTGACAGACTTTATTTTCTTGGGCTCCAAAATCACTGCAGATGGTGACTACAGCCATGAAATTAAAAGACACTTGCTCCTTGGAAGAAAAACTATGACCAACCTACATTGCGTATTAAAAAGCAGAGATATTACTTTGTCAACAAAGGCCCATATAATCAAAGCTATGGTTTTTCCAGTAGTCATGTACGGATGTGAGAGTTGGACTATAAAGAAAGCTGAGCACAGAAGAATTGATGCTTTTGAACTGTGGTGTTGGAGAAGACTCTTGAGAGTCTCTTGGAATGCAGAGATCCAACCAGTCCATCCTAAACGAGATCAGTCCTGGGTGTTCATTGGAAGGACTGATGAAGCTGAAACTCCAATACTTGGGTCACATGATGCCAAGAACTGACTCCTTGGAAAAGACCCCAATGCTGGGAATGATTGAAGGTGGGAAGAGAAGGGGATAACAGAGGATGAGATGGTTGGATGGCATCACCAACTCAATGGACATGAGTTTGAGCAAGCTCCAGAAGATGGTGAAGGATAGGAAAGCCTGGCATGCTGCAGTCCATGGGATTGCAAAGAGTTGGACACAACTGTGCCGGGAGCCAGCTCACGAGATCCCACCCATGACAGAGTCATGAGGTAGAGGGTTGATTGAGCACGGCTTCTCAGCCCTCAGGGATTCTCGGAAGGCTGCCTCAGCGCTCACCTTAAAGATGATATCTGTCTTTCTGATGTTTGCTACAATAAACCTCTTCTTATTTTCTGTGACTTAGAAAAAAGGCTTTTCCTGATTCTCTTCTAAAATAGATCAATCTAAAACCTCAAATCAACAAGGCCCCTGAATGGTAGCACCCTAAATAAAATTATCTGAGATATAGAGTATGCTGATCTAAATTCCTTTTGCTAACATATTGGTTTGTTTAATAAATGTACCTGTGCCTTTGGAGCTAATGTGCATAACTTCTCCCTAGTAATAAAACCGCATTGAGAGCTTCCGCACAGAAAGCCCCTGTGGGCACAAAACCCTTCGCAGGAAAAAAGGCTTGTTAGGAAATACAAAAAATATTGCTTTCTGAAATTGTTACTTAATCTATAGTTACTCACTATGTTTTTACTCTTAACATATTTAGCCTATATAATGAAAGCATAATAGTTAGGGATTTATATAAATAAAAGTTTAGTTTTAATACAAATAATAAGACAATCGTTAATTCAGCTGGTGATTTTGCTAAGAACTGACCTTTGTGCTACATTGTTTCAGCTTGCTGTACTATGACTTTATGGAACCACATTCTTTTCTGTTAAGCTCAAGGCATAGAGTAAATTACCGAAAACAGGTTTTACCTTGAGACTTTCCATTAATGAATTCTTTCCTGCTGTGCCTGATACAAAAGTGTCCTGGCTGATCAACCCTTATCAATAAAAGAGTCACAAGATGTTAGCAGGCCTCTGGGCCAGAAGATGATGTAAACAATTTTAAACCTTTTATAACTTAGAAACACAAACAGTGTTCTGGTTCCGATATGGATCAAAAACTGCTGATCCATCGAGCTGATCTGGCATGACTCTATACTTTACATTTGTTTCTATGTACCACTAAAGATATAAAAGCTGTCTTAAAAACAATAAAGTCAGAAGACACTTGGAAACACCCCGACTCGCTGTGTCTTCTCATTCGTATCGCCGACGCTGTCCATCCTGAGGGAACCCTGACCTGCTGGGGCTGGACTCCGGCACAACTGAGCAACTGAACAACAACAAATTGTCAAGTGACCATTAAGGGATCATCTCGCCTCCCTATATTTCAGGTTCCTGCCTGTAGATGAAAATAATAACATGGTTCATACTATAAATGCAAATACCTAGAGTGTCTCCACACATAGGTCATAGAACCTTGCTTTGACCTTCTCTAAACAATCAGAAAACAGTTTAAATCTATGAGGGCTAATTTTTTGGGTAGTCTCAGTGTCTGAATTTAAATTACTCTTTTTTTTTAAAAGTATTACCATATCTGAAAAGCAAAATTTAGATTTGAGTAACAGATCATTTTAGATTCTCCCCTGAGTTGACTCAATTTTTGCTGTCCATTAAGAAACATTATGTAGATCAGCAAAGGATTCCGGAGTGTTATAATATGATCAGATTGAAATTTTGATCATCTCATGGAAAAAATCATTCCATCCTATGGAAAGAAATACTATTAATATTTAAAAAAAACAAACTTTGCATATTCCAGGATAATAATTAATTCTTTTCTAAATCTGTATGTAATAATGAACAAACAACTCAAGCGTTAACAGGTAAGTGAGTACAAAGAGTAAGCATGCTGTATCATTGAGCTGAAAATATTCTCCACTCTTCCAAGTTCACTGGACAGTTTCCAGCGCCAAAGAGACTCTTTAATATGTTCTGGTATGTTTGTGCATCCCAACCCTTTACATATTAAATACACATTAAAATAATGCTAAATATATATATGAGGACTAGGCCGCTGCCACCTTACCCAAATAACTATGTTTATAAGCCACTGTTTTCTCATCCATAAAGCAGAAGGAAAACAAAAGTCACTATTGTGAGGATTAAATGTGACCATGAATGTGTTAAACCATATATAATAAATCATGGAGGTATTTTATGGTTTCCCTGAGCACAAGGCACATTGAGAAGTAACACTTTTTAAATATCCCAAAATAATTAAACTAAGCAAGCTTTAAAAAATGGTGCTGCAGTGGCAAAAGTATGCCAAAGGAGAGTTCCACTCACCACACAGGAGAAACTTCACAGTCTGCTTTCCCCGTCTCATGAGATGCCCCTAATCCCCACTGCCTTGGACAAACACCTCAAATCAAGCCTGACTCGATGACTCTCATCTTCCTTGTCTCTTCTCTCATCTTCTCTGTCTGTATCTACCAAAGTGACTCAGTCAACTTGTCATGGTTTGTTTTAGTCTTTCCCTTCACTCTTTACTCCAACCCACACAAGTTATGGAAATGAGGGCAGCAAAGTCAAGGTTCTCCTAATTGTGAGGAGGAGGAGAAGGAGTAGATCCAGGGATCTAACATTTGTCCAGCAGAGAGAGGATACAAAGATAGATAAGTAGATAGATACAATCAGTCATTACCGGACCTAAGGTTTACTAAACACACAATATATTGTCATTATGATTATGATGATGATAATGATGACAATGATGTGAGAGACACAGAAGAATGGGTCTGATAACATTTGCAAGAATCCTGAGAAGGCTAGCTATCTAAGGGAAAAATCCAAACTGAGTCTCCCCTTTAGGAAACTTGGGACGTGTTGTTAAAATGATTACCTTTCTTGACAAGCATTTCAGGGCAGACTGGATGAAATACAGACAGACCAGACTTAAGTATAAGTACTAGGAGAACTGTGAGTGTGCTATAAGAATAACAAATTTGTCTGAGAATCTGTGTATACTATTCCTCATCTTTGGTTTTTGTTTTTTTTTAACTCTGTTCTGTCTTGATACTTTTTCTGAGTTATTTTGTTGGTAAGAATCTGGACTCCGCCTCTTTTTTTCCCTAGTTAAATTTTTGTAGTCATTCTTTTAAATAAGAAGATCAATGAAGTGCAAGTCAGTCTGTAGATATATTTTTTCTTGGGTTTTATGACTCATCTCTAGGGGCTTCACAGGTGGTGCAGTGGTAAAGAATCTGCCTGCCAATGGAGGAGATACATGAGACTGAGGAAATGGCAATCCACTCCAGTATTCTTGCCTGGAGAATCCCATGGACAGAGGAGCCTGGCGAGCTACAGTCCATGGGGTCTCAAAGATTCAGACACAACTTACCAACTACAAAGCAAACAATCAGTGGCCTTAATTTGAACAGTGATGACGACTAAATTTCTCACATAACAGTCATGTGGTTATTTGTCTGCTATTTTAAACATTATATCCCAAATCTACACGTAGATATCACCCTCAACTTAGGGTTTCTTCATACATGACTCCAGGATTTCTCAACCTTAGGAGTATCAATATGGTAACCATTCTGTCTGAGGATAGCAAAGTTAGAGTCAAAGGGGAGAAATCATAGGGACAGCACTTCAGGTGCCAAGAGAAACAGATGGAGTTGCAGTTTTGGTTGGGGGTAGAGGAGCTCATTCAGAGCTTCTCGGAAAGCATCCGGCAACATCTTCCACCTGAGCAGTAGCATCAACTTTGTCTGCCAAGATTAGCCTGTTTATCTATAATTGAACTCAATTCCTCCTGCTGAAATATAAGCCCAATTCTTATTTTGTCCTAATTACTTAAACAAATGACTCAAGTCCTATAATAGCAGTTAAGCTTCAATACATGCTGGAAGGTTAATAATACATGAATTAATAAAAGATGACACATTTTAAGTAGCAATTTCAGAGCTGCAGATAATGATATTAATAAAAGTGAATAATCAAATGGCCAGTTCCATTTTAAATAGGTATCGTAGGCTGAAGCCCATTAACTGTGCATCAAAGCAAACAGACACGAGCAAATTTATCATAGCAAAGCTGTGCCAAATTTATTTATTAGCACGTGGTAGGCTTTCTGATTATGAGAGCATATAGTAAGCTCTATGTAAGGGTTTGCTGTTAGGATGGCTATTAATTTTGGCATGAATTAAGTAATAGAATGAGTCAAGTACTTTGGCGTATTATATTTTAAAAAAGAAAAGGAGACAAGGAAGTAAAACACTGGTTCATCTTCTTGAAGTGAAAGGATGAGAAAGAGCTTATCCAGTAAGCTTTTGTCACATAGACAGCTTGTAATAATGTGTAAATATGCAATATGCTCTCCCTGAGTGTAGCTCCAAAAATAATTCTCCACTGCTGAGACTCTAAGTACGTGGCCCTGAAGAGAAACCTGTTTCTTCCATGTGCCGAGCACAGTCAACAGGAGGAAGGTCAATTTTGATTTGTGACTTTGAGGATTCTGCTGACTGCATTCACAACAAGCCTGGTTTATTGCATTGTGAGGAGTAATTCCTGGTGACAGACTATTTTCAAGTAGCAATTTATTCATATCCAGTGTTCAGGGTCTCTCATTAAGGAAGGGCACATAGGGGCTCTCAACCTAGGAATTATGCTGCTTGGACATCCTTACTAAGCCACTTTTACCCATGGAGTCAAAGGAAAACTAATATCATACCTCAAACGCATGACAGGATTTCAAAAAGCAAGTCATTCAGAAGGGAAGAATTGGGAAAATCCTCAGGTCTCCTTCTGTGGGAATATGGCAACGATGCTGCCAATTCTCACGAGGAAGGAAGGGTTGAATTCAATGAGGAAAGACTTCCTTGAATCCTTCTCTGAAACTTATTAGCAGGGTCTTCTCTGTGGATCACAACAAACTGTGGAAAATTCTGAAAGAGATGAGAATATCGAACTACCTTACCTGTCTCCTAAGAAACCTGTACACAGGTCAAGAAGCAACAGTTAGAACTGGATATGGAACAACAGACTGGTTCAAAATCGTGAAAGGAGTTCGTTAAGGCTGTATATTGTCACTGTTTATTCAACTTATATGCAGAGTACATCATGGGAAATGCCAGGCTGGATGAATAGTAAGAATCAAGATTGCCGGGAGAAATATCAATAACCTCATTTATGCAGATAACACCACTCTAAAAGCAGAAAGCAGAGGAACTAAAGAGCCTCTTGATGAGGATGAAAGAGGACAGTGAAAAAACTGGTTTAAAACTCAACATTCAAAAAACTAAGATCATGGCATCCAGTCCCATCATGGCAAATAGATGAGGAAAAAGTGGAAACAGTGACAGGTTTTCTTTTGTTGGGCTTCAAAATCACTGCAGATAGTGATTGCAACCATGAAATTAAAAGTCGCTTGCTCCTTGGTAGAAAAGCTTTGACAAACTTGGACAGTATGTTAAAAAGCAGAGACATCACTTTGTCAGGACAAAGGTCCATATAATCAAAGCTATGGGTTTTCCAGTAGTCATGTGTAGATGTGAGTTGGACCGTAAAGAAATTTGACTGCCAAAGAATTGATGCTTTCGAATTGTGGTGCTGGAAAAGATTCTTCAGAGTTCCTTGGACTCCAAGGAGATCAAATCAGTCAATCCTAAAAGATATCAACCCTGAATATTCATTGGAAGGACTGATGCTGAAGCTGAAACTGCAATACTTTGGCCACCTGATTCAAAGAGCCGACACGTTGGAAAAGACACTGATGCAGGAAAAGACTGAAGGCAGGAGGAGAAGGGTCGACAGAAGATGAGATGGTTGTATGGCATCACTGACTCAATGAACATGAGTTTGAACAAACTCTGGGAGATATTGAAGGACAGGGAACCCTGGCATGCTGCAGTCTACGGCATTGCAAAGAGTAGGACATGACTTAGCAACTGAACAACAACAACAACTCTGAGGAACAGATCAATTAAATAATTTACCCCAAAATGGAAGATAAATTATATTTGGAGGGAGAGGGATAAAGGTGAAATTATTTTTCAGGACAGTCAGAGAACAGTGTATGGCAGGGATGGCAGTGCTATTGTCTAGCTCCTTCCTACCAGTGAGTTAGCAGCCATGAGCTATTTTAAGGTCTCCTTGGCTTTAGAGACTGGATTAGCCAATTGTATTCATCCCAAAGCAATTAACCAGTAGTAATGGAAAGTATGGCTTCTATCCAGCTGGCTGTTCATTCTCAAATTTATTGGACTGTGATCTGACTCAACTAGTCAATTCTGAAAACGAGCTTCACATGGATGTTTCATACTGGCAAATAGAGCCTGTGTAAAAATCCCCATGGAATGAATAAAGGCTAGTTTCAACTGAACAAGTGTTTTAATTTGAAAGTCAGTCTTCCAGATAAATGCTAAATTAACTATATAATTACTTTATTCTGAACTTAGCTGGGGCTACATGTAGGGGTGCACTAATAATTGCTCAATAGTTGAAAAAGCTATTAATGTTCATAAATAACTTCCACCTACATGCCACCCATGCCAAAAGCTCTTATGCAATGGCTGTATGTCTGGGGGTGGAGGTCAGGATACTTCATGAAGGTTGGTTTGGAAAATGGGCTGGAGAATGGTTCTATTAACCTTTAGTGCTTGTAAAACACCCTTATCCAGTTCCTGCTTCATGACTGATTATGAATCAATTTGGTTGTGTTAATAGAACTGTTGCCCTTTTCTTCTCATTGCTAAACACTAATAAGTTACCAGAAAGGCAGACTGGAAAAGAAGTGGTTGTTAGCCAGGGTTAAAGATTCAGTGGTAATTGAAGTGAATGGAGAAAAATAATTTGAGAGGAAAAGGACTAGGCCAAAATATTTGAAAAAGCTAAAGTGTCACGCTAATTTCTCTCTCTTTGGGAAGCTTAGGTTCTCATGTCATATTATTTCTAGGATCATAAATCCTGCTGGATTAAAAGAGAGAGGGAAATCAGGAGCAAAGAAGAAAGGAAGCAAAGAGACAGAGACTGACCCAATACACTGGCAGACCCTGTTTGATAACAGCACATTAGAATGAAGATGCAACTCCGCGGATTATGCCACTTGAACAGCCTCCTCGTCTAAGCCACATGGGTGAACAACAAGGGATGTTGCATTTAATTCCCAAGAATAGAGGAGAAAACTTGAAATGGCTCAAAGAACATAGCAGCAGAAGGAGGTCATAACATCTGTCTCTCTGCAAATGGACCTGACAATACGTCAGCATAAAGCTACAATTTTTTTCTTCTCTGCATTTAGGTAAAACTGACAAATAAAACTAGCATAAACCTCTAAACCTGGGTGGCAAACAGTTATCTCATTAAGGCAAAGCCCATTAATTTGCCATCATCATCTGGCTGCACACTGTGCTGTGAATAAATTAAATTCGTTTTCGGAAGCATTCTGGCTGTTGTTGGCTGATATGCAGTTTAACAGTACAAACACCACCAATCATTCATACACCAAAATGATGGGGCAGAAAGGAGGAGGAAAGAGAAAAGGCTACCCTAAAACACTCAGACACTGGTGCAGCTGTAACTGAAAGCCTCATAAACAGTTCTTAAAATGCCATGAAGAGTTGGAACATCAACTCTATAGATCATATTTCTCCAGATCTTCAGGACCAAAACAGACATCAAAGACTTCATGAAATCAATGCACCTGACAAGGTGTGCTTGGCTGGCACCTGGAGCCCATTTCTCTCCTCACTTCTGGAGCCTGCAGAACTGGTCCAAACCAGGAATCCTTTTGACCTCTAGGCACAAAGAAGGATGAAAAGACCACCTACCATTGAATAGAGGAGATCTGGGGTCAACCTTGGGCTCATTTGCCAGCTGGGCTGGAGTCTTCTTACTTCCCACCTCACAAACTGGCCACTAGTCAATACAGTAATCCTTTTGAAATACTGCCTTGAGAATTGGTACCAATTAAAGTTGTCCAAAAGTAACGGAGAAAATGGTTAGACTCAGATAAAATTTTGTAAGATGTTTCACTGGGTAAAACCATTCAGGGTTGATATATGCGTTCTGCATGGCCTGCTTTAAATATTTCCGGAAGTTAATTGAATAAATAAATACATAATTTCTCTAAAACCAAAATCAATTCTCCCTTGATTTTCCTAACTTTTCAGTCATACCCCTTCTGAGTCATCATCTTTTCCTTTTCTTTGTCTTTTTTTCACCAGGTAACAATACCCAGTATACCTTTAAATAGAGCAGGATCTGAGTATTTGTCTAAGGAAAGAGATGATTGAGAGAATGAATGAATGGTTCCAAATAGGAAAAGGAGTAAGTCAAGGCTGTATATTGTCACCCTGCTTATTTAACTTATATGCAGAGTACATCATGAGAAACGCTGGGCTGGAAGAAACACAAGCTGGAATCAAGATTGCCGAAAGAAATATCAATAACCTCAGATATGCAGATGATACCACCCTTATGGCAGAAAGTGACGAAGAACTAAAGAGCCTCTTGATGAAAGTGAAAGAGGAGAGTGAAAAAGTTGGCTTAAAGCTCAACATTCAGAAAACTAAGACTATGGCATCTGGTCCCATCACTTCATGGGAAATAGATGGGGAAACAGTGGAAACAGTGTCAGACTTTATTTTTTTTGGCTCCAGAATCACTGCTGATGGTGATTGCAGCCATGAAATTAAAAGTCGCTTACTCCTTGGAAGGAAGGTTATGGCCAACCTAGATAGCATATTTAAAAGCAGAGACATTATTTTGCCAACAAAAGTCCGTCTAGTCAAGGCTATGGTTTTTCCAGTGGTCATGTATGGATGTGAAACTTGGACAGTGAAGAAAGCTGAGTGGCCCAGAATTGATGCTTTTGAACTGTGGTGTTGGAGAAGACTCTTGAGAGTCCCTTGGACTGCAAGGAGACCTAATCAATCCATCCTGAAGGAGATCAGTCCTGGGTGTTCACTGGGAGGACTGTTGTTGAAGCTGAAACTCCAATACTTGGGCCACCTCATGCGAAGAGTTGACTCATTGGAAAAGACCCTAATGCTGGGAAGGATTGGGGGTGGGAGGAGAAGGGGGCGACAGAGGATGAGATGGTTGGATGGCATCGCTGACTCGATGGACATGGGTTTGGGTAAACTCTGGGAGTTGGTGATGGACAGGGAGGCCTGGCGTGCTGCAATTCATGGGGTCGCAAAGAGTCGGACACGACTGAGCGGCTGAACTGAAATGAACTGAACTGACTTTGTTACAAAATAAGAAAAAAAAAACAAAAACAGGGGACGTATGTATACCTGTGTCTGATTCATGTTGATGAGTGACAGAGGCCAACAGAATGTTGTAGAGCAATTGTCCTCCCAACAACAACAACAAAAGAGGTAAAAGGAAAAAAAAAAAGAAAAATTACATTTACCTTCCAAACTCCTTAGCCTGACATTCAGATTGATTTTAACCTAAGGACAATATCACCGCATGTCTTTAACTTTAATGCTTCCCTAAAAGAATCTTCCATTTCAGGCAGACCCAGAATGCCACACATGCATACCTTGTCCTCTCTACTCCTGTAAAACTCCTCTAGCCATCAGAGATCCTATTCTATCTGATTCTCCAGGACACTTTCCCAAAAATGCCTTCTTTTCTGAACTCCTCCAGTGTATATTGTCTCCATTTTCATGTTAAATTTTGACATTTACTGCTTGGCAACCTGCGTAGTATTTTATCTATTATCTTCATCTTTGTATGTTTATCTTTATCTTTGTATGCTTTCCCCTATTCTCTTCAAATGAACTAATATTCTTATAAATAGAAAAAGGTTTCTATTTAAAAAGATTTCCTGTTATCCTCACAGCAATTTGCATTAATGCCTTTCCTATCAGAACTCAGAAATTGGCTTTAAAATGAGTGACTAATCAAGATTACGGTGAGATTATAACACAGAAATCTTAGAGCATAGGCTCTGGTCTAATTTTGAAATAACTTTCTAATTTTCTAAACTGTATGCAAATATTTCTATTTATCAGTGACACCATACATTTTCATGTTCAAGGAATAAAATAAACTGTTTCTGTCTGTGGCTTAGTTTGGCTTGCCCAAAAGTAGATGCTGAGCCTAAGATTTTAATGCAAGTAGTTTATTTGAGAGTTGATCTCTGAAGCACCAGTAGGATATTGGGCAAGTGACCCAGGAAAGGAAAAGAAGCCTATGCAAGGCTTAATGAGCAGGATATCACTGTGAGACTTGGGGCTCTCAGCCACTGAGAATGTCTAAGATATAACACTGAATATGCCTCAGAGCTGTTTCACCAGGGGTTTAGGAGGCTGGGATACTTATCTATCAACTTCCTTTTGTTCCTCTGCCTTGTGTTTAGCAGCCATTGGCAGGCACGGGAGTGGGGAGTGCCAAGGACACCAACTGTGCCTGCTCTACTGTATATCTTAAAGCATAATTATAAGCCTCACCAGAAAAATGGTGTTGACACCAAATACTTTAATAATTTTAATCCTAAAGGATATGTCAATGGCATTCTTTGGAGAAGTATGCAAGACAGCAACAATATAGTAAGTATGTCTACATATAGAAATGGTAACAAGTTGAAAGAAAAGAAAGTGATTCTGTCCTATGGCACCTCATCCTTTCTTCCAACTTCAAATCTGTCCTTGGTCTTAGCTTGATTTCCCCAGGATCAAAATGTTGAGGAGCTTGATGGAAGCAGGGATAAAGGACACCCTGGAAGGGTGCTGTATAAAAAATAATTGATGTCAGGAGAGCAGAAAACCTGCTGATTTTTTTTTTTGGAAGTTGCAATTGATAGGGAATTAACATTTACAGCATCTTAGGCACAAAAGCTTCAAGCCAGGTGGTAGTTATGTTATCTAGACAAGCTTCTATACTCCATTTTTCAAAGGTCTCTGAGATAAAAGAACATGGAATTTTAATTAGCAAGTTGCAAATGACAGAGAATTAAAATTTAACCTTCTATTCATCAATAGTTTAAAGATGAAGCTCCCCCCGGGGCGGTGCTTAGGAAAGGTGGCTGTCAAGAGAGGGACTGGTAGTTTACACGTAGCTCACAAGACTGACAACATTGATTGAAGCAGGATGCAAGTTTCTGGAAAAGACATACCTGACTTCAAGTCTCTCCAGCAGCACAGAGAGAGAGGCTAATTTACTGTTTTCCCATTTAACCCTTGTCTGCCTAAGAATGCTTTATTGTTAAGACTTTCTACAGAATTTCCTTATCAGTGACACATTTTCTAAACGCAGGCTACCTCTGATACCAACACACAGATCCTGGCTCCATGAGTAATGTAGAGAGTCTGACAGCAACTGACTCTCTCTTTGTTGTTCAAGGGATCCCCCAGATGGAGATGAGCAGAGAGAATGGCAGCAAGAGGGTTAAGCAGATGAGTTGCAGCACAAACAGTGGGGAGGACGGAGACAAAAAATATATATATATATATATATATATATATATATATATATAATATATATATATATATGGAGGAAGAGGAATAGGAGGTCAATTAGGAAAGCTGGAGCTGGAGTCTCCTGCTGCCTCTATGCCAAATTATTGGGACCCTGGAGTCAGCTCTGTGTCCTATCTCTGGTCTAGAGGAGATCTCCATATTAGGAGCAGTTCTGCTTGCATATATTTCAGATGAAATTAATAGAATCTGGAAAATCAACGTTCTTTCAGTACATAGTGAACAGAATTTTACTCTAAGGGAGATTTCAGAAGATACGGAGGAAAGGGGACTTCTCTGGTGGTCCAGTGGCTTAAACTCTGTGATCCCAGTGCAGGGGGCCGGGGCTTCATCCCTGGTAAGGTAACTAGATCACACCTGCTGCAACTGGCAGAAATCTAAATCTGGGTTGTTTTTTTTTTTTTTGTCTCCTAAGCTATACACATAGAATATTTTGAAAGTTAGTAAAATTTCTAAATAGAAAAAACATATGCACAGAATATTTGCCATCTGATGATCTTTGGGGAATGTTGTAAAGATCTCTGCTTGAGGGGGGACATGGTTGGATTGTATTTATAACTCAATTTGACAGACATTCATGTGCCTATTATTGCAAAAGTGAGCTTATACTGTCGGGCAGAAAAAGTACTGCTTGGCTTATACTGGGGGGAAAAAGACATTTGAGAGAAACACCTCAGAATAGGAAAAGTGATTATTTTGTCAGGTAGACCTGGGTTCTGCTTATTTTTCCCCGGGCATCAACTCCAAATCCTTGTTATCAGCAAAGGACCAGATGAACTCACCTAATGAAAGACATTGGAGGGAGTCTGTGCCCTAGAAGCTGACTCCGCGTGGGAGGGCTTCCTTTTTTCACGTTTATCACTTTATTCGAGAGCCTTCAGATAGCAATTTTATTTAAACAATATAATCAACTGATTCACTGAACAGTAAGATAAAATATCATCTTCTTGTTGGTATGGAGGCTTCCCAATGCCTGCCTGACTCTGGACACTTGGAGTAGAATGTCTACCCAACTTTCTGATGAAGACACTTTTGTGGCTGTGTTGGGCAAAGGTGATATCCTGATTGCCACATTGTCAGCTAAGTCTTCCTTTCTTCTCATGGGGATTATGCTCCTTATTGAAATACAACCAATACCTAAGGTATCCGTTCCTGAAGGAGGAGTCTGATGGGAAAATCAGAGTGAGCCGCCCTGGTTTTGTCTCCCAAGTTTGTCCTTCCCTTGATGTTCTTTTCTTTCTAATTTCGCGGATGTTGGCTCCTGTTAAATCGTTTGTCCGAGTTTGGATAAGACAACCTTCCTTTGGTTTTCTTTAGCACTGTACCATCAGGATTCCAAAGTGCAGAATTTTCATAAGTATTAAGGAAGAGCAAAGGAGAAATGATCTAAGAAAAATAATCTGCATACATAAAATGAAGCTGGTTAGATTTTTGCCAAATTTAGACGACATGCTTGAAAGGCTCTAAACTTTATAAATAAAGGCTCTAAGGCTGTCATCCAAGGCAGCACCTAAAATAAGTAGGCAGTGATCTCCCAGAGCAGGTGAAACCAAGTCCAAGAGCCCTGGATAACTGCCAATAAGGAGACATGCCATAGACTGCAGAGCAAACAAACAAAAAAAAAGTGTCAAATATGACATCCAAATGAAAATTCTCAAAAGCAAGCAGATATACACATACACAAGCAGTGATACACATTCAAACTGCTGCCCACACAGAGCATCCCTGTATAGTCTACTTCAAGGTCATTGTGGGCACAAACATATTTATTTAAACAACGGTTAGTGATTTTCTTGAACAATGCTGGCCAGCCCAGCTAGTACCAGAAATGTTAAAGTATTTGCACTTAAAGGAACACACACACTTTTCATGCTCCCATAGCTAACTCCAATCTCAAAAACCATGTGCCATTTCATTTTTTGAAACAGCCTATCAATATTCTTAGGCTTCCCTGGTGGCTCAGTGGTAAAGTATCTGCTGGCCAATGCAGGAGATACAAGTTCAGTACCTGGGGGAAGGAAGTTTCCCTGGAGAAGGAAGCGGCAACCCATTCCATTATTGTTACCTGGGAAATCCCATGGACAGAAGGAGCTTGACGGGCTACAGCTCATGGGTCACAAAGAGTTTGACATGACTTAGCAACTAAACAACAATGACAATCACTATTCTTATGCCAAAGAACTGATACAAGTGTCACCAATTCTTGACTGGATGTTTTGCAGCTCTGCTGACTATTTCCTATTTTCTTTTCTCTACCATGTGGGAACTAGTCTCCTAGATCATTTTATTCTTTCATAAGCATGTCCCCTCATCCAGCCACTCACCCAAAGTTTATTCATTTGGTTTTGCTTCTGTTGACATAAGCATAGCAGATGTGGGCTCAAATTCTGGCTCAATGGCTCATTAGGACTATTTATCTTGGGCAGATTTTTAAACTTTCTCAGTATCTTTGCCTCTAATGGGGGTAATAGTATCATACACCTCTGTTTTGAGAAATAAATGAGTTACTTACATTTAATAGAGAATCCAACATAGCATCCAGCATGTAGTAGGTACTAAATATATTTCTTCAATGAAACACAAATGTTGTTTCTGCACAGAGTTGTATAATCCCAGGCTCTAAGGACAGGAGAATAAGTTCATATGCAGGAAATTTTTGTCTCAATCACTTTTCCTCAGAGAGGCACATCCAGTGAATTGCCCAGAGTCATTCAGCTGGTCTCTAGTTTCTAGATTCCTGATTCATCATATTTCCTGATTCACTCTATGTGCTGATGTTGGCAATGAGAAAATTCAGTTATAATACACAAGGCTTGGTTTGATTATGTGTCCTTCATAGGTTCTTTCCAACAATGATCATGACTTTTAGGCTTCTATGTTTCCATATTCCAAATACCTAAATCTGCACATGTTATTTCCATTTGACAAGAGAAAAATATCTTTATTGGCACAGGTATAGAATTCCAAGGCATCTGCTCAATCACAGACAAGAACACTCATAATATCAGCACTTGTTTGAAAGCTAGAAACAGATCACAATGTATACTGGGTGAGATAATTACTCTCTCCCAGATTCATGTCTACTCCGAACCTCAGAATGTGACCTTATTTAAAAATAGGGTGTTTGCAGATGTAAATCATTAAATAAATATGATGCCATTTTGGATTGTTGTTCAGTCACCCAGTTGTGTCCAATTCTTTGCAACCCCATGGACTGCAGCATGCCAGGCCTCCCTGTCCCTCACCATCTACCAGAGTTTGCCCAAGTTCATGTCCATTGCATTGGTGATGCCGTCCAGCCATCTCATCTTCTGACACCTACTTCTCCTTCTGCCCTTGATCTTTCCCAGAATCAGGGGAAACATTGGATTAGGGTGAGCCTAATACCATGACTGGTGTCCTTATAAGAAGACCATGTGAAGACATCTCTGGTGGCTCAGAAGGTAAAGAATCTACCTGCAGTGCGGGAGACCTGGGTTTAATGCCTGGGCTGGGAAAATCCCCTGCAGGAGGGCATAGCAACTCACTCCAGTATTCTTGCCTGGAGAAGCCACATGGACAGAGGAGCCTGGCAGGCTATAGTCCATGGGGTCACAGAGTCGGACACGACTGAGCAACTAAGCACAGCACATATAAAGATGCAGAGATACACACAAAGGGAAGACATTTATGCGATGATGGACTCAGAGATTAGAGTGATGTATCTACAAGCCAAGGAACATCAGAATATAGGAGAAGGATATGGAACAGATTCTCCCTCAGAACCTCCTGAAGGAACCAATCCTGCACACAACTTCATTTCAGATTTCTAGCCTCCAGAACAGAAAAGAATAAATTTCTGTTGTTTTAAGCCACCCATGTGTGCATGCTCAGTCATTTCAGTTGTGTCCAACTCCTTGCAACCCCATGGACTGTAACCCACCAGGCTCCTCTGTCCATGGGATTCTCCAGGCAATATACTAGAGTGGGTTGCCATGCCCTCCTCCAGGGAATCTTCCCAATCTAGGATCGAACCTGCATCTCCTGCATTTCAGGTGGATTCTTTACCTCTGAGCCACCGGTGGAAACCCCCTTTAAGCTATCCAGTTTGTGGTAATTTGTTACAGCAACCCTAGGAATCTAATACATGAAGTCTCTCTTTTTTCCTTATTATTCTATGCCTTGACTCTCTTTTCTCAATATTAACAGCCTAAACCACCATTTTCTCAGTTTGAACATGATTGAAAACTGCAAGTGACATGAAATAAGGAAGCCTAGTCCAGCTCTCCCAGAAGGACAATGAAAACAGATGTCAGGCAGAAGTTAAGGGGCAAGCCTTAACCATAAAGGCAATGGCTGAACAGCACTGGAGAGTCCAAAATCAGAAGAGAAAAGAAACATAACTCTGATGGAAAGAGGAAATGGAAGGAGAAAAGTTAGGTGGAGACCTGCATGGATTAAAGTGCAGGAACACAGACTCCAGAAAATAAATCTAAGTGCAAAAGGGCACAATCCTGCCACATGAGAGTTCATGAATTCTGAAAAGAAACAATGCCTGTCTTAAAATATCTGTTCATATTTTTAGAATATTTGTTTCTAGCAGAGTTCAAAAACCATTTTGAATCATTATCAATCTTATAATAAGCTCACAAGGGGAATCTCAGGAACTATATTGCCTCTACTACATTTTCAAATATGACACTGCAGGTCCTGAGAGAAAGAGAAACATATTAAGTTATTGTTCCATATCATCATTTTAAAAATAATACATGTGAAAATTTGTTGCAAACTGTAAAAAGATTTAAAATATGAGATATTACTACTGCTACTGCCCAGTGTTTTACACTTAGGTAACTAGGCAGCTTGGTACATGGAGTCTAGAGTCAGGGAAATAGAGACTCAAATCCTACTGTTCACTTATTAAGCTATGTAGAGTGACATAAATAGAATTGATAAGTGCTGAGGGAGAGTGGCTCAATTTTGTATGGGATGGTAGGGTAGGCCTCATAATGAAAGTGATATTTGAGCAGAGATCTGAAGGAAGTACTGGATTTATCCCTGTAGTTAGACAGTAAGCAGCTATTTATTGTCCTCAATAACCCTAGAACTCTCCTGGCATCCCAGGTTCTGTTTAGTTTTGTGGAAGCTGTCTGATTCATTTAATGATCTCTGTACATAGTTACCTAGCAAACAAAAATTTAGATAGCCATTAAAACCTATTGTTCCAAAAAAATCTATGTGTTTCTCAGTATTAAATACAGTGTATACGCAATAGTGGGCTTCCCTGATAGCTCAGTTGGTAAAGAATGTGCCTGCAAAGCAGGAGACCCCGGTTCAATTCCTGGATTGGGAAGATCCGCTGGAGAAGGAATAGGCTACCCACTCCAGTATTCTTGGGCTTCCCTTGTAGCTCAGCTGGTAAAGAATCTGTCTGAAATGTGGGAGACCTGGGTTCTATCCCTGGTTGGGAAGATCCCCTGGAGAAGGGAAAGCCTACTCCAGCATTCTGGCCTGGAGAATTCCACGGACTGTACAGTCCATGGAATCTCAAAGAGTCAGATACAGCCGAGCGGCTTTCACTTTTATGTAATAGCTGATTTTTTTCTAAAGGAGAGAAATTCAGGATGAAAAAAATCTTCTAAGGATAAATGAAACATGAAATGGCCATTCATGTTGAAAAAAAAAAGAGTTCTCGAAAATGGCAGTTATCCACCTTATTAAGTAAGATCATTTTTCTATTGTCTTAGAAAAGTGGATGGTATATTGTGTGCTCAGTTGCTCAGTCGGTCTGAATCTTTGTGACCTCATGAACTGTACCCCGTAAGGTTCCTCTGTCCATGGGATTTCCTGGGCAAGAATACTGGAGTGGGTTGCCATTTCCTCCTCCAGGGAATCTTCCCAACCCAGAGATACAACCCACGTCTCTTGCATCTCCTGTACTGGCAGGTGGACTCTTTACCACTGTACCACCTGGGAAGCCCAGGTGGCTTAAATTTTATTAAGGAAGATTACTTTTCTATTGTCTGAGAAAAGTGGATGATGTACTATGAGAACACATTAGCACTAACGATAAAATGCACATATCCAGCACACACAAATCAATAAGACTCAAGAACTTTCTGGAAAAATGCATTTGGGGAATGCTTTTGCCATTTCAGAAGCATAAAAGCATAAAACCAATATAAATACTTGAAATATATAATTCAGTTTCATTGGATAACCAACTTAAGGGCCTACTGACACCTGTGTAGCCTGGTATCTATCCTTGTCTGCTCATCAGACAGTCATTAGAAAGTGAATGGCGTGACACTCTGAGAACATCAGGCTTTTTTAAATGATAGGAAAATTAAATGCAACCATCACAATAGCCTACTAATAACGGGGGGAGATATTTGTACATATAAGCGACTGTGGTGGATGTAATCGGCTATCAACATGAAGCTCATGCTCCTGGGAGATGGCGAGTCACTCAGAGAAGCCGACACTAGGGCTTAGTCTTGGTCAAGGGAGTGCCCAGTCTCCTCTCAGATAATGGGAACCCAGGAACCCAGAAGTGTGCCTTCTCTGGTATAGCTTATTCCTGGGGAATTTGCATTTGTCCCTGGGTGTAATATAGGCAGGACATTGAAAACCCAAGCTGACTGCTTTCAAGTTAACTTTGGTCCCAGAAAAGTATGAAAATTTTCAAAATGGTGCCCTTTAAAAAATAAATCACGTAAATGCCTTTTGCTTATCTTTGTTTCATAACTCTCTCATGGGACTAGGTCTCTTAGGAGGCACATGAAAACTCATAATATAACAGATTACCCCCTGAGACATGGCAAAGTTGGGAAAGGAGATGCAAGAAGACTGGGTCTTCCCCATCCTCTGTGGACCATTGTGTTTCAGCTCATTCTCCCACCTGCCCATAATGTTCTGTAGTTCTAAGAAAGAAAGTAGTTCATAAACCACAGAAATATAGGGTTCCTTGTATATGGATGTAAAGAAAGGCTATGCAGCTAGATGAGTGGAAAGAACCAACAGAAGCAGCAAATTTAACTTGGGGAAAAAAATCAGTCATCAATACACATGCAATGTGTTTGAGACACAACAATTTTAAAAGGGAGAGAACAAATATGAGTTATCACTGGAATGATGTTTAATCACATGAATTGCTTCTCCTGCCTCACCCTGTTCTACATAACATCCATGGTGGTAAAGATGAGTTTGGTCAGAGGTGAGTGAGTAGAGGGGTGACTGTCATATTTTTAAAAACAGATTCAGATATGATCCAAGTAGATGAAACTTTAAGAATTTAATCTTTAAAGAACTGAATATAGAAGGATAAAAGATTTGGTGAACAGCTCTGGAATCTTAAATGAAAATTGTAGGTTAGAAACTGAAACTATAAAGTTGAAAATAAGACCAAAAGTAATAAAAACACAATTCGGGTAGTAAGAGAGAAGGAAAAATGTGACCAAGATGAATAATAAATTTAAACAGTCATTTTACCTTGAAGAGCAAACTTTTTCAGTGACAAAGAAAGTTGGACCAAATATAAGGAGGTCTAAAAATTTTCACTCAGTAAATGTTAACTAACTGGGCTTCCCCGGTGGCTCAGATGGTAAAGAATCTGCCTGCAATGCAGGACACCTGGGTTCGATCCCTGGATCAGGAAGATGCCCTGGAGAAGGAAATGTTAATTGAATGCCAGTCTTGTGCCAGGCACTGAGCTAATTGCTGGAAATGCAGGTCAAGAAGCAACAGTTAGAACTGGACATGAAACAATGGACTGGTTCCAAATTGGGAAAGGAGTACATCAAGGCTATATATTGTCACCCTGCTTGTTTAACTTATATGCAGAGTACATCATGCGAAATGCCAGCTGGATGAAGCACAAGCTGGAATCAAGATTGCCAGAAGAAATACCAATAACCTCATACATGCAGATGACACCACCCTTATGGCAGAAAGTGAAGAGGAACTAAAGAGCCTCTTGATGAAAGTGAAAGAGGAGAGTGAAAAAGCTGGCTTAAAGTTCAACCTTCAAAAAACTAAGATCATGGCATCCTGTCCCTTCATTTCATGGCAAGTAGATGGGGAAACAGTGAGAGACTTTATTTGGGGGGGCTCCAAAATCACTGCAGATGGTGACTGCAGCCATGAAATTAAACAACGCTTGCTCCCTGGAAGAAAAGCTATGACCAATCTAGACAACATGTTAAAAAGCAGAGACATTACTTTGCCGACAAAGGTCTGTCTAGTTAAATCTATGGTTTTTCCAGTAGTCAGGTATGGATGTGAGAGTTGGACTATAAAGAAAGCTGAGTGCCGAAGAATTGATGGAATTTTGAACTGTGGTGTTGGAGAAGACTCTTGAGAGTCCCTGGGACTGCAAGAAGATCCAACCAGTCCATCCTAAAGGAAATCAGTCCTTAATATTCATCGGAAGGACTGATGCTGAAGCTGAAACTCCAATACTTTGGCCACCTAATGTGAAGAACTGACCCATTGGAAAAGATCCTGATGCTGGGAAAGATTAAAGATGGGAGGAGAAAGGGACGACAGAGGATGAGATGGTTGGATGGCATCATCAACCTGAGGGACATGAGTTTGAGCAAGCTCTGGGAGTTGCTGATGGACAGGGAAGCCTGGCGTACTACAGTCCATGGGATCGCAGAGTCGGACACAACTGAGCGATTGAACTGAAATGGTAGTCAAAACAGTGAATTTAAATCAAATGGACATTCCCTTCTCCAGGGGATCTTCCTCATCCAGGGTTTGAACCTGGGTCTCCTGCATTGCAGGCAAATCCTTTACCGTCTGAGCTACCATTATGATATGCAAAATAGATAGACAGTGGGAATTTAATGTTTGATGAGGCTCTTCCAGACTTAGGAATCGAACCAAGGTCTCCTGCATTGCAGGCAGATTCTTTACCAACTGAGCTATCAGAGAAGCCTCCAATGTATGATGTAGGGAACTCAAAGCCAGTGTGCTGTGACATCCTAGAAGGGTGGGATGGGGAGGGAGGTGGGAGGGGGATTCAAGAGGGAGAGGACATATGTATACCTAATGCCGATTCATGTTGATGTGTGGCAAAAACCATCACAATATTGTAAAGTAATTACCCCCTAGTTATATATCTATCTACCTACCTATCTACACAGCAATAAAGCAATTGGCCAGAGCCAAGGTTTGGGTTATTTCAGAGTAACACTGAAATCCCCTGGAAATCAGTATGCTTTTCTCTGCACTGTGAGGCCAGAGAAAGCTAAAGCTGGAAGAATGGGCTAAAGTGAAAACCCAGGGTTCCGAGGAAGAATGTTCAAAGACATCTAAATAAATTGCATTTGTTTCAAGAACTATACTCACATTTAACAGGAAAAGTACCCTATCTGACCCTGTAAGGTAATTTACACAGAAACATTGAATGGTATTATGCAGACACATGCAGCATATGACCACATTTTAGTATTTACATAAGGTATATTTATATTTGCTCAGAGTTTCTGTCCTACAACTTATTTCCTTATAAAAAACAATCTTTTTTGTAGACATTTCCAAAGAGTATTGCTTGATTTTTCTTCTTGCTTCCTTAACTAATTTTTCCCGAGAAAAATATTTCCCTTAAACGCCAAGTACTTTTTCAAATGATTAAATAGAAAAATAGTAAAGTTATTGATTAAATGTTCTCTTCTCTTTCTGAGTCTCTTCACTTAGGTTCAAGGCTACAGAGAAAATATGCATTAAGAAGACAAATAACAAAAATACATTTGCAGCCACTTTCATGTTTGAACGGGCTAGGAGGATTTTGTGTCTTGATTCTTTCAAATGTAAACGACATTCAGACTAGACAAAAGGGAAAAAATAGTCTCCAGGATTTCAGAAATGCTATAAAAAATTACCCACATCAATGTGGCAGAGTACCTTGTTTAAAAGCACTTCAATTAGATTCCATTGCTATAAATGGAGGGGGGGATCAAGCAACACAACCTGGGACCAGATAATAATGCCATGATGAATAAATACTGTTAAGTTCATGTTGATCATGATAATTTTCAAAGAATGGTAAATTCTTGAATGAATGGAGCATGTCCAATTAGCATCACATGACTCAAGTCCTTTTAGCACACAAATGTCAAGTTAATATTCCTAAAATACCACATCTGTAAGGTTAATAACAAAATTTCATAGCCCCTGGCTTCAAGGGTGCCAATCGGTTAGGTGGCTTTATCTCTTACTGCTTCCTAACGCATTCCACTGCATTCCATTAGAGACCCCCCAATACAAGTTCTCAGTCTACCATTAAGTTCTTTCTCTGCCAGCATCTTCAGTCATCACTCTCAGTCTACCTGTCAGATCCTAATCTCTTCCTAGCAATTTCTTTTTTTAAATTAACTTATATTAGAGTATAGTTGCTGTACAATGTTGTGTTAGTTTCTCCTGTACAGTAAAATGAATCAGCCAAACATGTACATATATCTTCTCCCTTTTGGATTTCCTTAACCATTCAGGTAACCACAGTGCATTAAGTAGAGTTCTCTATATATTATGTTCTCATTACTTATCTCATATACACTATTTTTTTAAATTTATTTTATTGAAGTATGGTTGATTTACAATGCTATGCAAGTTTCTGGTGTACAGCAAAGTGACTCAGCTATATATATATATATATATATATACATATATATATATATATTCTTTCTGTTTGTTTTTCAAATTTATACCATGTTGTGTTGGTTTTCACCATACAGCAATGCACATCAGCCATAATTATACATACATCTCTTCCTTCCCTAGCCTCCCTCCCCTCCCCTCATCACATCCCTCCAGGTGATCACCGAGCTCCAGACTGGACTCCCTGTGCTACACAGCAACTTTTCACCAACTATCCATCTTACACCTGATTGTGTATATATATTGATGCTACTTTCTCCATTCATCCCATTCTTTCCCTCTAGAACAAAAAATTTCAATATGTATGAAAACACAAAAGACCATGAAAAGCCAAAGCAATCTTGAGAAAGAAAAACAGAGCTGGAGGGATCAACCTTTCTGACTTCAGACTATACTACAAAGCTACAGTCATCAAGACAGTATGGAACTGGCACAAAAACAGAAATATGAACCAATGGAACAACACAGAATGCCCAAAGATAATGCCCATGCACCTGTGGGCACATTATCTTTGACAAAGGAGGCAAGAATATACCATGGAGAAAAGACAGCCTCTTCAATAAGTGGTGCTGGGAAAACTGGACAGATACATGCAAAAGAATAAAACTAAGACACTTCCTAACACCACACACACACACACACACACACACACACACACACACACACACACACACACACAAAATCGCTCAAAATGGATTAAAGACTTAAATGTAAGGCCAGAAAACTATAAAGCTCTTGGAGGAAAAACATAGGCAGTATACTGTTTGACATACATCACAGCAAGATCTTTGATCCACCTCCTGGAGTACTAGAAATAAAAACAAATATAAACAAGTGTGACCTAATTAAGCTTAAAAGCTTTTGCACAGCAAAGGAAACAATAAACAAGATTAAAACAAAACCCTCAGAATGGGAGAAAATAGTTGCAAGTGAAACAATTGACAAAGGATTAATCTTCAGAATATATAAGCAGCTCATTCAGCTCAGTATTAGGAAAACAGACCAATCAAAAAATGGGCAGAAGGCCTAAAAAATACATTTCTCCAAAGAAGACATACAGATGGCCAATAAACAAGTGAAAAGATAAACTTTTGATGCTATATATAAAATAGATAACCAAGCAACTTCTTTTGTGCCCAAGTAAGGCTTACCTCCAAGTATACAATCAAGTAAGTGACAAGCATTGACTGAGCATCTATTCTGTACCTATCATCAGGCTACAATGTCATAGAAGAGAAAGGAAGGAAGAATGATTAGATACATCAACACAAATCTTTGCAAAGTGCTAAGGTTAAAGGTCAAGATGTAGCTTTAAGAAACAATCCCAGTTCAAGGTCATATAACAAAGAGCTTAACTATGCAATGCAGAGAGAAAAGCAGCTACAGTTTAGAAGACTTAATTAGCCACTATTTTCCAACAAAGATAAGTATAGATAACCTCTTCATGGATCACAGACTTGTTATGGTGAAGGGGATTGCAGGGACACCCAAGATGGATGGCTTATGGAGAAAGCAAAGGAGTTCCAGAAAAACACCTATTTCTGCCTCATTGAGTATGCTAAAGCCTTTGATTGTGTGGATCACACTAAACTGTGGAAAATTCTTAAAGAGATGGGAATACCAAACCACCTTACCTGTTTCCTGAGAAACTTGTATGCAGGTCAAGAAGCGACAGTTAGAACCAGACATGGAACAACAGATTGGCTCCAAATTGGAAAAGGAGTACTATAAGGCTTTATATTGTCACCCAGCTTATTTAATTTATATTCAGAGTCACCAGTTTGATGGAAATGAGTTTGAGCAAGCTCCAGGAGTTGGTGATGGACAGGGAAGCCTGGCATGCTGCAGTCCCTGGAGTCACAGAATCAGACACGATTGAGTGACTGAACTGAACTGAACTGAACATCATGTGAAATGCCAGGCTGGATGAATCACAAGCTGGAATCAAGATTGCTGGGAGAAATATCAAAAACCTCAGATATGTAGATGATACCACTCTAGTGGCAGAAAATAAAGAGGAACTAAAGTGTCTCTTGGTGAAGTTGAAAGAGGAGAGTGAAAAAGTTGGCTTAAAACTCAACATTCAAAAAACTAAGATCATGGCATCTGGTCGTATCACTTCATGGCAAACAGAAGCGGAAAAAGTGGAAACAGTGGTAGATTTTATTTTCTTGGACTCCCAAATCACTGCAGACTGTGATTGCAGCCGTGAAATTAAAAGACGCTTGCTCCTAGGAAGAAAAGCTCTGACAAACCTAGACAGTATATTAAAACACAGACACATCACTTGGCCGACAAAGGTCTGTCAAATCAACACCTTGATCATGGACTTCTCAGCCTCCAGAACTGTGTTGCTCTGAACTACCCAGTCTACAATATTTTATTATCGCATCCCTAATGGACTAAGACAGGTGCATCATTACATTTTTTTTTTAACTTGAAGAAACTTTGGAGTGAGGGCTATGAAATCCCAGCATGGAAATTCCAGGGTTTATTTCAACTCATCAACACCTGGACCAAAGTACCATCTGGCACATGGAAAAAATCCAAGCAATTGATGTATGCTTCTACCTTAGTGCCTTTGTACTCTGGGTAACCAAGAAAATAAACGTATTTCCACACAAATAATTCCACCTAGTGAGTTCTCATGACTCTGCAAGAATTGAAAGATTCATTGATATATCTATGAAAGATTTATAAAATAAAATTTTTGTAATGTATTTATAAAATTGTATGTGTTTATGTATTTATAAAGTATCTCTTTTATGTACTTATAAAGTAATATTTCATTTAAAATCTCTGATAATTAGATTTTATATATTATTAGCACATGGCTTACAGTCTGCATCTGGAAGTAATTTGCAACTTGTTTATGAGTGTGTCCTTTGATTGTTTAGGTATTGTCAAGTTTTTCCCTTGTTGCTGTTGTCATTGCCTAAATGTTTTGTTTTTGATCAAAATAATTATAATAAGTTCTGGGTTTCATTTTTGGTATATGATTAATTTCTTTAATATTTTAATCAGCAGATACATTCAAAATATTCTCAGGAGTGTAGAATCTTTGTCTTCTAACAATTGGCTTGTTATTTTCTGAAAGGACCAGAAGTTATCTGGACTGCATCTGGATACTGAAATGGATAATCTAATTAAGTTTGATGTATACTATATTAGGTTATTAGTAAATAAACTAAAGCAAAATATTTCTTCCAGATATTGAAACAGACTTTGTCATATAATTCATACATTGACTCAACAGACAAAACCAGAAAGGATATATAAGTGTGTTATGCATTGAGAATGAAGAGATTAGGATTCTGTTAGAGAAGCCTGGAGGAACAGTGTTAACACATGACTGAAATAATTTCCTTTTTTTTTCTATATCCTACAAAAGATCAGGAAGTTATCACTCCTACCTCAAAAATCTGTAAAAGAGGAGGAGGAATAATGTGATATTTTTTAAAGTAATAACTTTCCACTAAATCATTGAAATCTGTTTCACATATATTTGAGGATTTTAGTTTTTTCTCCTCCATAAAATGTGCAATAAAACCATGGTGGTTTCTTTCTTTCTAAGACACTACTTTGGGGCTTCCTAGGTGACTCAGCAATAAAGTATCTGCCTGCCAAGGCAGGAGATGCAGGTTCGATCCCTGGGTCAGGAAGATTCCCTGGAGAAGGAAATGGCAACCCACTCCAGTACTCTTGCTTGGGAAATCCCATGGACAGAGGAGCCTGGTGGGCTAGAGTGCATGGGGTCACAGAAGAGTCTAATATGACTTAGTGACTAAACAACAAAAAAGGCACCAGACTACAGAAGCATTTTTCATGACTGCATCACTTGCTAACCTATGCAGATATTTATATTTTTATCCTTATTTTTACAGTATTTCAGAGGTGTCTGAACATCTTTTAAATGATTAAGTGATAAGACAATCGAGAGAGAGAAAGGGATGGTGACATCAGTCACAGCGGTTGCTTAAACGTGAGAGAATGAAGCAGCGTCTTCCGTACCCTAATGATGGCAGCTGACCAACTCAGGGTTGTGGTCAGATCCCAACAGGGTTCACATCAACAACCAGTTAGGCTGACACCAACATGTCTGCATCCCATTCCCATCACAGGGACAGCTCTTGAGAAATTGAAATGTGATAATTTAGTCTCCCATATTTCTGTTTTCTGTTAACAGAATCAATTTTAAGTTAGGTATTAAATCCACCAAAGAAGTATGTGTTTCATATTTGATAATTTTGTTGTATTTGCAGTCCTTAGAAACTCGCAGGAGCCTGAGAGAGCTTCAGGGTCACATGTGGTGACTCTAGGCAGTAGGTGCCACAATGCTGCAGGGGACATGTCCAGTTACAGGAATCATCATATTAGGAAAGCCCAAAGTTTTGATGTCCACATCAGGTATGTATGTAGAGTTGCCCCCAGCAAGATATAGTTCAGGAGGCCAGGGTCATTTTATCATAAGCAATTCTGCCTAAAAATCTGGTTGACATTTTACCCTGATCAGGTTACCAGTGGAACAAAGCTAGCAAGTTAACCACAGGTCAGATACTGACACAGCCAAGGAAGTGAGTTAACAGCTGTAATGCAGTTTTGAACATATTTGCAACACCCGTGAGACAATCCAGTGGTGATGGCATGTTGGTAGCTGACCAGTCCTGAACTCAGATGAAAGCTCTTGACTGAAAATATAAATTGGGGAGCTATTTGTATACAGGTAGTGTTCAACAATCTCATCTAGAGTGAGAATACAGAGTGAGGAGAGAAGAGGGATCCAGGACAAACCCTAAATCTCATACTTAGGAAAGGTTGTGACATTGAATATGCTATTGTTGTTTAGTTGCTAAGTTGTGTCCAACTCTTTGCAACCACATGGACTGTAGCCCGCCAGGCTTCTCTGTCCTTGGGATTTCTCGGCAAGAATACTGGAGTGGGTAGCCATCTCCTCCTCCAGGGAATATTCCCAACCCAGGGATTGAATCTGTGTCTCCTTCATTGACAGGCAGATTCTTTACCACTAAGCCACCAGGGAATCCCTTTGCATATGTTAGCAAAACCTTACATGACATGAGTTTTCAGCTTGGATTTAATCTTTATTGATTAAAGTAAGAATATTTAAAAGTAACATTTCCTGAATAAAAATTTAAGGGTTTTCCCCTGTATTTTCTAAAATTGATAGACTGTATATCCCTATCATTTTTCCTTTTGTAGAGTTTTCAGCTGCCTTCCTAACATCTCAAGAAAGAACTTATATCCCAAGCACATTCTTTAGACAGTATACATTTCCTGAATTTGACATTGCATTTATGTGTCATATCTATAAGAGTTTTATATACATAATTATGTATAAATTATCTATAGTTTAGTAATATATACATATACTTGCCAAATAAAATCAGGTGGTAGAGGAGGGCTGAGGAATAATCACTCAATAAGTAGGAGGAAAATCGATGAAAGTTCCATGTAGCAGAAGCCTGTAGAATAAAGAGTCCCCTTAAATAAACATGATATGCTTAACTTTGTGAAATGATGTTGTAATGATGATTTTAAAAGTTTGGTGAATTAGAATGGACATTTTTAATAGAATGGCAAGGGCATCAGCCAGACTGATTTGAGTAGGAAAAAGAACAGAGAGTGAAAGGCAGGAAAGAGCATGTGCGTAGAACTCTGAGCTAAGCTGTCTTTGAGGAAAGTGTATATACTGTGTATCTTAAAACCAATCGTACAAAACAACTGTGGTTTCACCTAAACACCAATTCCACCGCAAAAAAAAAAAAAAATTGTCATATTGTACTTGATTCTGCTGCTAGGAGATTCACATTTCTTGTCTTTGTTCTAGTTAGCTTTCTATCTCAAATCTAGATTTGCAACATGTTAGACTTCTTTCCAGAACTTGCTATCTGGATGCAAAGACTCCATATTTTCCCCAGAATTAAAGTACCATAACTCAAGGCTTGTATTCCTGACCATGGCAGGTGTCTCTATACTGCTGCTGCACTACTGGCGCTAAGCTTCTCTGAATTTTGCATTGGCATTAACCACTATCAGGTTTGATTTTCCCTGGGCTTCCTTTTTTCCCACCCATCATAGCATTCACTTTCAGAGTTACCTTCCTTTTTGGATACTTGTCCTGTCAAACAGAATTAGGCTTCCTAAATCCTTGGGAACTCAACAAAATCAGTGACAACACTTTAATATAAATGTTTTATTAGCAATTATGCTACAGGCATTGCTCTAAACACGTGCTAAAAGTGGAGGTAAAACCATGAAATTTTTTGAAAACCATGGTTAAAATCATATTTACTTCCAATCTCTACTTTCAAAAATTTTTCCTTTAGCCTTGCTGGCCGTTTTTCTAGCTCAGTACCCAGAAGTTGCTTCCAGTCCTAGATTTATGTCTTATATTTTGGGGAATTCTCAACCATAATCTTTTAAAGCACTATTTCTCTTTCACTCTCTATATTTCCTCTTTTCTGAATTTGCAGCGCATGTATGATGGACTTTGAAAATCTGTGTCTCCTAAGTCTCCTCTCACATTTTCTTTTCTATATCTTTGGGCTACATTCTTCTAGTTCATTTGCCTCTCTCACAACTGTTTCTAGTCTACTATTCAATGCATATATCTGCATTCCTTTTTATTTCAACAACTGTTTTACTAAGTTCTAAGAACTTTAATGGCAATTTTCAATACATCTGCTTTCTGTTTCACTATTTCTTATTCTTGTTTTATTATCCCCTGTACTTTTCTGGTGTTCCCATTCAATTCTTTATCTTTTAAAATATATTAAAAGTATTTGCTTTAATTTTTTTCAGATTGGTCAATGATTCCTGTGTTGGGAAGTATAGATTCCTAAGTCTTCTCAGGAACCCAGGAGATCATCATCTGTGTAAATCTGAAGTAGTTTCGTGGAGGCCCCAGCATTGGTAGTGTGGTGCCCAGTATTCAGGCTCTGTTAGGGAAACTCAGGCTATTTAATGTTCCTAAAGTTCAGTTCCTACTTATTCCCATAGATTTCTCTCTTTTTAAAACAGCATATCTACCTGTTGTCTCTGGAGATTTCCCTTTAACAGAGTTTGAAATATTTATGTGTTTTCTAAATTTTTATAAGTATTTATCCAGTATTTTTTAATGAGTTTGGACCAGATGGGAGAGGATTTGACATGTACTCAATTCTCTATTCACCTTCTTGAATCAGAAACCTTGTCCTTGGTCTTTGCCTGAGCTTTGCTTTCAATTAAATAATCAACCAGGGGAATAAAAAAAAAATTGTGGTTGAGTATGAAAGTGACTCACAGTCTCTTTAGAGATATTCAACCACTGCACATTCTAAAATGATGCTCTAAGCAGACTTGGGGACCAGAGGGCATGTGCTTGTGGTCGGAAAACTGGACTGGCCATTACGAACCTCTATTCTTAGCTCTGCTCTTGATTTTTGAAATAGCCTGGGGTAAAAGCTGCTGTCTCAGCTCACTTATGGATGCTTCTTACTAACCTCAAAAGACCTTTCCCCTCAATTCAGTTTGAAAATATATCTCAGCTATGAAATTGGCTAGGAGTTTTTAAGCCCCAAATTTTCCTATCCCACAAAATCAAGACCTTGAATTAAAAAAAAAACTAACCAATTAAGATTTTCCTTCCTTTTCTCCCCTCATCCTTCTCTAGACACAAAAGGGAACTCATTTCTTTCATCTTTCTCTTTCAATCTCATTAGCCAACACTTAAAACAAATACTGCTCTCTTTCATGCTCACTTTTTCTAATCTTCTAAAGTGTTGTAGTCTCCACATTGAATGAAAATTTTAATAAGAATTTGATCTTAAAATACTATGTATATATTTTAAGGGTCACAAAATTGTTTTTAAAGATTTCATAGAAAAGTATTTTCAAATATATAAGAAATTTGATCACTGGACAGAAAAACCACAACTAAAAATGATCGCAAATTTCATAATTGAATCTAGCAACATGGGAAGAAAAATCGTAGGTACTATAAAATTTTTACTGCAGTTTCATTTTTATAAAACTGTGATAATTTAAAAAAAACTTACCATCGATGGAATAGAAAGTGAGAAGAAATTACGGTGTATATTTACCCGTGCCATACTAATACATAATTTTGGTAGGAAGATGTTCTTTTTGTTTTCATTACTTTTTTCAGTGATGTGAGTCATAAATTCACCTACCATATTCTTTTACTCAACTCAAAGGTCTTAGACATCAGCAGAGTTTATCCACAGTTTCTATCTTAAATACCTTGCTTCTCTTGAGTGAGATAAAGAATGAGAATAATGGGGCCAAAAGTGATAATGGGCTGATAAGAGCTAGTTTGGAAAGAGTTCAACAATGGCCTCTTTCACGTGATCCAGACCAATAGCTCTAATGACTCCGCTAGCCAAGACATCATTTAAAAATACACGATGTAAAATGATTTATATTAAATATACGTGATGATCTCTATCCCCATCCCAACCTAAAGAATGAGAGATTTAAAAATTATAATAATGATGAGAATATGAAAGGAAACTGAGATATCAATACATATCTGGAAGATTAAAAGTAAATGAATTAATTAATTATAAATAACTTAAAAGAGCAGAGGGAGCTGAAACCCAAGGGCCAGAAGAGAAGATACTGATGAAAAAAAGAATCATTCCACAGAACTCTGAAAAAGTATAAGATTTAGAAGTGCAAGAATCATGGAAGATGTAACAGGGAGACAAGCTGGAAATGAGGGCAGCATTAGTCAAAAGTCTGTGAATCAGAGCAGTCAGGTCTCTTCCTCTCTCACACAACTGGGCAAGGATTCCTTCCCTCAGTGGAAGAATAAGGAAGATTTATGCTCTGGAGAAATTTATTCAGGAAAGGGCATGTATACGGTGGAAACTGATGGTGGGTAAATGTCACTCAACAGTGGAAATCCCAGCTCCCTTACTGAGCCAATCCCCTTAGTGTTAGAAGCCTAAACAGATAAAAGACTAGAATATTCTCCAGATAACCTGAAGAGCTTCTGAGAAAAAAAAATTCTTCCACAAAACCACCATGGAAGGCATATACCTCAGTGAATAGACTGAGCACCTTGGAGTAAATTCTAAGAGTTGATAAAGTTCATCCCTCAGCCCGCTTCAATACACATCAGCATCATGATCATCACCATCATTGAACTTCCAGTAAATCTCTATCTGTTCCTTCACTCTTAAATATGAATGGACATCCAAGATCATCAGACATTTGAACAAAGCCTCTAGCATAAAAGAGAAGGACTCAAACAAATAAGAAAAGGAATACCTAAGGACACAGACTAATAAAACTTTTTATGAAGAAAGAGTTAAATTAAAAGAACAGGGAATAAAATAGTAAAAAGAATAAATAAATAAAGGAAAAATTCAGAGGCCCCAAAACATAAAGTTTATAGATTGAAAGGGCCACTAATTACCCAAAAAAATGAATAAAGGAAGGGAAATCATCATCAGAGTTCAAAACTCTAGAGATAAACAGGAGTTTCTAAGGGGTTACAGAGATTATTTACAAACAGGTCATACACATGGAGTCAGTGGCATTTTATTTCTTAAAAGAAACATTGATGCTAAACGATAATATTTCCAAAATTCTGAGCCAAAACAAAATTTTATACTTAGTTAATATATCAATCAATCATGTGCATAATATAATGATATTTTCTGACATGCAGGGATTCAAAAAGTATTTAGAGGTGATATGCACCCTCTAAATACTCTTTAATATGTAATTAAGACATATCTTGAGAATGAAAGGCAGTGTATTAAAATGATACAAGGCATAGATCCTAGATTCAGAATCCTGGATTTGAATATTGACTCTTCCACTTTCTAGCTGTGTGTCATTATGAAAATTGTTAACTGTTATATACCTTAATTTCCTCATCTGTAAAATGGATATAATAATAGTACCTACCTCACAAGCATACTCACTGTCCATGCATGTAAACAGTGCGGAATACCATTATCATCATGGAATATCATGGAAGATATGGGCTTACTATCCAGGATATAGGAAATTCTACACAGGGTCAGAAAACGTAAGTTCAGATGACAGCTGCACATCCAAATCTGGAGAGTAATCCATACTAGGGCAAGAGGTTGGAAGGCTCAGGATGAGGTGTCCAAGGGGAAATGGATCTGGTGCACTATTTGGAACTGTGAAAATTTAGAAAAATTATTATAAGAAGATGACAAAATCTTTGCATTTGGAATATAATATCCATAAGCATAAAGAAAAATAAACAACTTTTAAAACTGCATACTAAAAAAATTTACCTTTAGTAAAAAATAAAAATTGTGTAAAATATAATCATATCATTACTTAACTCCATAGTTAAAAATAGCTACCTCATCATAGGAATGTAAATAGCAACTAATTGATTTAACTGAAGACAGTAATATAATTATAATGAGAAAAAGGGGTGGAGATGGGAATCAGTAGGAGGCAGTGAGTAAGTAGTCCTCAAGTACTATACCAAGAAGTCAACAGATGGTGACTGAAACTCGCAAATCAGTAAGCATCAATATAAGGATATTATTTAGAGATATGGAGGTAAATATCAGAAGATATAGCTAAAAGGAAGAGTGGTTTTCTCTACAAAAAGGGACAGAATGGGCACAGGAGACCTGCTTTTCGGTATATGCTTTCGTACTTTATAAGTTAAAGCTATTACTTTTTGTTGTTGTTTAGCTGCTCACGTCTGACTCTTTTGCCACCCCATGGACGATAGCCTGCCAGGTTCCTCTGTCCATGGGATTTCCCAGGCAAGAATACTGGAGTAGGTTGCCATTTCCTCCTCCAAGTTTGTTTATAAATTATCATAAAACAATAAAATAAAAATTACAAACAGTAACTGAAGAGAACCAAGGCATATAAAAATTCATACCTTCATTCAGACATTATTGAACCCCTACCACATGCCAGATGGTGTAGATCTTGAGTGTGTGAAAATGCGTAAAACAATTCTAGGCTTAAGAGGCTCACCCACTAGCAAGGGGATTCAACAGAAAATCCTTAACGGGAGCCAGTTTGGTAAATGTGGTGATAAAAATGTGAAGAAAGTATTCTGGAGAACAGGTGACAAGTCCATTTGCTCTACCCAGGCAGGTGAATTTTCTTAAAACAATGTTTTGAATAGATAATACATACACATTACAGAAGTCAAAAGATCTAAAATAACTTATATGGTGAAATTTCAATCTCCCTGTCTTCCTTGGTCTTTAACAACTTTTCACCTCCCAAGGGCTAATAACTGTTACCAATAACTGTGTATTTTTCTGAAGATATTCTATGCATTCTGAGCATATAAATATATATTCATACATAAGTGTTAAAATAGACTTGAACACAAATGGCTGAATGTAATACAGATTTCTGCATAATAGTTTTCACTTAAAATATTATGAAAATCATTCCACATTGGACATATAGAGCCAAGTATTTTTTAATGATGGCAGAGTATTTCATTGTACCATAAACTATTTAAACAGACCCCTCCTGCTACATGTTTAGGTCACTGACTACTGCAAACAACACTGAAACATCTTACTACATATACTACTTTGCAAATGTGCAAGCATATCGGGATATGTTCCTAAAAGTGGACTTTCTAGGTAAAAGCAAGTCTTGAGTGTTCATGCTGAGAGTAACAGATAACCTAATGTCAGATTTTAATTGGATAACTTAAGTGAACATTTGCAACAAACCTACATGGACTTTAATAAAATGAGTTTGATCTTGAATCTAGTTAAATCAATAAGGTAGGAACACTCCATTAAGTACATCTTTGAAGATAAATGAAACCACTCTCTACTTCACTAACCAAGGTTTTGGTATTGAAACTGACCTTCAATTTGCCTATGGGATTTAATCTGTCAGTTATAACCCAGGTCAAATACCGATATGATCATTTGTCAAACCCCCAAATGACCTTTCCTATTACTACATATAGAAATATTTGTCAGTGAAGCTAAAATATAATTCATTTTCTTACTCCCAAGGGCACTTCCGTTTCACATTGCTTTACTTCCTGTTGCCCTCTCTATATAGCTGGGTTTGAATGATTATCACATCTCCGTCACTACTCCCTTGACAAGCAAGACTCCAAGTCCCTAGACCAATCTCAGAACAATGTCACAAGGTTAAAATCTGGATCTACCTCCCACTTAAAATGTAAGTTGCTAAATATAATGAGTTCATAACTGAAAATTTTCAAATTAAATGATATGCTTATGCAGGCCTCTGCATAAAGGATACCCTTATCTGGTTACAGAAGATTTATTGTTGTTTCTTAATTTTTCAAATTGCATTGCTTCTGTCATTCTGTACATTTCAGGAACAAGTAGTTATTTCTATAAGCATTATTGGTTGTATCCAAGCTGCCCTGACTGGTTTCTGAACCACTTGGTAAGTAGCGTATGGTCTAAGAATTGGATAAATCATTTATTCTCTTCATTGTCTAATCAAATATTATTTTTCTGATGATTAGATTTCCTTGTCTACAATTCAGTAAGAGATTTAAGATGATGAAGAAGTATGTAAACTATGTTAAATTGTACATCGTAAAATTAGAAATGGCTGTTATTCAGTCTTCACTCAAGTGGATTTTTTTAAAGTCCTTGAATATTAAAGCAGGCTCTTAAAAAGAAAATAATTAGCAATCTAGGCCATAACTGTTATTTAGTAAAACAACACAAAATCTCATCTAGGACAGGAGGACCATATTGCTATCTTTCTGAGAGGTACCAGTGCAAAGGCTTAAAGCTCTGCCTTCTAAGAAGCAGTGAAGGTTTGGAAATTAATAGTTTTGTCAGAAATGCCCTGGATTATTAGAGAGCTGATGATCTTTAGTTTGGTACCAATTTCTCAACATTTAGGAGATTCGTTAGCTGACCAAAGAAGGAAAAACTGTTCATTGCAGATACTAATGTAATCTTAAGTTACGTCTCTGTTATTAAAGGATAATTGGTTTATTAAGTGTAAAGAACAGAATTTTTTGTTTTCCTTTAAGAATACATGTTTTTAGAAAAAATTCATGGTTGACTCAAAAATCAGTAGGAAGACTGGATAATCAAGATAAAGAAATAAAACTATAAGCCTCTTCTGTCTATCTTGTTAATGATTTGTATGGTATTTTATGCCAAAGATTTATTTTTAAATATTTTACTTTCTAAACCATTTTTTATTGTCTAAAAAAAATTTGAACATGACGGGAAATATTCTGATGGCAGGAGAAAATCTGCCTAATATCAAAAATTAGCTTCTAATGTAGCCACAAATTGAAAAATGTCTTGGCAGGTAATTGAGGATTAGCAATATCACAACAGAATAAAGGAGGAACTTGGATATCTTGGGCCTTTAATGAATCAATTTAGAATCACTGAACTTTCTATAGCACAAAACAATGTACTGGCTTACTCCCTCATACAAAGCACAATAAGTGTGTAGTAATACATTTGTATCCTTTCTTGGTGCCAGTTATGAGCAAAACAATGACTGAGCCAGTAGTAGAGCCATTCCATTCGGCCTTCCTCGGTAGAGAGAAAGGCACATAGTCGCAAAGAACCCACAGAAGTAAACTTGTCAATTACTATTGTACAATAATTTGGATGTTTCGTTCAGTGGAAATTTAGAGCAAGAGGCCCCTTCTTCTTCAGTAATTTCAAACAAATCTGCAAATTTATAGAAGTCCATTGGGCATGAGTACCCTCTACTATCACAGGAATTCTGTACATCAGGATGATATTGTCTCTTGTGTATGAACCTAAGTATCTGGGCAATAAGGCATAATGCTCAAGAGATTCCTAGGGAGGTCATATTCTTAATTTCTACAGCTTGACAGGTGGAATTAATGACATTTTCCCACGTGGTTTATGTATGTGTAATAATTCATAACACACAAATATATCCACAAAAGATTCTGCCGTATCTGCAACTCCATGAAACTTTCTCTTTATTCCTCTTTGCCTCCCTGTCAATCTGCTGAGAGTAAAATATGCTGTTTTGTGGGCTCATTCTCTGACAAGCATAATTTAAGCATAATACATTATCTCACATAATCCTCTCCACTTTGGGAGAGTATGCGGAAAAGAGTTAACTAGGCATCTTGACTGTTATTCTCTGAAAGGTCTACCTATAAGTTTCACCCTTGACTGGCATCTAGGAACTTGGATTTTAGGAGGGTTCCCACCATTTCCAGAATTGGTAAGAGTAGCTCACTGTGCCTAAATTGCTTACACAATACTGTTTATGTTGAATATCTGCTTTCCTTCTGGGTGTCTGGAGCTTGATGCATGCCAGGCTGAGGACATCTACGAGTTATTTTAACCTCGAATTAAAAACCTAGGTATTGAGTCTCTTATTCACTTCCTGAGTGGGCAACTTCTCACATGTGTTGTCATAACTCACTGTTGAGAGAATTAAGCATGTCTTGTGTGACTCCACTAGGAGAGAAAAAATGGAAGCTCGTGCCTAGTTTTCCTAGACTTTGTGCCATGTGCCTTTTCCCTTTAGGATTTTAGTTTGTGTCTTTTTACCAGAGTAAATTATAGCTGTGAGTATGAGCATGTCCTGAGTCCTGTCATTCCCTGGTGGCTCAGACAGTAAAGAACCTGCCTGCAGTGCAGGAGACCCAGGTTTGATCCCTGGGTCAAGAAGATCCCCTGAAAAAGAGAATGGCTACCCAGTCCAGTATTCTTGCCTGGAGAATTCCATGGAAAAGGAAGTCTATGGGGTCACAAAGAGTCAGATATGACTGAGCAACTAACACACTAACCTCAGGGAACCTGACACAGAGAGTGAGTATTCTTATTAACCACATTATATTAGGAGAAAACTAAAGTACACAAAGATTTAGGAAATCTCAGGGACTTCCCTGATGGTCTACTGATTAAGACTTTATCTTCCAAGGCAGGGGGGCTGCAGGTTAGAACCCTGATTAGAGAGCTGAGATCCCACATGGCTTGCAGAGAAAAAAAATAGAACATAAACAACAGAAGCAATATTGGAACAAATTCAATAAAGACTTTTTAAATGATCCACATCAAAAAATATTTATAAAAATAAAATATATTAAAAAAAGATTACAGAGATCACAAAGTTATCATCAAGGCTTTTAGTAAAGATCAAAAATTATTCTGTAGGACATAACAGTACATCATACCCTTATCTTCTACTGATTCTGACATGGATACAAAATATAGTTTCCATAGACTTCCCTGTTTAACTAGCATTCAGTGACAATGTTCTTTCCACCTCCTACTACAGAAATTTAATTAATTCACTCATTAAATATATACATATGTATACAAGTGTACTGCTAGACACTAGACTAGGAGTCAGAAAACTGCAAATCACAAGACAAATTGAGCCTGCCACCTGTTTCTGTGCATCCTGCATCCTAAAAATGGCTTTATATTTTTAGTTTTAAAAAAGGGAAAATAGTAATAATACTCTGTGATATTAAAATTCTGATGAACTCAAATTTTGGTGTCTACATATGATGCTTTGGGCTTCCCCAGTAGCTCAGTGGTAGATAATCTGCCTGCAATGCAGGAGACACAGGTTCAATCCCTGGGTCGGGAAGATCCCCTGAAGGAAGTCATGGTTGTCCACTCCAGTATTCTTACCTGGAGGATCCCATGGACAGAGGAATCTGGTGGTTTACAGTCCATAGGGTCACAAAGAGTTAGCCATGACTGAGCGTCTGAGCATATGATGCTTCACTGCAACCATCCATGTCCAATGGATTACACATTTTTGTGATTGTTTTCATACTGCATGGCAGAGTTGAGTAGTTGCATCAGAGATCATAGGGTTCTCGAAACCCTTTACAGAAAAAGTTTGAGACTTCCCCTCTAGACCCTTCATGGTTAAGTCTTCCCTCTCCTAGCTGACCTTATATCACTTGTATTATTCTCATCTCCCACATATCATTTCTCCAATCAGCTATCCTGAGAAAACTCCCTTTTCTAAAAGCTAGCGCCCATGTTTGATGTTTCTGTTCCTGTGAATGTGAAAAAAATCACTTTTCCCCCCCTTGAACTTCAGTTTCCTCATCTGAAAAATGGAAAAAATATTATAATCATAGTAAAATTCCAAAAATTAAATGAAATAATATAGATTAAAAATCATAAGAACTCATGAAATCATGCTTGCTACCAGTAGTAGTTTCTATAATATTCAATCATCCTTTAATCTCTTAGTATATCACAGATCTTGTTATAGCTGGTCAATAAAAAAAATACTTTATTAGCACTGCAAAGTAGAAAGTAGCCAGCATGTTACTGATTGGTGTAGGGAGAATTTCTGCCAATTTCTTCTTTTTTCTGAGTTTCAGCATCCTCGTTGCTAAACACACCTGTGGTATTACCCATTTTTCCTTGAAGGGCACTTCAAAGAATCAGGTACATCCTTTCTCAGATCCTTGGTCTGAAATGGAACTCACAGTCAAGATGTCTTTTCCATGATCCCCAATATCCAGCCTCCTTGTACCACAACAGCTTCTAAACTCTGGGTTATTCAGCATTGTCACTTGATCAAAAAAAAAAAAAAAAAAAAAAAAAAAAAAAAAAAAAAACCTCATGTAGGTATTAGAAGTCATTTTGAAGAGGCTGTCCTATATCTCAGTGCAATTTCTTAATTATCCACTACAGAATAACTTTGGCTTTTATCAGATTGTAACTGACCTAATTTGTGAAGACTCCAGTGAAAGAGTCTCATTAAAAGCCTTCATCTCTTTAGTAGCCTCTCTTTTCTCCCACAAATGAGCTAGGTCAGAATGGCCCAATACAACCAGCTGGGAAAATTACAAAGTCATTTGTGAAACTTCTGAAGGGACTTGCATGGAGTGCAGTCTCTAAGAATTGGTAACAGACATGTACTGGCTGGACATGGGGTTGGGTGTGGTTGCAGGAGTAACAGTACTTTAGGAAATGTCTGGCAAAATATATTTTTACTACTCCACTTTCCTTTACAGAAAAGCTTTAAGAATCCCTGGCTACTGCCCTTTCGATAGATAATATTGTAATCCAGAAGACATTTTACTTTGACCCTTGTGTTTCATGTGAAACAGATACAATGAAACAATTCTCAGTAACAATATCATTCAACCAGTATTTATCATGTCTGCTGCTGCTGCTGCTAAGTCGCTTCAGTCGTGTCCAACTCTGTGCGACCCCATAGATGGCAGCCCACCAGGCTCTCCCACCCCTGGGATTATCAAGTCTACTACATGCAAAACATCCCTACTATTGAGGCTGAAGCTGTTAGGTATTCCCATAGTAATACTTCACAACAACTTCAAAATCTCAGTGACACACAACAATAAGCACTGACTTCTTGTTCACAAATGTTAAGTGGCTGAGAAGGCTCAACTTCAGACAGCAGTGGCTTGTGTGGTTATACGCCACTTATCTCTCTGCTTCCTCTTGGGACTGGCAGGTTATCCAGGGAAAACTATTATCACAACAATGGCAGAAATATTGGGTTGGCCAAAAAGTTTCTTTGGGTTCTTCCATAAGCGGTTGAAGGAAAAACTTGAACAAAATTTTGGCCAACTCGAAGACAAAGGCTTCTTCAAGACACAGAACTGAAATACTGTACCTTCTGTTCCTTTTCTCAGGAAGTCACATGGCCAATTCTGAAATCAAGAGGTAAGGAAGTATTCTCTATTCATAATGAAACTATGCCAAGTGGATATAGGAAGGGGTACAGATCCAGGACCAACATTTCAAGCTACTACAGAGACATAGGATAAAACAGTCTCCCAGATCCTAGGGATCATCTAGTCCAACTCTGAAATTTCAAAGACATGAATTCAAATATCAGACAAGTTAAATAGCAGCTAGCCCAAGGAAACCATGTTTTCGGTATCCTGATGAATCATACATACCATGATCTTCCCTCTGAAGGAATAAGAGATTAGATTGAACGAAATCACCCGTCATATTTGGCTGTTAGGCTTTGTTGACAGGTTATGAAGCTGAGACAAACCAGAAGGTAATAGGGGGAAGTTTAAATAGAAAACAAGAAAAGAAAGCTGAGATAGGTGTATTACTCTGGTGTCTAACTGGATAGCAGGATGGATCATGAGAACTATGATTCAAGGCATAACAAGTCCTTTGGAGGCTTAGGGGGAAAGATAAAGCTGAAGTCCTATAGTAATTTGAGCAGAGAGTGTTGAGAGGAGAAAAATTCCTCCCTCACTTCTGAGGCTCTGGGCCTCTTTCCATGTACTTCTGCAGTCCTACCCATGACGGGTACAGGAATGACAATCACATTTAGAATTCCCAGTGGACACCCCAGCCTACCAGAGAATGTGCTAATGCATCCCTTTCTACCAGGGGATGGCATTTAGAGTTCCTGAGGGTAAGGCAGTTTAACTCTGGGATTCTGTATTAAAAAGACTTTTTATATCTCATATAAAAAGTTGGAGTGAGGTCACCAATTGGACTGAGAAACTAATCCAAAGCTATTCTTACACTGAAAAAATTAGTACACAAGAAAATGAAGCTAAATTAATGATAAGTAACTAAGCAATAGGTTATCGTTCAGAGTCAGCATTGGATGAAGTACGTGGAGCTGGGCATACTATAAAGGGAAACCTGAGAGGTCCCAGTTCCAAAGATCAAAGAACGCAAGGGACTTCCCTGGTAGTCCTGTGTTTAAGACTTGGAGCTCCCAATGCAGAGGGCCCAGGTTCGATCCCTGGTCAGGGAACTAGATCCTGCATGCCACAACAAAGATCAAAGGATGCAGTGATATGGAAATCCCAAGACTTACAGCTATTCTATTTGTTTGTTGTTGGAGTACAATTGCTTTACAATGTTGTGTTATTTTCTGCTGTACAGTGAAGTGAATCAGCTATATGTATACATATATCCCCTCCCTCTTGGACCTCCCTCCCACGTCCCCCCATCCCACTCCTCTAGGTCATCACAGAACACTGAGCTCAGCTTCCTGTGCTTATAACAGGTTCCCATCAGCTCTGCTTTACACGTGGTAATGTACTATTCTAATATAAAGTCTTATATGGCAGTTCTTTGCACCCTGTGATATTTTCATATTACCTTTTAGTTGTTAACTAGGCATAGGTGCAAAGATGCTTCTTTCTCAGCTCCCGCTAAAGCTCTCATTCTCCTCGAGCTTTTGTTAACTGCTCTATTTCATCTACAAATTACCTTGTGTCAAACAACTAATGATTCCTTGACTATGCCATATTACTTGACAACTTGATGCTTTTTGCACGTATTGACACTTCCTGCCTAGAATCGCCCTGAACTTCCTTTTGTACCGAGAAAGCAAGTTCTTTGAGACTCAACTTCAGCATTGCTTCTTATGGGTCAATCTTCTCTGTCTACTTCCCTCACTACTTACATTAATACATTTCAGAGAAGCTAGGTGTATCTCTACTTTGGTTTTGTTCATACTGTATTCCTGTTATTTTAAATATGTGTGCTTTCTCCAAGAAACCATGAACTACTAAGGAATAGAGGTGATCTTATTTTTTGTGGGCACAGAACCTAGCAGTGTCTAATAAGCTCTTTAAGGTAAATAAGTGGTCATTGAATGAGTAAAGGGAGAAGGGACATACTGATTTTCTATGATTACTCCTCAAAAAAGTAGCTTCTCCATTTCAGGAGAAGGAAGACTTTTATTTTGGTTTTGCTTTCTATGAAGTTTCTAATGAAGATAATGATAATTCTTCCTGTATTATTTTGCAGAGGTCTGTTTTTCTCTGCCATCGAGTATGAGAGGCAAGTGGAAATGAGAGATAAAGCCAAATGGGTTAGAATCCAAGTAGACTTTGGATGGAAACATGGACCCAGAACATGAGTGGGAGTGTGGGAGTGAAGGAAAATAACCAGGAGCCAAGATAATTGTCCTGATCTGAGCTGGAGTATGAAGGAACTGGCTGGGTGGTCTGGCTTCCCTAGGAAAGGCAAGGACTCAGGGAAGACCATTTGCTGAAATGCTGCAGTGGTTAGTAATGGTAATTCCTCAAAAGGCTGAGGATGAAGACCACACCATTGACAAATTCTCTAATTTCTTATATATCATGGCTTGCATATATCATGGCTAAAAATGATGTTTGATAATCATGACAAACTGATGATTATATTCCATTTCTACGTGGCTATGGTATTTACCAGTATTTATTTATTTTGAGTGAAATCACTGGCTATTATTAAGGCCATTTGTACTACCAGTAAATTATGCTTTGTTTGGTTTTTGACAGATGCACAAAGGCTTATATTTCCATTTTACACTCAATCTCTAGATTTACTCGGTATTCCCACTTGTTAATCCAGACCTGTGCTTAGGGACTAACACAGATAGATAATAAGCATCTGCAACTAGTAATAATTCATGAGTTTCCAAGGAAATTCTGCTATGAATATCCAATGTTTGGTCCATTACTGGAACATATAACCACACACAGTATCTACATTTGTTGTTATTTAGTTGCTAAGTCTTAGCTAAATCATGACTCTTCTGTGACCCCATGGACTGTAGCCCACCAGGCTTCTCTCTCTGTGGGATTTTTCCAGGCAAGAATACTGGAGTGAGTTGCTATTTCCTCCTCCAGGGGATCTTCCTGACCCAGGGATCCAACCTGAGTCTACTGCATTGGCAGGTGGATTCTTTACCACTGATCCACCAGGAAAGCCAAATATCTAGATTAAGACATCTTAATTCAAGTAACTATAGCATCTTACTTATCTAGAAGTCACCACTTCTACTATCTTCATTATCTAAAGTGCCATTGGTAACACTCTCAATTATATACTTTGAATGAACATAAAAGAACCTTTCAGTGATAAAATATATGATGATAAAATTTATACACTAAAGCTGATGAACTTTAATTAAATGTCCCTTAGAGTCTATTTACTTCTGTTCTAGCACAATTGTAATCAAGTTAGCTAAATCCCTCTTCAGCTAAGAGAAAATAAACAGCAGAGTAGAAAGAAGTGCAACTATTTAGGTAAAGTTTCTTGAAAATAGGAACAATGAAAAGGCAGTGAGAGATCAAAACTATAAGAATAAGATAACTCAAAAAAATTAAACATAGAACTAGCCATAGAAACTAGCAATTCACTTCTGTGAATATATTCAAAAGAAGCAGAAGCAGGGACATGAACAGATATTTGTGCAACAATATTCATAGCAACATTATTCACAATAGCTGAAAGGTGGAAGCAACACAGGTATCCATCAACAAATGAATGAATAAACAAAATGTGGTATATAAATCTAATGCATTATAATTTGGCCTTCTAAGGAAAGAAATTCTGACACATATTGTAACATAGATGAACCTTCAAAACATTGTGTTAGGTGAAATAAACCGTTCAAAAGGGGACAATATTATATGAGTTCACCTATATGAAGTACCTAGAGTAGTCAAATTCATAGAGACAGTAGGATGAATGGTGATTGCCAGGGAATGGCAAGAGGGAGGAAAGGGGAGGTTAGTGCTTAATGGGCTTCAGTTGAGGAAGAGGAGAAAGCTCTGCAGATGAATGGTAGTGATAGTTTGCCGAGTCCTGTGAATGTACTTAATGCTACAGACTATACACTTAAAAATGGTTAAAATGGTAACTTTTATGTCGCCTTAAAAGATTAAAAATCAAAAATACCCTAAAAATCAAACACAAAAACTTAAAAATATAGATGTCTGGTCCAGCAGGGATATGCACAAACAGCTGTGAACATACCAATGGCTTCTTCTAAATATCTCTGTATGGTATGTAGTTTAATAAATAATGCTAACAATAATCATAATCTTATATCATAAAATGGCTAAATTATACAAGTCCTTAGTACTCTGCTAAAAAAGGGAGAGAGAGAGAAAAATATGGTCCTTAAAAAACTGTTCAAAATATTTGAAATTAATCATGGTATTATCTTTAAAGGGGCAAATTCTATAACTTAAAAGAGTGATCCCATGAGTGCGTTAATATAAATGTTAGCCAATATTTGCCAAAATATCTAACACACTCCCTAGAATTATAGAAACCAATTGTTAAATGTTGTTTCCACAAGTTACTCTTTTTAATGAAGGAAAAAAGCTAGTAAAATGGATTTCTTTCATTTAATTTCCTGTTAAAATGTCATAAAGTTTGGGAAAGTGTATTTGTTATGACTGCCAGCAATGTCACAAACAGACAGGAGCCAAAGCTTTGTCATATTCTATTCTGAATTCTGGTAGAAAAGAGGCCTTTTAGCAGGAACAAAAATAATTTTTACCGAAACATTAGCCAAGAAAAATCCCTTGAAAACAATATTCTGAGAATGGCTTAAACTCTCAATAGAAAAGCAATCAAAATCAAAATGCCATCTCCCAGGGTCAAGGCCCAATGTGCCACCCATTGGGAAGCCTTCAGTGGTGTCCTTTTGAATATAATGCTGGGGTTTGAAGCTTCACTTAGGCCCTTAAGAGTCTGTTGTGGCTACACCGAATATTTTTTTTTTTTCACTTATAGGATTTGTTTTTTTCTTATGATAGGAAAATGTATGATGACATTTTGCAGGGGTAGGGTGTGAAGGGAAAATATAACTTGGGGTTTAAGCATAAAGCAAATATTTAATCTCATTCTTGCTGAATTTAATTCCATTAGTCTTGGTGTTTTACTTGGTTAAGTGTTTAAGAAAATATCTGAGTACATTTTTTAAAGTTTATTGCCTAATGGAAAGGTAGATTAAAACATTTAAGTCCACAAATACCAATTGCTTTTGAAAGGGCTCAAATAAATTTGTGCTTAAATAAAAAGAACAGAGAAAAAGATGATTTGTAATTGTCAGGAAGAAAATCTTGGAAAAATGAAGACTGCTACTCAAGACCTAAGAGTTTTATTCTGGATATAAGACCTAATTTAAAAAAAATTCTTAGACTTTAAAACCTGACTGCTCTCTGTATTCATCACCTAATACATCTTTGAGTACAAGTACTTAATCTCTCTGTTCACATGTGTGTAAAATGGGAACAGTATTGGCTGCACAGAGTTATTATAAGAGAGTTAATAAAGGTAAGTTATTGTCAGAAGACAGACCCTTGATAAATGGTAGTTATTCCTATGATATTACTGAATAGTACTTTCAGCTGCATCTCTTGAAACTGTAGTTCTGCCTGTGGGAGAGCATTTCAGCCTACTGAAAACGAATCGGATTATACTTTTGGAATCACAGGTAAAAAGCAAAACCAACAACTGTCTTTTACCTCTGAAACAACTTCCTCAGACTCCCACGATGCAGAGTGACCTTAAAATTCAGCAAATGCTCCCCAACTAGATCAACAGCTTCCCAAAGGGCCAGGAAAAAGGATAAATACTTTTTTATTACCTCGGTCAGTCACTGAAACTGAGCCTGAAAGTAAGTCAAGAGTGTAATATGATTGCAAGCAAATTCAGGAGGCCTGGGAGGAGGCTGTATAAGAAACGAGACAAGTGGAACAAGGCTAAAGGAAGAGAGAAATACTTCTACGACGAGCTCCTCAGCCACAGCCCACCTCCCTTCTCCTATGTTCTGTCATGGAGAGAAGGGAATGAGTCTACAAAAACATCCCTGTGGAAGATGGTAGGGTCAGGCCTTCATCTGCTACAGGAACTATCTAGAATAAACTCTGAAATCTACACTATTTAATTGGCTCTTCAGGGACACTCCATGTGAACAATAGCCTAAGAGTACTTTAGGGGAGTATAGGATGGGTCCCAACCATTGTGCTCGTTTTCCATATTTTAACGTGAAAACAAAAAATGAAGTCCTCTAAGAGAACTTCTTAGAACCTAGATCTCAGATACTTCAACAAAAATCAACATGATTCCTCTGGTTTAGGTAAATCCTACAAAAGGGTTGTTTTCTCTGGGGTTGCTTACGGTCTTCTGTTTACTACTAGAATGGAATTGCCCGATCAAGCTTGTCTACCTCTATTTCCAACCCCCAGAACAGCCTGGATAGGCTTCTCCGGTGACTCAGTGGTAAAGAATTTGCCTGCCAGTGCAGGAGATGTAGGTTTGATCCTTAGCTCAGGGAAGATTCCCTGGAGAAGAAAATGGCAGCCCGCTCCAGTATTCTTGCCTGGGAAATCCCATGGACAGAGCAGCCTGGAGGGCTCGAGTCCATGGGGTTGCGAGGAGTTGGACACGATCAAGTGACTAAACAATAACAAATCACTGGTGTCTTCCTTCATGGCTCAGATGGTAAAGAATCTACCTGCAATGCAGGAGCCCTGGACTCGATCCTTGGGTTCAGAAGGTCCCCTGGAAGAGTGAACAGCTACCCACTCCAGGATTCTTGCCTGGAGAATTCTATGAACAAAGAGGGAAACAGAGGATGAGATGGTTGGGTGGTATCACCGACTTAACAGACATGACTTTGTGCAAACTCTGGGAAACAGGGAAGCCTGGCGTGCAGCAGTCCATGGGGTCACAAAGAATCAGACATGACTTAGCAACTGGACAACGAAAAACAACAGAACAGCCTGGAACATATTCCATGTTTAGTATGAATTTCTGAATGAATGAATCCTAATCTTGTCCAAGTTATAATATGGTGCCACCGATTCCATCCAAGAAGAAAAATTGACCTTGGCAGGTAACTTTGGGCCACATGAATCCTAAATTGTCACAAACCCAGGAAGATGTTTCCAATATAAGGAATTTGAAAGCATCCATATATTATTTCATTAACCCTCACCAGCAGGGTACCTGAGAGGACAGAGTGCATTAATTTGATATCACACTAAAGAAACAGAGACCTAAGAAGTTAATATGATTTGGCCATCTTCAATCAGTGAAATCATGAATGAAATACAAAGAGGGAAAAACAAGATTATTAGCCTCATAGCCAGGAGCAATGCTTTTTCTTGGTGTTAGAGCCTTAAAGAATGACAAACACTGCAGAAAACTGTATAGCAAGCCTCCAGGCGCTTATGTCAAAAACTATAAAACTTGATCTGACTGCGCAAATTTTTTTCTCAATTGTAGTAAAAAAAAAAAAACCAAGCAAACATAAACTTACAGTCTTAACCACTTTTAACTGTACATTTCAATACTGTCAAGAATAATTCACACTGTTGTACAAAAGGTCTCCAGAACTTTTCCATCTTGAAAAACTAAAACTCTATTCACACTAAACAACTCTCCAGTGTTCCCTCCTCTCAACCAGCTCCTGGCAACCATTATTCTACTCTCTGATATTTACTGTTGCCACATTCTATAGTGCAGGCCACTGCACTGTTGAAACGGTCCTTAGATGAACAGTCCATTAACATAACAAAATGCCTGGAGAGTGAGCTGGCTTTAAGGAAAAAAATATTCTTCAAAACATGTTGTATCTTAAGCTTGTTGTTTTCACCTTCAGGAACTTTGATGGAAGTCAGGTTCTTAGGGCCATTCTGGCATCTTGACTTCAGGAAAGGCCCAGGGCATCCCAATCTGTGTAAGGGTAATGGAATGGTTGCAGCTGGGAGTCTGTACCTCTTCTGTCACAGGAGGTCAGTTTCAGTAATTACACTGACACAAGAGAAAAATCAGTTCTACCTACTGATATGCCAAAATATTATTCTTAATCTAATAGCCCTGGAAATAATAGTCAGGTGTTAAAATGGGCTTTGTTCCTGCTGTATTCAATTTTCAGTTTATATGCTGTCTGCTAGGAAAGATTGCTAAATTCTACTAGGCAATTAAAACAATAAGTAAAATTTTATAAAAAATGAAGGGAAAAGACCAGAAACATGCTACACATGGAGAATGGGTTAAGGGAGAAATAGTGATCAGTGATTTGATTCATACAATCATAAAAATGAATACAATTCTTATTCCTCTTTTCATATAAAAAACTGATGTTATGAGACACCAAGTAACCTATCTATGGGGCATCCCTGGTGGGCTTAGTGGTAAAGAATCTGCCTGCAATGCAGGAGATGTGGGTTCAATCCTGAGTTAGTAAGATCCCCTGGAAGAGGGCATGGCAACCCACTCCAGTATTCTTGCCTGGGAAATCCCATGGACACAGGAGCCTAGAGGGCTACAGTCCATGGGGTCTCAAAAGAGTCAGACATGACTTACCAACTAAACAACAACAACCTATCCATTATCACAGTGTCGTAGAAGCAGAAAAGGCCTTAGAGGTCATCTGGATCAATGCTTTGTATTAATAAATGCAGATGTTTGGAAGATGACCATTCAGCCTCTTTTTACACACTTTTCCTAGAGAGGATAAGTTCACTGCTTAAAATTACATTGATAAAAGGGTTTTCCTTGTCTTTTAGCTTTCCAAAAGCATCATCCCTTTAAATTCTATTTTTTGGTTGCTTTGATTTAGAACTTCATAGACCTCTCCATGTGTCTGAACAGAGCTGGCTATATTCCCATGTAAGGTGGCTTCCAGAAACTTCAAAGTCAATGGTTTGGTAAAGCCCTCCCCACAATCTCAATCCCTTTCTCCCCCCAAACCCTGCAACTTTCCACAGTATCCATGAAGTCTGAAGCCCAGAACAGAGCTCCATGTTGCAGATAGCTCTGCCCAGTATTGGGTCCGCCAGGCTATTACACCCCTTGCTCTGTGAACTACATCTGGCACAGCAGCCCAACTGTGCCCACACATTATTGTGTGCACTGCCACTGACTGACCGTCAGCTCCCTGTTGACTACATGCCCCAGGTCTTTTTCTCACAGACCACAGTCAAGTCAATTTTCTATGGACCTGCTCTTACATATTTTATATTTCAAGTTTTTTTTTTTCAGTTTCACTCTTGTTAAAGCTTGTCAAAATAGCTCCAATTAATCTTCAAGTTTAAAAATCAATTTAAATTTTAGGCTCTGTTGCCTAATGTATCAACTTGTAACAACCAGGAGTTTTCTCATCAATCACAATGGAAGAGAGCTCAGTCAGGCACAGGGTGTCCCAGGGACCAGGCAGGACTGGAAAGAATCATACAGAATTTTTCTCCTAGGATCTGGGTATAGCCTGGGACTAAGAACTTAATCTTAGAGGGAAAAGTCTAATCATCTAAGATGGTGTCCAAAGCTCTGACTTGGACAGGTAAACTTCATATGAGGAAGTTCAGTATGTCTCAGGTTTCCCTGTGTTTCTGAGAAATCTGCTTGTAGGTTTCTTAAGGGTCTCTGTCCATATATTAGACCCTCTTGCCTGTGCTGGATCAAAAGTATTGCTGGTCACTGCCCTCTCTGGATATGGATATTCTCCCAATCACTTGCCGCTGGGTCTACCTGGCCAACATCTCCACCTGTGGGAAGTTCCATTCCTTGCTCTGGGCTACTCATGCGTGCCCCGCCCACAACAGTTGATTTTTTGGTATCCAGCTATATCAGAAGCTGAGTTGTAGATGCAACAAGAAAACTGGTGAAGTGAAATGATCCTCTTCACATTCCCTTATCCAAGGGTTGGACTGGTTCTGGAGCCCAAGGCAGGACTGAGCCTGCAAGGGAAAAAGTCAACAAGCTGTGACTAAAGGGAGGTGAGGGAAAAGGATCTTACAGAGACAAAGAACCACCTCTTTAGCCAATAAATGAAGTGAATTATACACGATGGAATGATAAAAAAAAAAAGAGTTACATTAATCGACCATTTATTCTGTGACAAGTATACCACATATTTTATTGATTCCTCACAACGGAGGATGTGAGGTTGGTACTATCAGCTTCATTTTGGAACTGAGGAAATTGTAACTCAGAGGGTTTTCAGTGGCTCCCCTGAGTCAGCTGGTAAACAGCAGAGCCATGGTTTGAGGCAAGTTTGTCCACATTAACTGATGAGCAGTTTTATAGATGTAACACCACAGAACCAGCGGAGTTAACTGACTTGTCCAACACTTGGCTGCAGGTCCAGGACTGCAGTCAGGGTCCCATACCTCCCAAATGATTCACTTTTCACAGGAAGGGTGATCCCTTATATCACTTCCTTTTTTATTCAGTTACACATCATTCAGATATTGCCATACAAAGTTGCTGGGTTCTATTTTTCCTCTTTTGGACACTGTGACATTTGTGTTATCTTTATACCTCCATTTTCACAATCTCTAGAAATGATTGCTCACTTCTGTAATGTTTTATCATCCCCGCTCTTTAGTACCTAGAGATATACAGTGCCTTGGCACAAAAGCTTGAACACACATTTGAAAACATTTTTTATTACAATCTTCTCTATTTTCTTCTGCTTCCCTTGCGGCTCAGCTGGTAAAGAATCCGCCTGCAGTGTGGGAGACCTGGGTTTGATCCCTGGGTTGGGAAGATCCCCTGGAGAAGGGAAAGGCTACCCACTCCAGTATTCTGGCCTGGAGAATTCCATGTACCAAGTCCATGGGGTCACAAAGAGTCAGACACAACTGAAAGACTCTCACATTCACTTTCTATTTTCTTCTGAAGAAAATAGATGCTAAACATATTAGTCATGCAAGATGAAAAAGTTATAGAGATTTTCTATATACCTTTGTGCTTAGAACTAAGAATACTAAACATTTAAAAAATCATTAAGAGGGTAAATCTTATGTCATGTGCTTTTTAACCATACATACACAAACACACACACTCATACACACAAGTGTCTTAAGCTGAAAGAGGAAAACATTTCAAGAAGAGTGTGGTCAGTCACATCAAATGATGTTGAAAAGTCAAATAAAATGATAGAGAATTAATTACTCACTAGCTTTATCCAAAAAAAAAAAAAATCACTGGAAACCTTGATAAGAACAATTTTAGTGCAGTGGTAGTGAAATAACATTAATATGGGGTAGGCAAGGAAAGGAAATAACAACCTGAAGACAGAGGTAATGCTTTCACAAATATCAGAGAAATAGTGCAGTGGATAGAGGCACAGATGTGGAGTCAAGGGAGATTTTTACTTCATTAAGAAGGGTAATAAAGTATGATTGTGTGGTGACTGGAATGATTCAGCAGTGGTAGAGAAAAATAATTATGTAGGAGAGGGAATAAACTGGGGATCAAACTTAGGAGATCTGAATGAAGGGGATCCAGACCACAAGCAGAGAGGCTAGATTCAGGCAGAGAAAGGTCCATGACTTCTTACCTAAAGAAAATGCAGAATATGCAGAAATAGATGCAAGTGGGTTAATGGTGGGAAACTGAGAAAGTTCGTGTCTGTTTGCATCTATTTTTTTTCCTGTAAAATAAGAGGTGAAGTCATAAGTTTGGGAAGGAGATACTGACTTGAGAAGTAAGAAGAGGTATGAAGTTATTATCTCTGAGAGTAGAAAATTGAATTTACTATTGATGTGTAAGATTCATGGTGAGAAATTTCTAGTTAGTGGAACCATCCAGACTGTGTACTTCAGTAATATTTAACCATTGAAGTTTTCTGGGGCTGGAATAGATTAAAAAAAAAAAAGTTTGACTAGGTTGGACTTTTTTCCAAGGAAGCAGAACAGTAAAGAGTAAGACGAGAATTAAGGACATTTTCAAGAGTGAAACACTAATGCTGGACCCAAGGAACTTGAACTAATGCAAACAGAAATGAGAACACAAAGGATAACAGTTCTATAGCCTTCCCTTCTAGCAACTCTCAAAGCAGAATCTTTAAAACCCCTTGACCAATTTTTTTCTCTCAGAAAAGCCCAGGGCAGGTCCTAGCAGGAGTGTGCTTAGGATTAATTCTGTACTAAGGCAGCCTAGGTCCTCCCTCTCCTCATCTTCCTCCTTCTCCTCCACATGGCAACAGAGGAGTATAGTCAGAGATGTGCACTGAGTTAGGTAACCCATTTGCCCATGAGGGCTCCTTCAAGTACATCTTCTCTGCACCAGCCAACAAGCCAAAGGAGACCTACAGGAAAGCCTCCCAGGCAACTAAGACTGTCATTCATTCACTGGAGTCCACTTTCCTTCATGAAATAAAAATTCACCAAGTGAATCAAGGAACACAACCATCATTTACAATGTTGACCAAGGATAAACATGGCTGCTTCATAAAAATTAATTTGAAAGAAGAATTCTTCTACGTGAAACATAAAATTAGCTGACATTAAAGATGGAGTGGTCTAAGAGTTGTCCACTCCCAGGATCCATAATGAAAAATAGACACAAAACAGGAGCACATCTAACAAAGCAGTGGGCCATCTGTTTCAGTACCTGATATCCGGAGGTGACTAATCCTGGCAGTTTCTCAAGGATGTTTAACCATCTCCTCCTGCCTCTCTTCCTGACCCATCTTCCTCTCTTAACAGAGCATAATAAAAGCATATGGTGCTGCAGAAAGTGTCTGGTTGCCGAATTTCATCTGAACCATGGTAAATTTCTCTCTCACATTTTCTTGCCTTTTGGAGTATATGATTTACACATTTTCCTGGTCCCCAGTCTTCTGAGACTGATCCTAACCCTTGAGAGGCAGGTAATAGAATCTATAAGCTTCTTGAGGATAATAAATTACACGATTGTGCCTAGAAGTTCCTTGAGTATCCATGGGCAATAGTGATGGATAAGTCTCATTGGTGGTAACATTAATAGGTAAAATACCCATATTAACAGAGTTGACCCCTTTAACCAACAATAATTAAAATCCATGCCTATGTGTGTATGAGACTTAACCTTCTCTTGAAGGTTCAGAGTGCATCGATTACTTTATTTATGTGCTTTAAAGCAATGAGGGTGTTAGTAATTACTTTAGGTCTATCAGGTGATTTGGCTCTATTTACACTGTCCCAGGCTGCTCACTGGGGACAGTATGGATCCAGCTGTGTTGTTACCCTGGATCTGCCTGGAGGAATGATTAATTAGGTAGCCCCAGAGGCCTACTTACAGGATCTATTAAGAAGATTCTCAGAAAAGAAGTTATCTTAACAGGAAGTTGATACACCTATGGGCGTGCACACACACATACACGCACATGTACATGTGCATGCAGAGTGAATTAACACTGAGAATGATGCAGAGTAGAGAATAAAATCTATCCTACATATTGTCCTCTGCCTGGCCCTCATAAACTCATTCCTAAGTCCTAGGGCAAGGTGGCAACACCAAAAGAATCAACATAAATCAAAGAACTCTTTTGCTGGCATCCACACAAAGCAAAAGGACTGGTAGGATCTGGCAGTGTTGGCACTCACAGTTTCAGTAGTGATGGCAGACAGAGTCAGCTGTAGGATTGGCATCCACACTTTCCACAGCAGGGGACCCAGCTCTGGGAGCCTTTGACCACAGTGGAATCCTATCCAAGGCCCTTTTTACACATTAACGTCCTCAGTGCTGGGCCTTTGCAGACACAGCACAGGCTCTGGTGGGACTGCTAACAGCAGTGGTGTTCTGAGGATAAAACTGTAGCAGTACAGTTCCTCTACATGACAAAGCAGCAAAAATGACAACTCCCCAAAACCTCCCCAGAACAGGAAAGAAGGAAAATTGCAGTGTGTGATAGTCCACAAAATTGGTTTATAAAAACATATTTAAGAATTTGCCCAGAGATTTCTAGAACTATTTAGAAGTCCATGAAGGAGGTACTTGAGAGGGATCAAAACTGACAATTAACATGACTCTGATTTTACTTTGGGACTTACAGAGTTTAGGGAACACTACCTTTTATGTCCTATATCCTTATTTATTAGTCTTCCCTCAAAAATATTGCCTATTTTTATAGCCAATATATGTCACTCAATAGTTTTACTCTTCTTCTTTGTAACTTTTTCTGTTTTGATTAGGCAGGGTTAGACTTACACAGGAGAAAATAAACTCTACATAAGGATATGAGAAATCTTCATATGAGTAAAGTGTGTGAGCTGTAACATATAAATATATCTATTTTAGCAACTTGAAATTTCTTTTTTAAAATTTAACTCTTTCAGAGCCTGGATTACACTAAATAATTAAAGTCAAGTGAGTTACAACCACAGTAATGCATGTTTCAAATCCATGTAAACCATGATTTAAATAAATGAGGAATTGTTTACAAATACAAAGACTGATCATTTTCTTCCTATTAAAAAAACAATTCACCATTTACCTTTGTGTTTGATGGCTTTCTGGTGCTGATTATTACTACAGTTTGCATTTATGATGCCACTGTTACTTCAAAGGGGCTTGAAAAGTTGTGCTGTGTTGTGCTTAGTCGCTCAGTCATGTCCAACTCTTTGCAACCCCATGGACTGTAGCCCACCAGAATCCTCTGTCCAGTGGATTCTCCAGGCAAGAATACTGGAGTGGGTTGCTATGCCCTCCTCCAGGAGATCTTCCCAACCCAGGGAACAAACCCAGGTCTCCCACTTTGCAGGCAGATTCTTTACTGTCTGAGCCACCAAGGAAGCTTATAGATAAGGTGAACAAACCTGTGGCCTATAAATACAACAAAAGTAGCTGGTCCTATGACACAACAAAAATGATATCAAACGGACAAAGAACCAATACAGAGTGTCTCCTAAATTGTCATTAGTGACCACTAGCATCGCCAGATGGGCTAATTTAAGTGCCGTTGATGGCTGGTATCAAAGAGCATCAGGACTTTAAGGAAATGAGGAGGAAGGTTTTACATTTATCACAGTGACCCAATTTGAACACTTAAATAGCAATTAAATCATTTTTATTGTTCAAGGTGCATGATGAACTGTAATGTCAGTTATCAGAAATGTTCCCAACCTGGGCCATTAGCCTTGAGTCAGATATGGGGCTCTGGCTCTAAGCCTAAATGTAAATTTGAACATTCACAGATAGACTTCATGGTCCATTAGAAAGAGCTCAATCAAAGAAGTATATTTAAATTTGGCTCTGCCACTTACATAAAGGTTTCCCTTAGAGATACCCTAAGCAGTGCTTCTCAAACTTTAAATGTGTATGCAGTCACCCAGGGATCTTGTTAACATACAGCTTGGGATTAAATCAGTCTGAGGGTTGGGGTCTGAGATGCTGTATTTCTATCAAGCAGCCATGTTCGTTGATACTGCTGGTCCCTGGAACAACTTTGCATAGCAAGGCCTGAGGAGATTATTGATACAACATGTGAAAAGCGTGTGTGTTCATGAGAAAACACTTTGTAAAATGTAAAATGACACAAGTATCATTTTATATTAATTAGTAATAGTTGGTGATTTGGTTCAATTCAACAAGGAAGAGCCCCATTAGGATAAATTAAGCAATGCATTTGAGTTAGTTCTAATAAGGTGGATGAACCTAGAGCCTATTATACAGAGTGAAGCAAGTCAGAAAAGCAAACATATATTAGCACATATATATGGAATCTAGAAAGATGGTACAGATGAACCTTTTTGCAGGGCATCAATAGAGACGCAAACATAGAGAATAGACTTGTGGACAGGATGGAAGAAGGAGAGGGAAGGATGAATTGGAAGAGCAACATTGAAACATATACATTACCATGTGTAAAGTTTATAGCCCATGGGAATTTGCTATATGATACAGGGAGCTCAAACCTGATACTCTGTGACAACCTAGGAGAGGTGAGATGGGATGGGAGGTGGGAGGGAGGTTCAAGAAGAAGAGGACATATGTAAACCTATGCCTGATTCACGTTGATGTTGGCAGAAACTAACACAATATTGTAAAACAATTATGCTCCAATTAAAATTTTTCAAAAGTGTATAAAATTATGTTCCAGATATTTAAGTTTTTTCTTTTTAGCAAAATCAAAAACAAAACTGGGAATTGAACAGGCAGCACAAGAAAGCTAGTCATTTTAAACAATTTTGTTTCTTTTTGATTGCTTGGATAAGATCAACTTCCATGTCACTATAAGGAAATGATGGGGAAAAATGCCCTGCTTTCTAAAAGAAACTTGTACAATTAGACCCAGTTCAGGATTTGCCCTAACAATCTTATCTCGTCCTAATCAAAACAGAAATAGCAAATTTCTGGACAAGGAAAAGGAAAGCAGTTGGCTCTAGGAACAACAAGAAGAGATCACTGTGAGGAAAGAAATTAAAAACTAATACAAGCCAACACAGGATCACAGAAGTCAGAGCTATTTTAAACACATCTCGTTTCCATAAGTAACACTGTCCTTTTTCATTGGTGTTAGCATTTCCTAGAAGAGTGTACAAAATCTGCAAGAACACTGATTTCTAAAGCATTTCTGTGTTCCTTATCTAAAGTACAGTTAACAATTGTTGTTCAAGTTTTGGTTTGAAAACTGGCAAGGTGAGACCAAAGAAAGGCAGATGACTTTCAGATTGGTAGGTAAGTTTAATAATCAGAGAACTTACATAGGAAGTTTGTTTGGAGGGTAAGCAGCAGCTGCAGGTCCAGATAAGTGGGTCAACTCAGTGAACAACTCTGACCCTCTCTCACCTGTTTATGGTAAGAGGATGCATCATTCATAGTCCAAAATGCCAGAATACTGTTAAGCAAGCATGTATGAATGAAAACTCAGCTTGGTGTCATCAGACATAGGAAGAAAAGAAAAATGAGACTGAAATCTGAGTAACTGTCAGGGCGTCCCGACAATACCATTCCTCTGAAAAATAAAATGAAAGTAAAACTACTAATACCGATTACTAACTTAATTCTTTAGGCCAGTCAATACCAAATCATGATGCCATTTAAATGCAAAACAGACACAGAAATTCGGTTATGAAAGTATTCAATATGCAGACATCTTGAGAAACAGTTTAAAGATGCCAGAACTGCACACCTGGGGGGATATCACACACCTGCAGAGTATTCTTTGCACTAGCTCTGGGTAATGCAGGTCAGCTGACCCAGAGGATGGGTTCAAAATTAGACAGCTCTTCACTCTCCAGTTGCTCCACCTAAGAAAACCTGAAGCTTAGAGGATGACTGAGCAGCCATTCCCTTATACAGAAACACTTGTGTGGTACATCAGGAGTGGTTTTAAATGGTGGAGATAATTACTTAATTCAAGCTGTAGCAACTGGCCAAGTAAACATGTAGCAGCCAGGAAGCTATTAGCATGATTTTAAGGCAATTATTCCATTAGCATTAAATAGTCTCCAATTAGTCTTCCCTGACTATTGAAGTTTGAACATCTTTTTTTCCTCCAAAAATTCTCACAGTTTGAGTAATACAGAAAGGTACCAAACCCATTTTTAAACATGGATTTATATGTGTAGACCTGCCAAACCTACATTACAAAATCATGGGGGAATTGAGGGATGCTGATGGGCAAAATAAGATTTTTCTCTCAGAATTACTGAGGATGAGAATGGAAAGCTTTGCAGGGGATCCACTTTGAGTATAAAATTAAGAGGAGTTAGGCAAGCGTGGAAATTCCCACTGTGTCGAGTGCTATCATTATTGTGTCTCTACTGTAGAACTATCAGAATATCGAAGCCTCTGAACACAGGTTTCCACCTTGTCCTGTGGGAAGAAAAGAAAATTCCTCCCACTCCTGCCAGTGCCTTATTTCCTTGTCCTTTCAGCCTGATTAGTACTTGTTGCTGCTGAATCATCCAGACCCAAACCACAAAGCACTTCCCTCCAAAATTCCTAGATATTTTTTCTAAGGACCATATTTAAAGATCATATCACTGAACTGATAGCAGGTCATTTCCCTTCACTGAGATGCAACTTTTGTATCTGCAAAATGGAGTTAATACTTATCAGCATCACCTGCTTCACAAGGTTTGGGGAAGGATTATGTTATCTGGGTTATATGTTAGGGCTTTGAAAAGTGAAGTATTATAAAAATGTATGTTAGATTCAGACGTAATATCATGCCATCCCTCAGAACTTGCAATGTGAGCTTGAGCTTTTAACCTCCTTGTGTCTCTGGAGAGTCACCTGTCAGGAGGCTGGCATCAGACTCCTTGCCCTTCTTACCTTTTAGGCCTCCATAAATGCTCAGGTGAGACCATGTGAAAGTACCTGTCTAAAGACCAAATAAAAAGGAAGAAAAGGGGACAGGAATGCCTGTGGAAGTGAGAGTGGACTTTTGCCAACAAAGTTCTGTAGTTTCTACTGTCTCTTTCAAAAGAGCAATCCCTAGACTCACCCGGGAGCAGGGTAAATTCAGAAGGGAGAAGCTGGGTTGTTCTCTTCCTTAGAGACACCTGGGCTCTTGGGAAATTCCCTCCTGAAGAAGGGCAAGAGGAGACAAACCCTTCCCTTCCAGGGCTGGCGCTCAGAGGGTAGCCTGTGTCTTGTCATAACCGCCAAACATCCATTTGATTAAAGACCATTGATTTCAGTTACTGATCAATTCCAGTGCTACTAGTTAGAGATTTTCAAGAAAACCCATCTTTCCCTTAAAAAAAAGATTTTTTTTTTTTTTTAAGCATGATTTCCCCCAGTGGCTGAGAGAGGGCGCCGGATGGGTAAGATCTAGAGAAGGTAGACCAGAAGGTTGAACTTGATAACCCGGCATAACTCGAGATGAGAGATTAACTACCTATCGGTATTTTGCCCTCTAGCCGAGTCCTGGAAGGGTCAGGCGGGTCAGGAAGATAATCTGCACTCTCAGCCCAAGCGAAAAGTCAACGAAGTATGGCTGTGAACCCAGCTGTCACCGTGGTATACCGTCCTGAAACCACCCTGCCCCTGCACACCCGAACTAGGGTCTGCTGCGCTCCCGCCCCCAGAAACCTGCCCAGTTCTCTGGTCCAAGTCGCGCGCTTCACGCTGAATCATCGGACCCCTCCAGTCTCTTCCTCACTTTGCCCAGGCTTCCTTCTTTCCAGTCTCTCTGGACCCCAGCTCAATCATCTTTTTCCTAAGATTTGCCGGTGAAGCCCACCCCTCCGCCTCAGTTCACGCAGGTTCCCCTGCCCGGCTTCTGTCCCGAGCAACAAATGCACGGTCCACAAGGGTTTGCTTTCCTGACCCGCGCATTGCACGCTGCTCACCGCCCTTGGACCCGAGTCCAAATGGTGACCTCCCGGCCAGGCCCTCTAGGTCCACGCAGATCAGGAAACGGCTCCCTACATTCCTCTCCCCCCTTCAGCTCCAGGTCAAGGGCATCGATCAAGCCGCCGGCGGTCCCTGAACTTTCATCACTCTTCGGGAAGCGCTTTGTCTCTTTAAAGCAGACTAGGGACGAATATTAATGACTCGGGTAGCTTCTAACAGAGAAATCCACCAAATTCTCTTGATTCCGTGACAGCGATGGACTCGGAGGTCCACGGGCCAGAGCCGAGCCCTTAGGACAGCGCCTCGCGCTCGCCGACCACCATCATCCTACAGCCCCAGAAATCGTCCCCAGACCCAAGTCTCCCTGAGGGAAAACTGTGGAGGGGGCGGGGATACGAGGGGCCATCCTAGAGCCAAGCCTTTCCCCTGCCCCAGCCTTCTCAATACAACCTGCTTTAAAAACCCATGAAAAAGCAGTCACCTTGACTCCCCGGGCCACGGTCCCCAGAGGCTTGGGAAAGCGCTGGGAGGCCGGAGGCGCCCAGGCACGCATTCGCCTGGCCCGAGACCCACCCGTGGAGACGAGTTTGCCTCCCGCGGGCATCTTGGCAAGTTACCACTTAGTGGCAGATAAAGCAGGGCGGGGCAGGTGGAGCGGACGCCGAGCGCCCCGGCGGCAGCCTCTGAGCGCCTACCTGGGATGGCTAAATTGGTGAGGGGTATGCTGTGGATGCTCTCCGGCAGAGTTGCCATCCAGTCGGCGAATTTCAGCTCGCTCTTCCCTTGAGACGAGGCCATCGTGCGGTCGGTGTGCCGCGCGCTGGTCCTCACGCTCCTCGGGCAGGCTGGCAGGCTGCTGCCGCTAATCCAATGTTTGCTCCCAGCCCCGCTAGAGTTTACACTCCGCTGTGGGCCACACCCACAGGATGGCGCAGACACATGCTAATTTTAATAATTATTCAAAACACCCCATGCTCCCTTAGTGCCTCCGCCAGACTCCGCTGGAGCTTTTGTTCCTGACGTCCGCACTCAGCTTTCTGCTCTCTCCGCTCCCTCCCCGACTCCCTCCTCCCGTCTTATCCCTCCTATGCGTCTCCTTTTCTCGCCATTTCTACAGCATTCCTTGGCTTATTATCATTTATTATGTTTTTCTTTTTTTTTTTTTTTTAACTTGGTTCACACAGCTGTTTTGCCCACGATCTTGTTCGGCCCTTTAATGTGACTCCCTAGTCTTGCTTATGTTTGAAAGACAATCTTCTGGTTGAAGCTAAAATCCTAGAAGACTTTGGGATGCTATCACCTCCCCCGAGCAGACTCTCGTACTGGCTTTCAGGACTTCCCATTCTTACTGAAGAGCTTTTCTTTTCGTAAGCTACAACAGGTTATTTCTTTCCTCAGCCGGGGCGAAAGCCCTGCTGACAACAAAATGGTGGTCTTTCTTCACCACTTTGCTTAATTTTTGGAGTAGTTGACAAGTGTGCTGTCAGAAAAGATCAGTTAAGTTCTAGGTAGTACCTATTCAATCCCTGGCATCCTGTTCCAGTCGTTTCAAGGTAAAGAAGCACTTCGCCCCCATTTTCCTGAATATGAGAAATGCGTGCTATATCTATGGAGGAAACTGTTTATGTCCTCTCTGTCATTTTTGTGACATTCAGGATAAGACTAAAGCCTGATGCTAGAAGAAAATCACCACATTTCCCAGTGACATGTTATAATTATTGCCTACTGGCACTACTACTGCGTTTGGTGGAATTTATTTGGCACCATTCAAAATGATCTATGTGATTGTCTGAATTTTCACTCCTTGGCAGACTAGAGAGAGGCACCTGTCTCAAGAGAAATCACTTGTCGAGCTTCCAAAGAACTGTCTTGGTCCACCTGCTCTCAGATGAGAAACAGGAGAGAAATCAAGTCTTAGAAATGTGATGAGTCCAGGGCTGGCCTGGGTAGGTATGATAAGCAATAGACTGAAAATGTGTGGGGTCTTAGCAGCCCAGTAAATGTAGATGTAATACAGATGCATCTGTTCTTTTATCCAGTGATGCAAAGTCCTTTTCTTAAAGTACATGCTGTTAAGTTGGGAAAATGAAAACCCAGGTAGGAGAGAGAGCCATAAAACATGGGAATAATCAGTTTCAGTAAACTATATAGCATTAAAAAGAAAAAATAAACCCCACAAGTGAAGCCTGTATATTATACAAGGAGGCAGAACTCAAAAACATTCACTCCAAATAGGGAGCACTGTGGGAAGGGTGGAGAGAGGAGAGGTGAGGGAGCCCCTATCCTTTTGATTAGATTTTCTATTCTGCCTTAGAATCAATTCACAGTTGAAAAAGGATATGATAGGGCTGTCTTTAAGAATGAGAAAGAGATGTATTGGGATTTTTTTTCTTCCAAAGTAAATCTTAATATTCCTGTTAGCACAGTAGAACTCACATATTCTTTTGACTAGGGTAAGAATTCAGCTCACTGTGGAATTCCTGGTCAAGATACCTACAAACATCACCCTTTTGGCTAATGCTGGTGCTCTGTAGGCATCATTGCAGGACAGGAAGGTGAGCTCAGATCTGGGAATCAGCTGCTCTGAGTCATTTAGGCAAGTCCCCTAGTTTCTGTCAGCCTTGCTTGTCTCCATCATAAACTGGTGACAGTAACTCAGAGATTTGCTGTGAAGCTTCCAGAAAAGAGTACTGGTGAAAGAGCTTTGTTATCAACAAAGCATCATGTAAAATGTGTGATCTATGTTTATTAAAGTTTCCCTGGTGGCGCAGATGGTAAAGAATCTGTCTGCAATGCAGGAGACCCAGGTTTGATATCTGGGTGGTGAAGATCCCCTGGAGAAGGGAATGGCAACCCACTCCAGTATTCTTGAGAAATCCATGGACAGAGGAACCTGGTATATTTTTTTTTTTAAAATGAAACCACCTTAAATGTTGAGAAAAGTTGCCTCTCTCAAAGAGTTGGACTTGACTGGCTGACTGACATATAGATGTATAGAGAGACTTATTTTAAGCAATTGACTCATATAATTGTGAGAGCTGACAAATCTGAAAGGCAGGTCAGCAGGCTGGGAGCCCACATAGAATTTCTATGTTGCAGCCTTGAAACAAAATTCTTTGGGAAACCTGTCTGCTCTTATTATCTTCAACTGATTAGATGAGGCCCCCCCCACATTATAAAAAGTAATTTGCTTTTTTCAAAGTCAAATAATTGCACATGCAAATAATTGCATCCACAAATACCTTCATAGCAACATCTAAACTAGTGTTTGACAAAACTAGTGAGTGTCATAGCCTAGCCAAGTTGACACATAAAATTAACCATCACACCCAGTGACAAACTAAACTAGAAATTGTTACTGATCTTCTCTTTTGACTCTATTATCCCACCATCCTATTTCTTTTATGATTATTTCTCATGCATATAGTTGCTGGTAATAGCAAAAGGAGGAACGAAAAATATTTAGTTTTCTTTTTACTCTATCCAGAGTATTCAAGGTGTGGGTCAACATTTTTACCATTACAACAGAGATGAAAAAATGCTAATCATTTTTAATTGTGGTGTTGAGAGTAGCCAACCTTAAAAATTTTTAAGCATAAATGGAAAGAGGAGAATGACATTGCTGCGGTTTCTTGCCCCTATTAAAACTTACTTAGGTAATTCTCAGCTGTCCATTAAAACCACACTATGCAGTTTATAAACATGCTACTCATTTGGAACATTTTTTTTTATTTCATGTCCTCCTCTACCCTTAAAAATACATGGTTCTTACTATGTATTTTCTTTCATTAGTTCGTATTTCCCAATTGTTGGAGATATATAGTTTTATGTTGAATTACGTTCCTCAAAACAAGAATTCTTATAGATCAGAAAACTTTAGAACACTTTTCAGATGAATAATGTTTAAAAAGAGGGGCTCTGTTTAAAACAACTCAGTCAAATCATTAAAAAACATGATGTTCAGAAATATGTATTTATAGAGTTACAGTTAGAGAAAACACAAAGGGGAAATAAAGAATCTTTGTAAAAACTACTAATGATCAATTCTTCTTGATCATTCTCTACAACCTCTACCCATTTCAGCAGAACTTAGCTGTATTTAAAGTATATAAAAAATGCTTTTTACACTTAAATTCAAACTAGAAAAAAAGGGATAACTTTCACTTCTCTCTACCATTTTAACCCTTTAGAGTTTTCAGTTGTACCCCTTTCTCTTCCCCTATATCTACATCTTGTATCCCAGTCCAAATTAAGCTGATTCAGTTCAGTTCAGTTCAGTCGCTCAGTCATGTCCGACTCTTTGCAACCCCATGAATCACAGCACCCCAGTCCTCCCTGTCCATCACCAATTCCCGGAGTCCACCCAAACCCATGCCCATCGAGTCAGTGATGCCATCCAGCCATCTCATCCTCTGTCGTCCCCTTCTCCTCCTGCCCCCAGTCCTTCCCAGCATCAGGGCCTTTTCCAATGAGTCAACTCTTCTCATGAGGTGGCCAAAGTATTGGAGTTTCAGCTTCAACATCAGTCCTTCCAATGAACACCCAGGACTGATCTCCTTTAGGATGGATTTGTTGGATCTCCTTGCAGTCCAAGGGACTCTCAAGAGTCTTCTCCAACACCACAGTTCAAAAGCATCAATTCTTCGGTGCTCAGCTTTCTTTATAGTCCAACTCTCACATCCATACAAGACTACTGGAAAAACCATAGCCTTGACTAGACGGACCTTTTGCTCACTAAATACTATCTAGTATTTGGGACCTGAAAGCCTGGATTCAAATTCAGGTTTCCCTATTTACTTACTATGTGTTTCTCATTTTCCTTAATTGAGCATGGGTAATGATTATTCCCTCCTGGAGGTGGGAAATGGAAGGTGCTATGAAACTTAAATTAAGTGAAGAATCTAAAGTGTATTGAACAGAATGGAAGCTCAATAAAATATAGTTTATGCTTCTTGCAACCACTATGCCTTAGCTCATGCTATTAACTTCACATGGAATACACTTCCATGTTTTCACCTGAAAAAATCCTTTCCATTCTAATTCATCTTTGGAAATTCTGTCGTTATTTGTAAGTAGAAGTAACTTTTCCTCTTCCTGCACACCCATTACAGTTTGTTTATAGCTATCTTGCAGTGTGTTTCTAATTCCCTAGCTCACCTTCAAGCATATGCGGACAGAATAGTGATATTTGATACTCTATGATGCCTCTCACAGTGGCTAAGACATAATAAGGACTCATTATAATCATTCACTTACTTATTTCATAAATATTTATTGAGTGTCTATTAAGTGCTCTGTCCTAGAGAGAGAAGACAGAACTCACTGAGTTTATGTTCCAGGCAGAAAAGGACAAATGATAGCTTAATGACTGAATAAATAAATGACTTGGCTGCCTCTCTGGCCTCAATGTCAAAAGCCCTCCTCTAGCATCCCTGTTTTTCTGTAGTTCACAATGTAGCAAACAACTTATAACTTAGTTGTTTTTTTGTTTTGAACAAGTGGAATTTATTAAAGTTACCTAGAGGAAGAACACAAGAGAACAGGTAAAGGGAATGGCAGAGTGTCTCAATAATAAGATGCTAGAAAGTACTTAATAAAAGATTCAGGATCTAATTGAGAGATTTAGGGGTAAGGTCTAAGGAAGCAGAATTTCTTATAAATTGGATGCTGTCAAAAAGCCGGGACAATTTTATGATGGAGGATCTCATTAAATCTTTTCTTTTTAATTTTTATTTTTAATTAGAGGATAATTACAATATTGTGTTGGTTTCTGCCATACATTAACATGAATTAGCCATAGATATACATAAGTCCCCTCCCTCTTGAACCCCTCTCCAACCTCCCTCCCCATCCAACTCCTCTAGGTTGTCACAGAGCACCAACTTTGGGTTCTCTGCATCATACAGCAAACTTCCAAAGGCTATCTATTTTACATACGGTAATGTATATGTTTCAGAACTATTCTCCCAAAACATCCCACCCTCTCCTTCCCCCACTGTGTCCAAAAGTCTGTTCTTTATGTTTTCATGCCCTTTGTTTCCCTGCAAATAGGATCATCAATACTATCTTTCTAGATTCCATATATATATGTGTGTGTTAATATACAATATTTTTTCTCTTTCTGATTTACTTCACTCTGTATAATAGGCCCTACATTCATCCGCCCCATTAGATCTGACTCAAATGCATTCCTTTTTATAGCTGAATTACATTCCATTATATATACGTACCACAACTTACTTATCCATTCATCTGTCAGTCAACATCTAGGTTGCTTCCATGTTCTAACTATTGTAAATAGTGCTGCAGTGAACATTGGGGTACATGTATCTTTTTCAATTTTGGTTTCCTCAGGGTATATTGGAGAAGGCAATGGCACCCCACCCTAGTACTCTTGCCTGGAAAATCCCATGGACAGAGGAGCCTGGTAGGCTACAGTCCATGGGGTCGCTAAGAGTCGGACACGACTGAAGTGACTTAGCAGCAGCAGCAGCAGCAGCAGGGTTTATGCCCGGTAGTGGGATTGCTGAGTTATATGATTAGTTTTATTCCTAGTGTTTTTAAAGGAATCTCCATACTGTTCTCCATAGTGGTTGTATCAATTTTCATTCCCATGAATAGTGCAAGAAGGTTTCTTTTTCTCCACACCCTCTCCAGCATTTACTGCACGTAGACATTTTGATGATGGCCATTCTGACAGATGTGAGATGATAGCTCATTCTAGTTTTGATTTGCATTTCTCTAATAATGAGCAACGCTGAGCATCTTTTCATGTGCTTATTAGCTATCGATATGTCTTCTTTGGAGAAATGTCTGTTTAGGTCTTCTGCCCACTTTGTGATTGGTTTGATTGTTTTTCTTGTATTGAGCTGCATGAGCTGCTGGTATGTTTTGGAGATTAATCCCTTGTCAGTTGTTTCATTTGCTATTATTTTCTCCTATTCTGAGGGTTGTCTTTTCTCCTTGTTTATAGTTTCCTTGACTGTGCAAAAACTTTGAAGTTTAATTAGGCCCCATTTGTTTATTTTTGTTTTTATTTCCAATACTCTAGGAGGTGGGTCATAGAGGATCTTGCTGTGATTTGTGTTAGAGAGTGTTCTGCCTATGTTTTCCTCTAAAAATTTTGTAGTTTCTGGCCTTATGTTTAGGTATTTAATATATTATGTGTTTATTATTGTGTATGGTGTTAGGAAATGTTCTAATACCCTTTTTTAACATGTAACTGACCAGTTTTCCCAGCACTACTTAATGAAGAGACTGTCTTTTCTCCATTGTATATTTCTGCCTCCTTTTTCAGAAATAAGGTGCCAGTATGTGCATGGATGGACTTATCTCCAGGTTTTCTATGTTGTTCCACTGGTCTATATTTCTGTTTTTGTGCCAGTACCGTGCCGTCTTGATGACTGTAGCTTTGTAGTACAGTTTGAAGTTAGGAAGGTTGATTTCTCCAGCTCCATTCTTCTTCCTCCAAACTGATTGGGTTATTTGGGGTCTTTTGTGTTTTCATACAAATTGTGAAATTATTTGTTCTAATCCTGTGAAAAATACCATTGGTAGTTTGATAGGGATTTCATTGAATCTATAGATTGATTTCTTTGTGTAGTATAGTCATTTTCACTATATTGATTCTTGCAATCCAAGAACATGATATATCTCTCCATCTGTTTGTGTCATTTTGATATCTTTCATCAGCATCTTATAGTTTTCTGCATATAGGTCTTTTGTCTCTTTAGGTAAATTTATTCCTAAGTATTTTATTCTTTTTGTTGCAATGGTGAATGGGATTGTTTCCTTAATTTCTCTTTCTGATTTTTCATTGTTAGTGCATAGGAATGCAAGGGATTTCTGTTTACTAATTTTATATCCTGCAACTTTTACTATATCCATTGATTAGCTTTAATAATATTATGGTGAAATCTTTAGGGTTTTCTATATAGAGAATCATTTCATCTGAAAACAGTGAGAGTTTTACTTCTTTTTCAATCTGGATTCCTTTTATTTCCTTTGTTTCTCTGATTTCTGTGGCTAGGACTTCCAAAACTATGCTGAATAATAGTGGTGAGAGGGTGCACCCTTGTCTTGTTCCTGACTTTAGAGGAAATGCTTCCAATTTTTCACCACTGAGGATAATGTTTACTGTGGGTTTGTCATATATGGCCTTTATTATACTGAGGTATGTTCCTTCTATGCCTACTTTCTGAAGAGTTTTTATTATAAAACGGTATTGAATTTTGTCAAAAGCTTTCTCTGCATCTATTGAGATGATCATATGTCTTTTATCTTTCAATTTGTTAATATGGCGTACCACACTGATTGATTTGCATATATTGAAGAATCCTTGCATCCCTGGGATAGAGCATACTTGATCATTATGTATGATCTTTTTTAATGTGCTGTTAGATTCTGTTTGCTAGAATTTTGTTGAGCATTTTTGCCTCTATATTCATCACTGATTGGCCTGTAATTTTCTCTTTTTTTGTGGCATCTTTGTCTGGTTTTGGTATCAGGGTGATGGTGGCCTCACAGAATGAGTTTGGAAGTTATCTTCCTCTGAAATTATTTGGAAGCATTGAGCAGCATAGATGTTAGTTCTTCTCTAAACTTTTGGTAGAATTCGCCTGTGAAGCCATCTGGCCCTGGGCTTTTGTTTGTTGGAAGATTTTTGATTATAGTTTTGATTTCCCTGCTTGTGATTGGTCTGTTCATAATTTCTGTTTCTTCCTAGTTCAGTATTGAAAGGTTACACTTTTCTAAGAATTTGTTCATTTCTTCCATGTTGTCCATTTTTATTGACATATAGTTGCTCATAGTAATCTTTCATAATCCTTTGTATTTTTGTGTTGTCTGTTGTAACTTCTCTTTTTTCATTTCTAATTTTATTCATTTGAGTTTTTTTTTTCTTAAAGAGTCTGGTTTATAGTTTGTCGATTTTATTTATCTTCTCAAAGAACCAGCTTTTAGTTTTATTGATCTTTGCTATTGTCTTCTTCATTTCTTTCCATTTATTTCTGCTCTGATCTTTATGATTTCTTCCTTTCTCCTTTGGGGGAATTTTTGTTCTTTTTCTAGTTGCTTTAGGTGTAAGATTAGGTTGTTTATTTGATGGCTGTCTTGCTTCTTGAAGTAGGCTTATATTGCTGTAAACCTCCCTCTTAACACTGTTTTTACTGCATCCCATAGGTTTTGAATTGTCAAGTCTTCATTGTCATTTGTTTCGAGGCATGTTTTTATTTCCCTTTTGATTTCTTCAGTGATCTGTTGGTTATTCAGAAGTGTATTGTTTAGCCTCCAAGTGTGTGTGTTTTTTATAGTTTTTTTCCCCTATAGTTGATATCTAACCTTACAGCATTGTGGTCAGAAAAGATGCTTGAATTATTCACTTTTTAAAAATTTACCAAGGCTTGATTTGCGGCCCAGGATGTAATCTATCCTGGAGAATATTCCATGTGCACTAAAAAAAAAAAAAAAAAAAGTGAAAGCTATTATTTTTGGGTGAAATGCCTGTAGATATCGATTAGGTCCAACTTGTCCAATGTATCATTTAAAGCTTGTATTTCCTTATTAATTTTCTGTTTGGATGATCTGTCCACTGATGTGAGTAGGGCATTAAAGTCCCTCACTGTTATTGTGTTACTGTGGATTTCCCCTTTAATAATTGTTAGCATTTGGCTTATGTATTGAGGTGCTCCTAAGTTGATTGCATATATATTTGTAATTGTTATATCTTCTTCTTGGATTCATTCCTTGTTCATTATGTAGTGTCCTTCTTTGTCTCTTGTAACCATCGTTAGTTTGAAATCTATTTTATCTGATATGAATGCAACTCCTGCTTTCCTTTGATTTCCGTTAACATGGAATATCTTTTTCCAGCCCCTCACTTTCAGTACGTATATGTCCCAAGTTTTGATGTGGATCTCTTATAGACAACATAAATAGGGTGCTTATTTTTGTATCCATTCAGCCAATCTCTGTCTTTTGGTTGGAGCACCTAACTCATTTACATTTAAGGTAGTTATCAATATGTATGATCTTGTTATGATTTATTTTATTCTTTGGGATTTGTTCTGTATGCCTTTCCTGTTTGTGTTCCTTGTCTAGAGAAGCTCCTTTAGCATTTGTTGAGAGCTGGTTTGATGGTGCTGAGTTCTCTTAAATTTCTTGTCTATAAATTTTTGATTTCTCATCCAAATCTGAAAGAGATCCTTGCTGGGTAGAGTAGTCTTGGTTGTAAATCTTCCTCTGTCATCACTTTAAGTGTATCCTTTCATTCCTTTCTGGCCTTCACAGTTTCTGTTGAAGATCAGCTGTTAGCCTTATGGGGATCCCCTAGTATGTTATTTATTGCTTTTCCCTTGCTGCTTTCTAATATTTGTTCTTTTTGCTTAATTTTTGTTAGTTTGATTAATATCAAACTTGTCTTGGTGTGCTTCTCCTCAGGTTTATCTTGTATGAAACTCTCTGGGCTTCCTGGACCTGGGTAGCTATTTCCTTTCCCATTTTAGGTATTTTTTTACTGTAATCTCCTCAAATATTTTCTCATGCCCTTTCCTTTCGTCTTTTTCTGGGGCCCCTATGAGCCAATGTGGTTACACTTACTGTCGTCCCAGAGGTCTCTGAGGCGTCCTCATTACTTTCTATTCTTTTTTCTTTATTATGTTCTGCTTCAGTTATTTCTACCATTTTATCTTCCAACTCTTTTATCTGTTCTTCTCTCTCGGTTACTCTACTGTTGCTTCTCTCCAGTGTATTTCTAGTCTCAGATATCGTGTCGTTCATTATTGATTGTTTATCCTTTAATCCTTCTAGATCCTTGTTAAACATTTCTTGCATCTTCTCGACCAGTGCTTCCAGTCTATTTATCCATGTCTCCATTTTATTTTCAAGATTTTGGATCATCTTTAATATCATTACTCTGAATTCTTTTTCAGGAGAATGCCTATTTCCTCTTCATTTGTTCGGGCTTGTGGGTTTTTACCATGTCCCTTCACCTACTGCGTGTTTCTGTCTTTTCATTTTGTTTAGTTTACTGTATTTGAGGTCTCCTTTCTGTAGACTAGAAGGTCATAGTTCCTCTTAATTGTGGAACCTGCCCTCCATGGGTGGGGTTGGACCAGTGCTTTGTGAAGGTTTCCTGGTTGGGGATACTTGTGCCTGTGTTCTGGTGACTAGAGCCGCATCTTGTCTCTCTGAAGGACAGTGCCATGTCCAGTAGTGTGTTTTGCAGTGTCTATGGGTTTGGTAGGGCTTTGGGAAGCCTGTCTGCTAATGTGCAGGGTTGTATCCTTGTTTTGCTGAAGAATTGGCATGGGGCATCCGGCACTGGAACTTGCTGGCCTTTGGGTGGGGCTAGGTTTTAGTGTTGAGATGAAGGCCTCACCTATTAATGTTCCTTGGAGTCAGGGGTTCTCTAGTGGATCAAAGTCTTGAGCTCAGGTCTCCCACTTCAGGAGTTAATGCCTGACCTCTACTGTAACGCCAATACCTCACAAACCACACAACACAGAAGACAAAACCCCAAGACTCTTGGTGAAGACGATGCTCAACAGTCCAGAATACCAGCACAATTCACACCAACATCCTGCAATATTGCTAAGAAGGTCTCTGGACCTGTTGTAGGCAAGCTGGGGTCAGCTCAGTCTCAGATCTGGCCTTACTCCAGCTTGTACTTGCTCCTAAAGATCACAGTTGCCCCTAAAGTGCACAGTCTGTTCCCCACCCAGACGCAAGGGGCTAAGGCCAAGACTAAGGCTCACTTCTTCACTTGAGCTGGGGAAAAGGGAGAACATGGCAGCCACAATTGGGATGTACCTGTGGCACAATTGGGAGTGCCTGCAGCAATAGAGAACTGCTGGATGCTGTTACAATCTGAGGCTGGTCCTGTGTTCTCCCAGAGGACTTGGCCTCAGCCTGTGGGACCCTAGGAAGAATCTAGCTGTTTAAGCTCCCAGGAAGGTGTGGGCAGTAACCTGTGCCTGCTTACAGCTTGGTGGTATCTGCCACCTCTGGGGTTGGATTGTATCAGCAGCTTTTTGTCTTCTGCCTCAGGCACTTTCCTAGCTTTAGAAGTGGCAGTCACATCTAATTTCGCAACTGGTGCTCTGATCAGTTTTGATTTGGGGTTTTGGTGGCTGCCAGTGGGCACTCAGCCACTGTCTGCAAATGTGGCATTAGTATCCCGGTAACAATGACTTCTTGCCATTCTGAGACACTCAGTCTTTTCTTTGGACTCCCTCCACTGCATCGAAGCAGCCCCCTCAGAGTATTCTCATGGCAGCTAACCCCAAACCTCTCCCTGGGATCTGACACCTGTGCCTGAGCCTCAGCACCCCACCCCCAGCCTCTGTAGCAGGTTGAGACTCGCAAGCCACTTTGCTGAGAAGTGGTGTTCGGCAGCGATTTCTGTGATGCATTTTCTGTTTTGCCCTCTGAGCCCCCGCTGTTGCACTTCACTCTGAGGTTTCAAAGTTCTCCCATCCCCACCCGTAAGGGGGTTTCTGAATACGCAGAAAATTTTCCTCTTTCACAACTCTCTCCCTTGGGGTACAAGCCCCCATCCTGAAATCCTTTGTCTCTCTCTATGTCTTTGTCTTTTGCCCTGCCTCATTCTAAGGAGATTGTCTTGCCTTTTTGGAAGTTTGGGGTCTTCTGCTGTTGTTCAGAAGTTGTTCTATAGGAGTTGTTCCATATTCAAATGAATTTTTGATGTATTTGTGGGGAGGAAGGCAATCTCCCCATTTTATTCCTCTGCCATCTTCCATCATAACTTAGTTTTGAAATATATTTTGAAATAAAAATTGTTTTTCCTCTCTACACTCTTTTCCTCTAATTCTTTCCATCCTTATTTCTATCTTGGTAAAGTCAGTGGTCATGCTTGAAAATAACATGATGTACACTTCTAGATTTCCAGGGGTCATCACTCAAAATGTTTGATTTCCCAGAGCATACAAATTGCTGAGGGTGGAGGCTAGCCTAGGAAGGAAGAGGGAGAATGCTTTAGATTTACATGTAGAGTCAGAAAAAATCCTGAAACTATTCTACTTCTCATTACTAAAAACAAAGATATATATATATATATATATGTATATGACCATAATTATACCAGTGTTCATAGGAGCATTATACACAATTGTAAAAAGTTGAAACAACTCAAATATCCATTGACAGATGAATGGATAAAAATAATATAGCATTATTCAGCCTTTATTTTTAATTTATATATTTTTGGCTGCCTTGCATCTTCACTGCTGTGTCAGGATTACTGTAATGAGGATTACAGTGGCTTCTCTTGTTTCAGCTCATAGGCCCTATGCTTCAGTAGTTGTAAAGCATGGATTTAGTGGCTCCATGGCATGTGGGATCTTATAGACCAGGGATTGAACCCATGTCCCCTGTATTGGCAGGCAGATTCTGAACCACTGGACTATCAGGGAAGTCCCCAGCCTGAAAAGGAAGGAACTTCTGATACCTGCTACAACACAGATGAACTCTGAATGAAACAAGCCAGACATAAGAGGGCAAATATTCTATGATTTCACTTAAGTAAAGTACCTGAAATAATCAAATTCATGGAGACAGAAAGTAGAACTGTGCTATGAAGGGCTGGAAGAGTGGAGAATGAGGACTGTTTAACTGATACAGAGTTTCAGTTTAGGATCATTAAAAAGTTGGATGGATGGATAATGGTAGTAGTTGCACAATCATGCGAAAGCATTTAATGCCACTGAATTTTACAGTTAAAAATAATTAAGATGGTAAATCTTATGTTATGTATATTTTGTCACAACTTTAAAAGCTAATGACAAATGATGGTTGGACAGAAAAACCATGCTTGCTTCACCAATTATAAAGTTCCCGTTGTAATCCTTTAATAATAGTTTATCCTCTAGCCAATGATTGCCAAGAACTACCTGAAATTATACAAGTTGGATTTATAGCTTTTTGTAGCAGGAAAGAATCCACTTCGTGGGAATCCTGGGCGATATAAGTAAGAGGGTGTTAGAAAGTACATATTATAGGACATTCTCTTATATTTGGAGATTTGGGAAGGATTTAAAGAAGCTGGGCTTTGCTTTGATTTGGATTCTGTCAGGAAGTGGTGTAGGGAGTAATTCAATGAGTATCTTCATAAATCTATCTAGAAGGAGGAGATACTAGACTAAAGCTAGAGCTATAAGAAATAAAGAAGCAAGAGTCACTCATTAGAGTAGGGTATATTAGATAATTTTTGTGACATATACACTACTAATGTTTTATCTGTTTTCAGACATGCTTACAGAGGGTTCATGTTCTTATTTGTTGTAGTTACTCAAGGTCTTGGAGTGGTCTTGTCCAGTGTCAATGTTCCATGAATGTGTTTATGTTTAACAGGTGAACACTAAGGCCTGGCTGATAATACCAGAAATCCTAGATGTCAGGGACTATTTTTCTTTCCCACCAATAAGTAGACGGACACAGCCCAACTTAATTTATTTGGAGCTCCAATAGAACTAGTCTAGTAGAACTTGGCAAACGATTGATGACATTGACAACTTTGATATGTACTCTTGATCAATAAAATTTTCACTTACATTTTATGGCATGAACAGATTGATGCAATAAAGCAATTTTTATGTCTGCATGCACAAGCTCATGAGTGTTTATGCACATGTATGCCCTGCAAAACCTTTTCTATCCTGCCATTCTCGAATAGTTCCCAAGGTACACAGAAGCAATAATAATCCTTGCTGCAGAATAACTCACTCAATTTGCATTTCTTTTCAGTCTCTTCTTGCAAACCCCAAAGGCTGTCATCTATATCTGGGGCTGTCTGACAGGCAAAAGTAATGCTGTGGGACACCAGTAACACCTTAGAGAAAGATTCTGAGAAGAAAAGTCAGATAATGAGCTCTCAGTCTAGCCTTAGCCCTAGAACTACAGTTCAGCAATGGGAGATAGTGTCAGAAATGTGGACACAATGTGAGACACAGGCAGGACAAGTATCTGGCTGTTCTGGGAGCTCTGAAAAATGCTCAGCACAGAAAAAGAATTAGACTCAATGACTATTTGTGCTTTTATTCATTTTTCTGACTACCATTCTAGCATCATTTAAGACTACACTTTTGGCTAAATCCTGTATTTGTCTTAATAAATGCATAAACTTACAGGATCCTGCATCTAAGCTACAAACTACATTCAGAGTAGCTGTCCACAACTCTAATGCTGAACGTGAACAGATTAATAATTTGCTCTAAGTGTATGTTTATGATGGCCAGCTTTTGTAAACATATACTGCTCTGGTGGTAAATAACACACATTTTGGTAATTTGCAGTCACAGCTATCTTATTACTTGGTGTCTTTTAATATATTTCATCATGAAAAATTTCACACACTTGCAAAAGTGCAGAGAACAGTTAATAAACTTTCACATACTCATCATTCAGACTCAATAACTGTCAGCTCATGGGTAACTTTTTTATTTTTTTACACACTGCTATTTCAAATTGAATGATTTTAGAGCAAATTCCATGTATGATAATATTTAATCCAAAATATTTTGATATATTAAGTTAATGATCTAATATAGTCAACCAATTCAGATTTTAAAAATCACCAATTAATGGATGAACTGAGATTTTCTCAACTCACTGATTAGTATCCTAGATACAATATAAATAGAATACTTCAAATTCTGTTTCTTAACACAAGTTGTATGTAGGGAAATATATATGCACTTATTTATACAACTTGTAGGGAAATTGTAAAAAATGAAATTAAAACTTTACAAACATAGACTATCCTAAGTTAAAGGTGACCACACTCTCTGGTTCTGCAATTATTATGTGAATACAATGTTGAAGAGAAAATTGATTTCCTTGAATCTATATATATTATAATCACTGCATTTATTCTTTACAGCCTAAAGATCTTTTAAAATGATTGAAGTTTGTGCACTTTTTTTTTTTATCAAAACATTAGTCTTTTTTTGGAAAAAGCAAATGAAGATGCATACATCTTTGATTTTAAAAGTCAAGCTTAAGACCGAGGCCTCATTTTGTCTACTATACACTAAGTAAAATCAAATGACAACTAAATCATTTTATTATGTATCACATTTATACAAGACATATTTTTTTTACTTTCCCATGTAGGCAATAATATAATTTCATTTCATTATTACAAATAGTTTGGAAATATCGTTTGACCAAAACACTAAGAACATTTCCATATATCTCTGAAAATACATATAAGGACTTTTTTACAGTTGCTATAGAAAAATAGTATAGTTCTAAGATATAAGAATGCATTCTATTTAATAATTATATAATATTTGTACTGAGCACTAAATGGCTATATATGGAGTCAGAGTATCTTTGATAGCCTGTATGAAAAACATGTATATAAACTTGCCTTTACATGCCCTACAGAAAGTGCCACAAAATGTATACTATATCAAATACAGACAAACTGTCATTATCACAAAATGGCTAAGGAGCCAAACACAAAATGTCTTTCCTGGCCCAACAAAGACAATTGTGGACCAAGAAGAGATGAACGCCAAAATCTATAATAAATCACATAGCAACTGACAAAAAATTCTGAAAGGACACTACAAATGCCTAGATGCTTTATTTCCCAGGTTGAGTGATTAATTTGTAAAATACAAAGAAGAGAATAGGAGCTAAGAAATATAATCCAAGAGGACAGCCCTACATAAATATCGCTGGGGGATGAGGAAATTATGGAGCTACCTTCCTAAAACAGAAAAATTAGTAAGCATGCAACCTCCAAATTAATGGGTTTGGCAGAAAACCCATGGAGTCAGAACACTGAAAAATGGCACAGTTCTCAAAGTAAATAATTCTGGTTTGCAGACACAAAGAGTCATAAGACTAATCTTGATTTCACATGGAAATTCAAAAATGCAGTATTTAAAGTTTTGGCTCCATTGTACATTCTTGTTTCCTTTGTCAAAGATTAATTGACTGTAGGCATGTGGGTTTATTTCTGGGCTATCTATTCTGTTCCATTGATAAATATAAAACCTTTCTCCTTCGAGCCGGAATCGAACCAGCGACCTAAGGATGGCCACAGACAGGCGTCTACAGTCCTCCGCTCTACCAGCTGAGCTACCGAAGGGAACACACATATGGCTCAAAATATAATGAATATACAATGGAGAAAAGACAGTCTCAGCAAGTTGTGTTGGGAAAACTTGGCAGCCGTATTTAAATCAATGAAGTTACAACATACCCTCACACCATACCCAAAAATACATTCAAAATGACTTAAAGACTTAAATATAAGACATGGCACCATAAAACTCCTAGAAGAGAACATAGGCAAAACATTCTCTGAATAGTAACAATAATTTCTTAGATCAGTCTCCCAAGGCAATAAAAATAAAAGTGAAAATAAGCAATGGGACATAATCAGACTATTAAGCTTTTGCTCAGCAAAGGAAATCATAAAGGAAACAAAAGACAACATACAGACTGGGAGAAAATATTTGCAAACAATGTGACTGACAAGGGATTAATTTCCAAAATATACAAACAGTTTATATAACTTAATAACAAAATAAATAAAAAAACTAATTTTAAAACTGGCAAAAGACTTAAACAGACATTTCTCCAAAGAAGACATACATATTATCAAAAGACACATGAAAAGATACTCAACATAGCTAATTATTAGAGAAATGCAAATCAAAACTACAGTGAGGTATCACATCACACTGGTCAGAATGACCATCACCAAAACATCTACAAATAATAAATTGCCGGGAGCCAGCTCACGAGATCCCACCCATGACAGAGTCATGAGGTAAAGGGCTGATTGAGCACGGCTTCTCAGCCCTCAGGAATTCTCAGAAGGCTGCCTCAGCGCTCACCTTAAAGATGATGTCTGTCTTTCTGATGTTTGCTACAATAAACCTCTTATTTTCTGTGACTTAGGCAAAAGGCCTTTCCTGATTCCCTTCTAAAATAGATCAATCTGAAATCTCAATCGACAAGGCCCCTGAACGGTAGCACCCTAAATAAGATTATCTGAGATATAGAGTATGCTGATCTAAATTCCTTTTGCTAACATATTGGTTTGTTTAATAAATGTACCTGTGCCTTTGGAGCTAATGTGCATGACTGTCCCTTAACAACAGAACAGCATTGAGAGCCTCCACACAGAAAGCCCCAATGGGCACAGAGCCCTTTGTAGGAAAGAAAGGCTTGTTAGGAAATATAAAAAATATTGCTTTATGAAACTGTTACTTAGTCTATATTTACTCACTATGTTTTTACTCTTAACGTATTTAGCCTATATAATGAAAGCATAATAGTTAGGGATTTATATAAATAAAAGTTTAGTTTTAATACAAATAATAAGACAATTTGTTAATTCAGCTGGTGATTTTGCTAAGAACTGACCTTTGTGCTACATTGTTTCAGCTTGCTGTACTATGACTTTATGGAACCACATTCTTTTCTGTTAAGCTCAAGGCATAGAGTAAATTACCGAAAACAGGTTTTACCTTGAAACTTTCTATTAATGAATTCTTTCCTGCTGTGCCTGATACAAAAGTGTCCTGGCTGATCAACCCTTATCAATAAAAGAGTCACAAGATGTTAGCAGGCCTCTGGGCCAGAAGATGATGTAAACAATTTTAAACCTTTTATAACTTAGAAACACAAACAGTGTTCTGGTTCCGATATGGATCAAAAACTGCTGATCCATCGAGCTGATTTGGCATGACTCTATACATTTGTTTCTACGTACCACTAAAAATATAAAAGCTGTCTTAAAAACAATAAAGTCAGAAGACACTTGGAAACACCACGACTCGCTGTGTCTTCTCATTCGTGTCGCCGACGCCGTCCATCCTGAGGGAACCCTGACCTGCTGGGGCTGGACTCCGGCAATAAACGCTGGAGAAGGAGTGGAGGAAAGGGAACCCTCCTATACTGTTGGCGGGGATACAAATTGGTGCAGCCACCATGGAAAACAGTATGGAAATTTCTTTAAAAGCTAAAAATAGAGTTACCATATGATCTAGCAACCCCACCCTTGGTCATATATCCAGAAAAATCTCTAATTCAAAAATATTCATGCACTTCTATGTTCATAGCAGCACTATTTACAATGGCTAAGGTATGGAAGCAACCTAGATGTCTGTCAACAGATGAATGTATAAAGAAGATGTGATTCTTACATACAAACGAATATCACTCCTATCAAAAAAAAAAAAAGAGAGAAATAATGCCACTTGTAGCAACATGAATGACCTAGAGATGATCATATGAAGTAAAGCAAATCATACAGAGAAAGACAAATTATCATGTGATATCACTTATATGTGGAATCTAAGGAAACAGATACAAATGAACTTTACAAAATGGAAACAGACTCATAGACATAGAAAGCAATATTATGGTTACCAAAGAGGGAAGATGGGGTAAGGATAAATTCGTAGTTTGGAATTAGCAGATATAAACTGTTGTTGTTCAGTCACTAAGTCGTGTCTGACTCTTTGCAACCCCATAGACACAGGCCAGGATTCCCTGTTGGTCACTATCTCCCGGAGTTTGATCGAATTCATTGAGTCAGTGTCGCTACCTAACCATCTCATCTGCTACTGTTTCCCTTGTGGCCCAGCTGGTAAAGAATCTGCCTGCAATGCGGGAGACCTGGGTTCGATTCCTTGGTTGGGAAGATCCCCTGGAGAAGGGAACAGCTACCCACTCCAGTAATCTTGCCCAGAGAATCCCATGAACAGAGGAGACTGGTGGGCCACAGTTCCTAGGGTCGCAAAAGAATCAAACACGACTGAAGCAACTGAGCAGTAGCATGTATAACTGAATCACTTTGCTATATACCAGAAGCTAACACAATGTTATAAATCAACTACACTTCAATAAAATGAATAGAGTTATGACTAAGTAATGTGGACACCTGCAGGCTGTTAAGGAAGAACGTCCCAGTGTGCATGGGCTAGTAACAGGGAAGTAAGTTACTTTCTACTTAAGAGAATTTATAGCAAGGAAATTATAATCCAGCATTATCAGATACTCTGTGTAGTTACAAAACTTTTTAAATTCTTCACACATGGCAATTGTTGGTATAATTTCCCACAAGATATTACTCATTATTCCTCACTATTAAATTTTATTACTAAGATTTGAAAGAATGCATCTATTATGATTATTCATGCCATTCTTATTTTATTTGACCAATATTAAAAAAAAAAAAACCTGAGATGTGGCTCCTAGTTTATACCTAACAGACACAGAGTTTGGAAAATTCAGCATTTTAAAAGACTGCATTTGAATGGACTGCAGTTTATTACAATTGTTCTAAAGGAGATTGGGAATCCTTCACCTAGTTAAAAATGATTTTAAAATAAACTATACAAAATACCCATTGGAAATGATAGTAAGGCAATATAAAATAAGCACATTTCCACTTCCAGTTATTTAGTGGTTTGATTTGATGGTAGGACATTTGCTGGAGTTAATAGTTATAGGGGTAATTGAAATATAAACAATTTAGAAATTATGCAGATTGCTTTAATGTGAAGTAAATATTGTCAGGTCAGCTAATTAGTAATATGGTACAATGGTTTCAGACTAACACAGGATAATTTGAAGTATCTGTCACTGATAAATATTAATCATTTGAAGTCTAGGCTATAGACAAGTCTATATAATCTATACTGCAAGCAATGAGCAAAGAAGAAGAAAAGCAGAAACTATTATGTGCTAAAAGTAGGGAAAGCAAAGAAGAGAGACAAACAAAAGTTAGATGAAATTTGAAAATTATTCAGTTAATACAATGACTGTAAAAACCTTGACTGATTATTTGGATGAAGATACCAAATTTGGCACCTCTAGATTCCTGTTTATTTGACAACACTAATTAGCTTGTTCCTCTTCACTTCACTTTCTATTGTGTAGCTGCACCTAAAACTACCAATAATACAACACCCAGATGAAAATGGGGTGATTCCTTCAATTATTCAGATGTTTTGCCTCTATTAGTAAAGTTTGATTTTTTTTCTTTTTTCATTAAGGTATTCTGGCAGCATATATCATTTCAACAGAAATCACACACAAGAGGTAAATTTTTGTTTAATCTCAAAGACACATACCAGGGCAAGAGAGAATGAAAGATAATATTTAAAAATAATTAAAAATTTTTAAAAATAGTGTTGGAAAATATACCTTCATCTGACAATAACTAAAAGAGAACTTCATCAACCACATTTCACTCAGTGTTTCAGGCTCCCTATCATTTATTCTCTGAACATCACTCCCAGAGAAGACTATAGACACACTGATAATGTTAGGTACAGTTAATCTCAGGGACAGAGGAGCCTGGTGGGCTACAGTCCATAGGGTTGCAAAAAGTCTGACCTGACTGAAGCAACTTCGCACACATCCATACTGAGTCCTTAGTACATACTGTAGGCACTAGGGTAAGCGACACGTTATGTATGTGATTCTATTAGATTCTCATATGAGGATTAAAATGCATTAACCCATTAGTGCCCAAGGACCCCTCTTTAGGCTTGAACTTTTGATTGAGTCAGTAGAGAAATGCAAAAATTTCAATAAATAAATTCATAACCACTCAAAATGACTTGTCATTTGGCTATAATCATCGTCAAATCTTCTTCCCACAACCATAGCCTTTTTATATCCCTTAATATATATTATTCCAATAATTTCACTTTTCCTATGCTCACTGTCTTATAACATTAAGGTAAAGGAGTTATTGGAGTCTGGGCCCAGCACCAAGCTTGGCAGTTAGACCTTTGCCTATAGTTTTGAATCATGAATCTGGTTTATAAACTTAAAATTAACTTGTAATGGGTTTTGCTCTTCTGTCTTTTGATTCCTCCTTTGAATCCAGATAGTTTCAAGTTTGAAACTATTCCTCCAGAATTTAAACTCCAAGGACAGTCTTTGTTCTTACTTCTATATTTTCAAATTAAAATTAATATTTATCCATAGAACTTTTTTCTTTTCTAACTAGTATACATTATGAATCTCTTATGATTGCATAGTATCAGATTGTCAAGTCATTTCTATGGTGGGTCAACATTTTGGGCAATGGAATAACTTCTCTTATCATGTTGTGCTTAGTCTCTCAGTCCTGTCCGACGTTTTGTGAACAGACTGTAGCCCACCAGGTTCCTCTGTCCATGGGGACTCTCCAGGCAATAATACTGGAGTGGGTTGCCATGCCTTCCTCCAGGGGATCTTCCCAACCCAGGGATCAAACCCAGGTCTCCCACATTGCAGGCAGATTCTTTGTCTTCTGAGCCACCAGGGAAGCCCAGTTATATTCTCAGTAAACAAACCTCTCTTATGGTAAGGAAAACTCTGTTAACCGTGAGGCTCTGTGCTTTAAGGAGGAGGATGCAGTTCAAGGTTGGGCAATGTCACAAGCAGCAGCCAGTGGGAAATAATCTATATAGTTGAACCGCTATTACAGTCCCTGTATCTCTTACTACTAGCACTAGACCTCAGATTGGAATGCAAGAATATTGGTGGTGGTTTGGTTTAGTCACTAAGTCATGTCCAAATCTTTCGACCCCATGGACTGTAGCCTGCTAGGCTCCTCTGTCCATGGGATTCTCCAGGTAAGAATACTGGAGTGGGTTGCCATTTCCTTCTGCAGGGAATCTTCCCAACCCAGGAATCGAACCCAGGTCTCCTGCACTGCAGGCAGATTCTTTACCGACTGAGCTCTAAGAAAGACATATCCACCTTCTAATCTATACACACACATAAACATGCAAACATACACAGGACACTTCAGTTTTTCCTTCTGGGAAATACTTTTCCCTTTAAACTCCATTGTTCATGTAACCCTTCTTTATATATGGTAACCCTCCATGGGACTGGCTCTAGGTTCCAAACTCCTTTCACCCAGCCCCCAAAGTGTTGTCTTTTTATTGCATGTGCATTGGATTGTTTTAACTTCCGTTAGATTGATTTCACCTCATCTCCTCCCAGTGTCTCAATGACTTCAAAGAGCTATACAGGCCGTTGAGGTGAGCAGAGGGTGGGGGAGAAAGGGGAAATGGCCAGGGTCTGGATATTTTTAAAATAATGATATTAGGTCCATTAAGAGAAGTGCACTCTTAGACAAACATCATTCCTATCTGATAAATAACCTCTTCAAAGACTGGGTGTGGAGGCTTAGAAGGGGCTCTGGATTGCTAATTAATGTCAGAGTATAAAAAGCAGATTTAAACAGGATTAAGATCACATTTCCATGATTGAAACATTACTATTTTATGTCAAGTGCATTTATCTCTGGCAAGAGTGTAATCTAAAGGATGTTCAAACATACGATATTGTAAATGAGGTCATAAATTGTGGGTGTGGTTTTACTAGAATACAATCTAGAAATTCAAATGGATTGTTTCTTTTGGCAGCTTGTTTCAAGACTGCAAAACAATATAATTTATAAATCTCTCTCTTTTTCATGCATGTGTGCACAAATAAATGTGTTCCTGTGAAATTTTATTAGTAACTTCACTGAGATGAACCATTTAACTACTGGTATTAAAAATTACATAAGTATTGAATTAAATATTGCCAAACTAAACCATTTTTTGCATATTTTAAGCTTTAAGATGGATCAAGATTTTCTAATAATCAATCCTGTATTATATTTCTTTAAATAATTTTTCAATTTCAAAAAAATATGAACCAGTGTGAATGTCTTTTGGATTTTGGTTGCTTCATATTAAAAAGAAAATGTCAACCTTATAATGTTGTGAAACGATTTTGTTGGGAAGATAGACTTTTCTTTCTATACTATAATGTATCCTACGAAACAATCAGCATCAGTCAAACTTGAGATCATTTGTCTTCTCTCACAGCTATTCTTATTCATTTCTTTTAAGGCTATTATCACTCTTTAATTTTGTACCCATTTGTTAGGAGGTTTGAAAAACTGATTATACTGCAAATGTATCAGGGAACCAAAAGTGTATTGGGTATTCCAACCAAGAGATTTTAATGTAGGGAAATGATTAAACAGATGTTGGAGAACTGAAAAGTCTAAAAATGAATACTATGGTAATTATTGCAAGAAACTGCTGTCATCTCTAGGGTTGGAGAAACAAATAAAGTAATTTGAGGTTATCAGAGAACACAGATGTTTGGAGCAGTAGCTCTAATGAGTGGAGATTTCAATCTCTCAAGAGGTCCATTGCCCAGCTTCTGTGGGTAGTCTGAGGGTAATGAGACTGACTGTGAAAGTGTGGCCATTCTGGGAATCTGGAAAAAGGCTGGGCTCTGCATCATCTGCTGTTGCCAGTGAGGACCATTGCTGGCGCAATGCCAGTAACAGCATCAAGCTATACAGAAAGAATTCAGTCCCTTCTTCTTGTCTTCCAATATCCTTTAATGCCCCCTATTGGCATAACCTAACATAGAACCAGTTACTAAAGCAGAAACACAGTTTGCAAAGTTCCATTACCTCTAATCAAAGAAATGGAAAAGTGGGTTTGTCACCAAAGAAAAACAGCTTAGCAACTAGCATATGGGTTTGACTGAATAATGGCTCCTCCAAAATTATCCACATCCTAATCCCTGAAACCTGTATACATATTATTTTACATGGCAAAAGGGGCCTTGCAGATGTATGTATTGTTAAGGGGATGAGATGAAGGGGTTATCTTGAGTTATCTGGCTGGGTCCAGTAGGAGTACAGGAGCATCAGAGTCATAGGAAAAGACAGGAAGACAGAAGTAGAAGGCTGAGAGAGCTATTTAAAGATGCTGAACAGTAGTAAATAAGGTGTTGGATTTTAAGTGTACACTGCTGAGTAGTGAAGGAAGTTTTCATTCTTTTCAAAACATATTTACTCTACCAAACATTTCTCTTATATTTTGTAATAAGAGTTTTAACTCATGACAATTAAGAAAATGATACTTTCTTTTTCCCTCTTCAAAGACAGGCAGGATAGAGCTTAGAGAAGATTGTACAGACACTGTCAATTAGGTGCTCAGTAAATATTGTCATCTAACAAATATCTCTTTTTACATGGTCATTACTTCCTCTAAGAAGTTTGAGTTTAATGGATTTTTTTTTTTTCAGGAGAATACTGCTCACTGAACTCAGCAAAGTTGTTCCCTGCTGTTGGGAGATCAGAAACATGTCCATAATCCTTCAGTTCTGTCGCTTGTGTGGGCTGATCCTTGAGCAAACACTATAGTCAGCTCTTAAAGAGAGGCAAAACAGTCATGTGATGGCCTTTAACTTTGAAAGAAAATGTGTCTGTGCTGGGGGTGGGAGAAATGCATGGGAACTGAAAAAAAAAAGTTTTGTTGTTGATCAGTCCCTGAATTTTGTCTGACTCCATGAGCTGCAACACGCCAGCCTCCTCTGTCCTCCACTATCTCCTGGAGTTTGCTCAGATTTATGTCCGTTTAGTCAGTGATAGTATCTAACCATTTCATCCTCTGCCATTCCCTTCTCCTTTTGCCTTCAGTCTTTCCTAGCATCAGGGTATTTTCCAATGAGTCAACTCTTCTCATCAGGTGGCCAAGATATTGGGGCTTCAACTTCAGCATCAGTGCTTCCAATGAATACTCAGGGTTGATTTCCTTTAGGATTAACTGGTTTGATCTCCTGCAGTCCAAGAAACTCTCAAGAATCTTTTCCAGCACCATAGTTCAAAAGCATTAATTCTTCGGTGCTCAACCTTCTTTATGGTCCAACTCTCACATCTGTACATGACTCCTGGAAATACCGTAGCTTTTTCTATGCAAAGCAAAGACTATAAGGCCTTTGTCAGCAAAGTGATTCTCTGGTTTTTAATACATTGTCCCGGTTTGTCACAACTTTTCTTCCAAGGAGCAAATGTCTTTTAATTTCAGGCTGTGGTCACCATCCACAGTGATTTGGGAGACCAAGAAAACAAAATCTGTCAGTACTTCTACTTTTTCCCCTTCTAATTGCCATAAAGTGACGGGACCAGATGCCATGATCTAAGTTTTTTTCACGTTGAGTTTCAAGGCAGCTCTTTTCAGTCTCCTCTTTCACCCTCACCGATTAATATGAATTGAGGAATTCACTGGTTGGTCAGCCGTCTATGTCTTTTAAACAAGATGCTTTTTGAGTTGTTGGCTCTATGTTGCTTTCAGTCAAGGTGATAAAAACAAAACAGGACACTCTAGATTTCTTCACCCAAAGAAAACAAAAAGAATAAATTTTGCTACATTTTTCTGTCCTCTCTTTTTGTCCTGTTCCCCTATGACCTGAGGTCCCAGTTAAAGTTGTTGATGAGTACTAGGGTCAGGTTTCAGAATCTGATATGGACCATTTGGAATCTGAGACAGAATTGGCTTTACTGTATTCACAAAGGTCTCCTTTAATATTTTAAATTAGTCTTATAATTATCAATGCAAATATTACATTCACAAAACAACAACAGGGGACTCTACCTTGTAAAATTGATTAAATACCTATAAATTAGCTCAACTCATCTGCTAAGCCTGCATAACCTCATGCATAAATGTGTGCTTTAATTGTAAACGGAATGAGTTTGAATTCCTTTGAGTTTTATTTTTATTGTAAATCTCTTATCTTCTTTCTCTTCTGATATCCAATGGATAACTATAATTTTCACTTCATCATTTTTATCATGTCAGTCTACCTTGGATCTAATGGAAATATTCAAGGAGGAAAAAATAACATGACATTAAATCTAACTTTCAGAACAATTTACTGTATTTTTAGCAGACAAGGGACGGTGCCTCTTGAGTACTTTATTAGCACTTTATTAAATGTTGTGCAGTATGATTTACTTTGAATTCTCAGTGTGTCTCTGTAGCTCCAGGAAACAAGAGCAGACCCCACAGCAGCAATCCTTTTAAAGGGAATTTTTATTGATTAATATTCAATCAAGTCAAGTGTTCCCAGCATGTTAAAATATAATGATGCTTGCTATACACACAGTTGGAGGATGCCATGAGCAGGAAATTTTTACTTGTCCAATTAATCATCCCTTCTTCCTCTGTGAGGTTTCAGTCCAGGATAGCTAGGCTCATTGATAAAACTTAGATCCCTTACTTTATGATCAAGTTGCAGCTAGAATCACAGAATTGTGGAATTAAGCATTTCTACAAGGATAGCACAGTTCTGTAAATTACCTTCTTTAACAGATTTCTCCTGTAAAATCAGACCAGTATTTATACAAGGGAGAAAAATCTCACACTGAGCTAAGTAAAAAATTATTGACAATGAAGGAGAGCTTGTGTTGAATAAAAAGAAGAACAATCTATTTTTTTACAACCAGAGAGCTAAGGTCCACCACTAACAGGTCCCACTTTCCTGACAAAGGATCTTTCTTAGACTTCTTTATGTAAATTAGGGTATTCCTTAGCTTTATAGCTCCAGATCTCAAGTGTGTGTGCCTCAGGATAGTGATAAGTGTTGCAGAGTCAGACATATAGCTCCTCCAGTTAGGAAAATTATCTACATATTTTGTGTATACATACATAGCTTAACTTCTATGCTTCTAGATTTCATGATTTGTCAACACATTTTAGGTAATTGTAGAAAATCAGAAAACATATATGATATAGGATTTGAGGAGAATGATAGAATTATTCTTTATCTTGATTGGGTGATGGTTATATACAACTGCATGTGTTAGCCAAAATTTGCAGAACTGAGCACTTAAAAAAAAAGAATTTTGTTAAATATAAAATTATACCTTACTAAAACAATGAAGAAAAATAATGTGAATAGTATAGGAAATAGTGATAGTTCATGAGTTATATTTTTAGTCATTTCAGATGCTGAGTGAACTTACAGAGAACTTAATTTTTCTAATAAGCCTCCTTCTTAGAGTTAAGTCCTATGTGTTACACTTTTTTAGGGACACTTCTCAGGTGTTTGAGATGGCAGTTATGCATTTTTCTCCCTTCTCTGATGATTTAATAAGTTTGTCTGACATTCTCTAAACCTAAAGCAAATTGTTTTTACCTTTTTTTCACAAGCTCCTTACTTTCATCACAGGGGTCTATTATTTGAGGGAAATATAACAATATCTCCATGTGATCCTTGCCCCTTGCATGACCAGCAACCTCATAGAATGGTGTGTTGAATATCTCGTGTATAAATGTCAAAAATTGCAAAGTTTGGGGCAAATATGAGGAAAAAAAAAAAAAGGAGGGGAAGGGACACCTCTAGCTCAAAATCTCAAATCTGAGAGTTCAAAAGCAAAAGACTGTGAAAGTCCAATCTTACCAACTATAGAAATTGCAAAAAAATTAAAATAAATAAAAAATAAAGAAATTGCAGTAGAGAGACTAAAGGATATGTGTTCTAATCCCAATTCCTCCACTTACTTGGTGACCTTGAGTGGATCCCCAGTGGACATGGTGCCTACTTTATAGAAATATATGGACTTCCCTGGTGGCGTAATGGGTAGAAATCCACCTGCCAATGCAGGGGATGCGGGTTTGATCCCTGGTCTGGGAAGATTCCACGTGCCAAAGAGCAACTAAGCCCATGTGCCACAGCTACTGAGCCTGCATGCTGCAACTACTGAAGCCCATGCACCTACAGCCTGTGCTCCGCAACAAGAGAGGCCACCACAGTGAGAAGCCCGCACACCTCAATGAAGAGTAACCCCCACTCTCCTCAGCTAGAGAAAGCCCGCGTGCAGCAGTGAAGACCCTCTGCAACCACAAAGTAAACAAACAAATGGAAATTCATGAGGATCAAATGAGACAATGTGTATAGAAACATGCTGAATTTTAACATCTTATATAAATATGAAGATAATATTAAGTATGAATGTGCATTTGACAAAGAGTCACTTATTACAATGCTATATTGCTCTTTGCAATAACTCATCCCTAAAAATCACTTTTTTGCTTGCTTTTGAAAGCAATCTGTGAGATTTCAATTGGTCAACCTATGACCACAAATACTAATGTGCCTCCCTTTACAACTTGAGATGAATAAGAGGCTCTTATTTTAATCATTATAGGTTATGACACCGAAGACCAAAGTTTATGATGATTTCTTAGTTCAGCTCAGCATCTGAGCCAGCATCTACATGGAGCAAGCTTAAGGCAACAGGAAGCAAAGACAGAGCTCTTTGGTCATTAATCTCATCCATTTTACATAACAAAGTTTAAGAATGTGATAAAAATTTCAAACACCAGGGTTGAAATAGTCTTTCAGTTATTGAACAAATTTTTCTATCTGAATGGATTACAAGTAATTTCTAATGTCATAAAATAGAGTACTTGGACTTCCCAGGTGGCTCAGGGGTAAAGAATCTGCCTGCCAAAGCAAGAGCCACAGGAGACACAAGTTCTATCTCTGGATTGGGAAGATCCCCTGCAGAAGGAAATGGCAACCCACTCCAGTATTCTTGCCTGGAGAATTCCACAGACAGAAGGAACCTGGTGGACAGACAGTCCATGTCAGTCAGCCCATGACTACAGTCCATGGACTGTAGTCCAGTCCATGGGCTACAGTCACAAAGAACCGGACAGGACTGAGCGACTGAACACACACACACACAGTGGTAGTCTATTGACAAGGCCTAAAAACCTACCATAAGAAAGAAGGGTGGAACTGCTTTTTTGTGAATAAAGGACAAAGGGCAAAGGATGGTTGTTTTGTCAGTCCATGCCAGAGGCATCCTCCAGGGATCTGCTGGTCAGAAAAGGAAAGGCTAACTGCCAAAAGTTTTATTGTGGTTGCTACGGGCGAATGGACTACAGAGAGTTCAGCTGGGTGCTTGAGGCTGCTTAGAGTTCTGCTGTCTTTGAGGTGTTAATGCCTGTTTGGTACCAGTTGAGCCATCCGCAGGAGCCGAAAGGCTGCTGTCTCTGAAGCCTGATGCTCAGAGTGTTAGCTGATCTCTAGTGAACCTAGCCCGACACAGACCTCAGTATACACTGCCTGCTGTTTCACTGCAGGGAGCTATAACCTGGTGGTCTGCTCCAGAGATTGGAGAATTTGGGACTTATGTTCTAGCTTTTGCCTTATTTTACCCTATTTAATTATCTTCTTTTCACTGATGCTTTTTATTTTCACTAAAATCTAATTTTTGATTTTGCTTAGTTTTGAATTGCAGTACTGTAACACATGTAGAGTGTACTCATCTTGATGGTACTGCTAGAAGTGTTTTTACATATGCATCTATGTGGATAACCACCACTGAATTAAACATAGAATAGTACCAGGATTGGAGAAATTTCTGTCAAGGCCTCCCAGTAATTACACTCCCCAAAATAAATGCTATTCTGACGTCTGTCACAAACATGTTGGTTTTACCTGTTTTGAACCAAATGTAAATAAAATCAGAACTCTGCAATTTTTTGGTCTGGTTTCTTAAAGCATAACTATCTTGTTTTTCCGGAGAAGGCAATGGCACCCCACTCCAGTACTCTTGCCTGGAAAATCCCATGGATGGAGGAGCCTTGTAGGCTACAGTCCATGGGGTCGCTAAGAGTCGGACGACTGAGCGACTTCACTTTCACTTTTCCCTTTCATGCACTGGAGGAGGAAATGGCAACCCACTCCAGTATTCTTGCCTGGAGAATCCCAGGGATGGCGGAGCCTGGTGGGCTGCCGTCTATAGGGTCTCACAGAGTCGGACACGACTGACGCGACTTAGCAGCAGCAGCAGCAGCAGCATATTGTTTTTCATCCATGTTATTCACCAGTAGTTGATTTTTTTTTTATTGCCTGTATCTATTCCATTGTATGAATGCACCACAGTTTTTCATCCATTCTCCTGATAGATGTTTTGTTGTTTCTCGTTTTTAGCAATTATGAATAGTAATTCTGTTAATATTCATGTACAGATTTTGGCAAACATATGTTTCTACTTCTTGTATAACTAAGAGCAAAATTCCTGAATTATAGGAATGCAGATTTAGTAGAAACTGTAAGTTTTCCAAATATTTGGTTATACTCACACCAACAGTATTTGACAATAAGACTTCATACTATAAGTCCTTTGACTTTTTACCATTTTAGTGGCTATAAAGTGTTATTCTATTGTGGTTTTAAAATGTATATTTTTTGGTGAGTAATAATGGAGAAGGCATGGCAACTCAGTCCAGTATTCTTGCCTGGAGAACCCCCATGGACAGAGGAGCCTGGCAGGCTACAGTCCATGGGGTCACAATGAGTCGGACATGACTTAGCGCCTAAGCACAGCACAATAGTATTAATTAGATTTTTATATACTTGCTGGTTATTTGGATATACTATTTCATGATATGCTTGAAATTTTAAAAAATATATGGTTTGTTTATGTCATATTAATTTGCATGAACTCTCAATATATTCAGGATACCTGTCCTTTGTCAGATATCCTCTTCAGTATATGGCTTGTCTTTTTATTCTCATACCAACTGATATCTTTCAATGAATCTAAAATTGTGATTTTATTGGAGTTCAGAGTATCAGGGTTTGAGGGGTTTTTACTGAAGTATAGTTTAGTTGCTGTACAATATTAGATAAGTTATAGGTATGCAATAGAGAGATTTACAACTTTTAATGGTTATATTCCATTTACAGCTGTTATGAATATCAGCTATATTCTCCACATTGTACAATATATGCTTGTAGCTTATTTTATACCTAATAGTTTGTACCTTTTAATCCTCTACCCTTAAAAATTGTCCCTCCCCTCTCCCCTCTCCCCACTGGTAACCACTAACTTTTTCTCTATATCTGTGAGTCTGCTTCTTTTTTGCTCTATTCGTTAGTTTGCTGGATTTTTTAGGTTTCGCATAAAAGTGATGTTATACAGTATTTGTCTTTCTCTGTCTGACTTATTTCACTTAGCATAATGCCTTCCAAGTTCATTCATGTCCCCACAAATGGCAAAATTTCATCCTTTCTTATGGCTGAGTAGTATTTCATTGTGTGTGTTATGTGTGTATGGTACATATAAATACCATATAAATAAATATGGTATTGATATGTATATACATATATGTATAAATACATATAAATACCATACCACATATATATGTATACATACACACACACATATATATATACCATACACACATACATACACACATATACATATATATATCCCATATCTTATTTTTTTAATTTTAATAATATGTTTTGTTTAACCTACATATAAAACATGGTATTTCACCATGTATCAGCATAAATAACTATTAATAGTGTATTTTATATTCTTCTTTTAATTTGAAGTCTTCAAAATCTAGTACACACCAGATTTTACATTTTCAGCATCTCAGTTAATCCTGGCCACATTTCAAGTGATCAATAGCCACATGTGGCTAGGAGTTCATCTTCTTTAACCATTTATCTGTTGATGGACTCAAGTTGCTTCTATATCTTGACAATTATAAATAGTGATGCTATGATCATTGAAGTGCATGTATCTTTTCAAATTAGTGTTTTTGGGTGTTTTTGTCTATATACTCAGGAGTAGAATTGGGTCATGTGGTAGTCCTATTTTTTGTTTTTTTGAAAAACCTGCGTATATGTTTTCCACAGTGGCTGTACCAATTTACAGTCCCACCAACAGCGTACAAGGGTTCCTTTTTCTCCACATTCTCACCAACATTTGTTATTTGTGTCCTTTTCGAAATAGCCACTCCGACAGGTGTGTGGTGACATCTCATTGTGGTTTTGATTTGCATTTCCCCAATGATTAATGAGGCTAAGCATCTTTTCAGGTATCTGTTGGCCATCTACATTTTCTCTTAGGAGAAATGTCTATTCAATTCCTCTGCCTATTTTTAAATTGGATTGTTTGTTTGGGGGTGTTTTTTCTTGGTTTTTGGATTTTCGATGAGTGCTTTATTTACCTTGTAAGAAATCTATGTCTACTCTAAGACTAAAAACAGATCTTCTATTTTCTTCAGGAAGCTTCATCTTTTCTTCACATATAGACCCATACTCCATCTCAAATTAATTTTATTGTATACTGCAATATAGGAGGCAAGGTTCATTTTCCATGTAAATGTTTAAAACTATAGCATTATTTAATGCAAAGACTATCCTTCTCCCATTGAACTTCAGTGGCACTTTTATAATAAATCAAGAGGCTGTATACATGTAAGCCTATTTCTGGACTTCTAATTCTATCTAATAGGTCTATTTGTCTCTTGTTACATAATACCCTACAGTCTTAATTACTGGAGATTTATAGTAAGTCTTGAAATCTGATAGTGTGGAGCCCTCCAGCTCTGAACTTCTTCAATATTGCCTAAGTTTTTTTTAAGGCCCTTTCATTTCCACATTAGAATCAGCTTGTCAATTTCTACACAAAAATTTGCTAGAACTCTGAGTGGGGTTACATAGAATTAATAGATCGATTTACAGAAAATGACATCTTAAAAATATTAAATCTTCTCATCCACAAACTTGACATATCTCTCTGTTTCCTTGAGTCTTCCTTAATTTCTTTTAGCAACACTTTCTAATTTTAATTATAGATTTATTTATAACTTTTCCTGACTCTGTGTTTGATAAATTCACTTTCTTCATGTTCATTACACCATGTGAAACTTCTTCCATCCTTAACACTCCCTGGAGGAAACTCAAACTGGAAAAAAAAAAAAAAAAAAGAACAATTTATAACCAGCCCTTCAACTAGAGTCTGGGCATCTCAACCAGCAACTAGAAGAACAGACAATATTTTAAAGTCCCAGTCCCTTAACTCCAAATCTAATACCTAATTTCTACCAGAGGGAGTCACGTGCTATCCCAGTCAGGAAGGCAGCAAGAAAGGAAGATACTAGTACAGAAGGAAAGCAAAGGAGGTGGGAGGTTTAGGAGTGAGAAAGAAAGGGAAGAGTGATGGAGATCAGGGAAGCAATTGAGTTGCTAATGCATAAAGCTCTTGTCACCAGCCACTGAGAGAAAGCCTAGACACTGCCACTCACCCTTAATGCCTGTCAGCCCCAGCACATCCTTCCCTCACTCTTGGATGCTCACCGAGCTCAACTTTTTTCTCTCCTGCCTAGAGTCAGGAAAGACAATGCAGAGATAGGAAGGAGGTCATTCTGATAGAGGGCTTAATCTATTGACCAAAATTCTATGGTTTCTTAGAATTATTTGTAGATTGCAATTATTTCTGCTTCTCATGACCACAGTAACATGTGCTAAACTCTTATAAGTAGAGTTTATTTTTCATAAAAATTCTTTGGAATTAGAAACAGTAGCTCCCAGACCAGCTAGTTGTGTACATCTCATTATTTTGCGCTGCATGTCTTTACTCCATTTTTCCGTCATTTCTTTTCAAGCCATTCAATTTTCATTCAGTCATTGTTGACTGGAGGTGAAGCAGTGATAAATCATCTCAAGTTCCTGCTCTCATAGAATTCATGCTTCACTTGAAAAGGCAGACTATAAGTAACCCTACAAAACTATAAAATGCAATAAGAAGGTTGCAATATATGCTACACAAAAGATAAAGGAGCGGGTATTTGAAGAGAGGCCAAAGCAAAGTGAGGATAAGGCCACACATTGTGGTGTGAATTCTCTGCAGAGGGCACAGCAATGATCCCCCACTTTTCAGAAATATTTCTGAAGAGGGGCAATTTTTCTGTAATTTCAAAGAATCTAGTTATTTTCTTAACCACCGTACAAGCCAAGGAAGATAGCACATTTTCTTTCTCATCATCTTCCAGAACCGTAAAGGTCAGATTCTGATGAGAGTCTAATAGCAGGAGAGCCACCTTAACCATCTAACATAAGATCTCTGGAATCATAGTGCCTTTACCCTCTGTGATGACGCAACAAAAGTTTTTAATTAAAAATGGCTCATTTGTTGACAGCCAACTACCCTGCTCAGATTGCCAGCCAAAGCTCAGCTCCAATCAAGTTCCTGGTCCGCTTTCAAATTGATGCTTTCTTTTAGCCTTGTAGTTTTAAATTCCGTTATCTGACAGCCAGTTCCACCTAGTTAAGAGGAAAATGGAATACTCAGCTAGGTAACTATTTCCACAAAATAAGAAAAGTGAAAAGGAAGAAAGGAAAGATATATCCATCTGAATGCAGAGCTCCAAAGAATACCACGGAGAGATAAGAAAGCCTTCCTCAGTGACCACTGCAAAGAAATAGAGAAAGAAAAAATAGAATAGGAAAGACAATAGATCTCTTCAAGAAAATTAGAGAGACCAAGGGAACATTTCATGCAAAGATGGGCTCGATAAAGGACAGAACAGTATGGACCTAATAGAAACAGAAGATATTAAGAAGAGGTGGCAAGAAAACACAGAAGAACTACACAAAAAAGATTTTAATGACCCAGATAACCATGATGGTGTGATCACTCACCTAGAGCCAGACATCCTGGAATGCAAAGTCAAGCGGGCCTTAGTAAGCATCACTATGAACAAAGCTAGTGGATGTGATTGAATTTGAGTTGAGCTATTTCAAATCCTAAAAGATGATACTGTTACAGTGTTGCACACAATATGCCAGCAAATTCGTAAAACTCAGCAGTGGCCACAGAACTGGAAAATGTCAGTTTTCATTTCAATCCCAAAGAAAGGCAATGCCAAAGAATGTTCAAACTACTGCACAATTGCACTCATCTCACTCGCAAGCAAAGTAATGCTCAAAATTCTCCAAGCTAGGCTTCAACAATACGTTCACTGAGAACTTCCAGATGTTCAAGCTAGATTTAGAAAAGGCAGAGGAATCAGAGACCAAATTGCCACGTTCGCTGGATCATCCAAAAAGCACGAGAGTTCCAGAAAAACATCTCTTTATGCTTTATTGACTATGCCAAAGCCTTTGACTGTGTGGATCACAACAAACTGGAAAATTCTTCAAGAGTTGGGAATACCAGACCCCCTACTTGCCTCCTGGGAAAACTATATGCAGGTCAAGAAGCAACAGTTAAAACTGGACATGAAACAACAGACTTGTTCCAAATTGGAAAAGGAGTACATCAAGGCTGTATATTGTCACCCTGCTTATTTAACTTATATGCAGAGTACATCATGCAAAATGCTGCACTGGATGAAGCACAACCTGGAAACAAGATTGCCAGGAGAAATATCAATAACCTCAGATATGCAGATGACACCACCCTTATGGCAGAAAGTGAAGAAGAACTAAAGAGCCTCTTGATGAAAGTGAAAGAGGAGAGTGAAAAAACTGGCTTAAAACTCAACATTCAAAAAGTGAAGATCACAGCAACCAGTCCCATCACTTCATGGCAAATAGATGGGGAAACAAGGGAAACAGTGAAAGATTTTATTTTCTCAAGCTCCAAAATCACTGCAGATGGTGACTGACTGCAGCCATGAAATTAAAAGATGCTTGCTCCTTGGAAGAAAAACTATTACCAACCTAGACAGTATATTAAACAGCAGAAATATTACCTTGCTGACAAAGTCTGTATAGTCAAAGCTATGGTTTTTCCAGTAGTCACGTATGGATGTGAGAATTGAACCATAAAGAAAGCTGAGTGCTGACGAATTGATGCTTTTGAACTGTGGTGTTGGAGAAGACTTTTGAGAGTCCCTTCCTTGGTGGCTCAGAAGGTAAAGCATCTGCCTACAATGTGGGAGACCTGGGTTCAATCCCTGGGTCAGGAAGATCTCTTGGAGAAGGAAATGGCAACCCACTCCAGTACTCTTGCCTGGAAAATCCCATGGATGGAGGAGCCGGTGGGCTACAGTCTATGGCGTCAAAAAGAGTAGGACACAACTGAGCGGATTCACTTTCACTTTCACTTTGACTGCAAAGACATCAAACCAGTCAATCCTAAAGGAAATCAATCCTGACTATTCACTGGAAGGACTGATGCTAAAGCTGAAGCTCCAATACTTTGGCCACCTGATGTGAAGAACTGTCTCATTGGAAAAACCCTGATGCTGGGAAAGATTGAAGGTAGGAGAAGGGGATGACAGAGGATGAGATGGCTGGATGGCATCACTGACTTGATGGACATGAGTTTGAGCAAGCTCTGGGAGTTGGTGATGGACAGGGAAGTCTGGCATACTGCAATCCATGGGGTTACAAAAAGTTGGACACAAGTGAGTGACTGAACTGAACTGAACTGAAGAAAAGTGAAGGTAATGCTATGGAATCAGAATTTACAATACCAGGCCTTAAAGAGGAAGATAATTAAAATAGAGGCAAAGTTTCCAAGAGGGTCAAATTGTCATGTCATAGACTGTGGTCAGTTCATGAGTTTGATAAAGCTTTTCCTAAGAACTTGCAAAGAAACACTAGTAAGGCAATAGTAATAAAGTAACTCATGGAAGGATCTTTCTCCTCCTCTATATGATGCTTTAAAATTTGTGAGTCTGTCTCTCTGTCTTCTCTAGAAGAATCAGGGGGAATTTTCTATTTCCCAAACTTCAAGTGTCTCAGTGATAGGCTGTACAAAAATGGGTGGATTTGCCTAATTAATGAGTGGCTAAAAGGCACTTTGAAAATCCCGTCATCAAAGGACTGATTTAAGTGAAAGGATCATTAGATTATATATTTATAGTCAAGTAAGATGAAAAGGATAATGATGGGAAGAGATACAGTAGTTAATCAGGAAGGCTGTGAATGATTCCTTTCCCAAAATAATAGTTACTGTCAACAAGCACATTCAGATCATTTCCTCAGAGGAGATTCTGAGCAGCTCTACAGGAAGGTGAGTCTCTCTCTCAATAGATGTTCTTTCATAATATGTTAAAATAAATCTCACCTACAGGTAGTGATTGCATTGGGAAACATAACAATAATTGGTACCATTTGCTGAAAACTGAAGTAAGTAGTTTCCACATGCATTTCATTTACAACCCACCACAACACTCTAAGGCAGGTTTTACTCTGGGAAACTGTAGTGTCCATCCACAACTATTGAGTCTTAGGAACAGGATTTAAATCCATCTCTAACTCTGCAGTCTATTCCTCCAAAAATTACACTATATTGCCATAAGAGCCCTCATTTTCTTTTTAAGTTCCTTACTTTTTGTCTTCATAACATTTTATATTTATGCTTATAGACCAGGGACAAGATATAGGCCATCTCCGGGGTGATGGACACCACCTCTCTTCAGTGTTATTCTAAATGCTCTAAAACATTCTAGAGAATACTTTGTACATTGTGCATTGCTTTTCTAACATATTAGTTTCAGAATTCAATAATGCATATAATAGTGTGTTACAAATATAACACATCTTCCTTTGGGGCATAGTGTTATTGAGACACTTTGCTGTGAAAAAAATTAAAAGCTATTACAACTGACAACATGAGGAGAGAACAAAGGCAAGTAAATTTTTGGCAAGATATTTTTATAACTATCAGGAATTCTCTGTGATATGTGTCCTTCTATGTTCAACCAGTTCATCAGGATTTTCTTCACCAAGTATGCAGGCATTTACGTAACTCCTTTCAACACTCAGTCTGGGAACACAGTCAGTATTAGATGTGAGTCCCAATGGATGAGTCCCTATATGGTAGCATCACAGTTCCTACAGTCTCAACATTCGTATAGTCTCCAAATTACCCTTTTACTATCTTTATTTTCAATAACCTCAGATATTCAGATGACACCACCCTTATGGCAGAAAGCAAAGAGGAACTAAAGATCCTCTTGATGAAAGTGAAAGAGGAGAGTGAAAAAGCTGGCTTGAAACTCAACATTCAAAAAACTAAGATCATGGCACCTAGTCCCATCACTTCATGGAAAGTAGATGGGGAAACAGTGGAAATAGTGACAGAATTTATTTTCTTGGGCTCCAAAATCACTTCAGATGGTGACTACAGCTATGAAATAAAAAGACACTTGCTCCTTGGAAGAAAAGCTATGACAAACCTAGACAGCATATTAAAAAGCAGAGACACTACTTTGCCTACAAAGGTCCAAGTCAAAGCTATGGTTTTTCCAGTAGCCATGTATGGATGTGAGAATTGGACTATAAAGAAAGCTGAGCGCTGAAGAATTGATGCTTTTGAACTGTGGTGTTGGAGAAGACTCTTGAGAGTCCCTTGGATTGCAAAGAGATCAAACCAGTCAATCCTAAAGAATATTCATTGGAAGGACTGATGCTGGTCAAAGCTCCAAAACTTTGGCCACCTAATGTGAAGAACTGACTCACTGGAGAAGATCCTGATGCTGGGAAAGATTGAAGGCAGGAGGAGAAGGAGACAACAGAAGATGAGATGGTTGGGTGATATTACTGACTCAATGGACATGAGTTTGAGCAAGCTCTGGCTGTTGGTGATGGACAGGAAAGCCTGGCATGCTGCAGTCCATGGGGTCACAAAGAGTTCGGACATTACTGAGTAACTGAACTGAACTGATTCATTTTAAAGTTGAGTATAGTTGCTTTACAATGTTGTGTTAGTTTCTGCTGAACAACAGTGTGAATCAGCCATATGTATACATATATCCCCTCCCTGGTGAACCTCCCTCTGGCCACCTTCCTCCACCCTACTATCTTTATATGGGAGCTACAGTTTTCAGTTCTTGTTTTGAGTTCAGTTCTTATTTTCATGAGATTACTTTGCAGGTTCCCCCAGGAAGCATTAGGATCAATCAATCTTTAGACAGTCAAATTAGGTAGAACCCAGCAGAGATCACAGCAGTGTGGAACAGGGAGTCAGAATTGGTATGTCCTCCCTAGAGTTTACCTTACAGCATCAGGGAAGTGAAAGTGAAAGTCACTCAGTCGTGTCCCACTCTTTGAGACCCCGTGGACTACACAGACCATGGAATTCTCCAGGCCAGAATACTGGAATGGGAAGCCTTTCCCTTTTCCAGGGAATCTTCCCAAACCAGGGATCAAACCCAGGTCTCCCGCATTGCAGACAGATTCTTTACCAGCTGAGCCACAAGAGAAACCCAAGAATACTGGAGTGCGTATCCTATCCCTTCTCCAGTGGATCTTCCTGACCCAGGAATTGAACCAGGGTCTCCTGCATTGCAGGCGGATTCTTTACCAAACTGAGCTATCAGGTAAGCCCCAGCATCAGGGAGACAAGCAATAAATACAAAAACTATGTAGAATATATAGTATATCAGGTGGTGTGATATATTCCGTATTCATTTGCCAGGGATGCCATAATAATGTGCCACAAACTGGGTATCCTCAAGCAATAAAAATGTATTTTTTTCCCAGTCTGGAGGTTAGAAGTCGAAAATCAAGGCATTGCTTAGTATACAGGTACATCACTCCAGTCTCTGCTTCCTTCATCACAAAACATTCTTCCTGAATGTCTCTGTCTTCCTATGGTGTCTTCTTCTTCTCATAAAAAACACACGTCTTATTGGGTTATGGCCCATTCTAATGACCTCACCTTCAGTTCAGTTCAGTCGCTCAGTCGTGTCCGACTCTTTGCAACCTCATGAACCACAGCACGCCAGGCCTCCCTGTCCATCATCAACTCCTGGAGTCCACCCAAACCCATGTCCATTGTGTCGGTGATACCATCCAACCATCTTATCCTCTGTCGTCCCCTTCTCCTCCTGCCCTCAATCTTTCCCAGAATCAGGGTCTTTTCAAGTGACTCAGCTCGCCACATCAGGTAGCCAAAGTATTGGAGTTTCAGCTTCAACATCAGCCACCTTATCTTAGTTTGAGTAAATCTACAGACGTTATTTCCAAATAAAATCACATCCATAGATACTGTAGGTGAGGACTTTTAATACAACCTTCCAGGGACACAATTCAACCTATAACAGATGCTATGAGGAAAATTAATTGGAGAAAATCAATGCAACATGTGTATAGGTAGGAAATACGGATCAGATGCATTATTAAATAGAGTAGCCAAAAGAAGTCTCACTGAAAAGGAGATATTTGCATAAAGATCTGAAGACAGGGGAGCCAGCTAGTGGATGATTGAACAAGAACACATACAAAGGCTTCATGGAATGTACCATACATGTTCAAAGAACAGCAAGGAGGACAGCATGGCTGAAGCAGAGTGAACAAGGGGTAAAGTCATAGGGGATGAGTTCTGAAAAGCAACAGAGGAGCCAGAGTGTAAAGACTTCGGCTTTTATTCCAAGTGAGATGGGAAGTTCTTGAAAGATTTTGATCAAAAGATAACATAATTTGACTTGTACCTTAACAGGACCTTTCTGACCACAGTTCAAAGTAGACTCTAGAGGAGCAAGTGGAAGTAGGAATCCAGTTTCAAGGCAATTGAGATCATCCTGGTGAGAGATGATGGTGATTTGACAGTGGAGATGTGAGAAGTGGTCAGTTTCTGAATATTTTCGGAAGGTAGAGCTAACAAAATTTGCTGACAGGTTGGTTGTGGGATATGAAAGAAAGAAGAGACAAGAATACCACAAAATTTTTGGCTTGAGTAACTGAAAGAAGACAGTTGTAAGTAACTTAGATAGATATCCAGAATAAGAAAATAGCTGGTACTGGAAGAAAAAGCAAGAGATAGTTGAACATTCAAAGGTTCAAACATTTTTTAGATACCCGAATGGAAATGCCCAGTGGAGAGTTGATCGTGAGTCTGAATATGTGAGGGCAAAACCTCCCTGTCCACATCTCACCTTGGAGGTGCTGCTGCAAAACCAGCCAATGCTATAGTGTGAACAGGAGCCTGAACAGAAAGCTCAGTGGTTTGTTCAGGGAAATATCAAAGAGAAAAAGTGAAGGAATTACAGTGTTTTCTCAAGATACAACTTCAGAGTTCATTTACTTATTTAATAAACAGATATTCATTATATAGTTTGGCAGTTTTTAATACTACTATATATATTATGGGATTCCCTGGTGGCTCAGTGGTAAAGAATCCGCCTGCCAATGCAGAAGACACAAGAGATGTGGGTTCAACCCTGGGCCTGGAAGATCACCTGGAGGAGGAAATGGCAACCCACTGTAGTATTCTTGCCTGGAAAATTCCAAGGACAGAGGAGCCTGGTGGGCTACAGTCCATGATGTATAAGGAACTCTAAAGGCTGAGAGACAAAATTGGTAGATCTAACATAAAATGTCTTGCTATCTTATTAGAAAAGATAAGATAACCCTAACCCTAACTCTAACCCTAACCCTTATCTCTTAGATAAGAAAGATGATCTGGCCAGAAGATAGAGGAAGACCAGCCCAAACATTTATGGAGAAGGGAGGATGTGTGATTCTTCGTTAGGTGGTGGCAAGAGGCTCATTTTTATTCCTTCCAAAGAAGATGGCTACCAAGGGTTCTGGGAGAGAAGGCTCCACAAAGCACCCAACCCAGGCTTATGTAGCGCCAGTTCTCGGACTAAAAGTGATGTTTCCAGCTTTGCCTGGGAAACAGCTTAACAAAAGGAGACACACCTACCAATGTGTGCTCTCCAGAAAGTGAATCCCAGAAACTCCAGAAAGTTCTCCAGGCAGCATGATGATCACATGCCTCATTCTCCTGGGAAAAGAGGCTAGAAACAGGTGTCTATAGGTTTTTAAAGTGGAGCTGAAATTCAAATACTTATCCTGGAATAAAAGCTCAAATTGGAGATTTCCTCCCATACTTTGATCTTTTTCTCTTTCAGGTCAAGATGCCATCATAGAAATGCATCATGAATTTGAAGTCCAAAGTTGGGGTCATGGGTATTTTCAACCATGGGCTCTGTTCCTTTTTTCTCCATTCAACCTCTGGTCCAACACCAGAGACATAGAGAAGTCATTCAGTATGGACACACAGCTCCTCTAGAACAGATTCTGGGTCATTAAGAAATGCTATGAAGTTCTAAGTCCCATAGGAAAATGTAAAATGTTATTCAAATCTTAGTTAATGCCATAGATTAATGAAAGGCTTTTACTTCTCCTTTATAGCAGTCATGGAATCTATCTATAAAAAATTTACAAATCACTTTACAGAGGAGGAATAGGAGGGCAAACTGGCTCGTCAGTCAGTTCAGTCGCTCAGTCGTGTCCGACTCTTTGCGACCCCATGAACCGCTGCACACCAGGCCTCCCTGTCCATCACCAACTCCCAGAGTATACCCAAACTCACTCCACTGAGTTGGTGATGCCATCCAACCATCTCATCCTGTCGTCCCCTTCTCCTCCTGCCCTCAATCTTTCCCAGCGTTAGGGTCATTTCAAATGAGTTAGTTCTTCTCATCATGTGGCCAAAGTTTTGGAGTTTCAGCTTCAACATCAGTCCTTTCAATGAACACCCAGAACTGATCTCCTTTAGGATGGACTGGTTGGATCTCCTCGCAGTCCAAGGGACTCTCAAGAGTCTTCTCCAACCCCGCAGTTCAAAAGCATCAATTCTTCTGTGCTCAGCTTTCTTTATAGTCCAATTCTCACATCCATACACAACCACCAGAAAAACCATAGCCTTGATTAGATGGACCTTTGTTGGCAAAATAATGCCTCTGCTTTTTAATGTGCTGTCTAGGTTGGTCATAACTTTCCTTCCAAGGAGTAAGTGTTTTTTAATTTCATGGCTGCAATCACCATCTGCAGTGATTTTGGAGCCCAAAAAATAAAGTCAGCCACTGTTTCCACTGTTTCCCCATCTGGAGTGAGAGGACCATTGAAGATCCTTGCAGAGATGTAAGTTGATGCTGTATGTCTATCAGATGTTAGAGATACCAGCAGCCATACTATTTACTACAAAATACTGAGTAGTGTATGGAAAGATGGCCAAGAAGTCAAGAGAGATTTGGGTTCTACCCTTATTTCCATGGGTAATAAAGTGTAAGACTTTGAGCAAGTCTCTAGCCAGTTTGCTATGACCAGTGCGTTCTCTTGGTAAAATTTAATTAGCCTTTGCCCTGCTTCATTCTGTATTCCAAGACCAAATTTGCCTGTTACTCATGAAGTGATGGGACCGCATACCAAGATCTTAGTTTTCTGAATGTTGAGCTTTAAGCCAACTTTTTCAATCTCCTCTTTCACTTTCATCAAGAGGCTCTTTACTTCTTCTTCACTTTCTGCCATAAGGGTGGTGTCATCTGCATATCTGAGGTTATTGATGTTTCTCCCGGCAATCTTGATTCCAACTTGTGCTTCTTCCAGCCCAGCATTTCTCATGATGTACTCTGCATATAAGTTAAATAAGCAAGGTGACAATATACAGCTTTGATGTACTTCTTTTCCTATTTAGAACCAGTCTGTTGTTCCATGTCCAGTTCTAACTGTTGCTTCCTGACCTGCATACAGGTTTCTCAAGAGACAGGTCAGATGGTCTGGTATTCCCATCTCTTTCAGAATTCTCCACAGTTTATTGTGATCCACACAGTCAAAGGCTTTGGCATAGTCAATAAAGCAGAAATAGATGTTTTTCTGGAACTCTCTTGCTTTTTTGATGATCCAGCGAACATTGGCAATTTGATCTCTAAATCCAGCTTGAAGATCTGGAAGTTCATGGTACACGTATTGCTGAAGCCTGGCTTGGAGAATTTTGAGCATTACTTTACTAGTGTGTGCGATGAGTGCAATTGTGCAGTAGTTTGAGCATTTTTTGGCATTGCTTTTCTTAGGGATTGGAATGAAAACTGACCTTTTCCACTCCTGTGGCCACTGCTGAGTGTTCCAAATTTGCTGACATATTTAGTGCAGCACTTTCACAGCATTATCTTTTAGGATTTGAAATAGCTCAGCTGGAATTCCATCACTTCCACTAGCTTTGTTCACAGTGATGCTTCCTAAGGCCCACTTGACTTCACATTCCAGGATGTCTGGCTCTAGGTGAGTGATCACACCATTGTGATTATCTGTACGGTTCTTCTGTGTATTCTTGCCACCTCTTCTTAATATCTTCTGCTTCTGTTAGGTCCATACCATTTCTGTCCTTTATTGAGCCCACCTTTGCATGAAATGTTCCCTTGCTATCTCTAATTTTCTTGAAGAGATCTCTAGTCTTTCCCATTATGTTGTTTTCCTCTATTCCTTTGCACTGATTGCTGAGGAAGGCTTTCTTATCTCTCCTTGCTATTCTTTGGAATTCTGCATTCAAATGGGTATATCTTTCCTTTTCTGCTTTGCTTTTCACTTCTCTTCTTTTCACAGCTATTTGTAAGGCCTCCTCAGACAGCCATTTTGCTTTTTTGCATTTCTTTTTCTTGGGGATGGTCTTGATCCCTGTCTTCTGTACAATGTCACGAACCTCTGTCCATAGTTCATCAGGCACTCTGTCTATCAGATCTAGTCCCTTAAACCTATTTGTCACTTCCACTGTATAATCATAAGGGATTTGATTTAGGTCATACCTGAATGGTCTAGTGGCTTTCCCTACTTTCTTCAATTTAAGTCTGAATTTGCAATAAGGAGTTCATGATCTGAGCCACAGTCAGCTCCCGGTCTTGTTTTTGCTGACTGTATAGAGCTTCTCCATGTTTGACTGCAAAGAATATAATCAATCTGATTTCGGTGTTGGCCATCTGGTGATGTCCATATGTCCTTTTCACTATAGGGGACTGGAATACAAAAGTAGGAAGTCAAGAAACAACTGGAGTAACAGGCAAATTTGGTCTTGGAATACAGAATGAAGCAGGGCAAAGGCTAATAAAATTTTACCAAGAGAACGCACTGGTCATAGCAAACTGGCTAGAGACTTGCTCAAAGTCTTACACTTTATTACCCATGGAAATAAGAGTAGAACCCAAATCTCTCTTGACTTCTTGGCCATCTTTTCATACACTACTCAGTATTTTATAGTAAACAGTATGGCTGCTGGTATCTCTAACATCTGGTAGACATACAGCATCAACTTACATCTCTGCAAGGATCTTCAATGGTCCTCTCACTCCAGACAAATTACAATCAAGTCTTCCTGAGATCTTAAAAATCTTTCCAGTAACTCTGAGAGAAAAGGTTGTTTGGTATAATAGAAAGTCACACATTCCAGGCAACTGCTATTAACCCAGGCTGTCGCTCACTAACTCTGACATTTAGCTTATAGGAGCTTCAGTTTCATTATACAAGGAAGACAATAATGTTTATGCCAAAAACTTATTTTAATGATTAATTGTGATGCTGTATTTAAAGGTTGAAAGAGGCACAGAATAGTATTAACTGCTGAATAACAATAATTATCGTTATTAAAGAAGCTGCAAAGTAAAGTGTATTCAAGTTGACAAACAGGTAGGATGCAGTTAAGAAGTGCTGGGTAAAAACAAAACAGAACAAAACAAACAGAAGAGCACACACAAAAATAGGTAAGTAAATATGATAGTGAATGGTAACTAAAGGCTTCTGTGACTAAAACATTTGACAGAACCAGTGATATGACACTGCCTGGAACCTTTCTATATCTTATTTTCATGGGTATCTTTAGCATATAGTACCAAGAATTTTGAAAATCCATCATTAACAAGAATAAGCTAGAAGCAGCAGCTGAGGAGGAGGAAGAGAAAGGAAGAAGAGGGATGGGAGGTGATGTGATGGAAGACAGGCAACATATAGGGACATACTGCTCTTCAGAACTACTTGTACATAAGGAAGTCTTTTGTGATTGAAAAAGAAATCCAGACACGCTGTCTTGGCAGTGTCCATGAATTCACCCTGTGATCTTCTCATCCCTGCAGGAAAAAAAAGTCTGAATATCAGTGCTCTTGCAAGAGAGGAGGATTTTAGGGGAATGGTAGGAGAAGCCTGGAGATACTCGGGCCAGACACTCCGCCTCCCCATGTTCGAGGCTCCCAGTCTCATTTCACCTATGGAGAAACTGAAGTATGATGTCCCACCACCATTACGGTGAGAGCTAGGAGTAGCCAAATAGCGAAACTTTGATCCTTTTCAGTCAGTGCTCTACACATAACACTGAGTGAAAATAAACTTTCCGAAGCTCATTTCAAAATATACGGAGACATTTACGGTAAAGAGACCACTTGGCCAGTGGTTTTTCTTGCAGACTCTTGTGGCAGTTTTCTTTCCTTCCAATTAAGGCTCCTTCCAGCCACAGAAAATCTAGGGTTTGCTCTGAAATGCTGCAGTCTCCCTCAAGCGTGCGATACTGTTTTCCTCCGCGGCGGTACAGTTGGCCTTGCTAATGAGGCCCTTGGGGGAGAGTTCATGGTTGCCAGTGCCTCCCTCACCCTGGCTGCTTGCTGATTACAACCCGGCATCAAAGCTTCCGAGAGTTTATTACCATATGTTCCATTTCCCTTTTTAGCACTGTTTGGCCTCTGTGTTCAACGACAAGGTACTTCCTATAGTCGTGCTGCAGCAGCTTTTAGAAGATGATTTGAGCTATAAGAACGCTGTGCTTTGTTGAAGACATCCTCTGGAAGGGAACATTCTCACTTAGGCGCGAGTAGCTGTGTTTCAGCACACAATTGCATATACACATTAAAAGGCTCTATTCACTAGCCTGGGCAGGCAGGATTTTCTCTGCTATCCTAAACGTACCTTTCACATTGTCAAACTCAATAGTATTAAGGACGCCTGTCAGGGTCTGAATGGAAGGAAATCTCAGATCGGCATAACATTTACTTGTAACTTAAAGATAAAAATAAATTCTACAAATTAACTTCTTGTTTTTCTTGGAGATGATTTTTCCAGGAGGGTTGATATAAGCAAAGAATTTCTCCTGCAAATCCCATGCTCTGGTTGTGAAAGAGAGTTTGTAGAAACTAAAATCCTAAGTGTTGTCCTCTGAAGCACCAAATGATTTCATTTTTAGCCTATTTTATGAAATGTTTTCCAAATGTGGTTTGTGTTTATATTTTAATACTCTGATCATCCCCACATTCCGTATAATGTGATCAAACTTAACTGAACAAGACTTCTGTAGCAGTATTCATACCACAGGAAGAAAAAAAAGCTATATAAACTTATAAATATGATTTGTCAGTGTAGAAATACAATTAAACTACATCTTACATAGTTTTCTTCTTCTAAAACTCTTAATAGACTTCTTTCCAGTTTGTGGTCATGATTCCCAAAGGAAAATTCCAAAGTTGCCCTGGTTTCCCTGGTAACAGAGTCAAGAATAAATTGTGCTCCTATATTTCCAAACACCTGTATCCAAGCAACATATTAAAGTGTGCTGCCAACTGATGTATGTATAGTCAGTAGGTACACCTGACTTTTCAGAAAAATGGTTAAGTGAGAAAAAAGGCATCAAAAGCAAAATTAAAATCAAAAGGAAAATATTACTGTTTTTTCACTTTTAAAAAAATTTTCTCTGGTAAATCTGCAAAAAATACTATTATTGTGTTTTCAATTGGCTATTGTTGTCTAATAAGTTTGTAATTTCTGGAAGGAATTCATAGTTTGTGACTAAATGATATACTTTACTGGATTCTTTTATAGCTAGCTATTGTAGCCTGAAAAATAATTCAAGTTTCTTGGTGGTCATCAAAATACCTTCTTACCTGGCAAGTAGAAGAGACTCATAAAGGCCCAAAGCATTGACCATGAACAAGAGAATGTGGAGCAGGAAACTCACTAGCCAGAACTCTAAGAGTAATAACATTTTATCATTTTACTGGTCTCTAGTATTCCTGAACACAGACTATATTCCTAGCACAATCCTTCTTACCTCAGTGGATCCAGAAACGTATGGCATAAACTGGCAATTTTGCCTGGAAATCCATATTCACTTCAGATTAAGCTCTTCTAGACACATGAACACCAGACTCTAAAAGACACATGCCAGCTCTATGCCCTTGGGAAATATTTTTCACCATCTTCAAGCCTTAGATGCCTCATTCTCAAAGCAGAAATAATAGGGGAAAGGAAAATAGGGAGTTACTATATAAAGTGTACCGAGTTTCAGTTTTGGAAATTAAAAAGATCTAGAGATGGTTGCGGGGTAATGGTTGTACAACTTTGTTAACGTACTTAATGACACTTTAAATGCTTAAATTGCAAATTTTATGCTATATGTATTTTACCACAATTTAAAAAAAAAAACAGGAATAATAAAAGTACCCCATGTGATTATTTTGAAGTCTACAGAGATAATAAACAATGTGTGTGGTGCCTGGCACATAGCAAGTACTCAGTAAATGGTCATTATTAGTGTTGTGATTCACAGTAATAATCAAAATTGGCTTGAACTCCTGCAGAGTCACAACCAGTATCAATGCTTATCATTGTCTGTCTCATCACCTTTCTCCTCCCCACCACACTGAATCTTCATGTCCCTACCCTTCTCTTCACTGTTTCCCTTTTCCAGGTCTGCATTCTTTCCAACCTCCTTAAATTATCAAGCTCAGTCATCACAGAAATCCAAAAACTGTTTGGGAGATTCAAGTCCTTTTGCTTAAGTTGCATATAAAAACAATCCTTAAAAGAAATTAAATTCCTCTTCCAGCCAACAAAATGATCTTCAAAGTGACTTGAAAGCTTTGACAGTTACAAGGCTAACCAAGGATAAAGCTACAAAAACAGCTTGGTTTCTGTTTCCTCCTTTTCCTTCTTAGATGAGAATAGAGCCAATGAGAAGCACTTCGGGGTTTTGAGTGAGTTTCACAGATGTCCATTCATTCATTTCACCCCCTCCAGGTGACACCCCAGGAACACAGTTACCCCAGTTGACCCTACAATTGGATGGTGTCCTTCAGCCTTTATACACTGTGATGCCTAATAGGATCTATCCTCCAAGTTCTTTCTCTTTCTCCAAACACTCCAAAACATAAATGCTTAGAGATAGAAAGAGCCTTGGAAATCTTTCAGTCAATGCTCTTCATCTTACCAATAAAAGCATGACGCCCAGCCTGGCTAGATAATGAGATGCACTTTACACATCTCTTCTTTGGATCCCACTGTCTTCAGCCTTTTAGAGACCTTGCGCTATCAAGGATTCCTTCCTCCTCTTCTGTAACTGCCATCTTGCCTCACAACTTGCTCTTTCCAATTGGCATATGTATAGGTTCAAATGTCACCCACCTTTTAAAAAAATCCCCTCCTCCCTACCTCCTCCCAGTTCTCAGTCTACGTCTCTCCTTTCAGAGTCCAGTTCTCAGAGGCACAAATTGCACCCATTCTTCTCATTTGCTCACCTCTCACACAACTTCACACCCCAATGTCATCTGGCATCTACGCTTACTACACTTTCAAAGCTGCTCTCTCCAGCTGAGAACTGAACTCTTCTAGATCTTTATATTGTGTGTGTGGCTTTCACACATCTTGCCTGATCTTTCGATAGCATTTGACACTTTTCAAGTAGTTCCCTTTTAAAATAGTTTTCCCCGACTTCCTTGCTGTCACTCTCTCTTAGTTTTGCTGCAAATTCTCTAGTCACGCCATCTCAATATTTTTGGCTACCTGCCCATCTCTGCCCATACATTCAATGTTAAAGTGCCTCAGGGCTTTATCCTGGGTCTTTTTCTTTAACTTTCACTTCATAAACTCTTCCTGAGCAGTTTTTCTGCTTCTTTTACTTTATTGCCCAATAGTTCTGAAATCATTTGCTTCTGAGTTCTATATGAGTGCCAACCCAATGCCTCCATTTCAATGATCTTTAAGAAAGCTCAAATTCAACTTGCTCATGTCATTTTCCTTTCAAAATGTGCTCCTTCTCTTATTTTTTATTTTAATTAATGGTCTTATTATGCACCCAGTAGCTAACAAAAAAATCTAAAAAGCATCATATTCCTCCCTCTTCTTTAATCCCATTTTATACACTGATTTTTTTTAATGCATTGAGACAAATAAGTCCCTACCAGGTGCCACGCTCTATTTCAGTCATCTCTAATCCACTCTATTTAATTCATGCTGTTACATAAATAGTGATCTAATTTGCCTAATTATATTCTCCACCAACCCCTTAGTTTACAGTCCAGGTCTTACCTGAGCTACTGCTGTGACCTCCTAACTGCCCCATATTCACTTCTGTTTGCTTCATTTATCTCTATGCTATAATATTTAATCTTCTCTAGCACAACTTTTAATTATCAAAATCTTCAAAAAGTTTTACAGCAAATAACAAACATGCATGTATGTACTCTCTTCTTATATACCACTATTGTTGACATTGTACTATGTTTGTTTTATTTTCTTCTTTCTGTATAATGTGTTTGTGATCATAAAAATGTTCATATTTTATCTATACTATTTGAAAATAAGTTGTAAATAACATGACAGTTCACCCTATGACTTCAGTGTACACATCTTAAGAATATAGAGGATGTCCTATATAACTACAATACCGTATCTAAGAGAATAACAATAATATCCCATAATATCCAGTCCATATTCTCAATTTCTCAATTGCCCCAAAAATCTCTTCTCTTGTTGCTCCCTGCACCCTCAATCAAAATCCTCCTTGAATTAATTCATTGCATTTCATTGTTATATATCTCTTTTACATTTAAGTTTAGAATTGTCCCCAAACATATTTTTCAATGACATGAACTTTGAAAAAGTTAAGTTCAAGATAGTTGCATTGTAGAATGTTACATATTCTGAGTATGTTGGGCTATTTCCTCATTATTTAGAGATGCTGCATTTTAGTTCCATTTTTTAAACTTTCTGTTTTGTATTGGGGTACAGCCAATTAACAAAAAATTTTGTGATAGTTTCATATGAACAGAGAAGGAACTCAGTCATACATATACATGTATCCATTTTCCCCCAAACATCCCTCCCATCCAGGCTGTCACATAACATTAAGCAGAGTTCCATGTGCTATATAGTAGGTCCTGGTTGGTTATCTGTTTAGAATATAGCAGTGTGTACATGTCCGTCCCAAACTCCTTAACCACTCCATCCCCTCATACTTCCCCCTGGCAACCATAAGCTTGCTCTGGAAGTCCGTTGTCTGTTTCTGCTTTATGCGTGAGTTCATTTGTATCATTTCTTTTTAGACTCCACGTTTAAGGGATGTCATGTGTTATTACTCCTACTCTGTCTGACTTACTTCACTCTGTATGACATTCTCTAGGTCCATCCATGTTGCTGCAATTGTACTATTTCATCTTATTTATGGCTGAGTAGTATTCCACTGTATATATGTACCACATCTTTTTTATCCATTCCTCTGTCAATGGACATTTAGGTTACTTCTACGTCTTGGCCATTGAAACAGTGCTGTATGTACGTAAACAGGGTGCATGTATCTTTTTGGATAATGTTTTTAGACATGTTACATTTTAATATTTGGTCAGGGTGCTGACAGCTGTCTGTTCTTCACTTCATTACAACCATATATTTTTCCCTTTTCAGTTAGAAAGTGATTTGCCAGGTGATCCTATGGCACCATGCTAATATCCTGCTCCCCACCAAGCTTTCACCCAATGTTTTAGCATCCATTGATGATCATTGGTTCCAAATAGGAAAAGGGGTACGTCAAGGCTGTATATTGTCACCTTGCTTATTTAACTTATATACAGAGGACATCATGAGAAATGCTGGGCTGGAAGAAGCATAAGCTGGAATCAAGATTGCCGGGGGAAATATCAATAACCTCAGATATGCAGATGACACCACCCTTATGGCAGAAAGTGAAGAGGAACTAAAAAACCTCTTGATGAAAGTGAAAGAGGAGAGTGAAAAAGTGGGTTTGAAGCTCAACATTCAGAAAACTAAGATCATGGCATCTGGTCCCATAACTTCATGGGAAATGGATGGGGAAACAGTGGGAACAGTGTCAGATTTTATTTTGGGGGGCTCCAAAATCACTGCAGATGGTGATTGCAGCCTTGAAATTAAAAAACGCTTGCTTCTTGGAAGGAAAGTTATGACCAACCTAGACAGCATATTAAATAGCAGAGACATTACTTTGCCAACAAAGGTCTCTCTAGTCAAGGCTATGGTTTTTCCAGTTTGAGTGCCAAAGAATTGATGCTTTTGAACTGTGGTGTTAGAGAAGGCTCTTGAGAGTCCCTTGGACTGCAAGGAGATCCAACCAGTGCATCCTAAAGGAGATCAGTCCTGGGTGTTCATTGGAAGGACTGATGTTGAAGCTGAAACTCCAATACTTTGGCCACCTCATGCGAAGAGTTGACTCATTGGAAAAGACCCTGATGCTGGGAAGGATTGGGGGCAGGAGGAGAAGGGGACAACATAGGATGAGATGGCTGGATGGCATCGCCGACTTAATGGACATGGGTTTGGGTGGACTCTGGGAGTTGGTGATGGACAGGGAGGCCTGGCGTGCTGCGATTCATGGGGTCGCAAAGAGTCGGACACGACTGAGCGACTGAACTGAACTGAACTGAACTAATGATAATTGGCTGCATCAATTACTAAGTTGGGGGATTTTTTTCAAAATGTAAATCTAATCATCATTTCTCTTCAGTCATTTTCTATAACTACTGATGAAGTCCAAAACAGTTAGAATGCCTCCCAAGTCCCTTTGAGGTCTGCTTATCCCTCCAAACTGTTCTCTCGTTTCTCTCCTCTTCACTCTACACATTCTAACCAAATTGGTTTCCTATTGGAAATATGCAAGTTATATCGAAAGTTCACATATTCTGCCTTTAGTGATGCATTTGACCTTCCAAAGAATCTGCTTTTCTGCCCTTTGTGTTTATTTTTTCAGGAGGAAAAAACATATGACTTGAAGCAAAGCTGAAAGTCTCTGTGAAGCCAGATATTAATGTTTTCTTTTAAGCTAATCTCTTTTGCAAAGCTGTGGCTTCCCAATGCTCTTAGCAGGCAATAGAGGGTCTGCTTTTTTGAAAGGATGAAATGTCCAGAACAGTTTCACCCTCATTTTTAGCTTAAGGGAAAGGAAGAGAAGACATCTGATGCACTTTCTGTGTAACTACTGTTGACAAAAAGATTTGGCCTGAAATTTCTGCCCCTCCCTCCATTTCCTCTAGAGGAGGATTAAAGGGTAGACAAATGATAATGAGCTTAATTTTTCTTCCAGCAATTTCAGCTTCCACTAAATTTCACTTTTCAAGTTCTTTAGCTTTCTGAGGTCATTGCTGTTAACAGAAACAATAATTGCTATTATTATTATGACTGTAATCTAGCATCTGTACTTTTATTCTGCCATATGGAGGACATCAAAACTTAAATAACCCATGATGATCTTTTTAGGTGAGAGAACACATCTGTCAACTAACTGTTCTGGCAATAGTCAGGGTTTGTCCCTCTGAGGTCAGTCCTTTGGATCATTCAGTCCTGCGTGCCAATGGGTAACCTCTATCTGTATTAATAACAGAATAGCCGACAACCTAGGAATTATTTGTTAAAGAAGAGAGTACAGTTTGAAGCAAACTTAAAACTTTTAAACTAGGAGACCATGCCTATATCGTGTACCTTAATAAAGAGTTGGACACGACTGAGCGACTGAACTAACAACAATCAACATTTTGGTCAGGAATAAGCAGGACATTCTTCTACAGAGTTCTCACTTTTTCCAGGTTCCTATATGTTCTGAAGGTGGTTTGACAGCTCCAAAATTTGCTTATCCTCCACTCCATTCAGTTCACAAAAAAGACTTTCTCAATTCTTGGCACTCCTCTTCAGTATTTCCCTTCTGTGCCTTATGGACTTCCGGGACAAAAATCTTGGCCAATTTTAATCCTGTACTTCACACAATGCCAGCCTCTGGGGTAAAAAAGAACTTTGGAAGGCCAACTGAAATAAGCTCTTGATCCAAAACGACCCAGTGTCCATCTAGATGACAGTGGTTCATTCTGGAGAAGAAAAAAGGTGGAGTCCTGAGGATAATGGTGCCAGGGACTACTGGCTCCTTCTAGTGGCCTCATTTCAAGTTTACCATCATGGTCTCTTGTTGAATTTGTGCTCCCCTCAGCCTCACATCTCCTCTGAGCCTCTCTAGCAGAAGTCATTCATTTATAGAAGGCATGTACTAGGATATTCCCATTAAATAATATAGGTCTTGTCTTTTGGACCATGAAATCAAACAGCCATGCAAAGGACACTTCCTTCATCATACTACTTCATCAAAGGCCACATGTCAAAACCACTGAAAACAAAACCTATAATCAGTGAGTTAAGATATTACCATCATTGTTACAAGGTCGGCCCAGTTGCCTTCCATATAACATGTTGAAAGTGTATGAGGAAGTATAATAACTGAATACAAAAATAATTTAACTATTTAAATGCTTAGATAATTTAATTCAATGCTTAGAGAATACCTACTAGCTGTGTGCTTGACGCTAAGGATAAACATCTCATTCATAAAGGACCAACAGTCTTGTGGGGACTCAGTTACATCAACAATTTACCAAGTATTAACACAGAAATCCCCGTGTAATAACTGACATAGAGTCACAATGCTAAAGAGATTATTTCTCGGAGAACCAGAAGGTACCACAGCACAAGTACAATGGCAAAGGGGGGTTTAAGTATAGCAAAAGCAACGGTATTGAAAGGTTGTTGCTGAACCACAAAAGATGCCAGGATTCTTGGCCTCCAGAGGAGAAGAATTCAATCTGGGGCCAGAGACAAGGTTTGATTGCTCAGAGCTTTTGTGTGATAAAGTTTTATTAAAGTATAAAAGAGATAGAGAAAGCTTCTGACAAAGACATCAGAAGGGAGCAGAAAGAGTGCCCCCTTGCAAGTGTTAGCAAGGGAGTTATATACTTTTTAATTAGGTATTACAATGAATCAAAAGAATGTCTGGAGGTTGTAAAGATCCTACTAGACCCACTCCCATAATTTACATTTTAAGGTAACTGGATTAGCCAGAAGGTTTTCAGGAAGGAGAAACTGTCCTCAGGCAGGATACATTGTTGTTATATGATCCTTAGTACAGAATTTAAACTGAGTTGTTTGTTGTGTAACCATCAATTTGAGGCTTAAAGATAAAAATGTTTTATATGACTAAGACTGAGGAATGTAGAGGAAAACAAAAAAAAGTCTGTCCTTTCCTCCTCCTTGAGAATTCCAGACCCCTGTCTCCTTGGGGACCCCCGGACTTCCTATCAACCTGCCTAGGAATTGACTCTCAGTGTTTTAGGAAAGAGGGAAATCTCACAACACATCCATTTTTCTCTTGGCAATACTTTTCTCGGCAAATTTTTCATTTCAATCTTGTTTCTCCAACCACAGCATATGTCAGCTACATATATCAGGTAATTTGGGATACTAGGTTGATAATAAAAGTTCCATATTCATTGAAATGACATGAAATGGAGAGAAAAGGGTGCTGCTCAGGAAGATCAAATACAGGTAATTTAACTAGATTGCATATTGTGCTCCTTCTCAGTCGCTCAGTTCAGCTCAGTTCAGTCGCTCAGTCGTGTCCAACTCTTTGCGACCCCAAGGACTATAACCCCACCAGGCTCCTCTGTCCATGGGATTCGCCAGGCAAGAATACTGGAGTGGGTTTCCATTCCCTCCACCAGGGGATCTTCCTGACCCAGGGATTGAACCCATGTCTCCTGCACAGCCAGGTGGATTCTTGACCGCTGAGCCACCAAGAAAGCCAGATAAAATAATTTATTGTGGTGAGGCTTGTGGTATCTTCCTGATGACTTTTGCCTGTTTATTTACCTCTTATTTCCCCCTTCTTCAAGGAGCGAAAGGGTGAAATTTTCCCCATGGATCATTTATTGAGAACATGGTGCAGAAGGAAGATTTCTATATTCCCAGAAATCTGATGATACCTGGGAAATTGAAGTATAAGGAACATGTCTTGGGGCCACAGCTGCTCTTTGAACTAAGAAGACAGAGACTGTATGAGAAAGGAATGGTTACACACTCCAGTATTATTTCCTTGAGAATTCCATGGACAAGGAGCCTGACGGACTACAGTCCATGGGGTCTCAAAGAGTTGGATACGACTTAGCGACTAAACAGCAGCAGCAGTGTGGATAGCAGTGTTCTTTGGGGTCAAAGAGTAAGAGACTCCTAATTTTATGGTAGAGGGGAACAGAAGCAGATGGGAGAATTTAAACTAGTTGTTTGGCCTTTACTTGTTCAGATATGACCCTGCTCTGACCTTGAGACAGACGAGGCATATCTCCAAAAGTATTTCATATGTGCTTAGTCCCTCAGTCATGTCCGACTCTTTGCGAACCCATGGACTATAGCCTGCCAGGTTCCTCTGTCCATGGGGATTCTTCAGGCAAGAATATTGGAGTGGGTTGCCTTGCCCTTCTCCAGGGGATCTTCCAAACTCAGAGACTGAACTCAGGTCTCTGGCATTGCACGTGAATTCTTTACCATCTGAGCCACCAGGGAAGCCCAAGAATACTGGAGTGGATAGCCTATCCCTTCTCCAAAGGAATCTTCCCGACCCAGGAATCAAACTGGGTTGCCTGCCTTGCAGGTGGATTTTTTACCAGCTGAGCTGCTGCTGCTAAGTCGCTTCAGTCATGTCCGACTCTATGTGACCCCATAGACGGCAGCCCACCAGGCTCCGCCGTCCCTGGGATTCTCCAGGCAAGAATACTAGAGTGGGTTGCCATTTCCTTCTCCGGTGCATGAAAGGGAAAAGTGAAAGTGAAGTCGTTCAGTCGTGTCCAACTCTTAGCGACCCCATGGACTGTAGCCTACCAGGCTCCTCTGTCCATGGGATTTTCCAAGCAAGAGTACTGGAGTGGGGTGCCATTGCCTTCTCCGACCAGCTGAGCTACCTACATATAATTCTGTAGGGTTGATCTCTGCTTAGTAATATAGGGAGGGGACCAAGAAGGGAATTTATGTTTATTAAACACTTGTCACATTTATCTTGTTTCAGGCATTTTTTAAAAAACATTTTACCTAGGTTTCTCAATACTCATTCTGGGTTTCTTCACCTTACTTTCAAAACTGCCTGCTCTTGGGAGCCTCGAGCTGCTGTTAGCTGTGTGTGCTGCACCAGGTTTGTATAGGGAGACTCCCAAAGCCAGGTTTACTTCTCCACTCAACTCTCAGGCCATCAGACACATTGCGTTTTCTTTTCATCTCCATCAGAATTTGCCTGTACGCCAGTTCCCAGCCAGAGAATTGATACACAGTTCATTTATTAATGGTTTACCATATACTGCTCCCACACATGTGCAATGTTTCTTAATGTGGCTGCATATAATGAGATTTTCACTTGGCTAGGCTCGCCCCACCCACACAGTAGTTATCTGCTGTTGGTCCCTCTCTAGGAACAAATGAGGTGTTTAATGACTGATCCAGTCCACCTGTATGTAGTCAGATGCAATGGCCTCATGGGGATTTCCCACTGTCTCAGGAAGTTTTACAGAGTTGTTCACTCTTAGTGTTAGTTTCCTAGAGCTGCCAAACAAACTAGTATAAACCTAACAAAATTTTACTTTCTCCCAGTTCTGGAGGCCAGAAGTCTGAAATCAAGGGTGCTGCTGCTGCTGCTGCTAAGTCGCTGCAGTCGTGTCCGACTCTGTGCGACCCCATAGACGGCAGCTCACCAGGCTCCGCCATCCCTGGGATTCTCCAGGCAAGAACACTGGAGTGGGTTGCCATTTCCTTCTCCAGTGCATGAAAGGGAAAAGTGGAAGTGAAGTAGCTTAGTCGTGTCTGACTCTTAGCGACCCCATGGACTGTAGCCCTCCAGGCTCCTCTGTCCATGGGATTTTCCAGGCAAGAGTACTGGAGTGGGGTGCCATTGCCTTCTCCGAATCAAGGGTGCACACTTGCTAAAAGCTCCAAGGGAAGATCCTGCCTTGCTTTTTCTGGCTTCGATGGCTCCTGGCATCCCTTGGCGTATGCCAACATGACTCCAGTCTCTGTCCTTGTCTTCACGTGGCTTTCTCACCCGAGTCCCTGTGTGTCCTCTCTTCTTCTCATAAGGACACTAGCCATTGAATCCCCGAATCCAGGATGATTTTATCTCAACTCCCTTAGCTAATTACATCAGCAAAGACCATATTTATAAATAAGGCCACTTTATGAGGTTCCAGTTGGATATGAATTGGGACTGGAAAGGGGACCTTATTCAGCCCACTGCATTCTTTTATATGGTCAAAGCAAGGGAGAAGGAAATAAAAAGGAAAGCAAATGCTTCCTTGACCCTCTAGGGACCCTGCTTCTCATTTTTCCATCGACCTGTCTCAGGAGGTGGCTTTGCATCATAGCAATTCTCTCTTCCCTTGTTGTTATGCCTTGACAGCACAAGAAGAGACTGCTTCCTTCCATGTAGCCCAAACACTTTGCCTTCTTATTGCCTTTCATCAACTGTTTCCATGAGTCTGCTTTTGAGATGTCCAGCATACTCACAGATGTTTTAAATTATCTTTCGACTTGTGCCCCTTTCAGGATGACTAAGGTGTGAGTTTCTCACCCATTGAGAATTGCTGTTTACAATTATTTCTCTCTAGTCCAATCTGCATTTTAATCAACAGAATTCTAAATGTGGCTAGAGTACTAACATTATATCCATTTTAAACACGTTCCTGGTGTTCTTTAAGTCACTTTTTACTCTGTGACAGTTTTCCCATTCTGGTCAATTTCAACTAAGCTTTCCAAGTGAAAATTGGAAAATTGGTAAAATAGCCACCACTCTTGCTGTCTGAATGTAATCTCTGTGTTTTCTGAACACTGAGCCGAGACACATGGTCTAATTTATAGGAGTGCACTCACTGGAACTACAGATTTGAAACCCAAACTTCTCTGGAAAGTCAGTTTGTCATAAATAGAGGAGAGCTCAATGAATACTAAGCCAGGTTTCATGAAAAACATCCAATGACAGTGCCTTTGCCTTCTGTGAAGACAAAAATACTTCCACAAAAAGAACATTTTCCCCAATCAGATCTCAAACTTCATTTACCTGATTTAGAATCAAAATTAAGATAGGAAATTGAAAAGGCATTTAAGTTTTAGAATAATCTGTCAGCAAAACAAGATTTGTCTGATTAGTTGCAAACTAAGTCTCTGTCTTAATATGTGTAAACTAGCACTATTCCGAGAATCTACACATGAGTTCCAAAATCAATCACCTTACCAGTGAAGGCCTAATTCTTAAGCTTTAGTGGTAAGGATATTGTAGACAGCTAGTGTAGTAAATGCAATATGCAAATTATCCAGCAGAGTAAATAGAAGTATTTTAATTCATTGCAAAATTAAATGTCTTTGTTTTGTTTTCCTAAACTATTTTGCAACTTCTCAACTCCTAATTCATTTAAACGTATTCATTTTATTTTCTTAGTAAAAATGATATTCTTAAAGTAACTAGGCTGTCAACTCAAAATATTTCATTTCCTTCTGGTAAAAAGAAATCTTAAAAAATATTTTCATTGTTTCACAGTTATTTTGAAACAACTTATCTCTTTAACTACTTTTGGCATTAAAAAAAAAAAAGAAATCATATTCACCTTCATTCATACCCTATTTGAAGTCAGAGCTCCCCTTTCTGAGTCTGCTAACAGCTCAAATGATGTTCAGCTATTATCCTCGGGGTACAATATAAGTAAACAAGCACAATTCAAATAAAACAGAATTACCTAAAGGAAACAACTGTTCAAACACAAGCCATAAGGCACTCAGTTTCAAGTCTGTCCGGTCTTCAAATGCTTGTTTTTTGATGTTTTTTTAACAGATCTCTGTACATGGCCATATGGTCACAATCTGGGCACCTTTGAGAAAAGTCCATATTGCCCTTCCCATTTACCCCATTTTCTGTGAAACTGGACATGCGACAGGATGGGCAGACTCCTGCCTTGCTCCACTCCCCACCTCCCATGTTCACTCCTCAGCACTCCACAGTCACTTCAACCTGTCCCTCCTCAAGGTCTGTCAAAATGGACAATATCTATTGACTCAGAGAATCAGGCAAAAGTTGCAGATGCAACTTGGGGCTTCTCCTTAGCTCAAACCTGTTGCCTTGGAGACCTTGCACTTGTCTAGGCTCTGCTTGGTAACAAGCCCCTGTCTCATCACAGGGCTGGGCAAAGAGCCCAGTCTGAAACAGCCATAGGCCTTCACCCTTCAGTGACTGCTCCAGTTGGGCACATGCATTGATACTAGCAAGGAAACCCTTCTTGCTTCTCTGGTTTCCTGATAAAAGGATGTAAGCTCTGAGCTCTGTAGCTTTGCTTCCTGACACATTTATAGCAAAAGAAAATGAGAAAAAAAGCTGTCAGAGATCAAAAAATAATCTTGTGGATCACCACCATGATCCAAATCCCTTAGAGGATTCCTTCCTTCTGTTGGATAAAAAAAAAATTAATAAATCCCCCCCTTTTTAGTTTAAATAAGATTTAATTGGACATGTAACTGTTACAACTTAAATAATTAATCTTAACTAATATAAAAAGGGTCAGATTCTGGGAACAAAGTTAAGCATAAGACTCAGGCATATTGTCAAGTGGGACCAACTAGAGATTTACCCTTTTGGAGGATTGGAGAGGTGGTGGTAATAATTGGATAGCGAAAGAGGGCAAGTCCAATACCCGGGATGTTGTTGTTAAGTAAAAGTAGGTCAAGCAGTCTCCAAATCAGAGGAACTGCAGAGGCCTGAGACAGGTAAGAGACAGGCGGCAAGCAGGTATTTTGGATTTGATCTTTGGGAACTGGCTTGCCAGGTAATGACTTGGTACAGGAAAATGAGTCATTAGTAATTGGTATTAGTCATTCAAAATGTACAAGTCAACTAATTGAAGCTGAGTTGTAGGTTCAGACAAAATAGCGACAGATACAGTTTCCTTTAGCCATTATATTCACTCATATATTCAGCAGTTTGATTGTTCCCAGAACCTATGCTGGAACAAAACAAAGTGCAAGAACAGGTATGTATAGCCTCCACTCCTTTCCTCCCCACAACCACTTCCACTGTCAATCCCTTTATGCAGGCTTCATTTTAAGTCAAACCCTATGAGTGTTTTTGCCACTTCTTAACAGATATGAGACTCTTTCTCTCCACTCAATTCCCAGTTTCCAAATAGGTCAGGTTCCAAATATTTACGTGTGTGAGCTGGGAAAGTAATCCTTCAAAATGTACATGAGCTTTTGTAGTTTTTTGATGGCTGAAACCCAACCACAAAGAAAGCTGATGCTATGGGAAAATGGACTCTGAACTAAGACTCGAGACTCTCAAGCATACATTTCCCCACCCCAGCTTCACACCTAAAGCCACAGCTACTGCAGAGAGAACATGGTGGGGTTCAGAATGACCCCTTCCCTACTTTGAATCCCTAACAGCTAATGAAAGGAAGCCCTGAATGTTCTGGTTATCTACTGTTCTATAAGAAGCCACACTCCAAATTAGAGACCATACATAAATTGAACACAAAAATCACTCTGCTATATCTCATGATTCTGGGGGTCAGGAGTTAGGGTAATTTTCTACTGAGCAATTCTGCCACTCACTTGAAGTCTACTGGGATCGCTTGTGTCTGGTAGCTTGGTTCCTTACGTTCTGAAAAAAACCCCAAGGGCTTCACTCACGTGCCTGAAACCTTAGCAAGAATAGCTGCAAGGCTGCACTCAGCAGGGGGCCCCCTCTGTCTCCATGGAGTCGCAGAGTTCCTAGCTATCGGGTTCCAATAGGGTAGCTGGACTTCTCACATGGCACCTCAGGACTCCAAGAGAATAAAGTAGAAGCTGCCTATCCTTTCAAATGCCAAGCCCAAACTGACAGAGAATCTCTTCCATCATATTCTATTTGCCAAATTGGCACAGGCCAGCCCAGATTCAAAGGGAGAAGAAACAGCTCTTCACCTTTCCAAGGGAAGAATGTCAAAACTTTACAGCCATTTTGAATCCATTACAGTGTTCTCCTGGGACTCTTAACAGGGCTACACTGTCAACTTTGAGGTCCTTCCTTGTTTTCATGTTCAAACAACTTTTAAAATCCACTGCTACAAATTTCTTCAGGTGAGTTCAATAAACCTTTATTTATGCCTTACTCACTGGGAGAGAATAACATGCCAGTAGAAATGCCCTGGCCTGGAAATGTGACAAGCAAGGCAGACTGATCATTTCTGCCCTTATGCAGATTAACTTCTGATAGACAATATAAGAAAGTAAAAGGCAATTATACCTCCTGATAATTTCTATGATAAGGCATTTGAGCATGGAACATGTTCTAGAAGAGGTGATATTAAAGGGTGACCTAAATGAGAAGTAAGAGCTAGCCAGATAAAGAAGGGAAGAGTATTCAAAGCAAACAGAAAAATTTGCAAAGGACTGAAGTTTTTACAGACAGCAGTCTCTTTCTAGAATAAACTTGAAAAGGGGTAGGAGTATATAAAGAAAGAAGTAGTGGAAAGAGAAGGCTGGAGAAGTAATCAGGAGTCAAATCAAGAAAAGTCTTATAATCACTTCAAGAAATCAGGACTTTATTCTTAATGTGGGAACCCAAGACTGATGAAGAGCTGAAGGACATAAGCAGAGAAAAGACATAATTAGATTTGTACTTCTAGTAGATTACCTGGCTGCAGTAAGAGGAAGGCATGATTATAAAGCAGGAGGCAAGGAGAGTATTAAGCAAACTGTGCAATGATGTTAGTAAAAGGTCATGGTGGCCTGAAAAGGGAAGTGGCAGTTACTATAGAAAAATGTTGGCAGGAGTTTTAAAAGCAATTCAGGTCAAATCAACTGGACTTTGTGAATGGATGTAGATGGTGAGAGAGATGAAAGGGGAAAGGCTGCCACTCAACTAACGATTAAAGTTCTGGCGAAGACTGACAATGTCAATGCACTGAGGAAGAGAACATAGGAGAAGGATCAGGTTTGGACACAGGAGTGAGTGTATTTTAAATGCATTGAATTTGAGGTACCAATGAGACATCTGGTAGCCACTCAAGTGGCTCAGCAATGAAGAATCTGCCTGCCAATGCAGGAGACCCAGGTTTGATCTCTGAGTCGAGAAGATCCCCTGGAAAAGGAAATGGCAACCCACTCTAGTATTCTTGAATAGGAAATGCTGTGGACAGAGGAGCTTGGTGGTCTTCAGTCCATGGGGTCACTTAGCAACTAAACAATAACAATGAGACATCCACATAGAGATGTACGATATATGCTGAGAAGAAATCATTCAAAGGAGGCTGAAAGGGCATGGCCAGAGATAAAGAAAAGGGTCATGACACAGAAGCCAACAAGAGTCAATGTTCAAGAAAGAGTGAGTGGAGTGGTCAGTAGATTCAAATGCAATCTCCATGCACTAGGCACTGAGCTAGAAGAAGGAACCCCAAAAGACTAAGATGGTCTTCCTGCCCTTGGAAACACTATTGTGTTATTTCCTTATGTTTAATCCCTACCTTGGCTCCCTTGGCACTGAGATTTTTATCTTCTTCTCCACAGTTCTTCTGAATCTGGAGTCCTGGGTCCAAATCCCAGTTTGTATAGCATAATACCTAATCACGCTAACTTACTACTTCTTACAAAATATTATCGATGTGGTTATTGACTCCCCATTGCTAAAAATTTTCTATATTTCTTTCCCTACTTGGTCAGAATCTGTGGTTTCCATGCCCCTGTTATGATTTGGTTCATTTTGTTTCTGAGTGCCAAGATCAACTCTCCTTGCTGCCTCAACCCAGCATGAGTTGCCTGTTCTAACACATACATGGAATGACCTGAAAATGAATATTCATAAGTCACAGATGATCTGTATTCTAAAAGATAAGAGTCCAAGATGAGTCTCAAGACTCATTTTCAGCCAACAGTTTTCTCTTCCTTGTAACTCTGGCAGTTCTATTGTGTGTTCCCTTAAGAAGGGTACTGTGAAATGTCTTACTTTTTTCAGAGGACGTTTATCAACAGGTTATTGACCCTGAAGTAATATTGGACAGGCAGATTTTATTTGATACTGGAGTTTTCAGCCTTTCCTCCTGTTATATCCTATATGTTAGACTCCCCACGGGGTGGGGAAATCAGGGCAGACCGTGGAATCATCTGTTCCTTGGTACTGCAATATCACCTGGCAGATGGAACCTTATGGCTGAGCTTCGGAGGAAAGTATTCTCTCCTGCCATTGGCAGGAATTTAGGGCAGCTTCTTTCTGGCTCATAAAGTTGTCCTTTGTAAACACTATAATTTTGGCTCTCTAGTCCTTTCTCAATTTTCCATGCTAAAAGGAGCTGAGCCTTGGCATACGTAATGCACAATATACTACTTGGATAATAATTGGGAGCATATTATAAAGGATGATTTTTTGTAATAGATGTAATTTTTTTCACCTAGGCTTTTCCTGGACTGGTATGACATGGGCACACAGCCACTGCCGGCAGTTTTATGGGGAGAGGAGAGGGCATTGAGCAAAAACTGGGCTATGATTTTTTAATGTGTGGTGAAAAATTCACGTGTAGTTTACAAAGTGCTGATTGTGCATTTAACCCAATAATGCACAGGGAATTAAAGTGCAATTCACGTTTCAGAAGAGTAGAGTCATATCATATAGGAAGGTTACCTTCAAAGGAGTAGCCTATAAACCCAAATTTGCATATAGTCAGAATTATTTATTTGCAGAGACATGGGTGGACCTAGAGACTGTTTTACAGAATGAAGTAGGTAAGAAAGAGAATAGCAAATAGTATATATTAACACATATATGTGGAATCTAGAAAATGGTACAGATGAACCTATTTGCAAAGCAGAAATAGAGACACAGACATTGAGAATAAACATATGGATACCAAGGGGGGAAAGGGAGGAGTGTGGGATGAACTGGGAGACTTGGATTGACATATATACTCTATTGATACTATATATAAAATAGGTAACTAGTGAGAACCTGCTATAGAGCACAGGGAACTCTCCTCAGTGCTCTGTGGTGACTTAAATGGGAAGGAAATACAAAGCAGAGGGGATGTATGTATACATATAGCTGATTCATTTTGCTGTACAGCAGAAACTAACACCACACTGTTAAGCAACTATACCCCAATAAAAAATTTAACAGCATTATTAAAAATTTTAAATCTTGGCAATATTTCACACATTTGGTTTGAATGTATGTTTAATAAATTTAGAATGGGCACCTTTTTTTTAAGAGTTATTATAGATTAGTATTCCTCTGTTAATCTAAATTATATTCCAGCACTTGAATTCTCATAGTTGGCTTGAATTTCCAGATATTGAACAAAAATAGAATCTTTTCTTCCTTAAAAAACTAGGAATAAATCTACCATATGACCCAACAATGCCACTACCTGAGAAAGCTAAGAAAGCCACGATTCTAAAAGACCTATGTACCTCAGTGTTCATTGCAGCACTGTTTACAATAGTCAGGATATGGAAGGAACCTAGATGTCCATCTACAGATGAAAGGATAAAGAAGTCGTGGTGTGTGTGTGGGTGCTAAGTCACTTTAGTCATGTCTGACTCTTTGTGACTGTAGCCCACCAGGCTTCTCTGTCCATGGGATCCTCCAGGCAAGAATACTGGAGTGGGTTGCCATGCCCTCTTCCAGGGGATATCCCAAATCCAGGGATCAAACCTGCATCTCCTGCATTTCCTGCATTGCAGGCAGATTCTTAACTGCTGAGCCGAGAGGGAAGCCCCAAAGAAGATGTGGTACATATATGTAATGGAATATTACTCAGCCATAAAATAGGATGAATTTGAGTCAGATCTAGTGAGGTGGATAAACGTATAGACTGTTATACAGAGTGAAATAATTCAAAAAGAGAAAAACAAATATCATATATTAATGCACATATATGGAATCCAGAAAAATAGTACTATTTGGAAGGAAGGACTGGAGATACAGATGTAGAGAACAGACTTGTGGACACAGTCAGGGAAGGAGAGAGTGGGATGAACAGAGAAAACAGCATCGACATATATATACTCTTATGTGTAAAATAGATAGCTGGTGAGAATTTGCTATACATTAATAACACAAGGAGCTGAACCTAGCACTCTGTGATGACCTAGAGGGAATGGGATTCTCTCCCTCTGTCCCCAGAAGGAGAGAATATATAATTATGGCTGATTTATATTGTTGTATGGCAAAAACCAACACAACATTGTAAAGAAATTTTCCTCCAATTAAAAAATAATTTTTATGAGGTCACCATCACCCTAATTCCAAAACCAGACAAAGATGCTACAAAAAAAGAAAACTACAGGCCAATATCACTGATGAACATAGATGCAGAAATCCTTAACAAAATTCTAGCAAACAGAATCCAACAACATATTAAAAAGATCATACATCATGACCAAGTGGGCTTTATCCCAGGAATGCAAGGATTCTTTAATATCCGCAAATCAATCAATGTAATACACCACATTAACAAATTGAAAGATAAAAACCATATGATTATCTCAAGAGATGCAGAAAAAGCCTTTGACAAAATTCAACATCCATTTATGATAAAAACCCTCCAAAAAGCAGGAATAGAAGGAATATACCTCAACATAATAAAAGCTGTATATGACAAACCCACAGCAAACATTATCCTCAATGGTGGAAAATTGAAAGCATTTACCCTAAAGTCAGGAGCAAGGCAAGGGTGCCCACTCTCACCACTACTATTCAACATAGTTTTGGAAGTTTTGGCCACAGCAATCAGAGTGGAAAAGAAATAAAAGGAATCCAGGTAGGAAAAGAAGAAGTAAAACTCTCACTGTTTGCAGATGACATGATCCTCTACATAGAAAACCCTAAAGACTCCACCAGAAAATTACTAGAGCTAATCAATGAATATAATAAAGTTGCAGGATATAAAATCAACACACAGAAATCCCTTGCATTCCTATACACCAACAACAAGAAAACATAAAAAGAAATTAAGGAAACAATTCCATTCACCACTGCAACAAAAAGAATAAAATACTTAGGAATAGATCTACCTAAAGAAACAAAAGATCTGTATATAGAAAACTATAAAACACTGATGAAAGAAATCAAAGAGGACACAAATAGATAGAGAAATATACCGTGTTCATGGATCAGAAGAATCAATATAGTGAAAATGAGTATACTACCCAAGGCAATCTATAGATTCAATGCAATCTCTATCAAGCTACCAATGGTATTTTTTACAGAACTATAACAAACAATTTCACAATTTTTATGGAAATATAAAAAACCTCGAATAGCCAAAGCAGTCTTGAGAAAAAAGAAGGGAACAGGAGGAATCAACCTGCCTGACTTCAGGCTCTACTACAAAGCCACAGTCATCAAGACACTACGGTACTGGCACAAAGACAGAAATATAGATCAATGGAACAAAATAGAAAGACCAGAGATAAATCCACACGCCTATGGACACCTTATCTTCGACAAAGGAAGTAAGAATATACAATGGAGAAAAGACAATCTCTTTAACAAGTGGTCCTGGGAAAACTGGTCAACCACTTGTAAAAGAATGAAACTAGAACACTTTCTAACACCATACACAAAAATAAACTCAAAACAGATTAAGGATCTAAATGTAAGACCAGAAACTATAAAATTCCTAGAGGAAAACATAGGCAAAACACTCTCTGACATAAATCACAGCAGGATCCTCTATGACTCACCTTCCAGAATATTGGAAATAAAAGCAAAAATAAACAAATGGGACCTAATTAAAATTAAAAGCTTTTGCACAACAAAGGAAACTATAAGCAAGGTGAAAAGACAGCCTTCAGAATGTAAGAAAATAATAGCAAACGAAGCAACAGACAAACAATTAATCTCAAAAATATACAAGCAACTCCTGCAGTTCAATTCCAGAAAAATAAACGACCCAATCAAAAAGTGGGCCAAAGAACTAAACAGACAGTTCTCCAAAGAAGACATACAGATGGCTAACAAACACATGAAAAGATGCCCAACATCACTCATTATTAGAGAAATGCAAATCAAAACCACAATGAGGTACCATTTTACGCCAGACAGAATGGCTGCTATCCAAAAATCTACAAGCAATAAATGCTGGAGAGGGTGTGGAGAAAAGGGAACCCTCTTACACTGTTGGTGGGAATGCAAACTAGTACAGCCACTATGGAGAACAGTGTGGAGATTCCTTAAAAAACTGGGAATAGAACTGCCATATGACCCAGCAATCCCACTGCTGGGCATACACACCGAGGAAACCAGAATTGAAAGAGTCACGTGTACCCCAGTGTTCATCGCAGCACTGTTTATAATAGCCAGGACATGGAAGCAACCTAAATGTTCATCAGCAGACGAATGGATAAGGAAGCTGTGGTACATATACACAATGGAATATTACTCAGCCATTAAAAAAAATACATTTGAATCGGTTCTATTGAGATGGATGAAACTGGAGCCCATTATACAGAGTGAAGTAAGCCAGAAAGAAAAACACCAGTAGAGTATACTAATGCATACACATGGAATTTGAAAGATGGTAACAATAACCCTATATGCGAGACAGAAAAAGAGACACAGATGCACAGAACAGTCTTATGGACTCTGAGGGAGAAGGTGAGGGTGGGACGATCTGAGAGAATAGCATTGAAACATGTATATTATCAGATGTGAAACAGAACGCCAGTCCAGGTTCAATGCATGAGACAGATGCTCAGGGCTGGGGCAATGGGATGACCCAGAGGGATGGGATGGGGAGGGAGGTGGGAGGGGGGTTCAGGATGGGGAACACATGTAAAACCATGGCTGATTCATGTCCATGTATGGCAAATAACCACTACAATATTGTAAAGTAATTAGCCTCCAACTAAAATAAATTAGTTAATTAAAAAAAATAAAAATAAATAAATAAATAAAAATTTTTTTAAAGTAGAATTTTTTCTTAAGATTTAAATCTTAGAATAAAATTAGCCAGGCAACAAATCTGTACAACTTGAGATACACATAACCTAACACTCAATGGGAGGTCAAGAAGGCTCCAAATATGCTCCCTTTCCAGAAGACATACACAGGAGTTTCTTCTACCCTGAGAACACAGTTCAAGGATCTCACCAAGTCCTGTCCTAGCATTTCTCACTGATGGAGGAATGATCATAGTTATGCTTATGCTGCTTCCATCTGGCTTGCTGGTCAAGGAATGCCCTGTATCAAGGAGTTAGCACAGAAGTCCCAGTTCAAAATGCTAGTACTACATGGTTGGAAACAATTGTCAGTTAAGTGAACCTGATTTGAACTGAAGCACGGTCTACACGGTAAAAGCTCAGACAGTAAAGAATCTGCCTGCAATGCAGAAGATTCAGGCTCAATCCCTGGGTTGAGAAGATCTCCTGGAGAAGAGAATGGCTACTCACTCCAGTATCTTGCCTGGGGAATCCCATGGACAGAGAAGTCTGGTGGGCCACAGTCCACAGAGTTGCAAAGAGTCCAACATGACTGAGCACCTAACACTTTCTTCATTTCTTTTCTTCATGATCTACATAGGCTTCCTCAGTGGCTCAGTGGTAAAGAATCCACCTGCTAATCTAGGAGACAGGTGAGACACGGGTTCTATCTCTGGGTTGGGAAGATTCCCTGGAGTAGGAAATGGCAACCCGCTCCAGTATTCTTGCCCAGAAAACCCCATGGGTAGAGGAGCATGGCAAGGTACAGTCAATGGAGTTACAAAAAATCAGACACCACTAAGTAAGATCATGATGGTCTGCATAATATGCATAATTTTGTAAATAATGTGCATGCTTGCTCAGTCACGTCTGACTCTTTTTCAACCCCATGGATTGCAGCCTACCAGGTTTCTCTGTCCATGGGATTTTCCAGGCAAGAATACTAGAGCAAGTTGCCATTTCCTACACCAGGGAATCTTCCCAACCCAGGGATCAAACCCACATCTTTTGCAGCTTCTGCATTGGCAGGTGGATTCCTTACCACTTAGGAAGCCCTTTGTAAAATAATGGAATGCCCTATATAGTTTCACTAAATATGTCACGTTCCATTAAGATAGACCATGTTTGTGTGCTCAGTCATGTCTGACTCTTTGCAATCCCATGGACTATAGGCTGCCAGGCCCCTCTGTCCATGGGCTTTTCCAGGCAAGAATATTGGAGTGGATTTCCATCCAAGGAGCCAATCTAGATCTACTTCACAGCTTGAGTGAATTTTGGTTTATCAATTTATAAAGTGAAAGGAGTTTGCTTCAAATTGATGCTAATAAGAGCCACAGAAAATATCTCTGATATATCTCTTTTGTGATAGGTCATTAAAAAGAAAAACATGATACAGTTCAGAGAAGCTCCTCCTTAATTCATAGATCCCTGTGACTCCAGCAGTATAATAAGATTATTTCTCCTTAACTAATAGTCCTTAATTTTCAGGGCAAAACATTTCAATTTTAAGATCTTGCATTTTCCTATTGAACCTCAGTAGTATTTTAGATCTTTCAACAGATAATGCCAATCAGATAATGAACTAGAATAATTTAACCTATACTTTTGTTTTGCTGCTGATGCTTGAGGCAGAATGGCATAGTGGGGAAGTGTGGGCTTTAAGACAGACAAGTGGGGATGTGAAACATCATGCTTTCATTTAGGGTCTATGTGACTCTGGGCAGTTCTCTTTGCCTCTCTAAGCTCCAGTATCTCTATCTGTAAACAGGGGTTAATAATATCTCTTTCAAAGACTGCTGTGAAGAAAACATAGTGTATTTTAAGTTGCTGATATCAACTAAACCAGTAGTTCTCAAACCAAATTTTGCATGAGAATCACTTTAGGACCTTGATAAAATTAGCAGTCCATTCAGTGTCTCTGATTCAACAGGTCTGGTGAGGAGTCTGAGAACCCACATCTATTAATGAACACCTCAACTGATTGTTTCAAAGTTCCAAAGAGCATTCCTTGAAAAGCACTATATTAAACTGTTTTTTTTTTTTTTAATTAAAGTTCCTTGTAGCCCAGATGGTAAAGAATCTGTTGTAACACAGGAGACCTTGGTTCGAACCCTGGGTCAGGAAGATCCCCTGGAGAAGGGAATGGTAACCCACTCCAGTATTCTTGCCTGGAGAATCCCATTCACAGAGGACCCTGGCAGGCTACAGTCTGTGGGATCACAGAGTCGGACACCACTAGCAACTAACACTACTACTACTATAGTTGATTAACAATGTTGGGTTAGATTCAGGTGTACAGAATGTAGTTGCAAAAATTCTTAACAAAAATATTAGCAAACTAAACTAAACACAAAAAAGATCATATACCATGATCACGCTGGACTCATCCCACGGTCACAAGGATGGTCCAATGTGATATATTATACCACATCAACAGAAGAAAAGACAAAAATCACATGATCATCTCAATAGATGCAAAGAAAGTAGTTGATAAAATTCAAAATCCATTCATGGTAACAACTCTCATCAAAGTGTGTACAGAGGGAACATATCTCACCATAATAAAAGCTATTTATGACAAACTCATAGCCAACATAATCCCCAGTGGTGAAAAGCTATTAATAAAAGACTTCCCACTAAAATCTGGAACAAGACAAGGATGCCCACTCTACCACTTCTCTTCAACACAGTGTTCGAAGTCCTAGTCACAGAAACCAGATAAGACAAAGAAACAAAATATATCCAAGTTGGAAAGGAAGAGGTAAGATCGTTATTACATCCAAATGACATTAGACCCTTTTAATAGACGTTAGTTCCTTTCCTTCCCCCCAGTAAACCATAGCTAGCAATATATAAGATTTGGGTTTTGGAATCAGACATTGTCCCCAACCAGCAGCTATTTCAGAAATTTGCTAATGGTCTCAAAGCCCCAACTCTACTCTGCTGTCAGTAAAGAACCTCACACTGCTAATAGTCTGAGAAAACAGAAACCATCAGATGGGAACTGTATCCAGCCTACAAACTGACCCCTTTTTCATTCATCCAATCAGTGAATATTTATTGAAAGCCTCATTTACACCAGGCACAATTCTAAGGCAGCTGTCAGCAAACTGTGGCTGGTGAGCCAAATCTCGTCTGCTGCTTATATTTGTAAATAAAGTTTTATTGGAACAGGGTCATGTTCATTTGTTTACACATTATCTAGAGTTGCTTTTGTGCTTTAATAGCAGAGTTGAATGGAAACAGTGACAGACTTTATTTTGGGGGGCTCAAAAATCACTGCAGATGGTGACTGCAGCCATGAAATTAAAAGACGCTTGTTCCTTGGAAGAAAAGCTATTACCAACCTAGACAGCATGTTAAAAAGCAGAGACATTACTTTGCCGACAAAGGTCCATCTACTCAAAGCTATTGTTTTTCCAGTAGTCATGTATGGATGTGAGAGTTGGACTATAAAGAAAGGTGAGTGCCGAAGAATTGATGCTTTTGAACTGTGGTGTTGGAGAAGACTCTTGAGAGTCCCTTGGACTGCAAGAAGATCCGACCAGTCCATCCTAAAGGAGATCAGTCCTGAATATTCATTGGAACGACTGATGCTGAAGCTGAAACTCCAATACTTTGGCCACCTGATGCGAAGAGCTGACTCATTTGAAAAGACCCTGATGCTGGGAAAGATTGAAGGCAGGAGGACAAGGGGATGACAGAGGATGAGATAGTTGGATGGCATTACTCAATGGACATGAGTTTGAGCAAGCTCCGGGAGTTGGTGATGGACAGGGAACCCTGGCTGCTGCAATCCACGGGGTCACAAACAGTCAAACACAACTAAGCAACTAAACTGAAATGAGCAGAGTTGAAGGGTTTTAACAAAGACTTTATTACTCTCAAGGCTTAAATTATTTACTCTCTGACCTTTTTAGAAAAAGTTTGCTGACTGTTCTAGAGATGGGTTTTTAGATATGACTTTCCTTATTAGTCCATTATTTCTTACTTGATGTTCCTAAACATCTGGCATTTCCCCTTCACGTCAAGAAGTCTCAACAGTGCAACCTCTGAAATTTCCTATTCTACTTCATAGTCAGTAAGAAAGTACATTAAAAAACACAGTGTTTTGAAGGAAAATTTCAGAGTTCACTATTAATTTCACCAGATCATTACTTAAGTAAATATGGAATTTCATCAGTTTTGATTCTTTACATCACAGACTAACTTTGGCTCATGTAAACAGAACACGGAATCTGTTAGAGGCATACTTAGTAGCTAAAATTCTGAATAAGCCAGAGTTCCAGAGAATTAAGTCAGGAACAGGGCAAACTCTTCCATAAGCTATAGGAATTTCTTAACTATGGGGTCCAGGTATCAAGGTAATGAATGCCTGGATTGGTATATCCTTCTATATATCATTCCCCTCAAAACGTAATTCCTAGAGGAAAGTGTCACATCAACTTATATTAGATTCATTTCCATCTCCTAGTGGTAGACAGCTTACCTCGAATTCCTTCCCATCAGGAGTGCCTGTGACAGCAAGGAGGAAATTTTCCTAAAGAGACTGTGGAGTGCTATTAAGAAAGGGTTATAATTTAAGTAGACAAGTAAATATCAAATTCCCAACATGTGTTCTTTGAGAAAGGAGAAGCGGAAGCTCAAATTATGCTTTCAAAATCTACCTTAGGCTTGGATTGAAAAGGTGATAAGAGATCTGAAATGAGGCATTTTTCAAAAAATTTACATTTTACATCAAAATCATGCCAGATTTCATTTAAATATTGGCTGTTTCATCTTTATTTTTCCAGAATTTCTTCTCACCTACTTCTTGTAATCTCCAGGTGATAGAGTGACTCAGATCGAGTGGCAGTAAAGCACCCGCTTGCAATCCAGGAGACAAAAGAGATGCAGGTTCGATCCCTGGGTCAGGAAGATCCCCTGGCAGAGGAAATGGCAACCCACGTCAGTATTCTTGCCTGGAAAATTCCATGGACAGTGGAGCATGGCAGGCTACATCCATAGGGTTGCAAAGAGTCGGACACGACTAAAGCAACTAAGAACACACATGCACTGTACCATGAGCCTGCTTCTGTGTTCATAACATTATCCCATCTCTTCATCCCAGTTGAGTCCTAGAAGGCATGGGTGGTTGCTGAGTATTGATAATGTGTATTTACTGCCTACATTTTCCTCCTAATTCCTCTTTTGCCCAAAATAAAAGATCACAAGCTAGGGATATTAATGGAGCCAATAGCCAAGTTTGCTTTTAATTTATTAAACAAACAGTTAATTCCTTAATATGTGCCAGATACTGTCCTAAGACCTTTGCAAATATTAATTTGTTAACAACATTGAAAAGTAAGTACTATAATTAACACATTTTGTAGGTGATGAAACTGAATACAAGAAATGTTAAGTAACTTAACATCTTCCCTGAGGTTACACAGCTGGGTAAGCAACAGAACCAGTGTTTCAATCCAGGCAGTATGGCTCCAAAATATTTCTCCCTAAACCATGCTCCCACCCAAACTTTGTAAAACTAACTAATCCACAAAGATATTGGAGACAATACATTGAACTCATTTGCAACTAAAGATCAAGAACAGTTTAATTCTCTTGGGTCCAGCTTTGTGGCATTTCACGTAACAAAGCTGCAGCAAACAAACAATAACCTTCATCTTCTAATGACCAATGTCTACCTCATGCTTTACTCAGTTAAATGATTCCAGCACCTATTGTTCTGTGTCTCAGTTGTTTCACTTATTTGTTAATTTCTACAACAAGCATGTACAGAAAGTATTGTATCCAGGCAGCTCTCAAGGTGTTGGGGATAAAAAGAGGCATATGTCTGTGATGTGGAAGGAGGGGTACCTACTCTGTATCTGAAGGGGTCAAAAGGAAGCTATTGTAGGAGAGACCTATAGACTCCATGGAAACTGACCATGTAGAGAGGAGGTGGTGACTAGTGGAGAGCAGGCTCCTAGAGTGGGAAGCTTGTGCCTAGACTGAGAGGCAAGAAAGCACACATTGAGTACAACCTTCATAAAGGAAGTGTCTCAGACTGGAATCCAGACTGAACTGGCCAATTTGCCACAGGCGGCTCTTTAAATTAAATTTATCTCAATTATTTACAATTAGTTAGTTGCACGAGCCGTATTTCAAGTGTTCAATAGTTACCATACTGGACCATGCAGATAGAGAAAAACAGGAAGTTCTACTAGTTGGCCAAAAAGTTTGTATAGATTTTTCCTTAAAATGTTACAGAAAAGCGAAAATGAACTTTTTGGCCAGTCCAATATTTGGATAACAACTGGTCCTGACTGATAGCATGGGGCACTGTTTGAAAGTGTAGATTTTGAAGTCAAACCCTAAAATTAATAAAACGAAATCCCTGGGGATGGGGCTTGAGAGTCTGAATCTCTACTGTATCCCCAGGTAATTCTGCATTAAGAACCAGAGGTGTAAACTGTGAGAAAAGGTCCAACAACTGATGCAACTAATTGTAGAGGGAAGGGCTGTTTACAAAAAGCCTTTGAATACTAGCATAAGGAATCAGTGTTTAAATCTGAACACTGGGAGATCCTTTGAAAGGAGAGAAAGAAGAAATTTAATTAGCAATTACTCTCCCAACTTTTCTCCATTCAGCTGCCAGAATGGCCTTTACAAAACTCAGATCTCCTCTGGTCAACAGCCTTCCCCTGGTTAACCTTTCAAATGCTTTCAGCTAAAAACCAAACTCTGACATAACAGACATCACTCCCTCTAGGATCTTTCTTTCAGAGTCCTGCCCCTTCCCTCCTTCCCACCACAGCATCACCCTTCCCATACCTGGCCTTCAAAACTCTAATCATTGTTGTCACTGTTCATTAAGGACTTCAATGCAATGGACATGAACCTGGGCAAACTTCAGGAGATGGTGATGGACAGGGACTAAACAATGAAAAACAATTAAGGACTTCAAGCTCGCTGAAATCAGCGTATATGCTTAGCTGACCACCACCCAGTAGAATGCCTCATGCATACTAGGTGTTTCACAAATATCTGTGGAGCAAATGGGGGAATATTTGAGAAAGATTGTTGACAGCAAAGTAGAAAATAAACTGGGGTAGGTTAGAGGGTAGCAAGACATGAAACACAGAGCCAAGCTGGGAAGGTGTTGTAATAACCCAGGTGAGTGATGGTTGTGATCTGAAAAGGGGCAGTAGCAAAGAGTAAGGAGAAATGGAGGAAAAGCTAAGAAATAGTAAAAAGAATCAACAGCGGGCATCCCTGGTGGCTCAATGGTAAATAATCCACCTGCCAATGCAGAAGACATGGGTTCAGTCCCTGATCTGGGAGGATCCCACATGCTGCAGAGCAACTAACCCCTTGTGCCACATCAGTTGAGCCTGTGATCTAGAGCCCAGGAGTAACTACTGATGCTCGAATTCCCTAGAGCCTGTGATCAGCAAAAAGAGCAATAAGAAGCTCACACACCACAACTAGAATGTAGCTCCTGCTCTCCAACACTAAAGGAAAGCCCTCACAGTACCACAGAACCAGCACAGCCAAAAATAAATTTAAAACAATTAAAAAAAAATCAGCAAGAACTGCAGAATCTGCACCATCTGTAATCATCTATCTCTTGAATCCTGTACTCCCCTCACTCCATCTTTTCTAGATGCCTATAGTCCCTTTCTCTGTGATCCCCTATCCTTTGATTATTCCTATTCCTAACAGTCTGTTTTTGGACTCTGCTATTTTTTTTTTAATGGATGCATTTCCCAATGTTAAATGAAATTTCCTTACTGACTTTCTCTTAATCTATAAGGTGAAATTTGATTTTTCTGCTAAGAAAAGGAAGAATGAAACTCAACAGGCAGCTCATTTGTCCCAAACCAGAGCATCTGACAAACCCTGGCCTTGCTTTTACAGGAAATGTCAGATCTCTGAAGATAGAGAATTCTTTCAAATGCTGTTCCAAATGGCTATCTCCTTCTCACCTACTCCTAATTCCACTCTGGTGCAGCAGCCAAAGATAAGGTAATGTCATATATAACTATACATGACTTTAAATTCCAGATCCTATATTTTCTCTTTATTTTGCCCTGCTTTATCACTCAAGATCTACATAATCAACAAACTACATCAATCACTCCTCTCTACAGTTCTATGGTCACCAAACATACAATCTCACATTTTGTTAAATTACCCTCTATTGTCCTTGAACTGCTCCCTATGTGTCTCCATCTAAACTTCCCATCTAATCAGTTGCTACAAGTACCTGCCTCTGCCATCTCCCTGCCCTCACTCCAACTATTTAAGAAAGCAAGCCAGCTCAGTAAGTCAGTCCTGGAAGTTAACAAATTGAATTGCTTTGTCTTCTTCAGAAAATGTGTTAGCCACTCAGTCATGTCTTACTTTTTGTGACCGTATGGACTGTAGCCCTACAGGCTCCTCTGTCCATAGAGTTCTCCAGGTAAGAATACTAGAGTGGGTTGCCATTTCCTTCTCCAGGGGATCTTCCTGACCCAGGAATTGAACCTGGGTCTCCCACATTGCAGGCAGACTCTTTACCAACTGAGCCACCAGGGAAGACTTCTTCAGAACACTTTTCTCCTGAACACTTCCCAATTACCTAACTTCCCTGCAATAGATAGGATAGCCATTCTCTGAAATAGCTACCCAACAGCCCACTTGCATTTACTCATTAACTTGAATATCCAGCCTCTTCACCATCTGCAAAAACCCTACACATTTTGCTCATTTTGATGCCCACAATCATACTTCATTCACTCCTGCTTATTCACCTGGTTTGTACTCTTTCTGTTGTAAAGATTTTTAGGGTAGACCATTTTGAAGTCTTTGTTGAATTTGTTACAATATTGCTTCTGTTTATATTCTGATTTTTTGACCATGAAGTACTTGGGATCTTAGCTCCTTGACCAGGGATGAAAGCCACAGCCCTTGCATTGGGAGGTGAAGATTTAACCACTGTACTTCCAGGGAAGTCCCTGGGCTCTTTCCTTCAGATGGAGCTTCTTGAGGTTCCCATTCAAGATGGAAATACAGTAGGATTCTGGATTCACCTCTTCCCATGGACACACAGAATCTGCTGCTAAATATGCAACAACTTCCACTGAAAAAAAATGTAGAAAAACTGTCTGAGTCTACATACTAGTCAAATGACACAAGGTCCACATGGAGGTGAGTAGGAGAAGCTGGTTTACAGTTTACCAGAAGCTGGATACAGAGATACAGTATCACCATAAATCCCAACACTGCCCTGCGACCTACAATCAGGAGGGAACTCAAAGCCAGAGCTTCTCTCTGAGGAGCAAAGGGTTTGAACTCAACATCACATATTTCAGCTTTTGAGATCTGTGCCTGAGAGGTAAGCTCTCAAACATTTAGCTTTGAGAATCAGTGACGCTCATGTTCATGAGGCAATGTTCCCTCAAGGGTGATATTAGTTCTTAGAAGGTATTTGTTGTTTTGTTCAGTCACTCAGTCATGTCTAACTCTTTGTGACCCCATAGACTGCAGCACGACAGGCTTCCCTGTCCTTCAGTATCTCCAGGAGTTTGTGCAAACTCATATCCATGAGTCGGTGATACCATCCAACCATCTCATCCTCTGTTGCCCCCTTCTCTTCTTGCCATCAATCTTTCCCAGCATCAGGGTCTTTTCCAGTGAGTCAGCTCTTCACATCAAGTAGCCAAAGTATCGGAGCTTCAGCTTCAGCATCAGTCCTTCCAACAAATATTCTAGGTTGATTTCATTTAGGACTGACTGGTTTGATCTTGCAGTCCAAGGGACTCTCAATATTCTTCTCCAACACCACAGTTCGAAAGCACCAATTCTTTGAAGCTCAGCCTTCTTTATGGAGGCTATAGAGCACATGGGGAGGGGAAATCTTAGTCATTACAATGGTTTATGCCTCTCAAAAGGGCCACAGTATATAAACAAATGTACAGTGTCAACTAGTCTTTCAAATATGAAAACTGGCCCTGCAAACTTTCATTTGCTGGTTATTAAGCTAATACTTATCCCAACTCCAAACCCACCTTTCTACCATCCACTTTAAGATGCCGCCACTGGGATCTGAACCTCATCTCATCTTTGTTAGATGGCTCCCAGTATGGTTCTGGCAAAAGGGGCTCCACTACTGAAAGGACTACTGATAACAGGCAGAGGGAGGAAGGCAGAGGGAGACACACCCCTTCCTGAGTACGAGCCATTCTGTCACTCTCCACTCAGCAACAACCCATCACCTGGGCAGTGGGAAGTGGGATTCTGGTTTCCTCTGTTTTTTCACACTCAAAAAACTGGCCTCACTGTGCCCTTCAGAGACACCAGAAGACTGCCCAGCACCATCTCCACAGCAGTGTGCGTCCCAGCCCTGTGAGTTCTTTGCCAAAGACAAGTTCCAACCACTTCCTTGTGTCCCTCCTGTGTTGTTGCGTTCAGTTGCTGTCGTGTCTGACTCTTTGTGACCCTACGAACTGAAGCATGGCAGACTCCTCCGTCCTCCACTATATCCCAGAGTTTGCTCAAACTCATGTCCATTGAATCTGTGATGCCATCCAACCATATTTCATCCTCCGTTGCCCCCTTCTCCTCTTGCCCTCAATCTTTCCCAGCATCAGGTTCTTTTCCAATGAGTCAGTTCTTTGCATCAGGTGGCCAAAGTATTGGAGCGTCAGCATCAGTCCTTCCAATGAATATTCAGGGTCGATTTCCTTTAGGATTGACTGGTTTGATCCTGCAGTCCAAGGGACTCTCAAGAGTCTTCTCCAGCACCACAGTTCGAAAGCATCAATTCTTTGGCACTCTGCCTTCTTTATGGTCCAACACTCACATCCATACAGGACTACTGGAAAAACTTTCCTTGACTAGATCTATGTCACCTCATGGATCATAGAAAGCACCTCAGTGCTTTTTTCTTGCCTTTTCAGTTCTCCAATTCTTTGTATTAAATCCTCTCTATTAAAATAGTTGGAGTGATTTCCGTTTTCCCGACTAGACTCTGTTTTCCAAATCTTAACATGTTGCTTTTGGCCTATCGTTTCTCTGATTATTTATTTTTGCTTTATCAAAATTAGGGAAGGGACTTCCATGCTGGTCCAGTGATTAAGAATCTGCCTTGCAATGCAGGGAACATGGGTTCGATCCCTGGTCAGGGAGCTAACATCCCTCATGCCATAGAGCAACTAAGCCCATGCACCACAGGTACTGAGCCTGAGACCTCTGGAGCCTCCTCACACTGAAACAAAAAGCCCATGCAGCCAAAAATAATAAAATAATAAAAAAAATTTAAATAAAAAGGCACTTTTAAAAAACTTGGAAAAGATGAAAAAACCTGCCTGATTATGTGCAAGATCCTCCCTCCCCAGCCCCATCAGTACCTGTGAATGTGACATCATTTGGAAATAGAGTCTTTGAAGATGTAATCAAATTAATATTGATGGCATACTCCCTAGTATAATGATGTATCATTATGACAAGAGGCAGACACATGTAGAAATGGCCATGTGACAACCGAAGCAGAAACTGGAATGATGGGTCTACGAGCCAAGGAATTCAAGGAAGTGCCAGTACTCACCAGAAACTAGGAAAGAGGTGACAAAGAATTCTCCCTTCGAGCCTTCGGAAAGCACACTGCCTGGCAGACTTCTGGCTTTCAGAACTGTGAAAGTGTGCATTTCTGCTATTTGTAAGCTGTCAGGATTGTTGTAATTTTTTACATGAGCTCTAGAAAACTAATACAATTTTTTAAAACTAATACAATTTTTTTCATATTTATGTGTGTGGTTTCAACATATCTATGCTAATAAGCCTTCTCTTTAAGAAACAATTTTCACTTAAACAGAAATGGCGGTGAAACTAATATCAACTTCTGCCTCTCTCCTGGTTCTAAATGAAAGGTTCTTAATCATTATTAAACTTAAATATAGCCATTTTGGCTTAAACTTTTTAGGCCAAACCTGGTGTCCTGGCATCAGACTTTTAGATAATTCCTTAAGTATAAATACTAAAACTGTACTTAACTAGTATTTATTTACAGTCCAAAAGGACAATACAATGTTTTACATACACAAGCAGTCACAAATAAGCCATTTTTAGACTTTGCCAATTACTTATATTTCTTTTTTAATGGCTTCTTAGAAAATCATAATCAATATGCTAATGACCTCCTGTTAAATTGTTACTCTTCCAAAGTAATTCATAAAGAGAAAAATAAATATCATATTTAAATGCATTTATATGGAATTTATAAAAATAGTACAGGTGAACGTGTTTGCAAGGCAGGAATAGAGTTGCAGACATACAGAATGAACATGTGGACACAGTGAGGGAAGGGGAGGGTGGGAAGAACTGGGAGATTAGGATTGACATATATAAACTACCATATACAGACAGCTAGCGGAAAGCTGTTGTAAAGCACAGGGAGCTCAGATCAGTGCTCTGTGATGACCTAGAGGAGAGAGATGGGGTTGGGGTAGGAGGGCTCTAGAGGGAGGGGATATAGGTATACTATAGCTGATTTCACCTCATTACATAGCAGAAACTAACACAACATTGTAAAGCAATTATACTTCAATAAAAAATAAAAATAAATAATTTGTTACTCTTCCTTACATAATGGACCCTTTTGGCAATAATAAGACAAGAAGAATTTGACCTCAAATGCCAGAGACAAACATGCTCCCCAAATAATTTGCCATTGCTAATTAATGGCATAACTTTGAGAAATGGAATTTGCTTCCATTTCAGTTGATCTTCAAATAACTAAAAGTCAATGACCGCAATCAGATCCTCAGTTACACCAGGACAAAAATGTATTCTACTCATGATTCTGAGTCCATTCGGAGGTCACCACTCCCCACACAGGCCAGTTTTTCCCCAGCTGCAGTTCCATGGACTCTGGTTTCGAGCCCCTGTCATGAGCTGAACTACTGAAGCATCACTGTGTTGGCTGTTGCATTAGATCTACAGAAAAAGCTGCCAGAACAGCAGACTAACCGCACTACACAGGAAGACCATGACAAATCCGCTTTGTCCTGGGAAACATCCTAGGAACAATTCCCTTTTAAATAGCTGTATCTCTTCCTACATTCTCTTTACCGCTTTCATTAAGGCAATGGCTAAAGTTTGCAAAACATTCAAGGAAAAGTTAAAGGTGTTTCAACACTTTGTCACGTCAGCCCTCGCCTGCCCTCACCCTAGGTGCCCTCCAAGCTCCCCACAGAGGAAGGCAGCTCGTCCTTCTTTATGTTTCTTTATGTCTTTTTATTCTTTCTACTTTTGTGATGAAGAAGTACCACAGTATAGTAACTAAGCACAAAGGCTTTGAAGTAAAAATGAAAAGACTTGGATTCAAATTCGGGCTTTGCAGTTTTTCTAAACGTCTTATGGACATCTAATAACAATGTATGAGACACAACATTTTAAATATATTTGTATAGGTTATAAGATTAATATAAATTAGTATAGAAATCCATTATATTTAAATTATTAAAGACATCATTCAAGACGCTCCTATTCTTATTTTTTCTATACTTGATAAAATATTCTCAGGTAAATGTTAATATGTCTCATTATGAGTATATATTTTGTTCTTTTCCACTTTATTTCTTCTGATTTTTGCTTTATATATCTTTGTTTCTTTATTGTTAGGTGTCTAATGGTTTATGATGTCTATATTCTTTGTAAATTGTATCTTTTATCATTAAAAATATTCATTTTTTTCATTTAAAAATAAATAAATTTAATTTAAAAAATTAAGGCTTTGTCACTTATTCATTGTACATCCTCAAGAAAATTATTTAAACTTTTGTGAAACCTATGTCCTCATCTAGATAATAGGAACAGCAGTACTTACTTAGGGTTATTTTTGAGGTTTAGTGAAATAATATATTTAAAGAGCTTGGCTTTCTTAATATACTAAGTAACCACACACATTGGCACTTTTCTTCTTTTGGTTGATGTTTAGTCATAATCACATGTAGATTAGACCCAATTAAACTCTGATGCATCCTATAATCCAGTGGGGCCTAGCTAACTAAATCTCAGAGCAAATGAATACTCCAATTTTGTTCTATTGAATATAGCATATCTTTGCAAAGATAGTCAGTACATGGCAAGTGAATGATCACCAAATGCATTGAACGATGAATGATTATAGTGTGTTGAATACCATCTTTTAAAACAAACATTATCTGTACAGAAAAAAACAAATGAGAGGGAAATTTTAAGTAAATATATTCTGTGAGATCCATAGCCATTTTCCGTTCATCTGAGATGTCAGTGGGTTTTGCTTTTAGTTTTCTTTTTCCTGTAGAACAGGAAGGCTGTTGAAATTTGCTCTGCAAATTGAACCGAAAGAGGCAGAATTTGTTCTTTTTCCTCTGAGAAATATTGTGGATTATTGTGTTCCATGAATAGTAATAATTACTTCCACAATAACAGAAGACCAAACAGCCACAGGTGTTGGGTTTTGCATTGCACCCTGTGGGTGAGACCATCATTAAAAGCTTTGTTCTCAGTGTCACCAAAAACAGACATCACTGTGCCTCTCAGAGTTTTCAACACTTGCATGTGTTCAGAGTCAGACTCTCCCAGACATTGTGAAACAACCTCTCCTGGACGAGGCTACCCATTTTAGAATATAACTTTCATTATGCCTTTCTCTCCTTCTTCCACAGACATGATTAGAGAGGCAGGTGTCCAAAACTACAGGACTCTTCTGGAAAGGCACACCAAGTGCTGAATCTTCACTGTCAAACATCTCCTCCCAACACGCCTTTGAAGGCTCCTTTGGGCTTGCGGAGTTGAGACTGGCTTCTGCTTGATCTACGTGTGCCCTCCATCTTCCCTCTACACATCTGTCAGGCACTATGTCCCCTTTGCAGTGATCAGAGAGAAGCATGACTCCAATAGTTTGGACTTAGGCAAATGAAGGAGGCAATTGTCACTAATTTAGATGGGGAAGGAAGTGAGAGTAGTCAGGGTAGGAATTCAGTTTTGACCCTGTTATATTTGAAATGTCAGTTATTCATCTATGTAGAGATGTCAAATAGATAGCTCAATATGAGATGAGAGTTCCCAGGAGTGGTCAAGACTAAAGATATACATGTGGTTAGTTGTCAGCATGTAGATGGTGTTTGAAGCCATGAGACCAGATGCAGTGACCAGAGGGGTTGGGATAGATGAAAAGGAGAGGACAAAGAACTTGTGTGGCAATTCAGCAAGAATAAGATGCAGAGGGGATGAGAAGAGATAAGTAATTGCTATGTTTTTATTAAGTTTATTTGCTTCTCCAGGTGAAATACTCCCAAGTTATCTAAATCACTTTTGTGGGACATGCTTGCCCAACCCTTGAACCATGTTTCACTTTCCTGGTGAGAAGTAAAGGAACTTAGTACACCAAATGGAATAGAGGAAGTCATGGCATGAACGGCACAGAGGAAAGAGGGACTAGTGCATCTGATCATTTGAATCCCAGAATTTTATTATTGCAGATCATGTTTCATATTTTCTTTAGAAAACAAGTCACTTAAAACTTTGAACTCTTCATACCTAAATCACCATAGGTTCAATTCTCCTAAAAGCTATACCTATCAAGCTGAATTCTCGAACTCAAAAATTCATGCAGTAATTAGCCACCAACTAAAAAAAAAAAAAAATTCATGCAGTAATTTACACTTTTTGCCTATATTTCACATTGTATTTTGCTCCTCATTAATCACACCAGATATCTTTGAACCCAGGCCAAAATAGTCACTGTATCACATTTTCTTCACTTTGGTTACTACATACTAGAAAACCACACCTTCTGTTTCTATCTACCCATTTCCCTTTCTCCAGGCAACATTAAGTTTGTCATTAGAAATTTTCAGGATCTCAAAAAATTCTACGATATGAATTAATACTATTACTATCAAACAAAATTTTCTTATTTAAAGGCATTACCCTTTGTTCTGTTCTCAGCAGAAAAATGAGAACTATTGAGATTGAATAGACCTGCTTGCCAATGAAATGTTTGTAACGTCAGAAATGCTAGATGAACAACTTTGATCAAAATATCAGAAACTTTAGTTACTAAACAGTGTTCATCCTTATTAATTTTCTCTTATTAATGTTAAACATGGACAATGTAATTTTAAATCTAACTGGAACTTTTTGTATCTTTATTGATGCACAGTTGACAAATAAAATTGGATGTATGCTTATGGTGTATAACGTGGTGATTTCATGTACTTTTACATTGTGAAATGACTACCACACTGAAGCTAACTAATATATCCAACTTTTTTTGTGTTTGTGTGTAGTGAAAATAGATCTACTCTCTTAGCCGTTGGCAAGTATATGATACAGTATTGTTAATTATAGTTACCATGTTGTACATTAGATCTGTAAAACTTATTCATCTGCATAACTGAACTTTGTACTCTTTGACCGATTATCTCCCCATTTGGGGAGTATAAACAAAGTATAACTGCTTTTATGAGTTCAGTTTTTTAGATTCCATGTATAAGTGAGATCGTGTGTTTTTCTTCCATACAAAACATAATCTCTTAGAAGAAAAATGTGATGATAATGCTTAACATCTACCCTCACAAATACAAGAGTATATGTTCACCATGGTCACTACATCACACATTATCTGCTCAGTACTTATTCTTCTTATATATGAAAGTCTAAATGTTGTCCTTTGACCTGCATCTCCCCCTTTCCTGTTCTCCCCAGTCTCGGACAACCATCTTTCTAATTTCTTTTCTATAAAATTGGAATTGATTGTTTCACATACTATCTAGAGTATTTGTCTTTCTCTTGTCTGGTTTATTCAACTTAGCATAATGTGCTAGGTTCATCCATGCCATTGAAAATGGAATGCATATATCCAAAAGAATTGAGTCTTGGTCTTGAAGAGATATCTGCACTTGCACGTTACTAAAGCATTTTCTCATTCTTTTAAGCTACTTGAAATCTTCTCTTTTATTTTCATGAAATGAACAGTACCAAACAGGATTACAAAAAATATTTTTTTAAAAAGGGAGATATCATGCTAATAAATTCTTCTTTGAGCTAAATTCTTAACATAAGCTATAAAGCAATACTGTTTTGGGTTCATGATCTCTTAATAACTCACTGAGATCATTATAAAATAGCTTTAAAAAAAACTCAAAGTCACCGTCACTCTAATACTGGGATCCAAACCCTTGGAAGGGGGCCTTGCTGGGTGGGAAAGCGATTTTCATGAGATACCCTGTGTTGTACTCAGATCACTTTTACCTTCCTATCCAGAGGTCTGGTTCTTTTTATAATCTTTTAAGTCTCAGGTGTATGCTTTCCCAAGAGACCTCAGCAACATTCACAGAAGTGGATCCCTGACAAGCTCTTTCGTATAGAAGTCTAGATGAGGTTAGGCAAGATCTAGAGAGAACACTGCTGAAGCTCAAGGTGGGGTTCCTGGAAATTGTCTCCTAATTTATTTTGTTTAAACAATCTGAGGTATTTACTAACAAAAAAAGCTATGCATGAAGGTGTGTGTGTATCTGTGTCTGCGTGTGTGAGAGAGAGAGAGATTAGTGCTATTTAAGTGCTTAAAAAGATTTGAAGGGCTGGTTTTTAAGATATTACTTATTTGATTGAATTTTGTATTTCAAATGTTGCATTACAGCTTTATTCTTGCCCTGAACTGAATTATTAAATATAAGAAATAACTTTGAGCTTTCAACTGAGAGTGTCTCATTGCCCACAGACAAAGGATAAATCAGGACAGTTTTAATCATGCTGAGATGTATTCTTAGAATTCTCTGCAATTCTGTGTGGCTCTATTGACAGTGACAAATGAAAGTAGTCTTCACACACCAGTGGAGTGTGTACCATCCTAACTGAGACACATTTAGTTCTAAGTCAGTAAGGAACTACAGTGTCCTCATGATTCTATACTAGCAAGTTTTTTATTTGGAGGTTGGGTTGTTTTTTACTCTTAAGCCACAAAAGATAACAAGAAAGAAAAGGAAACACATAACTGAGCACAAGTTCCTTGGATTTGAGTGCCAATTGTTCTCTGCTATTTCTTTTCTCCTATAATTGAGTTTCATGCTAATATTAAAGAAAGTTAGACATCATGGCTCAGAGGGAGTTTCAGATTATTAGGGAAAATTGTTTCATGGAAGAAAGCTGATACCAAAATGGTATTTATGCAGTATTCTGAAATGATGGTGACATTTGAGAAAAGCAGTTAAACATGACCTTCACCAAGAGTCATGAGATTATAGCATTTTCAAGAGAAGTGAAAGGACATTCATTATATCAAGCTTTCTTTTGGAATGAATTTTCAAATTTTATCTACTGACTAGCATTTCAATTTACGAGACAGTTGGACTTTGTATCCTGAAGTGTTGGTCAGTGCTCAGTCCAGGTGCAGAAATTGCTACAGTGATTCTTCCTAAAGACACTAAAATGATGGCAGCTGACATTTTAAGGAAATGAAAAGTTATTCACTTGATGAATAACAGGACAATAGGTGAAGTAAGATGTAACATTCCACTTTTCTCCTAAGTGACTCTTGGGACCTATGGTATGAGACGAACTTGAAACTGAATGTGTTGTCTAACCAGGTCCTTCTGATGTTTCAGGAGCTAAACATTTAAGACAGAACTAGTGTCAGGCCACTCAGTGAGAAAGATAATATTATAACACTTTCAATATTCCTTACAACAAAAACCTGATTCCTTCAAAATTATTTTAGTAAATAAAGTGATTCCTCATCTTGTGACAACATGGAGTCTAGCACTTTATTTCAGAAACCATTAATAACATAACCTTATGAAACTGGGCATCTGTTAGGAAAAGGCATGAAGGGGAGAGATTTAAGAAACCTGCCAACGCAGAAAAATGTTTAGATGAATATGTCTAGTTTATGTCATATTTTAAAGCTGAGCTCAGAACATAATGTTCTAGTCCATTACTTCTAGGATTCTCAATCCCAAATAGCTCTTTTTGACTGAGGCCATTTGCTGCTTCATAACCATTTGGGTGAGTTAAGTTGATCTAAAAAGAAGCTGAGCTGTCTAAGCATGTCTAGGGTTCACCAGAGGCCATAATCTCATAGAGAATCAATTTTCTTCCTATTTTGATCTCATTTTATTTTCCTGTCTCCTTGCCACACACAGGAGCCAGATTCTGAGGATGTGAATTTTCTGAGCCAGATTGGCAAAATAGGCTACCTGGACGGGTGAAATCACGTGACCAAGGTAAAGAGAGTATCTAGAAAGTGGGAGAATCCAATTTAGACAAGACTCCAACCTTTAGGTGTCAACTCTTCAGATGTAGGTAACAGAAACCCCAACTCAGATTACTTAAGCAAAAGAGGAAAATAGGCTCATGTAATACAAATTAGAGGGGCTTCCCAGGTGGTGCAGTGGTAAAGAATCCACCTGCCAATGCAGGCAATCCTGGAGACCTGGGTTCGATTTCCTACTCCAGGGGACCTTCCAGGGATCCCCTGGAGTAGGAAATGGCAACCCACTCCAGTATTTTTACTTGGAGAATTCCATAGACAGGAGAGTCTCGTGGGCTACAGCTCATGGGGTTGCAAAGAGTCAGACACAACTGAGCACACACACATCAATACAAATCAGAACAGTTCAATCCAATACACATTGGACAGGTATCTATCTGTATGTTGCCTCCATTTTCCTCTGTGTTACTCCCTTTTCAGAGGGGCTTTCTTCATGTTGGCAAGACACCTGTCAGCAGCTCCATGCTCACAACCTCCCAGTTCTAGACCCATGGTTGAGAGAACGACTCAACGAGTGACGCAGAAAACCTGGAATTAGCTCTGATTCGGAAAAATCACCTTGGCCTAGGTCCTGTGCAGTTCCTAAACCAAATCTCTATAGAAAAAAGAAAGTGATGGGACTTGCCTGATGGTTTAGTGGTTAAGACTTCGAGTTTCCATTGCAGGGGGAATATGTTTGATCTCTAGTAGGGGAACTAAGATCCCACACAATGAGGGGGTTGGCCAAAAAAAAAAAAAAAAAAGAAAGAAACATGACTCCCAAATCACCCAATCTTGGATAATCTGCTGTCTCTGGAGCCAGAGTAGCCTCAATTCTCCCCATGGCACATAGACCAAGAGTGAGTTAGTGATGGTGTCCCAGATAAAAGTCTCATCACCATGAGCAGGAAAAGAGCCCATGGTATAGACAGAAAATAGCAGTAACTAGCCACTAAGCCCTATTCCAGTGGTTTTATCCTGGCTGGATGTAATCCACTGAGCTTTATATAAATTTGTAAATACACATTTGTTGTTGCTATTCAGTGGCTCAGCCATGTCTGACTCTTTGCAACCCCATGAGCTGCAGCACACCAGGCTTCCCTGTCCTTTACTATCTCCCGGAGTTTGCTCAAACTCATGTTCATTAAGACAGTGATGTCATTCAACCATCTCGTCCTCTGTCGTCCCCTTCTCCTCCTGCCCTCAATCTTTCCCAGCATCAGGGTCTTTTCCAATGAGTCAGCTCTTCGCATCCATCAGGTGGCCAAAGTATTGGAGTTTCAGCTTTAGCATCAGTCTTTCCAATGAATATTCAGGGTTGATTTCCTTTAGGATTGACTGGTTGGATCTCCTTGCAGTCCAAAGAACTCTCAAGAGTCTTCTCCAACACCACAGTTCCAAAGCATCAATTCTTCGGTGCTCAAGCTTCTTTATGGTCCAACTCTCACATCCATACATGACTACTGGAAAAACCATAGCTTTGACTATATGCACTTTTGCTGGTAAGGATATGTCTCTGTTTTTTTAATATGCTGTGTAGGTTTATCATATCTTTACTTCCAAGGAGCAAGCGTCTTTTAATTTCATGGCTGCAGTCACCATCCACTGTGATTTTGGAGCCCAAGAAAACAAAGTCTGTCACTGTTTCCATTTTTTCCTAAGCTTCCTTAGTTTCGGGGTGGGAAGTAGATGCTTGTATTTCAAAACAGCTTTGTAAATGATTCAGTAATCAGCCAGGTAAATCACTACTAAGGTGGTCTCAGTTAACTCATTTTTGAGTGAATGTGGTAAAGTAATGTAGCAATTCTCAAACTTTCCGGCTCTGAACCACTTAAACAGTGCTTAAAAGCACTAGAGCCCACCTACCTGCTCGCCTGCTCAGACTTCACTAGCACCAAACACACCTCCCTCATCAAGGTTGTTTCCACAGGATACCACTCAAGAAAATCTTCTTTTTAAGCATTCTAAACAGGACTCTGAGCTCTGCCCTATGTATCTGTAATGTGTTTGTCAAGGTTTCCAGTGTTCCTTAGAGCATTTTTTAAGTAGATGGCTAATGGAAAAATTCAGCTTAAGCTAAATATTAAAATATAATAATATATCAAATTCAACAAACTCTTAGGCTCTCCCTCCCCCTTGACCTTCTCACTTAGCCACTCTCTCTCATGGTTACACCAAGGATCTTGGGGTTGCATGAAGCTATATCACCCTTAAATGTATAAAATCACACACCTCTCTCTGACCAGTCTCCTTTCTGTCTCACTAATTTGTTTGACCATACTTTAGCCTCATGGAGCCTCAAGTTAATTGATGATTCTGTCCTCTCCCTATTCGTTGGCTTCTATCTGTCTTTATGTCCTTTCTTACCCAGCTTAGATTCTAGAGTTAACAACTTCAGTAACTCTAAGCTCAATTACCTCTTTGTGTTTTTCTTTGCATCAGTACTTGCCAACCCAAGTGCAGAACTCCTAAATTTACACTCAAGCAGTTGGGTTTTTCTAGCGAAAAAAATCCTAGTATGCAAGATCTGTTACATCACTCCTCTGCTCAGAACCCTCTGCTGGCTTCTCAGCTCACTCTGATTCAAATCCAATTTTCATCACTTCTATGTGAAATCTAAAAAAAATAATAATAGTACACATGAATTTATGTACAAAACAGAAACAGATTCACAGACATAGAAAATAAATGTTTCATCACTAAAAGAGAAAGTAAGGAAGGGATAGGTTAACAGATACAAACTACTACTGTATATATAATAAATAAGCAAGAAGGATTTATTGTATAATACATGGAACTATGTTCAATATTTTTAATAACCTTTAATGGAAAATAACCTAAAAATATATTTACACATAACTGAACCATTTTGCTGTACACTGAAACTAGCACAATATTGTAAATAACTATATTTGAATTTTAAAAATATCCAAATTCCTTTCCATGTTCTAGAACACTCTGTGACTTGGCCCCCATTCTTCATTCTGGCCAGTCTCCTCTTCACATTACTCCAGCCACTCTGATCTCATTGCTGACCCTTCTTCCTGCCTCAGGGCTTTTGCACTTACTTTTACCAGGTATTTCTTGACCTGAAATTCTCTTCTTCCAGATCAATAAGTATCACTGTCTCACTTCATTCATATCTCTGCTTAAATGTCTCTTTCCCTGATTACTGTGTATAACAGATATCCTTCCATAACTGTGATCTTTCTGCAAAGTCTCTGAAACCACCTAACATTATCTCTATGATGCACTTATTTATTTAAGCTTTGACTGCGTTCCTCTCTGGGAATTAGGTTCTATAAAGAAACTGATTTTGTTTTGTTTGTTGCTTTATCCTCTGTACCTGGAACAGTGTGTGTGTGTGTGTGTGTGTGTGTGTGTGTGTGTGCGCGCGCGCTTAGTCACTCTATTGTGTCTGACCCTTTGCAACCCCATTGTTTGTAGAGCACCAGGCTCCTCTGTCCATGGGATTTTCCCCGCAAGAATACTAGAGTGAATTGCCATTTCCCCTTCAGGGGATCTCAACCCAGGGATCAAGCCCACTAACACTCAATAAAAATATGTTGAATGAATAAGTAAATAAAGCAAGCATATTTATACTATTATAAGTTCATGGTCACTTCAACCAGATATCAATAGTACCTGGTAATTCCACTATTTCATCTAGTCAGCACACCTCAACACACCTATACACACACAGAGGGAGAGACACACACACACACACACAGAGGGAGACACACACACACACACATACACACACAGAGGGAGAGACACACACACACACACACAGAGGGAGAGACACACACACACACACAGAGGGAGAGACACACACACACACACACACAGAGGGAGAGACACACACACACACACACGCTTGTGTGTATGTATATATATATATATATATACCCCACAGTCCACAACCACTCTTCATAGCAGACAACTTTACCTGCAACTTTACTGAGAAATAGGTGCTCACAGACAGGAAGCTCCTATACGTCCTGTTAAAAAACCTACATATCTTACTGTACAAATACACATATTTTTCTAATTCCTTTTGTTATTAAAAAAAAAGCAGTGCACTTCCTCCTACCTAAGTCAGTCCCTCTTTTTGTTAGACCCTATTTCCTCACACCTTCTCAGGAACTCTATCTGAGTCTTCCAATAGCCTCAAGTCTATCCCATCTCAAAACACAAACTCACCATACTCCCTTCAGCCACATACCCTCTATAATCACTCTCTCTCCTCCCCTTCACTCTCAGATTTTTAAAAGTAATTTCCTCTTTTTTTTTTTGTTGGCGCTCTTCTCATTTCCCAGCCATCCTTCAGGCCGCTTGACTCTGATGACACACCCACCCCTCACCAAAATGACTTTTACTAAGGTTGCCATTGACCTATTTCCACATTGCTAAAAGACACGGGCATTTTCCAGTCCTCTTCCTTAGGTGACTCACCAGCAGAGTCTCTGCATTATCAACAACTCCTTCTTTTAAAAGTCCATACTGACTTCTTGAAACTTCCTTGACATTACACCCTGCTAACTTTCCTCTTACTTGTCAGCCAGTCCCCCTCAGTTTGCTTTGGGGACTCAGCCTCCTCTGTCTGGCTTTAAGCATTAACATTTCTCAAGACTCAATCCTGGCTTCTTCTCTTCTCACTCTACTCTTTCCCCTCTGGAAATCTCACCATCACCCAAGGCTTCAATCACCACTCACAAACCAGTAATATTCAGAGTCAGACCTCTAGCCCTAACCTCTTTTCTGAGCTCTCAGCTTGACTCTCCAAATTCTTAATGTATTTTATTCATTTGGGCATCTTAAGAACACCTCAAAATCAACCTGGTCAAAGCTGAAGTCATCTTCTTTCTTTCCAGTCCAGTCCTTCACCCTGTTTCCAGTCTTAGAAAACAGAGTGTCCTATCCAATAACGAAAGCTAAAAAATGAGGAGTTGGCATGAACGCCACTCTCCTGAATTCTCTCATATAATCCTTCACAAAATTTGGCCTTTCAAATATTTAATCTGCTCTCTTCTCCTCTGCCCTTTCTCTCTAATTCCCTTGCTGACAACTCAGTCTAAGCTACTGTTATCCATCAACTTTTATTCTACTTGGTCTCCCCTTTTTCCTCATGCTCACTCTGATCTGTTCTCTACAAGGCAAACAGAGAGATAGTCTCAAAACACAACTCTGATTGTTCTATGTCTCTACCTAAAATCCTTTAGTGATTTCCCAATGCACTTAAGATAAGATCTTAAGACAAAATCTTCAACATGCATTGCAATGTCTGAAGGAGTGGGTCACCATATTCCTCTTATACATACCCCATTCCCCACCCTTCAGACACCCAGCTCCTTAGTGATAGATGGTGAGCTATGCCTCTCACTACCCTGTGGCAAAAAGCATGCTGTTACCTTTGTATCCAAGAGCTTTTCTTACCTACTTTTGCCTAATTCCTTCCTATTCTTTCCTTACTCTGTTATCTCAGTTCTCAACTCAAATTTTGTAGGGAAAATCATTCTGAGCACCAGCCTGAGAGAGGTTCTCCTACCATATGTCCTAATAGCTACATGTATTTTCCTTCTGGCACATTCATTTCAGAGAATGAATATACTTATACTTCACTTAATCATTACTTTGCTACCTGATATCTTAGAGGTCCACAGTTTTTTACTATAATTTTCTAGACTTTATAAGATGAAGATACACTAGTTTTATATTACTTTTACATTGGGGGAGAGAAAAATTATTTTTAAAATAAATGCACAGTAGTTAAACAGTTAAGTGATAGTATTTGTTTTCCAGAAATAAAATTATAGACACTGTCATTATCTGACACCACAATTTTAAAATACCAGCTAATGTGTAGGTCCCATCTCTAGCCTTTTCTGATGTAATTGGTCTGAAATGAGATTTAGGCATCGAGGTTTTTTAAATCTCCCCCTGTCCAGGTGATTCTCATGTGCAGTCAGTCAGGTTTGAAAACCACCACAGAAAAAGATGCTTATAACATACTTATCAATACCCTTTTCATAAACTGCGTATACTACAACAATGAATGTAGTAATGTGTATGAATACAGCAAAGACCATGTCAGTTAACGGCCTTGTGCAGCACTGGGCAGAGTACCATGTAATCAGAGGCATGTGGTAATGAATAAGTCTAGGTGGGGAACCATCTGAGTGAAATGATTCAGGGAGTACTCCTTGTTCTTACTGATTTGAATGTGACTTACATCTGAAAGAGATGTTACACGAATGTCCATCCCAAGAAACAATGTTGAGTCCCTCCAGTTAAGAAGCTCCATAGCTGGTAAGTCAGGACAACAGACACTTTTCATGCTACAACAATGCCAGGAACCTGGCTCTGGACTCCCAATGGTTGGATTTCACACTTGGCTCTGCTACTTGCTAGGCTGTGGTCTTGCACAAGCCCTTCAAAGTTTCTAATCCTCAGTCTCTATTTTTAACACTGGGGAAAGGATAAATGTAAAACAAATATATATAATAGTAACAATCTCAAAGTCTTGGTTTGAAGGTTCAGTAAAATAATGCATGAAAAGCATTGAGCAGAGTGGCCCATAGTTAGCACTAAATACACATTAGTTAATAGTACTGTCTCAAATTAAAGTTGGAAATTCCTACCCAAGGATTGGAACCTGACCATTTTGTTATTCTAAGGCAAATCTGTAGATCAAAGAAAATCAAAACTGAAATTTCAGCATACCGAGATAGTAATAGTATTGTAAACAGAACTAAACAATAGCACTACATTCCTAAATCCTTATTCCCATGAAGAAAAAAGATTCCAATTGGTGAAATAAATATGAACAACAAAGTAAACTTAAGGAAAGCAAAAAAGGAAGGGTTAATAGAGCTAGTAACAAACAGTAACAAATAAGATAACAGAAAATCATAGAACGTATAAAAGAACATACTGTACAGCACAGGAACTCAGTGCATTGCAGTGACCTGAATGTGAAGCCCAAAAGGGAGGGCATATATGTGTCTGTACGGCTGATTCACTTTGCTGTACAGTAGAAAGTAACACAACATTGTAAAACAACTATACTCCAGTAAACATTAATTTTAAAAATTTGTAACTTTTATACTTTATGAGAAGCAATTGAACTGACTTATGTTTCAAAATTTGCATGATCAGTATTTTTTGGCATTTTTGACAGCCCTATTTAAAAACTCTTTTCTCTGGGATGGTAGAGCATGCATCCCTCCACACTTCTCCCCTCCTTCACCCAATCTCTCATGAACACACACACATTACATCTGAGGCTAAGATAGTGAGCAGGTATCACTATCAACTCTCCTCTCTCCAGGGGAGTTGGGGAGGGAGGTAGGAAGCCCTGATTTGTAGTGTCTGACAATTTCTATTGTGTGAATATTCTCACAGCTGGTTTCAAGCCATCAAGCACTTTTGCAACAACTGTCTTGCAAAATTCCTGAAATTTAAGACCAGCTTTCATGAGCCTGTTCCATCCCACCCACAAGTTGCTGCTGGGATTGCGTCTTCTTTGTATTACGCTCCTTATCCTTTCTTAAAAACTTTCAATTTTGTATTGAAGTATAGCTGACTAACAGTGTTGTGATAGTTTCAGGTGGACAGCAAAAGAACTGAGCATACATATCAGTTCAGTTCAGTTGCTCAGGTGTGTCCGACTCTTTGCAACCCCATGAACCGCAGCACGCCAGGCCTCCCTGTCCATCATCAACTCCCGGAGTTTACCCAAACTCCTGTCCGTTGAGTCGGTAATGCCATCTAACCATCTCATCCTCTGTCGTCCCCTTCTCCTCCTGCCTTCAATATTTCCCAACATCAGGGTCTTTTCAAATGAGTCAGCTCTTCGCATCAGTTGGCCAAAATATTAGAGTTTCAGCTTCCACATCAGTCCTTCCAATGAACACCCAGGACTGATCTCCTTTAGGATGGACTGGTTGGATCTCCTTGCAGTCCAAGGGACTCTCAAGAGTCTTCTCCAACAACACAGTTCAAAAGCATATACATGTATCCATTCTCCTTCAAACTCCCCTCCCATCCAGGCTGCCACATAACATTGAGTGGAGTTCCCTGTGCTACACAGTAGATCCTTGTTGTGTGTGTGTGTGTGTGTGTGTGTGTGTGTGTGTGTGTGTGTGTGTGTGTTAGTCAGTCATATTCAACTTTTTGCAACCCCATGGATTGTAGCTCTCCAAGCTCCTCTGTCCATGGGAATCTCTACGAAAGAATACTGGGATCTTCTCTACCCAGGGATTTAACCCAGGTCTCCCACACAGCAGGCAGATTCTTTACTATCTGAGCCATCAGGAAAACCCCTTGTTGGTTATCCATTTTAAATATAGCAGTATGCACATGTCGGTCCCAAACTCCCTATCGCTTCCCCCATCCTTCCCCTGTGTATGTTCCTTATCCTTGAGCACTTAATCATCAGGCAGTTTGTGAGTTGGAAAAAAAATAGTACACAATTAAAGTTCAGAACATAAAAAGATACAGGTAGCAATCACCTTGGGCTTCCCAGGTGGCACTGGTGGTAAAGAACCCACTTGCCAATGTGGGATACATAGGAGACACAGGTTTGACCCATGGGTTGGGAAGATCCCCTGGAGAAGGGCATGGCAACCTACTCCAGTATTCTTGCCTGGAGAATCCCATGGACAGAGGAGCCTGGCGGGCTATAGTCCATGGGGTTGCAAAGAGTCAGATACAACTGAAGCAACTTAGAATGCATGCATCACCTTGCAGGTCAAGCAGATTTATTCCACCAGGATAATTTTGTTTGATGTGGAATTGGGAGAGGATTCAAATGAAAGATCTTCTCACACCCAAAGGAATTCATGGCTACCTGTCCCAACAAGACAAACAAGGAGATATTAGTAGAGCAGTGTCAGCTACACTTCGTTGACAAGACAGCTTTAATCAGTAAAAACCTGGATGGTACAAGACGATTTAGAGTCCCTGAAGGTTTACAAGAACCATCGAGATCTAAAGAAAGAGTATCAGAAGAGTACATAAGTACTCTTTAGAATTTTTATGTAATGTGAGAAAAGGGAGCTTATGGGACAGAGAAACAGCCCAGAGCAGCTTTGGGGAAAATGGGTGTTGTGAGCAGTTCAGATTCTACTGCTGTCTGAGGACAGTGGCAGTAAAGACCAATCCATGGATTGTAAGTGGTAAAGACACAACAGTTTCTGAAATAAAGTGTCATGAAAGCAGATGAGCCCTCTCTAGTTAAGGCACGAGGGATGGTGCAGTAAAGTTGTTTATGCCTGAAGTCTATATTTGCCCTGAGTCATCAAGTGGATCTGAGGCTTGCTGACCACACATGGGGGCAAGAGGGCAGAGAGCAGGTCCTCTCTCTCTCCAAAGGGATCCTGGGCCATGTGCGACATCTGCCTAGAACCATCTGGCTTTGATTATTTCAGCTGTGTCTACTGACAACTCTTCAGGCCACAAAATACAGGGAGTGATAATTATTCCCCAACTTTCACAGCTGCTAAGATGGTTCTACTGGACACCTCTATACCTGTAGCTATAATCCAGAGACCTCTGTTTTTTTTTTGGTTTTTTTTTTTTTTTTTTTTTTTGCATGTGAGCAGATGGTGTGAGCTAAGGGCTGAAGGGTCTCAAGGCATTTTAGACAGTTCTCTACCTGTGTGCTTGCTTCTTTGACTGCCTGTCAGGGTTGTGTTCCTCTTCTGTTCCTGTCATTGTTTACACCATAGATTTCAAAGATTTAGTTAGAATATTCCCAGAGTCACTAGAAGCTGGTAGAAGTCCACTTATTTTTACCTACTTTCCTGTCCCCTGCACAAGACATGAAAAATAGACACCAATACATGCTGCGTGAGTTAACATACAGCAATAATCATGATCCTACCTATGCAAAAGTTATGGGAGGCTGGGTGGGAACAATAACTAGCCCACATTAGTAGAAATGGTAGAATGAGAAATCCTAAATTGAAACAATGGAGATGAAATAGCATAGAAATGCCGAAGCAGAAGTGGAGTTCAATGAAAACAGTCTTGGTGACTTTTCCCCAACTTGAAGGAAACCCACTTGGTTTCCATCTCTGCTCCTCATTTTCAGTTTGCCCCAGATCACTTCCCATCCTTCCCATCTCCTGCACTTTCTGGACTCCCTCCCTCCTTTTTAATTTCCTTTCTCATTCTCTCCCAAATTCAATCTTCTGGCTTAAGCTCAGAATTTCCTTTGGAGCAAGTCACTTCAAAGCCACTCGAATGTAAGGTAACTATGGTTACCACTCTTCAGGGTTGTCCATAAACAAGGGGTAATGTGAAGACTAGATGCCCATCATCTACTTGGGATGTACACACTGAAGAAGCACCATCCAAGGAGCCCAGCACTCTCAGGTATCAAAGGAAAAATAACCTCAGTGAAAATATCTCCTAAGGAAGAAATCACAGCCAAAGAAATAATTTAAAAAGTTGGCATGAGACATGACACTAGAGATCTGCTGTCCTTAAAACGCAAAATCAGCAAACATTTTTCTAATCCCAAGACTGACCCTGGGTAAAACTTTAAAACAAACACTGCTTATATTTTTATTAATTTCTATTTTTACCCAAGTGGCATATGTAGAATTTATAAATCAAATAGGAGTAGTATCATTCTGTGGGTAAGAGTGTATGCGTGCATGCATGCTAAGTTGCATCAGTTATGTCTGACTCTTTGAGAACCCATGGACTACAGCACGCCAGGCTTCCCTGTCCTTCACTATCTCTCAGAGTTTTCTCAAATTCATGTTCATTGAGGGGATCATGATAACGACCCTCTCATCCTCTGCTGCACCCTTCTTTTGCCTTCAATCTTTCCCAGCATTGGGGTCTTTTCCAATGATTCAGCTCTTCACATCAGGTGGCCAAAGTGTTGGAGCTTTAGCTTGAGCATCAGTCCTTCCAGTGAATATTCAGAGTTTATTTCCTTTAGGATTGACTAGTTTGATCTTCTTGCTCTCCAAGGGACTCTCAAGAATCTTGTCCAGCACCAGAATCCAAAAACATCAATTATTTGGTACTCAGTCTTCTTTATGGTCCAACTCTCACATCCATACATGACTACTGGGAAAACCATAGCTTTGACTAAATAGACCTTTTTTGCAAAGTGATGTCTCTTTTTAATATGCTAAGTTTGTCATAGTTTTCATTCCAAAGAGGAAGCGTCTTTTAATTTCATGGCTGCATGAAATGCATGTGAATGCATATGTTAAGAACCATTTTATTTTGAGGAACTTCTTAATGGATGGATGGATGGCTAATCCAACTGATGCATACATGCATTTATGAATGACTTACTGCTTCAAAATCTGTAAAACCTTGTTTGAGTAAAAGGAAAGTTTAAGTGCCAGGCAGCAAGAAACAGTGGATTTGGATTTTATTTTACTTTTAGGGGGATTTGGATTTTAGTAATACAAGTCCACAATTTCTGTTCTTGATTTCAAATAATTTTTTCGAGCTAAAAAGCATATCAATTCTTAGTAAACAACTGAGATTCACTCTTGAGTCACCCAGTCCCACTTGCAACAGTCTGGAAGCATCACACTGACATCCAGTTCTTTCATGTAAACAGACAGATATCACCACCTGCCCCACACCTGACTCACACAGACACTCAGTATATTAACTAATAATGACTGTGAATTACTTTTGAGGTTCAGGGAGATGGCTACTATGTAGGCATAGAAAATATTAATTAAAAAGGTCAAACATTTGACAGTGTTTAAAATAAACCTTGCCAACTTTACCAAGGTCAGACAGGAGCAGAGAAGCTAGCTTTTCTTTAAACAGAAATCAAAAGTACTCTACATTCTGCATTTGCTTCTTTCCTAGAAATTTCATGAATGTGATGCATAGAACTCTTGCCTTTAAAAATGTGAATGGAAATGTCACATCAAAAACCTGGGAGGAATAGGTGAAGAGAAATAAAAATATACTACTAAATTATCAGGATGGAACCTTTTTTAGTATGACATAGTAGGAGAGGAAAAAAATCAAGGATTCTGCTAAGCACTTCCAACCATTTTCAAAGACAATAACATAAAATTGAACTATGCTCCAATACTAATTGGCCACCTGATGTGAAGAACTGACTCATTGGAAAAGACCCTGATGCTGGGAAAGATTGAAGGCGGGACAAGAAGGGGACAGAGGATGAGATGGTTGGATGGCATCATCCACTTGATGGACATGGGTTTGGGTGGACTCTGGGAGTTGGTGATGGGCAGAGAAGCCTGGCGTGCTGCAGTCCATGGGGTTGTAAAGAGTCAGACATGACTGAGCAACTGAACTGAAGGGCTTCCCAGGCGGCACAGTGGTAAAGAATCTGCCTGCCAATGCAGGTGACACAGGAGATGAGGATTTGATCCCTGGGTCAGGAAGGTCCCCAGGAGGAAGAAATGGCAACCTACTCCAGTATTCTTGCCTGGAAAATTCCATGGATAGAGAAGTCTGGTGGGCTATAATTCAGGGAGTAGCAAAGAGTCAGACATGACTGAGTACACACAGTTTTAACTATATTTCAGCTTCCTTACTTTTGAATCTGGCAGAATGAGAGTCACCTCCCAGGGATGCTGGGAAGATAAAATAGAGAGGATTGCTGGGGAAGAAGCTGTTTATCAAACAATACCTTTGGTTTTTATGAATCAATTGTTGGCATTTTGTTATAATGGAAATGATACTTCAGCATGATACTAATGACCTCTTGAATTCACAGAGTATATTACAGTTTATAGAGATCTCTTACAAAACATATTCTTGATTAATCTACCCAATAATGCTTTAAAGTGGATATTAGCATTTCCACTTTATGCATAAATGAGTATAAGAAAAGGTTAGTGAGCAGCTGAAGGTCATGGTTAATAAGTGGCAGAGATGAAACTTCCACCCAGAACTTTTGGCTGATCTTCAAAGTCAACTGCTCTTTCTACCACAACGTGGTATAATGGATAATGAGAGGAAAAGAGAGAGAGAGAGGAGAGAGACAGAGGGACAAAGAAAAAGAGAAAAATAAAGACAAAGAATTTCCTAAAATTTCATAAACAAACATTTGTCTAGAACAATAATGCTAGTTTCCATATTGATAAGCTGGATTCTAAATCCAGCTTATTTGGGAGATCATTTCAATTCTCATATTCTCAACTTTGACACTAATCAGAAAAATTCTAACAATAATATTTTCTTAGTAACCAGATAATTCTACATAAAATCATAAAATTTCTCATGAAATCCTGAAGTCTTAGCTCTAGAAGTTATTTCGATGATCAGCACATCCAACTCCTTCATTTTACAAATCTGGAAAATGAGGTTAAGTGATATCAAATGATTTGCCTAAAGAGGTAGGTAGTTAAGGAAAAAGCAGATCTAGAACCAAATGTCTGAGTTTTCAAATCTATCTTCAATGTGTTTTCCTTTAGTGGCTCTCTCAACTTGTATTCTGGTGAATCATCAGAGAGGAGAGGAATAGAAGATCTGATACAATTGTATTTTACAAATTATGAAAGTATCAACACCAAAAATATCAAGGTTGGGCTTCACTCCTCACTACTGGGGAGGAGTTATCCCTAATGTCTTCTCTATTCTGCTTGAGAGGCTTGGGGCAGGAACAGGTAAGAGACATAGTCAGAAGTCATCCCCTCTCCTCTGCCTGCCCCCACCCCCTGCTGCTTTCTCATTTGAATTTTTTACCTCTAAGGCTAACTTTTCCAACCATTCAAGGGATTCTCAAGGTAAGAATGCTGAAGTGGTTTGCCATTCCCTTCTCGAGTGGACCTCGTTTTGTCAGACTCTCCACCATGACCTGTCTGCCTTGGGTAATCTTACACAGCCTGGCTCATAGTTTCACTGAGTTTATTTTTTGGGGCTCCAAAATCACCTTGGATGGTGACTGCAGCCATGAAACTAAAAGACGCTTACACCTTTGAAGAAAAGCAATGGCAAACCTAGACAGCATATTAAAAAGCAGAGACATCACTTTGTCTACAAAGATGCATATAGTCAATGCTGTGGTTTTTCCAGTAGTCATGTACAGATGTGAGAGCTGGACAATAAAAAAGGCTGACCACCGAAGAAATGATGCCTTTGAACTGTGGTGCTGGAGAAGACTCTTGATAGTCCCTTGGACTGCAAGGAGAACAAACCAGTCGATTCTAAAGGAAATCAACCCTGAATAGTCACTAGGACTGATGCTGAAGCTGAAACTCCAATGCTTGGGCCACCTGATGTGAAGAACCAACTCGTTGGAAAAGACCCTGATGCTGGGAAAGATTGAAGGCAGGAGAAGAAGGGGACGACAGAGGATGAGATGGTTGGATGGTATCACCGACTCAATGGACATGAGTTTTAGCAAGCTTCGGGAGTTGGTAATGGACAGGGAAGCCTGGCGTGCTGCAGTCCATGGGGTTGAAAAGAGTCGGATACGACTGAGCGGTGAAACCATAACAAAGAAGGCTGCCCTCCTCTAGTGCTGAGGGACTCAAGAGAAACATCACATCTAAAGAATGTGGTGCCTTTGGGCAAAATAAGAAAAGATACCCCTTCCTCAGGATTCTTTCTTGCATCTTCCGAAAAATTGTTGAAATTAATACAAAATCTATGTGCACGATGGAAGCCTTAGAGCTGTACAATGCACAAGTGAGCCTCATCACACACAATAGCCCTATGTGCAGGGAAGTGCTTTTTTCTTATTCTTATTCAGGAGATCCTAGCCCTACTAGAAACTCTAACTTAGTCTTAATTTTGGCTAAGAGGTAGATGTCTTTTTCTTGCTGAGAGGTGATCTGTTGCTTTTCTTCTGGTTCAATCTTATCCAGGTAGTCATTGCATTAAAATTTCATTAAAAAACACATGCAATATGTTTTAAAAAATCATTGTTATCAGGCAATTCTAGACAGCAAAGAAGCCAAGTAGTTGCATAAGGGATATCTGAGGTCCAAGCAAGCCAAATACTAGGTTGATAAGTAGGCTTAGTCTTGAAGTCTTTCTCCTTTTTATACATACCCACTGCCTAGGGGATCCTGGATGGTTTTATATACCATCCATAATAGGCAGCTTCCATATTTGTATGAGCCTGACCAAACTCCTCCCTAAGCGGCAGTCTCCCATGTAGAATTTCCTGCTCAAAGTTTCTCTTCGTTTCGTTTGTGTTGCAGCAAATGAGTCTGGAGAAGATGGCAGGTCAGTGGAGGGTGGTGGGATTCTGATGATTAAATAAGATAGCAGACATAAAATCTTAGCTCAGGATTGATAGTCCACATGTAATTTCTCTTCTTTCTTACCCAACCATTCCAGTAAGATCCGTCTAAATTCTATCCTCCAGATAAGCCATGTTCATCTCCATCTCATTTGCTCATGACCACAGTAGTTTATAGAGGGGACATGCCCTTGACTTTAATAGAATACGGTATACAGACAACCATATTCACACATAGGCTGAGGGGATGGCTATTTGTGTTACCAAACTGGTGCTCACTTAACCAATAAATTGGTTACAAGTTTCCTCAAGATATCCAAAATCTTCAGTGTACTTAACATGTCACTTAATTGGCAAACTTTCATTTACAAGTGAACTATCTAAGGATAATGAATATATAGTTTTCCAGGAATTTCTCAGCCACTATAATATTTCCAAAAATCAAAATTTACCCTCTGATGTATTAGGGAAACTAATAATTGGAAGGCCAAAATGTCCCTGAAAATAACCTCTGCTGTGAGGCTCATTTATACCTTGACTGTGGAAAATCTGATCCAGTGGGAACAAATAACTTTCTCTTTCACTGAAATAAAAAAGGAGAGAAAGAGACAGAGAAACAGAGGCACAGAGGGACAGAGACAAACCTCATAGGTTGGAGAAAAAAGACTTAGGTCATAAGAATTCCATTTACATGTTAACTATTATCAAATATATTTCATTCTGTAGAATGTTAGCATCAAATGGGTAAACATGATAAAACATCTTTTTCTCCAAAGTTTTGCTTAAAGCCAGTCTTCATCAGAATGAAGGTTCTGGTTTAACGTTGGCTTTGTGAAGTAATATTTGGATACATATTTTTATGTATTAAGAATTCGCTCAGATACAATGATAAGATAGTGGCAAGATTTTCTGGCATTGTGCATTTAGTTTGTTTTTGTTTTGCTTTCTAAAATCCTGAAATGAAAAAAATAAAATATAGAAAAACAATGAAGCTGAAAATGGATTCATGTATTACACAATTACTGATAACTCATCAAATGTGAGCAGTTGAAGCTAAAATACTGCTCTCAAAATATGGGCTGAGGACTCCTGCATCACAATTGTCTAGATTCTAACTAAAAGTGACTGCTGGACTTACTCCACGTCTTCTGAGAATAAGTCCAAAGACAAGTCCTAAGGTTTTTACCAAACACACCCATGGAATTTCTCAAGCTGGATATTTTGAGACTTTCTGGACTTAATATTGGAATGGAGGTCAGGAAGCAGGTAGGAAAGAGGAAGAAAATAACTAAGAGAAAATGTCCTTTAACTAGGCAAAAGAAAAATCAGATGAAGGCATTTGAAGGAGCCTTTTCTACAACCCAAATAAATGCTATATTGAGCCTATGACTATCAAGTTGGTTTTTAAAAATGCCCCAAAGCCTGATGAGAGTTTCCCAGGTGGCTCAGTGGTAATGAATCCACCTTCCAATGCAGAAGACATGGGTTGGATCCGTGATCTGGGAAGATCCCCTAGAAAAGGAAATGGCAACCCACTCCAGTATTCCTACCTGGAGAATCCCATGGACAGAGGAGCCAGGTGGGCTGTAGTCCATGGGGTGGCAAAGAGTCAGACACTACTGAGCATCTCTAGAAGCCTTATGAAAAACACAGTTCTCAAACACTATCCTGTTGGATTACTGTCTCTGCTCTCTGGGTGTATGATGTTTAGTGACCTTCTGTAGAAGCAGGGTGTCTGAAAAAGCAGTCTCCATACTGGAGAGGATAAACAGCTTCCAAGGGTGACCCCAGGGTACTTTTGTGTCCAGAGCACCCTGAGTAGGATGAACGGTGTTGGCAGCTGCCATAGTGCCACTGGGAACTAACAGGAGGCCCTGCAAGGATTAGTTGGAGAGAGAATTGCTGGGAAAGACCTTCGCTTACAGGATAGACAAATTTCTGTGCCCTAGGCAACCCCTTTTCAGGGAACTCTGGACCACTTCTCATTCATTCTCTGTAGACATTTTGTTCATATCTACAAATGCCACTGTAACTGACCATGCATGGGAAAAGGACAGAGAGACATATAAGAAGGTCTTCCCCACTGGACACCCCATTATTTATTGCTAACCAGTACATGCTTGCTCAAATCTCCAGAATTTAAGTGATCTTCTCTTCTCATTGTGGTCCCCACCCGGATCACCCTGCCCCAGGCCACTGCAGGCAGACACCTCTCCTGGACGTCAGCTTCCTGCCCCCACAGACAGTGGTTTTCTGAGACTAATAAGCACAAATTCCCTTGTAACTCATTTCTCTACTTCCTGCTTGAGAGAGTGAAGATATAAAGCAGAGGCACATTAAAAAAAAAGAGCCTGTTTTCATGCTCTGTGCTTGCACTGTATAGGAAGGGCTGATAACTGTTAACTTGTTCTGGGAATGCTGCCCTTGTGATGGTGGGGGTGGAAGAGGCAACCCAAACAACACCTGATTGTGTTAGGAGATGATGATATGTGGTAAGAATGGTGGATGAGCTCCATAAATTACAGACTCCTTTCCTGGGAACTAGGACACATGTTGAAAGTGGAAAGGTCAGACTCCAAAGAGACCTTCCCTCCCTCTCTTACAGAGGTCCTTTCCCTCCCTCTCTCCATGCTATAGAGGGCCCAAAGGCACAATCATTGCAGAATTTGCATATTTACTGCTACCTCCAGGCTGCACTATGCCTTCCCAAGACTAAGAGTGAATGAAAAATCCTTTTTTCAATACAGCATTTTCTTTTTTAATGCAACATTTAATTTTCTTTTTCTAATTGATTTATTGTAATTTTTGGCTGTTCTTGGTCTTTGTTGCAGTGCATGGACTTTTCATTGCAGTGGCTTCTCTTGTTGTGGAGCACAGGCTCTAGGTGTACAGGCTTCAGTAGTTGCAGCTCACTGACTCTAGAGAGTTGGCCCAGGCTTAGTTGCCCCGAGGCAAGTGGGATCTTCCGGAACCAAGGATAGAACCTATGTCCCCTGCATTGGCAGGCAGATTCTTAACCACTGGACCACCAGAGAAGTTCTAAAAGAGAATTTCTTCGTGAGAAAGTATATTTGTCTAGTTTACATAGTGGAGGCATAGAGATTTGGAGGAAATCTAGGGGAGAAAGCCTTTTAATCCTTTTGGAGGCCTTCAGTTTCATTTGAAGTCCTACTTCTAAACAAACACAAACTGTCCAAGGAACCCATCTCCTCCACTGCCTTCCTTCTTATTTCTCCTCTTCCTCATTCTGTTTTTTTTTTTTTTTCCTGTTCCTTCCACAGAGCCTGAGTGACAGAGCATTATTTCTTGGTTTTAGCACAATGGACAGAACACTCTCAGGTCCTTTTCACACACTTCATGCTTGGTCTGCTAACTGTAGGTGGTGCCTGCCATGAGCTTCAGAATATCTGAAAGAGGAGACTTCATCAGGACTGAGACCTTATACAACAGGTATTAAGAATTGTCCTTCTTGTATCAGAATATACTTACATCTAGGACTCAAGACAAAAACAGGTAAGCATGAATGAAAGATGTTAAGAATTCAGTGGAAATCTAGATTCATTCCTGTATTAGTTAGGGTTCTCAAGAGATACAACCAATAGTATTGGGGGAAGAAAGAGAGATAGGATAAGGAATCAATTCATGCTGTTATGGAAGCTGGCAAATCCCAAGATCTGCAGGATGAGTTAACAAGCTGGAGACCCAGGAGAGTTGATGGTACACGAAGGCTGGCAGACTGGAGACCCAGGAAGAGCGGATGTTTCAGCTCAAGTCCATATGTAGGAAAGAGTCAATATCCCACCCAGTTCAAAAGCAGTCTAGCAGGAGGAAGTCTCCTTACTTGGCAACAGGTCAGTCTTTTTATTCTGTCCAGGCTTTCAATTGATTGAATGAAGTCCACCCACATTAGGGAAGGAAACTTGCTTTACTTGGTCTACAGCTTTAAGCGTTAATCTTATCCAGAAACTTTCTCAGAGATATATCCAGAATAATAGTTGGCCTAATATCTGGGCAATTTGTAGCCCAGTTAAGTTTACATATAAAATTAACCATCACTGACAGCTGAGTGCTCATAAATTTGGACTCTTCTGAGATATAATAGTAAGTATACCATTGTGTGTGTATATACTCAGTCGTGTCCAACTCTTTGCAACCCCAGAGACTATAACCGGCCATGCTCCTCTGTCCATGGGATTTTCCAGGCAAGAATACTGGAGTGGGTTGCCATTTCTTTCTCCAGGGGACCTTCCCTACCCAGGAAATCAAACCTGGGTCTCTTGCACTGGCAGGCAGATTCTTTACAACTAGCGCCACCTGGGAAGGAGGTGTACCATTAGGAAAGATTATAACAAACATATTCTTTATCATTATGGAATCCTATCTCAGGAGCTGTTCACTTGAGTTTTAAGAACAATAGTTGTGTGACACACTACTGATCAGTGGTCATATCCATAGTATTATCCCTTTGGAGAGAAGAATATTGATTGATTAAATGGTTAAAAGATTCCCAACTATAACATAAATGTGAGTAATGGGCTTAGTTCCTTCCTGGAGGTATTTGAAATTGAGGAGTTTTGCTATTAGAATAGCCTTCTAACCTCCAGAGAGCCCAGAAGCCTCCAAAGGCAAGGAATAGAGTGATAGGATATCTGTCCATTTAATTCTTATATTCCATGCCTCCTTATTGGGTATATGAAGCTCAGACTGTGCCTCAGTTCAGAGCTATGATTAGTTTCACAGTTTGTTCTATAGTAAAAATCCTCAGGATTTTCCTATTAATGGTCCTTTATGGGGGATACTGATCTTCATGGGAATATTGCTTGCATTCTGACACATACCAAACTTATGGCTTTTATTTTGATCCCAAACCAATCAATCTTTACTATGTAGACAAGACAAATACACTTTGTGTTTGGTCTTTTTGACCATTACCTTTTCCGGGTCAATCCTGGAGAAAAATCTAGCCTCTCTGCAAACTTTCCAAAAAGTGGGATCCACTTTCAAAGACTAAAAAGAGTACATGAATCTCAGCCTCCAACAAAGGTGAGTAGAGGGAGCCACTTGAGTAAGCACTGGTCTCCCTCTGAGCCTGAGAATGTCTGGACCACCTGGACAATTTGCCTAAGTGTATATTAAGGATGACAGAGCATGAAGGAAAAAGAGGAATGCCAGCCAGCAGTGGCAAAAGAGGCATCCTCACACAAGCATGCAGCTCCCAGGGCAACCCTATCTATCAAAGACCATGCCATTTATCCCAATTAATCAAGAAGAGAAGGAAGGCAGTGAAATTGCTTAAAGCCAACTCAGAGCTAAACTTAAGCTCAAGGGACATGTAAAGACCTGGGCCTTAGTATAATTGCATAATAAAGTGGCACAATTGATTTATTTAAACATTACCTCATTGGCGGTAACAAATATTCTGATATTAAAAACATTAACCTGAAGAGCAGCAATAAATTCCCTTCAGAGGGACAGGCTGTGGTCTCTTTGTATCATCAGTAAAACCATGCCATCCGCTGTCTAATGTAATAACACACACCCAGACTCTGCCTCACATACACTTAAACTACTTTTGGAGGATATGAAGAGCTTGTCTTCCAAACAATCAGTCGATAAGATTCCGTTCTGAGAATCATCAACATCCAGAAATGGCAGCTCGTCCCTTTTGATTCAAGTCCCATGTATTTATAGAACAAGACAAAGTCATTACTTAGGTAGAAACCTGTTTCCAGCTACTTTTTTTTCCTTTCTCATTTAAATGAAAAGCAGCCATCCTTTTGACTATGTATATAATTATTTTTTAATTTAACTTTAAGGATTGAAAATTAAAATCCTTTTCAAGGATCTGAAGAAAAGGGAACTATTTGCATTCCCATCAACAATGTAAGAGGGTTCCCTTTTCTTCACACCCTTTCCAGCATTTATTGTATGTAGATTTTTTCATGATGGCTATTCTGACCAGTGTGAGATGATACCACATTGTGGTTTTGATTTGCATTTCTTTAATAATAAGTGATGTTGAGCATCTTTTCACGTATTTATTAGCCATCTGTCAGTCTTCTTTGGAGAAATGTCTCTTTAGGTCTTTTGCCCACTTTTTGATTGGCTTCTTTGTTTTTCTGGTATTGAGCTGCATGAGCTGTTTCTGTATTTTGGAGATTAATAATTTGTTAGTTGTTTCATTTGCTACTGTTTTCTCCCATTCTGAGGGTTGTCTTTCCACCTTACTTACAGCTTCCTTCATTGTGCAAAAGCTTTTAAGTCTAATTAGGTCCCGTTTGTTTATTTTTGTATTTATTTCCATTACTCTGAGAGGTAGGTTATAGAGGATCTTGCTGTGATTTATGTCAGAGAGTGTTCTGCCTATGTTTTCTTCTAAGAGTTTTCTAGTTTCTGGTCTTACATTTAGGTCTTCATCCATTTTGAGTTTATTTTGTGTATGGAGTTAGAAATTGTTCTAATTTCACTCTTTTACACATAGTTCACCAGCTTTCCCAACACCGCTTGTTGAAGAGACTGTGTCCATCATATTTTTTTTTGCCTCCTTTGTCAAAGATAAGAGAGCCATAGGGGAATGGAATTATCTCTATGGTTTCTATTTTGTTCCACTGATCTATATTCCTGTTTTTGTGCAAAAAGAAAAATAAACCATTGAAGTCTGTTGGTGGGAATATAAATTGGTACAACCATTATGGAAACAGTATGGAAGTTCCTCAAAAAATTAAAAAACAGAACTTCTGTATGATCCAGCAATTCCACTTCAGGGTGTATATCTGAAGGAAATGAAATCAGAAGGATATCTCAAAAAGGATTGTTCACAATAGCTAGGATGTGGAAACAATCTAAAAGTCAAATGAATGGCTCTTTTAAAAAGGATAAAAAATATGTACAGTCAGTTCAATTCAGTTGCTCAGTTGTGTCCGACTCTTTGTGACCCCATGGACTGTAGCACACCAGGCTTCCCTGTCCATCATCAACTCCCGGAGCTTGCTCAAATTTATGTTCATCAAGTCAGTGATGCCATCTAACCATCTCATCCTCTGTTGTTTCCTTCTCCTCCTGCCCTCAATTGTTCCCAGCATCAGGGTCTCTTCTGATGACTCAGTTCCTGTATCAGGTGGCCAAAGTATTGGAGCTTCAGCTTCAGCAACTGTCCTTCCAATGAATATTCAGGACTGATTTCTTTAGGATGGACTAATTTGATGTCCTTGCAGTCCAAGGGACTCTCAAGAGTCTTCTCCAACACCAGAGTTCAAAAGCATCAATTCTTTGGCACTCAGCTTTCTTTACAGTCCAACTCTCACATCCATACATGACTACTAGAAAAACCATAGCTTTGACTAGATGGGCCTTTGTCATAGTAATGTCTCTGTTTTTTTAACATGCTGTCTAGATTGGTCATAGCCTCTCTTGCAAGGAGTAATTGTCTTTTAATTTCATGGCTGAAGTCACCATCTTCAGTGATTTTGGAGCCCCCCAAAATAAAGCCTCTCACTGTTTCCATTGTTTCCCCATATATTTGCCATGAAATGATGGAACTGGATGCCATGATCTTAGTTTTTTGAATGTTGTGTTCTAAGCCAACTTTTTCACTCTCTTCTTTCACTTTCATCAAGAAGCTCTTTAGTTCTTCTTCACTTTCTCCCATAAGGGTGGTGTTATCTGCATTTCTGAGGTTATTGTTATTTCTCCCAGCAATCTTGATTCCAGCTTGTACTTCATCCAGTCCGGCATTTCGCATGATGTACTCTGCATATAAGTTAAATAAACAGGGTGACAATACACAGCCTTGACATACTCCTTTATGTAAACAATTGACTGCTAAAAAGAAGGAGATAAAATTTCAACTGTTACACTAAGGACCGTTCATGTAATGGCACAGATCTATTTATCACACTATTAGAAAGAGTACCAGATTAAAACCAAAGATTAGTCTTTGAATTCTTGCTCTATCATATACACTAACTATGGAACATGAAGCAAATGATTTAATTTCATTAGGCTTCTGAGTCTTCAGCTGTGAAGCAAAAATAACTACTATAAGCATGCTGGAGGGATGAACTGAGATGATATATTTTAGAGCACATAGAACACGTTTTCTGATGCCTCTTAGGGACTACATTAATTGTTTTAAGAGCAGAGCATTGAGCAGTCCAGTGTGGCTAATAATACTATGTGTCTAACCAGTAGTTATTTTCCTCTTTTTAAGTAATCAGATTTTGCTCAGGGTAACAATGGGCCAGATTAAAATAATCCTTACCAGCCATGGGCAACCTACCTCTGGACATGAGAAAATAGACCCGTATGTAATCAAGTCATTAGAGTTGGGGCTCTATTACCTCCAGCCAGATGCAAACCTGAGTTTATTACAAAAAAGAAACTGGGAAGACCTGCTGGCTATCGACCACAGTAGGGAATGAACACAGGCTGAGCAATTCTCAGCAGCCTGTCTTCCTGTAGACTAGATTTCTTATTCCCTACAGAAAAGTGTTCCTGGGTACCACACTTCTATTTTATTATGTGCAAATTCATTTAATAACTCAAATTATTTTTGAACCATTTGCCATGTTTATTGTTTCAAAAAGGCTTTTTTGTTGCCAAATACATGGAGGGTGATAAAAATGGCTGGATTTATTTCAGTACAAGAGCAACGGTTTCTTACTTTTTTCAGTGCTAAATTGAAGCATGACTGGACTTGGTTAAAGAAATTTAACTGATTTTAACTAAACTTTATATATAAAGATCTCCTTAAGAAGAGGTCCACTAGAACCAAACCCACAGAAATTTGGTGATTTTTTACCATCTCACCTAGGTGCTGGGACAAAACATGTCTGTCCTTCATCACCTCAGGATACCATTCCCTAAATTCTGTGGGCACCCACTGGAGAAACATCCAGTTTAAATGTTCCTGTTTAAATCATATCTTAATACGAAGCAAGGATCAAAACATGGAACTAAGGTGATGCAAGTAAGGCATGCACCTCAAGCATAAAACTTAAGGGTGTTCAATTAAACTCAATAATCAAGGTAAATAATACTTTATGAAATATTTTAAGAAAAGTAATCCCCCCAAATCCATACTGAACAAAATAGAAAGTTTTAGATAAAGACAAAATCTGACCTTGCACTTGCAGGAGTCATGTCATCTTAATCCCAGTCCTTTTGTCATATTCAACTGGAGAATCTTCTTTGGCTCAGATCTGATGCTGCCCTGATTATATAGGATGGAAGAGTTGCAAAATAAAAGCACACAGAGAGAAAACAAGAGCCACTGAGATAAAACCATGGGAAGTCATTGACTGCTCATGGAGGCTCCCAGCACCCCGACAGATAGTGTTAATGGGCTTCCCCAGAAAACCAGGGTCCGCCTCCATGGTCCCATCTCCAGGATCAGGTTGAGGTCCAGTTGGCCTCAGAGGGATCAAGCATAGTGTGAGGTGTTTCCACACTACTGTCAGTGCGCTCCTTGGATGGGACATCCTTGCCCCAGCTCCACTGAAATTGGTATATCCCCACAGAATCTGGGCCTGAATGACACTCAGAGGTCCTCTCTGATCCCAGGCTTTGATCACGTCACATCATGCCTTATGCCCAAGTCTTCCTGATTCTAACAAAGTTTATTTTTTTTAAAAAAATCAAGTCAGTAAGCAACAGTAAGTTGATACTTTTTGTTTCTTAAATGTATTTGAAAAAAGTTAACACTCTATTTTTCTTTTCTATTTTCATACAAGTAACTCAATAAGATGAATTCCTGTTAAGAGATGTTTTATTTCTCCCTCAAGTGTGGCTAGAACTCTCCAGACTGAATTGGTCTTCATTGTGAAGCTCTCATTAGTGCAAATAACACAATTGGTATAAATGGAACTCCATACTCCAATCCAGCCTTGTTTTAAATATCATAGCCATATGTGCTCATGAGTCATCAATTGTGTTTTTAGGCAATCCTGCTAGCAACAATACTTGATTCAGGAAGGTGTCTGACCTGAGGCACTAACTAGAGAAAATAATTTCTTCCTTATATTCTGTCCCAGCAGAGCACCACATTTTCAAAATGAAAACAACTGATGTGGATCATACAGAGCAGCATGCATACTCCGGAAGTAAATGTTTCCCCCAAATCTTGCAGACCCCATTGGAGATGGTCTTCATCATCTCCTGGTAGCCGTTCTAAATGATACAATTTGTCACTCATGCCATTTGATACAGGCAAAACTCTAATCCTTCCAGCCTAGGATAGCCAAAATATTCCTGAACTTCCCCCTTTTGGGAGGTGAAACACCATGATTTTCCATAACTTCACATCGAAATGGACCTTAATTTGCTGTTTTCCTCCCACATCTTTTCATACAGGGCATCTTAGTGTCAATCATGGAACCATACGTCATGTTTATAAGGACACTGAGTCCTTGTTTCACAGCAGAAATGATTCCAATGTTATATTTCCCTTAATTTTTATGATAAAGTATCTATCTACTTCTTTCATATTGTAATCTATTTGCCTTTGAGAAATTGGACCAAATGGAGATGGAGAGTTTCATCTAATTTAGTCCATTCTTTCTTACTTTCCTTATTCTGTACCTTTATTGTTTCCTACTGCTGCTGCTAAGTTGCTTCAGTCATGTCTGACTCTGTACGACCCCATAGACGGCAGCCTACCAGACTCTTCCGTCCCTGGGATTCTCCAGGCAAGAACACTGGAGTGGGTTGCCATTTCCTTCTCCAATGCATGAAAGTGAAAAGTGAAAGTGAAGTCGCTCAGTCGTGTCTGACTCTTCGCGACCCCATGGACTGCAGCCCACCAGGCTCATCTGTCCATGGGAGTTTCCAGGCAAGAGTACTGGAGTGGGGTGCCATTGTCGTCTCCGTGTTTCCTACTAGAGCACCTCAGCTTGCAGGTGGCGCTGGTGTTAAGGAATCTGCCTGCCAATACAGGAGATGCAGGAGATGTGGGTTCGATCCCTGGGTTGGGAAGATCCCCTGAAGGAGGAAATGTCAACACACTCCAGTATTCTTGTCTGGAGAATCCCATGGACATGGGACCCTGGCAGGCTACACAGCCTATAGGGTCACAAAGAGTAGGACACGACTGAGCAAGCACACAAAGAGATCCAAGAGAGAGAACACCTCAAAGAGATGTTGGCTCTGTATATACTGGGGACATCGGATGAAGGCCAGCTCTGTATGTACACCACTACCTCAGAGGGAGACCAGCTCTGTATACAGTGTGGTACCTCAGAGCTAGAGTGGCTCTGTATGTCCTGCAGTGGTTGTACAGAGCACAGGAGAGGAGGCCTTGAGGCCCACTGGGGGATGGGCTTTTCTCCTGAGTGCTCTGGGAAACTTATTGTCCTTAGCAATAGTGTTGCAAGGTCCAGAGGTAATGAGAGCAATATTTTTTTCTATCGAAGTATAGTTGGTTTATAATGTTTGCTAATTTCTGCTATACAGCAAAGTGATTCAGTTACACATGTATATACATTCTTTTGTATATTCTTTTCCATTATTTCCCTATGCTATACAGTAGGACCTTGCTGTTCATCCATTCTCTATACAATAAATAGTTTACATCTGCTAGCCCCAAACTCCCACTCCATCCTTCCTGCATTCCACGAGATTAATCTTGAGTATGTGTTTTTGAGTGAGGGTAAAGCCTGAACTGAAGGTAATGAGGTTGCCTGGGGTCAAGGGTACAAAGGAAAGAAAAGAGTCTTTTGTCTTGCATGGGGCTTTGTTTAAATATTTGTTTTTGTCCCAGGTATACAAGCCACTTAGAAACCAGCCTCATTTCCCGTCCCTCCTCCTGCCCCAGCCCGTGCCCTGTTTTACTCTTCATCTCTCTTCATCTTCCTTTCTTCTCTGTCTTCTCCCCACTAAAATAGAAAGTAGGAAAAGAGGCCAGTCCTCTCAGGATCTGAGTGAGATGTCATGGTGTGGATACAAATGGGTGGTATCAAAGCAACCCTATGGTTTTAGTTGCTGAATCAGATTCTGGGGTCTGTTCTATGAGACCGCTGTTCTCTGTAACACTTTCAGCAGGAAGTCTGAATACAGAACCTGAGCAAGCCTCCTGCTTCAGAAAGTAGACCTGGCCTCTGACTGTCTGGAACTCCAGGCTCACGGAGTGTGTTCATTGCTGATACACAGACAGTCATTCAGGGTTTCGCTAAGGTAAATGCTTGTGTTCCGCTGCAGTCAGCCTGGAGGAGACTGATCGCCTCAGGAAACTGTCCTCACAGGCGGTGCCTGCTCTCGCCCCGACTCAACTCAGATCAAATATTCCTCTGGAGCCAGCCTCTCATTCTCTTCTCTCATTCAGCCCTAGGATCCCCACCGATATCAAAGGGTATTCCCACAGGGCATGATGAAAAAGGCCAGGCTGGCCCCTCTAATTGAGCTAGCAGGACCACAGAAGTGTGGAAGTTAAGATTCCTTTGAAATGTGCTTGTAATATGCAGGTGAGCTGGGGAGTCAGGATCCCTGGCAACACACAGTCATCCTCGCCTCGCCTTTGCCAGTTTCATTCCAGAATTTCTGCTCCAAAGAAAAAATGTATAAATAAACTCATTCATTCCACAATATTTAAAATAAGAAAGAGCACAGAACATATTTTTAATCTGGTATACCACACGTTTGTAGACATTTTCTGGTTTCCTTTATTGCTTAATGAAAGCAAGCTTATCAATCTATTCATTACAAAATTGTGCTCTTGATGAGACAGAGCGATAGAGCCTGATACTAATCAGGTCAAAGACGTCACTACCAGAAGGACCAGTTAGTTTTACTTCATTTCAAGGCTTCACTATTCATGTATCCCAAACAGCTGGGATATATCTGCCACTGTCACATGAGAGACAAGAAGATGAATGGTTTTGTGCCACCTTTCATGGGATCTGCACAATCACAACCAAGAGATAACTTTGATTTGTTGTTGTTGTCATATCACAGTATCACATGATGTTCTATAATGGCTAAGAGAGGCTTCAGCCAGAAGTAGAAAGCATGAAAGACCTAGATTGTTCTTTCCTGCCAATTCCTAGATGTGTGACTTTGGGTAAGTCACTATCCTTCTGTTTCTTCATCCCTAAAATAATAACTAATCCCTGTATTACTTTCTGCACAAGACTGCTTTATAGGACTTCCCTGGTGGTCCAGTGGTTTAGAATCTGCCTGGTAATGCAGGGGACGTGGGTTGAATCCCTGGTTAGGGAACTAAGGTCCTACATGCCATGGAGCAACTAAGCCCACGCTCTGCAGCCCACAAGCCACAATTAGTGAGTCCACAAGCCACAACAAAAGATCCTGCATGACACAACGAAGGTCCTATAAGCCACAGCTAAGATCCAATGGAGTCAAATAAACAACTAAATATTTTTAAAAAGACTGTTTTGAAGTTCACAATAGATCAAAACATACAAAAGCATTTAAATATTATAATATCTTTAACAATTACTCAGTAGTTATTTTCATTCACCATTTTGAGCTATAATCCCCCATAAATTGTGGGTGGAAACTAGCTAGGTGCAACCTGAGATGGTACACAACTCGAGTTTACTACTAGGACAATGCATTCATTGACTTGGAGGGGGGAGAAGGTCTGCTCTCATATTATATACTGGGACTGGATTCTAAGAGTCCACTCCCTCCCAAATCAGGCGAACCAGATACGGAAAAGGGGGCTCTCATCAATGAAGTCAGAGTTTGAAAAGAATTGATGTAAATGGAAGGCATTATTAGCAGTAGAGACACCCACTGAATTTGTGGAAAGAAATGTAAAGGAAGTACCAGCTTGGGACAGATAGGATGGGGATGAGACATTTCTGAGTGGAAAGATCCTTTCTTCAGCACATCTTTGTCACAAAACTCCCAAGATTCTTTGAATTCCAAGAGGACCCAAGTTGTCATCACTAACTCATTTCTTATATCACTATAGATGCTTATCACTGTGGATAGACAGACACAAGACACACACGTGTTAGTTGCTCAGTCATGTCTGACTCTTCGGGACCCCATGGACCGTAGCCCACAAGGCTCCTCCGTCCATGGGATTTTCCAGGCAAGCATACTGGAGTGGGTTGCCATTTCCTTCTCCAGGGGATCTTCCCAATTCAGGGATTGAACCCAGGTCTCCTGTGTTGCAGGCAGACTCTTTACCTTCTGAGCCACCAGGGAAGACAGAGGTTTCATGAAAAAGATGTGTGATGCCTGGGACCCTGGAGCTTTGAATAGCCAGTGCTGTTTCCCAAGTTGATGATAGATGAGACACTGCCTGAACCCCATCAGCGTCTCACAGCATCCAGGCTGCGAGATAGAGAGCAAGCTCAAAACGTTGTGTGTTCGACAGTCAGCCCCGCTGATGCTCAGGAGGGAAATTTGGAAAGCAGAAGTAAATGAACAACCTTGAGCACTTCTGACTTTAGCTTAGAACAGTTTTATTTTGTGAGTCTTTGGTCCATGGTGCTAATTCAGTGTGTCTGGAGGATTCAATTTGCAGTACTTCGTTACCTATCTCTTTACAACTTTACAAATAATAACTTTCAGATCTTTTATTAAGATGTTTGAAAAACAAAACCATTAATCTGCTTCTCTCTGGGTAATTTCAAAGCACTTATCTCCAGAGTATCCAAGAAGGCTGATAAAGATAAATCTAATAACAAGGGAAGAGTAAACATCTTGGTGTCTCCCACAGAGAAACCAGGTGAATCTGAACAAACCCATGTGTTGAGTACCCTTCTTTCTGCCAAATACAACACTGAGATATGGTCAGCCAAGCTTTTCAAGATATTAAGGTTTTCTTCCCTTGGTTTTTGGTTGTTTGAATGCAATTCCTCTGCTCTACTGAAAACATTTGCTAAACTGAATAATTTCAATCTGTTGTTGATCAGATTGGGCTTCCAATGAGAAAAGAATTGATGTAAATGGTGGCTCAGCTGGTAAAGAATCCGCCTGCAATGTGGGAGACCTGGGTCTGATCTCTGGGTTGGGACGATCCCCTGGAAAATGGATAGGCTACCCACTCCAGTATTCTGGCCCGGAGAATTCCATGGACTGTATAGTCCATGGGGTCACAGAGAATCGGGCACAACTGAGTGACTTTCACTTCACACTTCATTGATCAGACTGTTGAATTTTACATGAGTTGGAGAATTTGTCTTCCCCACAGCTTGCCAGGTAACTAACTAGTCAGGTGCAAACATTTTGTGTACAGGATAGAGGTGTATTTTTCTCATCTCCCTCTCTCTAATCCCAAGTCTAGCCGTGTTAGGAACAGAAACAATGTTAAATTTTATTGGAAGAATTATTATCTCATGAATATTTCAGTATATCTGTGAAGTCAAGACTGTGTCGTCTGTACTCTTCAACTCTCCCCACACAACTCTCCTCACATAGCTTATTTGACATTATCACAAAATGTGGTGTTTCACATAAATGAATCTTCCAGGTAACTATAACTTATCTGTTAGAGCCAGTGAACAGGTTTTATTTGAACTATTTTATTTGAAGATATTTCAAAATACATTGAATGTTTCTTTGCCTCTTGAACAGAGGTTACCTGTCATGATTTTATGTCTTTATTTTGCCCGACAATTCAGGGTCAACACCATGAACATCCGATTACCCTGCAGGGCTGTGATACAAATACACTTTCCAATCTGAGTGAAGAGAGCCATACAAAATGACCTTAGGCTACTGAAGTGTTTGTTTATTTGTAGTTCTTGAATCTGCCTTTTCTCATTTCTCTGCATGCCCCTTCGCAATATGATTATTTTTGTGACTCTTGCTCATTCCAACGGGTTTGCCCTTTCTGATATATTGTTTCTAATACATTATGAACTGAAAAACTATACTCCTAGGCTTGTTAAAGTTGTGTATACTGAAAGAATATACTAGCACAAAGTGAAGATCAGAGGGACTACACAAAAAGTACGTGAACTTAATACATGGATATTGAGAAATCCATTTGGTTGTTTATAGGCTTTTTAAAATATTACTTTCTGGCCATTGCATTTCAGATAGAACTTGTGACCAATAAAAAATGGAAGCATTGCAGTATTTAGACATGTGAGATGGTTCTGAGTACTATTTGTTCAGAGCATATTTCTTGCAAAAACATAGTTCAACAGCCAGCTTCTAATTTTGAGTGTGAGACAGATGTTGAAGAAGGTTTCTGTATTAGAAAAAGTCTCAAACATTATTAACAAGTCAGTGTTCAGAGTCTCTGATTGTTTGATCATTGACAATATTAGTTTGCCCATTATATTTATTAGGAGTCACTTTAGCCTTGATTAGGAAAGTTTGTTAATGTCATGCCTTGCTGTTTCCAGGACGTTTTTAAATTACTTTATTTATTTGGCTGAATCAGGTCTTAGTTGCAGCTTGGGGGATCTTCATTGCATCTTGCAGGATTTTTTGTTGCAGCACACAGACTCTAGTTGTGGCACATGGACTCTCTAGTTGTGGCACACAGGCTTCGGGCTCAGTAGTTGTGGTGTGCGAGCTTGGTTGCTCCATGGCATATAAGATCTTAGTTCCCTGACCAGGGATCAAAACTGCATCCCCTGGATTGCAAGGCAGATTCTTAACCACTGGACCACCATTTAACCAGGGAAGCCCCCACAAAATGCTGAAAGGAGAAAGTGGCTCTGAGCATGCCAAGCCTTGTCATCTCCATGAGCTGGCTGAGACGGCCACAGCTGGCCCTGTGCTCTGTAGAGGCAGCAGGGGAGAGGAACGAGAGTCCGGACGGTCTGAGGAGGCCTGTCACCACCAGGGTCATCCAGGAAGATGCAAACTGGCCCTGAGATAAGTCAGAAGCAGCTAATTGCAGAGCTATTAGCATGGGGGTTTCTGACTCTCTGTTAAACAGATGTCTCTAAAAACAGATCTTGCCTATTCTCCCAAACATCTGATACCACAGGAAGCTGGAAATTGGGGCAGCCAAGTATAGTCAAAGGACTCTCACAGAGAACCTGACAGAAAAGGAAGAAACGTCCTTGATGTAGATCCCCATGTCTCTTCCTCAATAGTTAAGGCGCTCAGGTCCCCAAAAGGAAATAAGTTAAATCTCTTACCTCTAGTACCTGGAAAGGCTACCAGTGAAAATATTTACAGTTTATTCTGTTCTCTTTGTATTTTTAAGTAGAACCTAACATTTTTTGTTAAATAATTTTAAAAAGCCTCTTCTCAGCCCATTAAAGTTGACAAATGGCAAAAGTTTGAATATCTGAAACACACTTGGCTCTCTTTTAGCTACTTTATGGCCATCAGTTTCAGCCAGTTTATCTTGTCATCTGACCCTGAGCTTCTATCCTTTCAAGGGATCAGAAAGATCCTTCTATAAGTCAGAAACAATTTGGAGCTCTAAAAAGGGCTGTGACAGATCAGAGTCAATCAGCTTATTTTTAAAACTTGGCCTCTGACATAATATTTCTTTTGACTATATATGTGGTCCTTGAGTGTGTGCATGCTTAGTCGTGTCTGACTCTTTGTGACCCCATGGACTGTAGCCCGCCAGGCTCCTCTGTCCATGGGGATCTCCCAGGCAAGAATTCTGGACTGGACTGCCATTTCCTTCTCCAGGGGATCTTCTCAACCCAGGGATCAAACCCACATCTCCTGTCTCCTGCGTTGGCAGGCAGATTCCTTACCACTATGCCACCTGGGAAGTCATGTGGTCCTTAGCCCAGACCTAAACAAAGACACAGTCTTTAAAATACGTCAGTGCTACAACAAGGAAGAGCTCTTTTGTGAGATGTAATAGCCAGGCATCTATCTAGTCAATCAACAAATATGTACTGAGCTGCTAATGCCTACTCAGACTGTGCCCCAATTTGAGACCATAATGAAGAGCAAAACAACCCAAACTGGGTGCTGATGGAGCTGGAAGTCCAGTGGGGCAAACAAGCATTAAAAAAAAAAACCCTCACACAATTAATAATTAAGGTATCATTTTCGAGAGTGCCCTGAAAGAAATCAGGGAATTCTGTAACTGGGGTCACAACCAAGCCTGGGAGTCAGCAAAGATTTCCTAAGGCTGAGACATGGAATCCTGAGTACTGAGACTGAGCAGGCATTACAGTAACCTGGTAAAGATGGGGAGGAGACCATGCCCATGAGAGAGAAGGGCAAACACCGAGCCCTGGGAGAAGCTCGGTTCACACGACCCCTCACGTGAATCATGAGTTGGCACATTTCAAATGTGCATGGAAAGCTCTTTTTTTACCAAAGGCCAATGAGTGTTACTGATAAGTGTTGAAGATAAATAGAGGTGAAAATGTCTGAGAAGGAGGCTTTCTAGATGCCAGATATTCACTAGAGCAGGATGTAGCGGAGTCACCCTGATCTAGGTTTTGGGCCTCTTGTTTGCAGATTCAGAAGCTCAGTTAAGTTACGGTGGCAGTGCTGTTGAGAATGTGGGGAAATGACTCCCAGTAACCACGTTAACAAAAGACTGATGCATAAATCAATATATCAAAGTATTTGCAAAGGTATATTCTATTCCTGTGACAAAAGTACAAGTCGATGCACGAAACAGGGCACTCAAAGCCGGTGCTCTGGGACAACCCTGAGGGATGGGATAGGGAGGGAGGTGGGAGGGGGGTTCGGGGTGGGGGACACATGTATACCCATGGCTGACTCATGTCAGTGTCTTGCAAAAACCACTACAATATTGTAAAGTAATTACAATAAATAAAGTAATTTTTTTAAAAACCCAATTGAACCAGATGGGACAGCCTCCTGGTAGAACTCAAGATACCTGAGGAGGTGGGGAAAGGGCAGAGGAGCCTGATTTTATTAATGAAGTGGAATCAAAGAAAAATGAGTTAGTCACCACACTTACCTAAATAGGACCCTATACAGATTGTTCAGGAAATGTGACTTTTGTTTATTCAGCAAGCTGTCAGGTGAGGAGGCATCTTCCAAATGATATTATCATAAATAATGAGGACCGGGCCTCTAAGAAACTGTAGCAAGCCCCCTCGGGCAGTGGTTTGAAGCTTTGTCTTTCTATGTGTGTCTGGGGCAGGGTAAATCCAGTGAATCTGTGAAGCCCTGGCAGGATGAAGGGGATGAGCTATCAATCAGCTCAGTTTAGACAGTGCTGAGCTGTGGGGTGTAGGGGTGCTGCAGGCTCCAGATCACTCCCACTCTTATAAACTTCGCTCTCCTTCCCCTATAACCCATTATCATCCCCTTTTCTCCTGGGGATTCTCAGAGCCACAGTACTGCTGCAGAGCTGGGATAGTAATTCTCTAAACCACAGCATCCTCACTGCATTGCTAACCCCTCAAATGAATCTCAGGATACTGAAGGAAGACGTGACCCAGCTTCTGTTAAAGGGAAAATCTGTTAGCATCCCTGCAAAACTTTCTCTATCTGAAGACTCAAAACAAAATGTACAAAAGCCCCACTTAGTGGAAGCTGAGTTCTATTCATGGAAATATCTTTTCCGCTGTGAGTTTTGAGCATATCTGAAAGCTCTCTCAGAAGTCAGAACTCGTAACTGAGCTGTTTCTTTCCCATCATGCCCCAGTGAGGCTCTATTATAGGAAGAAACGAATTCCCGTTCTGTGGACTTTGAAAGCCAGTTAGGGGATTTGATTTTCTACATTATGTACCTCCATTTGGACTTGTTGAATGCCATTCCTTTCCTAAAATATGCCTAATTTTGAACAGGTGGGCTTCTTGATTCAGTTCATTATAACACTAGTCCCAAACTGGCTAACAGAATCCTTGAGCCCCTTCTTAGATGTAACTGGCACAAATGTCTTCCCTAATAAAGCTGAATGTCTAGAGGTAGGGTTTTTTTCCCCTGAAAAATGCCATGTCTAGGCTGAATGCAACACATTTACTCTAAATTTCCTACTTCAGTCAGGAGAGATTTGTCCCCATGTGACATGTTTTACATTTCCTTATAACACATCAAGAGTATATGAAAGATATATTACTTCAATTAGGTGCGTCAACCCATCTGCCACAGAGAATTCAAAATGTCCTCTCTGCCACCTGATGGAACATAGTTAATTTATTCAGGAGGTGGCTGGAAAGTTGGCAAAGGCTCAGTGCTTCATGGAGGGAAGCTTTGCTGTTATGAAACTCAGAAACAAAAGCCTTACTCGTAATAAAAGAGGCATGCCTGCTGAAGGCAACATGAAAGGGATCACAACAGATGTCCTTATTAAACTAGTTTAGTTTACAGTAGGTGGCAGATCCCAGGTGGGCTTCATGTGAACGAATCTTGGCATAATCTGTGGACCTTGGAAACATGATCAGTTATTCTGCAGCTGCCTGGCCTAACCACTTGCATATTTTGTCTGCTGATGACCATGCAGCTTCTAAAAACCTCCTCATGAAAGGTTGACATGCAAATTGCCACATATGAACAATCTACAATCCCTCATCTATTTGGGTGGAGGTGATTAGAAATAGGATGGGAGTAGGGCAGGTCATAAATTTACTTGGGATTTCTTTCCTCCCTGAAGGCTTATCAGGAAGTAGGGGAGTAAACACTGAATGCTTTACCATCGGCAGAGAGGTGTGAGCATTATTAATGAAGTTCCTAAAGGAGAATGGAGGCCTTATGTCTTTCTCATAACAGGAATGTTCTGAATTAGATTTTATCACTACCAAATTGACTCTTTTCATAGCCAATGTGGAGTGGATCCGACCCAGGCTTATGGTTCATTTTCCCAGTCCCCCACCAGCTGTCTCCGAGACCTATTACCTTAAAAACAGGGTTTCTCAATCTCCATTATTGACATCTTATATCTGATAATTCTTTGTTGTGGAGGGTTGTCCAGTTCATTGTTGGATGTTTAGCAGCATCCCTCGAGTCTACCGGGCTTCCCTGGTGTCTCAGATGGCCTGCAATGCAGGAAACCTGGCTTCGATCCCTGGGCTGGAAAGATCCCCTGAAGAAGGGAACAGCTACCCACTCCAATATTCTGGCATAGAGAATTCCATGTACTGTATAGTCCATGGCGTCGCAAAAAGCTGGACACAACTGAGCGACTTTCACTCACTCGCTGAAGTCTACCGGGTTTCCCTGGTGGCTCAGATAGTAAAGAATCTGCCTGCAATGCAGGAGACACAGGTTTGATCCCTGGATCAGTAAGACAAGATCCCCTGGAGAAAGGAATGGCTACCCACTCCAGTATTGTTGCCTGGAGAATTCCATGGACAGAGAAGTCTACCTAGTGCTGCTGCTGCTAAGTCGCTTCAGTCATGTCCGACTCTGTGCGACCCCATAGATGGCAGCCCACCAGGCTCCGCCGTCCCCGGGATTCTCCAGGCAAGAATACTGGAGTGGATTGCCATTTCCTTCTCCAGTGCATGAAAGGGAAAAGTGAAAGTGAAGTCGCTCAGTCGTGTCCGACTCTTAGCGACCCCATGGACTGTAGCCTACCAGGCTCCTCTGTCCATGGGATTTTCCAGGCAAGAGTACTGGAGTGGGGTGCCATTGCCTTCTCCGGTCTACCTACTAGATGCCTGCAATTTCTCCCCAGTCACAACAATAAAAAATGTCTCCAGACTTTTCTAAGTGTCCCCTGAAGTGGAAGGAAGGGGTAAATTGTCCCCAGTTAAGAACCACACCATTAATGGGCTTTTGTGGGTTGGGGGTGGTGAGAGATGCCAGTGTTAACTATGGCAAGTCACATGACAATTTTCAACCAACTGCAGCCTGTTGGCATGTCAAGGTGGTAGCTGTCTCCATTACCAAGGAGTACTCATTGTTTCTTCATGCTGGTAATGGAACTAGAAAGAGACCAAATTCTTAGACTTCAGTGATTTGTGGCTACAGGATTATTACAAGCCTATTCCCTTTTATGAGCTGGATTAAACTGTTCAAAGTCATGAGGTGTCTAGTGGTCTTCCCAGTGAAACCAAGGCAGGGCAGATCAAGAACTCATAACCTTCATTTCTCACGTTGTTAGTCAACCACAACAAAAGCAAAGCACTATTCAGTTGGATGACAAGTGACAACACATCAGACTTCAGCTCCATCTCCTCTATGAGTGTGTCAGAAAGCAGTGATTTGGGCTTCCCTCCAGCCCATGAATGATGAGGGTGGTGAGCACTATGACACTCAGGAGAGTACAACGATCACACACCCAAATGATACTGTCAACTGACACATTTTGGAAAAATGCTTTATGCTTTAAATCAAAAAATAAATGTTAGTTAAAGAAATTGGCATTTATCTTTGACAGTCTCTCTCTCTCTCCCTCTCTCTCTCTCTCACCTACCCATACACAAACAGAATTCCTCATGGCATATTTTAACTTAGGATTTGGAGTCTACTCTACTCAATAAAGAATCTGGCCTTGGGTCCTAAATCACTGGTATTCATGATCTAGAAGTTATCCTGTTATCATTACTCATAAAACTGATTAAAAACACTTTAATGACTAAAAAAAAAAACACTTTTCTAAAATTCTACTTCACTCCTTATGAAATGCAAAACATATTTTTTCAATGGAGAGAGGTCCCCTTCTTATGTATCTATTGGATGCTTCTTAGATCTTAATTCTTCTAGCACCAGAGTATAATATTCCTGGCTAATAACAGCAAGATCTTACATTTTTATAATGCTGCTCCCTATAGCACTTAGCACTTTCCCACATATTATCTCAATTAATTTTTACAAATACAATCATCTTCATTTGACAACTGAGAAAACTGAAACTTAAGGTTTTTTTCAAGATCATCTTGGGAGGGAAGGAATGGAGAAGATTAAACACTGCTCCTCTGATTTACAACAAACAAACAAACAAGACAGCTTTAACTTTTGAATTTTTGCATTTGTCGGAATATAAAAGAAACAAACTGGTTGCTGAAACTGTTCAGTGCTGTAAGTTTAGATGTTTGCATCTGAATGGTGGAAGACGAAATGTTTAAAAAAGAAATGGTAAACTGTACTGTGACATGTTAGACTGGTTCTTCAAGAAGGAAATAATACTTGGTGGATTATATTCTTTGAGTAGTGCAGTACCAGGTGTCAAGTATAATTGCAAGGCAATTGCAGTCTCTGGACATATCACACATGTGTTCCTCTTACTCCTTCCTTCACAAATTTACTCAGGTTAAATCAGAGAAAGATGAACATCAAGCGTTGCTCTGCAATTAAAGGAAAATCATAAAAAGACAAGAGAAGACATGTTACATGGCTAGGGGAGGAATCCATTTTCATTATTGTATTTTGGTGATGATAGGAGGGCTTGTGGGAAATTTATACCATGTCATCTTTAGGTACTTTTTTTTTGTTTCTAAGCACCAGATCCTTTTTCCTCTCAAGCCAACTGCCTTTTCAAGCCATTGCCTTCTTAGCAGCAAGCCCAGGTCAGTTCCCCACTTACCACCCCAGCTCCCCACCCCCAACTGCCTGACCTATGGCCAGTGTTCTTATTTTAGGGTGGTATTGACAGTGGGAGTAAAACATGAAAAATTGCTTCCTAGTTCAGCATATAGGGAAGAATGAGCCACCAACGTGTCATGGTCTTGCACTCCTCCTAGGAACTAATTTACCCTGAAATATGTTTTCATGTTCAGTGGCTTATGGGAAAATTGAGGCTCCTAATATAAGCCAGCCTCCCTAAGGTGATGTGAATAACTCATAACAAAACAATTTTGACTCAGCCAGTGTTCAGCAGATAGTTATAAAAACTAGGGCCCGGGTGATGGGCACTGTATAAACCTGAAGCCGAATAGATTAAGGAATTAAAGACTTCAGAGCTTATCAGCTGCTCCCCCTGTAACAATGTGTGGTCCTGCCAAACAGTGTTGTCCATGCTTGTCATCCTTTTGCAGTCACTGTGCACCAATTATCTCCGCACATTTATCCTCATTATCTCTGATTATAATAATGAGGATCTACATTTTCGTGGAGCCTTAGGTTACTTCCTGATACCGAGAGGACAAACATTAACTCTTTCAAGTATTTAGGGTGTCATTAAGGATACAGAATGCTAAATGACATCTACTTGGAAAAAATAATCTACTTCTTTTAGTGCTTGGCACAAAACCATGAGTTCCGTTCAGATGACGACATGATAACCATGTCACATAAAATAGTGATATGAATAGTAATCCTAATCTGTGTGTTAAGTTGCAGTGAAAAACTAGTCCTGATATTTATGGACCTCTCTTGGGTGCAGCTAAGATTTTAATTTCTCCTGAAGAGTTTTTGCAGCACAGTCAGAGCCAAGATAAAACTTTGATTTTTTTTGTACTTTGTTCCATGGCTCTTACTAAACAGTAAGGTCTTGGGCCTCATAAGTCTGAGTCTCTTGAATCTGATAGCACCAGCAAACACATTTTGAAGAACTCCAAGACTTTCATGAAGCCTTACAAGAGAAGTAAAGTCTCTAGAATTTATAGGCTATTTGGAGACCATAGAGATGTCATATTACTGATCTAGGAACCAGCTACTCCTCGGTGAAAATTATTAAACAAAGAGTTGAAACAACAGACCTGTCTTTCCAGCAGCATCACTTGCCTTTCCTAAACAGTCCAGCTTCTGTCTCAGTATTCATGGGAGTTCCAACATCTACAGAAACTCAGCTTACATCATGGAACATTCATGTTCAAAATGTTTTTCATCATGCCCAATCCTGTAAACATAGCAGATGTTGTTCCAATTTGTCTAGGAAACTCCTTGAGAGACTGTGTTTTTGCTCATTATAATGATTTTATTTTAGACCCTGACATTTTGGCATATACACCATCACTATAGTGTTTGACTATCATTGAACCAGTACCACTCTTGTCCTGAAAGGGGACATGTGTTCATTTGCTCTCAGATTTGATGTTTGTATACCAATTGATGAAATATAAATAACAGGATGAGAATGTTTAGCTTTTCAATTCAGTTTCTGGCCATGATGTTAATATAAAGGCTTATATTCCCATTGTATAAATAAAAAGAAAGAAGGAAGTTTCTTCAAAACAATGTTCTTCTCATAGGTTAGTAGGTTTTTTTTACATTATTATTGCAGTGTAAACTTTACATTATTATTGCAGGGTATTTCTTCTGAGACCATCTCACATTTTGAATTGAGACACTTACCTGTCTTATGTACAGTAATAATGTCCAAAGCAACCCTCCTTCTCTTTAATTTTTTAATAGTGTCATTTTTAAATGTAAATTATCTGGTTGTGTAGTTGCATCAATCACAGGTCCAAGAAAATGGAATTCATTAAAAATTGTGCATAACATTGTGGTCTAATGTCTTTAGAAATGAAAGAATTTTCAATAAAAGCCCAGTTTTTCATTATCATGTAGCTTTGAGCTATTCTTTCTCACAGTTTTAACCTCTGTACCCTTGCCAAAAAGAAAAAAAAAAAAGGAGCCAGAAGAAACAAATACTTTAAAAGTTGAGCCTATCATTGAAGTATGGGCATTCGTGGTGACTCAGATGGTAAAGAATCTGCATGCCAACATAGGAGACCAGGGTTCGATCCCTGGGTCAGGAAGATCCCCTGGAAAAGGGAATGGCAACCCACTCCAGTATTCTTGCCTGGAGAATTCCATGGACAGAGGAGACCGGCAGGCTACAGTCCGTGGGGTCGCAAAGAGTCCGAAACAACTGAGTGAATATCACTTTCACTTTCTCTATCATCAAAGTTGTTTCTAATTTTTTTTTATCTTACCTTATTGTAACAACTGAAATGGGACTCCAGAGAGCTTTACATTCCTGAAACAGCTTCTTAATAGATTTTAAGAGAGACACCAGATAATCTGAAGAATCCTTGACAAATACTGTTAAAGGAAAAACATTCCACGAAATATATCATACACTGAATCTAGAGACATCCATGTGAACAATTACAGTTCTATTTTGAAGCTTGTTCAGGTAGAAACCTTCTCACAGAGAGCTGCACTTCCAAAAATATCTCTTTCCCCCCATCCCCACTTCTACCCATGTTACATCCATCAAAGCCTCAGCGAACAAGCTCCCTTGAAGCTTTCTTCCCGGGTATCCTGGTGTTACCCTTGTACCTGTCTTCACAGGTCATCTGTGGAAGCTCTTTTTGCAACATGGTTGGGTTTCCCAAGTGAACGTGAAAGTCACTCAGTCGTGTCCAACTAATTGTGACCCCATGAACTGTAGTCCATGGAATTCTCCTGGTCAGAATACTGGAGTGGGTAGCCTTTCCCTTCTCCAGTGGATCTTCCCCACCCAGGAATCAAACCATAATCTCCTGCATTGTAGGCAGATTCTTTACCAACTGAGCTATTAGGGAAGCCTGGGTTACCCAGGGTTTCTAAAAAACAGGGTCAATGACTCAGGAATTCATAAACCTCTTTTGTTTACATCTCTGCAAGATTTCCTGCCCAGAGCGCCATGCTTTAGACAGCCCCACAGATCACATAAATCAGTTTTTAAAAACACAAGGTGCCTCTGTCACTTAGAATTTAGTGTTCAATTATGGTAACATTCAAATCATAACCTGAAACAGTCATGCTTATAACCGATACCATTCAAGTCCTAGGAAAACTCTTCTGCTCATCTCTCTGTATCCTAGAAACAGTAACGTACTATAACCAAATCCCACAAAGGTTCTGGACTATATACCTGTTGACACTGAAGATGGGCACAGCTATGAAGGTCAGAGGAGGGTTTAGGCAAAAAAAAAAAAAATAAGACAATTAACTTGTTAAATTCTTCCTCTCAGCATGGATGCAATGATTCCTACAAATTAAATCATTGTTTCCCAATGACGAACATTTTTTTCCTTGATCTTCTTTGTGTTCCAGTACATTGGATATACTCATGGATTGCGACAATATTCAAAACAATTGGACTGAGCTGAGGAATATTTTGCAATATTAAAAAAATTCATTTTCCCCTTGAATGTGTACTTCTATGTGTAATATCAAGAAATATGATAGCATTTCTTTTTGTTGGCAACTACTTGGATGATGAATGACATAATTGCCAATACTTATATAGAAGTATTTACTGAGACTGAACAACATATTAAAATATATTTAAATTACAGTGTCCTCTAAGTTATACATACTTAAAATGTGATATTTACTAATAATTTTATAGTTTCACTTTTAAATTAAATTGACAATTGTGAATATTGTTTTATAAAGCTACATAAAAACAGTAACCTAATCCAAAATTCTCACTTCATCTTTTATGAAGGTGAAATCTCAAGGTTCAGTTCAGTTCAGTCACTCAGTCGTGTATGACTCTTTGCAACCCCATGGACTGCAGCACGGCAGGCTTCCCTGTCCATCTCCAACTCCCGGAGCAGGCTCAAACTCATGTCCATCAAGTCAGTGGTGGCATCCAACCATCTCATCCTCGATTGTCCCCTTCTCCTCCTGCCTTCAATCTTTCCCAGCTTTAGAGTCTTTTCTAATGAGTCGGTTCTTCATATCAGGTGGCCAGAGTATTGGCGTTTCAGCTTCAGCATCAGTCCTTCCAATGAATATTCAGGATTGATTCCCTTTCAGACTGACTTGTTTAATCTCCTTGCTGTCCTAGGGACACTCAGAAGCCTTCTTCAACACCACGGTTCAAAAGCACTCATTCTTCAGTGCTCAGCTTTCTTTATGGTCCAATTCTCACAGCCATACATGACTACTAGAAAAACAATAGCTTTGACTAGAAAGACCTTTGTTGGCAAAGTAATGTCTCTGCTTTTTAATATGCTGTCTAGGTTGGTCATAGCTTTTCTTCCAAGGAGTAAGTGTCTGAATTTCATGGCTGCAGTCATCATCTGCAGTGATTTGGGAGCCCAAGAAAATAAAGTCTCTCACTGTTTCCATTCTTTCCCCAGCTATTTGCCATGAAGTGGTGGGACTAGATGCCATGATCTTTGTCTTTTGAATGTTGAGTTTCAAGCCAGCTTTTTCACTCTCCTCTTTCATTTTTATCAAGAGGTTCTTCAGTTCCTCTTCACTTTCTGCCATAAGGGTGATGTAATCTGTATATCTGAGGTTATTGATCTCTCTCCTGGCAATCTTGATTCCAGCTTGTGCTTCATCCAGCCTGGCATTTTGCATGATGTACTCTGCATATAAGTTAAATAAGCAGGCTGACAATATGTAGCCTTGATGTAATCCTTTCCCAATTTGGAACCAGTCCATTGGACCATGTCCAGTTCTAACTGTTGCTTCTTGGTCTGCAAATAGATTTCTCAGGAGGCAAGTAAGGTGGTCTTGTATTTCCATCTCTTTAAGAATTTTCCACAATTTGCTGTGATCCACACAGTCAGAGGCTTTAGCATAGTCAATGAAGCAGAATTAGATGTTCTTTTGGAAATCTCTTGCTTTTTCTATAATCCAACAGATGTTGACAATTTGATCTCTGGTTTCTCTGCCTTTTGTAAATCCAGCTTGAACATTTGGAAGTTCTCAGTTCATGTACTATTGAAGCCTAGCTTGGAGAATTTGGAGCATTACTTTCCTAGCATGTGAGATGAGTGCAGTTGTGCAGTAGTTTGAATATTCTTTGGCATTGCCTTTCTTTGGGACTGGAATGAAAACTGACCTTTTCCAGTCCTGTGGCCACTGCTGAGTTTTCCAAATTTGCTGGCATATTGAGTGCAGCACTTTCACAGCATCATCTTTTAGGATTTGAAATAGCTGTTATAATTCTGTCACTTCCATTAGCTTTGTCATAGCAATGCTTTCTAAAGTCCACTTGACTTTCCACTCCAGGATATCTGGCTCTAGGTGAGTGATCACACCATCATGGTTATCTTGGTAATTAAGATCTTTTTTATATAGTTCTTCTGTGTATTCTTGCCACCTCTTCTTAATATCTTCTGCTTCTGTTAGGTCCATACCATTTCTGTCCTTTATTGTGCCCATGTTTGCATGAAATGTTCCCTTGGTATCTCTAAATTTCTTGGTAGGAAGATAGAAACGTGAAAGTGTTAGTCACTCAGTCATGTCCAGCTCTTTGCGACCTCATGGACTATAGCTCGCCAGGCTCCTCTGCCCATGGGATTCTCCAGGTTAGAATACTGGAGTGGTCAGCCATTCCCTTCTCCCAGGGATCCTCCTGACCCAGGGATCAAACCTGTGTCTCCTGCATTGCAGGTGGATTCTTTACTGTCTGAGCCACCCAGTTAAATGGGAAGATAGAACACATTTTATTTATCAATTTGTCAATTTACTTGTGATTCCCAGGCCACACAAATGTTAGAGGTAAGGCTGTTCTTTGCCTTTAATCAAGAATTCTCAATTTCGTGTTCAGCTCTATGTTACCCAGATGACTTCTGACCAGACTTCTCTCTCTTCACTGCTATTCTGGAGTTTTCTTCAGAATTCTTGGAAGGACATAAAGATGGACCATAGCAATAACGCTTCTCCAGCCTTCACCCAGGACTTTATCTTCCATGTCCTTCTCTTTCTTCTAGCATTCATAAATTCATAAGACATGAGCTCAATGCTTAGGGAAATGAAAGCTATGAAATTCTCACCAGAATTCTGGGGAAACCTACTCCCAAATTTATCCTACGATATGTGTCCAAATGAAAAGTTTCCTTCTTGCCCTTCATGTTTGACTTTATGACCATTCTAAAGCTATAAACGGTTTCTTATCAGGTACGTAATACATATTCTGTGAACAAAGCAAATGTTTTCTGAAGAGTGAGTCATTCTCTTAAAAAAATTAAAAAAAATAAAAATTACTCATGTGGGCTACAATTATTTGGTGAAAGTTTCTGGAACATTACTTTTTAACACTCCTCATATTTTTAGATCTTTACTTTAAGGTCTAAATTTAAGTTAAACAGCCCTTTGAACTTTATTTAGAATAAACCTCTCTTCTATCACTATTTTAGGAATGCCAGGATCTAGCTTGGGGAGGATGCTATTTCACCAGTCCATGCTCTAAAGTCTGTAGGGATCTGTTTCTCAAGATGCATCATACACGTGTGAGTTGCTATTAATAATAATTTGTCATGATTAGGAAAAAAAATAGGTAGTCCTTTGACTGTCAGGTTGTTATCCTAATGAAAAGCTGTCAAGATAATTTTGTTTTACTCTGAAATGTCTCCATCAATTAACTTCAGCTGATTGTCAGGACATTAACCTTGGTTTGCCTTTCAGATCTGCTGTTCCCAGAATGTGTAAATAAAGATAGGGTATCAAATATCTCACTGTTTGAAGTTGATTTGTTGGACTTTTTCCAAGCTATGTAAATAAAAATCTATTGTCCTAATCATTTAAGTATTTTTCCTGGGATTAAGAACATATACCTGAAAGTGCCAAATGAACTCTAAATCTTATGGCAGGTGCAGGTCTTATTCAGGTTTTTTAATGTCCATAGAACTACTACTCTAATATCATATGAAGTTGTAAGATAATTGACCATCAAGTGACATCCATTGTTATGATCAGTGCTGGAAGTGACACATATGGGATCTCCTTGACAATACTGGTAATCGCAGTCTCCCCAGGAAGGTCATATGTGATGGTTCACATAAGTGAGGCAGGTTCAGACAACAGGAGATGGCAGACTATATCAACTTTTTAATGGACCCAAGAGAACAAAGTTTACAAAGATAAAGAGAGCAAACTAGAGGTTACCGTTAATGGAGGGCAAATATCTCACGGAGGTGGGGGGGAACGTGGGAGGTACAAACCATTGGAAGTAAGACAGGCTTAAAGATATATTATACAACACAGGGTATATAGCCTATATTTTGTAATAACTGAAAATATAAAGTAACATTTTAAAGTTGCATTAAAAAATTTAAATTGTATTTTTAAAAGAGAACATAATTTAAGCTCTTGGTAATATCCTTGGAACACCCATCCCTACCCTACTTTTGTTCCTAAATCCCCTTCTCATAAATCTCCGTTCCTTCATAGGAGCCAGAATATATTGGGGGTGTTAATACAGAGAATAATGATTCACAGATTTCTTCCCACAAAGCTAAATTCTTAGTACTTGAATTGCATTTGGGAAAAAGACAGACATTGCATTGTAATTAAAGTTAAACTTCTTTACTTCTGTTCAGAAAACTTATACATTGATTAGTCTTCATGTACTTCCTCTTGAACTTAATTGCAAGCTCTTCATGACATGAATAATACCCAATATATAATTGTATCCCCAAAATATCCAGCTTAGTAGCAGATGTCCAATAATTGTTTGTTGATTGAGAGAATAAATGAATTGACTTCTGTTTATGAAGGGTTTCCCCAGTGGCTCAGCTGTAAAGAATTTGCTTGCAATGCAGGAGCTGCCAGGAGAACCCAGTTTTGATCCCCGGGTTGGGAAGGTCCCCTGGAGGAGGGAGGGCATGTCAACTCACTCCAGTATCTTGCCTGAAGAATCCCATGGCCAGAGAAGCCTAGTGCGCTACAGTTCATAGGGTTGTAAAGAGCTGGACATGACCAAAACTTAGCACTCACTGTTTATGATAAAATATTTGGCCAAGTATCCAACTGAAACCAACTAAAATGACAGGAAAGTAATTTTTAAGCCTTCTTAGTTGCACTGAAGACCTTAGAAGATTATAGGAATTTTTCAGGCCCAATTCTTCCTGTAGGAGAAAAACATCGAAGTTTCTTCTTGTAGGAGAAAGCTACTTTCTCATGAGAGCATTTGCTAACCTGGCAAACTTAAACTTCAGGTTTCATGGCCTCATTGGTTCAGGAACATAAAAACATGCTAAGAACTGACAAGTGGGTAGTTGAACAGGAGACCTTCTTCTCATAAAGCTAGATCTCAGTTTAAATCTGAACCAGATGTAAACCATCTTTTCTTCCAATATGAGGACACTACAAAGAAAGTTACTTTGGTGCTGAACAAAAAATAGAGAATTTCCTGAGAAGTTATATATATGTATATAAGTTGGTTATTATGCAGCTTTTTAAACTATATTTAAAGTCACCAGGGAACTATAACAAATATACCCTATTAGTATGAGATGTCAAGGGCAGGGAAGGCTATGTGTAGGGAAAGATTGGAGTATTGGGAACTCTATTTCACACTCAGTTTTGCTGTAAACCTAAGAATTCTCTAAAAAATAAAGCCTATTATATTTTAAAAGCTAACAAGATGAGTCCTCAAAAACCTGAAACTAATGTTTTATTTTAAAAGAGTTCTAGAATGGGACTTCCCTGGAGGTCCAGTGGTTAAGACTCCATGCTTCCATTGTAAGGAGCACAGGTTCAATCCCTGGTCAGGGAACTAAGATCTCACATGGTGCAGCCAATGGTGGGGATGAGGAGAGGGGCTGGGGAGAAAAGGGTTCCAGACTGCTGATGCTCCATGCTTTACAAGCAAATGAAAGTCTTCAGTGAAAAAGTGCACCTTCATTCTACAGTTCAAAAGTTCCCAAAACACTTTTATGAGGATTATACACAGAGTCAAAAATCAGAAATACTCAAGGAAACAAAACTTCATGAGTAAAATCCAGCAGGAATTAAGCCTTTAAAATGTCAAATATTAAAATAGTATTGCTCACAATTTAAAATAAGTCAAATACATGCTTAAAAATAGTTTTAAGAAATATGAAATTATGGTGTAAGAGATTTGAATGGCAATGAAATATTACTTTTAGAAATGATAAATATAATAATTGCAATACAAAACCCTCTCTATGGATTTATCAGCAGATTAGATGCATCTGAACAAAGATATTGTAAACTGGAAAGCAGACCAAAGGAAATGCTTCAAAATTCAGCACAGGAAAAAAGAGTGAGAGAGAGACAGAGATGAAAAGCAGCAAAGAGACAGAGAAGATAGAGTAAGAAAGTGTAACATATGTTTAAGTAAAGTTCCAGAAAGAGGAAGAAGGAAGAAACTGAAGCAAGAGTGAAGAGAAAATCTTCCACAACTGATAGAAGACATTGATTTATAGATTTAGGAACTTTAAAAACTCCCAAACAGGAAAAATTAAAAAAAAAAAAAAAGCAACTCATATCTAGTCATATCATAGAGAAACTGCCAAACAAAGGCCACTGGGAGATTTAAGGCAATCAGGGAGAAAAAGATGATTACCATCAAAGGAACATTTAGACTAATAGCCACAATGGTAGTCATAGGAAGCCCACAGGATCAGAGCCCACATAACGGAGCCTGCCATTTTGTCTTTAGCCTTATTTCAGAATATTTTCCTCATTGTCTTTATTCCAGTCAATCTGGGTTCCCACTGTCCTTGAATGCACCAGAATTGCTGCTGCCTCAGAGCATACTTCCCTGGTGACTCAAATGGTAAAGAATCTGCCTGCAATGCAGGAAACCCAGGTTCGATCTGTAGGTAGGGAAGATCTGGAGTAGGAAATGGCAACCCACTCCAGTATCCTTGTCTGGGGAATTCCATGGACAGAGGAGCCTGGCGGGCTACAGTCCAGGGGTTGCAAAGAGTCTGACAGGACTGAGTGACTAATACTTCCACTTTCAGAGCGTTTAAAAGTTATGCCCACTCTACTTAGAATTCTGTTTCTTCAGAAATACTCATGACTCTCTCCCTCATCTCCTTCAGGTCATTACTCAAAAGGTTTTCAATGAGACCTGATCGAGAAAAGGTATTCAGGAGGACAACTTCTAATCAACAAGTAATGTTATATTCCTCTTATTACTTAGGTGTTTGATTTATAATCATTCTTTAAAACTATTACATATAGTTTGTATACCTCTTGGTGTATTTCAACACTTCTAAAATTTAAAAAAATTAAATAAATGAATGAACTAACAAAAAATGAGCAATGATTGTTGACTGGAAATCATCTTTTCCAGACATCTCTTACCTTGGGATTCATATGACATTGCTGCTCACTTTTGGGGAAAGTTACTTGAGCCAGATGCCATCCCTATTGAAACTGCATATCCTATGTATTGCTTTTGAAATTTTTTTATTTTTTTTTTTTTTTTTTTTTTTTTTTATTTTAGTTGGTGTAATTTACTTTACAAACAGTAGTTTTTGCCAAAATGAATCAGCCATGGATAAATCAAATGTGCTCCCCCTCCCAAACCCTCCTCCCCACCTCCCTCCCCTCCCCATCCCTCAGTGTCATCCCAACGCTCCATCCCTGAGCATCCGTCCCATGCATAGAACATGGAATGGTGTTCTGCTTCACATATGACAATATACATGTTTCAATGTTATTGTCCCAGAACGTCCAACCCTCACCTTCTCCCTCAGAGTCCACAGGACTGTTCTATGCATCTGTGTCTCTTATTCTGTCTCACATATAGGGTTACCATTACCATCTTTCAAATTCCATATACATGCATTAGTATACTGTATTGGTGCTTTTCTTTCTGGCTCACTTCACTCTGTATAATGGGGAAGTTTTCATCCATCTCAATAGAACGGATTCAAATGTATTCTTTTTAATGGCTGAGTAATATTCCATTGTGTATATGTACCACAGCTTCCTTATCCATTCGTCTGCCGATGACTATCTAGGTTGCTATGTTGCTATTGTAAAAGAATATGAAATTTTTTTTTTAAAAAATAACAATAGCCATTCTTAGAATCTCATTCAATAACATTTTTAAACAATTATTTTTTTTTCCTTTTTAAAAGCTTATCTTCAAAGCTCCTGCTAAAGCTTTGGATTTTGTTTGCTTTTTTGTTCCTAAGCCAGGCAATCTGTATAAAACTGTATTTTATTTGAAAGTTCCACACTGTTGTCAGAACCTAGCTGCCTGCCCACTGTTTGTAGCATGATATTGGTATAGCTGAGGATTAGCCAACTAAATTAATAGTTATAATTATTTATGTTGTATTTAATTCCTGCTCCTTTCCCAAGCTTGTGGACAAGCTTTAGACTTCTCTTATGTCCCTTGCATTGGCAGGAGGGTTCTTTACCTCTAGTGCCACTTGGGAAGCCAGAACTAAATCTGCCTATGGTTAAATCCTACCTTTGTCATTTACTAACTGTATAGCCTGGAGGAATTCTGTTAATATCTCTGAACCTCTGTTCCTTTAATTTTGTAAGGTAGATATAAAGATTTGAAATAAGATAAGGTAAGATACTTCTCACCCGTATCTGATGCGCATTAGACATTCACTAAACGGAAAGAGTAACTATATCAGAATTGAACTTAACTAAACAGAACACATTGATTTGGCTGATTCAGAGCCGAAGAACATGAGAATGGGAGTAAAAGAGTCTATGAAGAAGACTAGAATCCAACTCTTTCTACAAATGCTTTCTTCAAAATCTAAGTAGGATTTAGGTCCTTAGCCACCTTTTGTAGATGGTAAGTGATGCCTGCCATCACAAGCATACAGGAGCTAAGATAGGAATGCAGAGTTCTCAAGAGACCATCAAGCAAACAGCCTTTCAAATAAGGCTCAATGCCTCTAGGGACGTCTAGCTTTACTCAGCGCCCTTCTGAAATGCTTTAGGTGTTATCTTGGTTCCAACTCGCACCTGTTACTTTGCAGAACAATGGTGGTAATACTTTTAATTAGGGCCCTATTTACCAAGCATAGAGATGTCAACAAAACTGAAATTTCACAGGTTGCATGGCTTTTTCCTTGTCTCTCTGAAATCCTTCCTGTCTAAAAATTGAACTGTCACTCCTGGAAAAAACATTGGTTAAAAATGGAATTTCACTGGAAAATTCCACTGCTTTAATGTTCAGTTCAGTTCAGTTCAGTCGCTCAGTCGTGTCTGACTCTTTGCGACCCTATGAATTGCAGCACGCCAGGCTTCCCTGTCCATCACCAGCTTCCGGAGTTTACCCAAACCCATGTCCATTGAGTCGGTGATGCCATCCAACCATCTCATCCTCTGTCGTCCCCTTTCCTCCTGCCCCCAATCCTTCCCAGCATTAGGGTCTTTTCCAATGAGTCAACTCTTCGCATGAGGTGGCCAAAGTACTGGAGTTTCAGCTTCAACATCAGTCCTTCCAATGCTGTAAAGAGCAATATTGCATAGGAACCTGGCATGTTACGTCCACGAATCAAGGCAAATTGGAAGTGGTCAAACAGGAGATGGCAAGAGTGAACGTTGACATTCTAGGAATCAGTGAACTAAGATGGACTGGAATGGGTGAATTTTACTCAGATGATCATTATATCTACTACTATGGGCAGGAATCCCTCAGAAGAAATGGAGTAGACATCATGGTCAACAAAAGAGTCCAAGTACTTGGATGCAATCTCAAAAACGACAGAATGAAATCTGTTCTTTTCCAAGGCAAACCATTCAATATCACGGTAATCCAAGTCTATGCCCCAAACAGTAACGCTGAAGAAGCTGAACTTGAACGATTCTATGAAGACCTACAAGATCTTTTAGAACTAACAACCAAAAAATATGTCCTTTTCATTACAGGGGACTGGAATGCAAAAGTAGGAAGTCAGGAAACACCTGGCGTAACAGGCAAATTTGGCCTTGGAGTACAGAATGAAGCAGGGCAAAGGCTAATAGAGTTGTGCCAAGAGAACACACTGGTCATAGCAAACACCCTCTTCCAGCAACACAAGAGAAGACTCTACACGTGGATATCACCAGATGGTCAACACTAAAATCAGACTGATTGTATTCTTTGCAGCCAAAGATGGAGAAGCTCTATACAATCAGCAAAAACAAGACTGGGAGCTGACTGTGGCTCAGATCATGAACTTCTTATTGCCAAATTCAGACTTAAATTGAAGAAAGTAGGGAAAACCACTAGACCATTCAGGTATGACCTAAATCAAATCCCTTATGATTATACAGTGGAAGTGACAAATAGATTTAAGGGACTAGATCTGATAGACAGAGCGCCTGATGAACTATGGACAGAGGTTCATGACATTGTATAGGAGACAGGGATCAAGACCATCCCCATGGAAAAGAAATGCAAAAAAGCAAAATGGCTGTCTGAGGAGGCCTTATAAATAGCTGTGAAAAGAAGAGAAGCAAAAAGCAAAGGAGAAAAGGAAAGATATTCCCATCTGAATGCAGAGTTCCAAAGAATAGCAAGGAGAGATAAGAAAGTTTTACTCAGCGATCATTGCAAAGAAATAGAGGAAAACAACAGAATGGGAAAGACTAGAGATCTCTTCAAGAAAATTAGAGATACCAAGGGAAAATTTCATGCAAAGATGGGCTCGATAAAGGACAGAAATGGTACAGACCTAACAGAAGCAGAAGACATTAAGAAGAGGTGGCAAAAATACACAGAAGAATTGTACAAAAAAGATCTTCAGGACCCAGATAATCACGATGGTGTGAACACTCACCTAGAGCCAGACATCCTGGAATGTGAAGTCAAGTGGGCCTTAGAAAGCATCACTATGAGCAAAGGTAGTGGAGGTGATGGAATTCCAGTTGAGCTATTTCAAATCCTGAAAGATGATGCTGTGAAAGTGCTGCACTCAATAGACCAGCAAATTTGGAAAACTCAGCAGTGGCCACAGGACTGGAAAAGGTCAGTTTTCATTCCAATCCCAAAGAAAGGCAATGCCAAAGAATGCTTTAATGTTGGCCATGACTAAATATTGTTCCATATTTGGAGCATTCTCAAATCACTCAATTTAAGAAACTAATAAATCTATTAACCAATTAATTGATATTAATTACCCAGTAATGGACCATTCATTGTGTATGCTGGTGGGGAGGGCAATGTAGGGTCTCTAAAACAAACAGAAGTCCTAGGAAACAATTTAGATCAGTTGAAAATACAGTAGGAATTCGGTGAAGAAACTGATAGAGCAATCTGGGTTAAATTGAACAGGTTGCTTGGAGGAGATTGGACTCTATCTGGCTCCTAAGATAGAAATAAATTACAGGTAAATGAAAAGAAAAAAAGTAGCTAAAATACATGAGAATTTATAAAATAGGAGCAAGTATAGCATGTATATAAATTGCAAACAAGTGTCTCCTGAATTACCATAGAAGGAATATGGGGGGAGTAGTGGAGAAAAATATAGTAGGTACAGCAGGGCTGAATGGCTTTCAAGAAAGTGACTCAGTATCTAAATCTAAAAATATCCAAATGGAAACAAAATTAAAATGATTAATTAATTTCAAAATTAACATATAAATTAAAATATTAAATTAAAAAAAAACAAGTAGCTAAAATCTAAAATAACAATTATTTGCCCATCTTGTTTATGATGGCTTTCCCTAATAACTTTTCTTGCTTTCCGTAATTTCTCCAATGGCAATTTTTGTGTGAAGAGATTTAGCTTAAGTTCAGAATGCCAGAGGGGAGGTACTTAGCAACGTTGGATGGCCGTCTGGCCGGTCTTGCCCTGGGAATGTCTTGGTACTTGGTACTGCTTGGGAGGTGCTTCCCGCTGTTAAGATGATTGGCTCCTTCTCTTCAGTATTCACCTCCTCCCGTTGCGCTCTGTCTTCAAATTTCTCTTCATTTTGCATTTGTAGAATGATTTACTTCCCTCTTATTTGTCTCCTTCCACATCATGACCTTGGGGGCTTGTGTTTCATTCACAAACTGGTTGGTCAAGGTATTTGACCAAGCCCCAAACCATCTTCTCCCCTACGGATAAATGAAGCCAGTGCAATCAGTTATGGTTTAAATAGCCAGTATAAGGGAGCATGTAGATAGATACAGATCGATAACACATAGGTGATAGATAAAAAGAAGAAAGAGAAGAATGAAGGAAGGAGGGAAGGAGGAGTGGGAGGGAGGGAGGAAGGAAGGAAAAAGTTTTCTTGCCGCTAATTTCTCTCATCATTACCTTCCTTCTTAAATATAGAATTTGATTTTTCTCCCTTTCAGAAAATGTTAGTACTGACATACTAAACATAAATCATAAGCCTTTAAAAACAAGCCAAATAAATCTGCCCTGGAAACAGGTCTGTGAATTTGCAGCTGATTTACTTGAAATGGGGCAAAGGTCCATTTCACCATTACCCAGCACAAGATGGCATGAAGGAATTTAAGTGTGAAAAGCCTCTCAGGGTAAATCCCTGGGTCTTGTGATCCAAAGTCTGTAAAGTAAACAGAACTTCAACAGAAACATAGGCTCTTTTAGGCAGGCGTTGCTGAGGTCTCAATGGCAAGTATAACAAGGGAGTAGGTGGGTACTGAAGAGAAGGAGCACACATCTCTACACACAAAAATTGCTATTGGGGAGATTAAGAAGAGCAAGCTGAGTCTCATGAATAGACCACTGGAGTGAAGAGAAGAGCAAGTGGCAATGAGGCATGAGTGAGTGCAAGAGTTCAGAAGGAACAGGAAAGAGGAGCAAGGTCCTACCAAGAGAAGGCAAACTCCCTGGAATTTGAAGAAATCTTGGCGAGTACTTCAGAATTTCCATTGGATGGGAATAGGATTTTAAAGTAAGTCCAGTGTAACATTCGGAGAAGGAAATGGCATCCCACTCCAGTATTCTTGCCTGGTGAATCCCATGGACAGAGGAACCTGGTGGCTACAGTCCATGGGGTCACAAAGAGTCGGACACAACTGAGCAGCTAAGCATAACACAATGTAATATTCAGGGTTAAACAATCTCATTGGCCATACACTGAATAGCTACACACTTATCTTTGTCTACATTTACATCCTTATCCAAAGATAGACAGACAGTCTTTGTGTGTACATTCCCTGCTCTGAGGATTGAGATCATAGTTTTAAGAACTTGTCAAGAAATTTAAATTATTATACTAATAATCTCAGATCCATTTACCTTGCAACTTTATTTAGTTCTATGGTTCTAAAGGCCTATAGGTCACCTCTACCTCAGCAAATACACTTTCCCGTAATTCTCCACTCTTCTCCCATCCTCCTTTTTCCTTCCATTTTTCTGTCTCTTGTCATATCTCTCTTCCAGGTTCCTAATTAATAGACTGATGCCTATCTTTACTTTTTCTTTCCTTTTCCTTAACATTCCTCAAGCAAATCTTTGGGTGTTTCATTTATAATATATTCTGTGTGTGTTCTTGCTTTCAACTACTCTGATCACTAACAATTACAGGTTCTCATAAATTTTATTCTCAATTATTAAAATATCTTAACTAGTCTTACCATCTTGAGTCTCCCTTCTTCAACAACTGTCTTTGCTTCCAAACCGTCTGCATTGAGTTTGCACTTAGCTAAACTGGAAGCATATTTTCTTGATTGTTTTCTTTGCCTGGTCCTCATAGCTCAGTTGGTAAAGAATCCGCCTGAGATGCAGGAGACCCTAGTTCGATTCCTAGGTCCAGCAGATCCTCTGGAGAAGGGATATGCTTGGGCTTCCCTTGTGGCTCAGCTGGTGAAGAATCTGCCTGCAAAGAGGGAGACCTGGGTTCCATCCTGGGTTGGGAAGATCCCCTGGAGAAGGGAAAGGCTACCCACTCTGGTATTCTGGCCTGGAGAATTCCATGGACTAAGTCCACGGGGTTGCAAAGAGTTGGACATGATTGAGAGACTTTCACTTTCACCTTGCATAGTTCTGGGCTGGCAACAGAAGAAATTTCTGTAAGATTGGGAAGTGAAAGTGAAGCCACTTACATGATTTTCTAAAGGTTATTGTATGATATGAGGTACTTTATAGTTCATGTATGTTGTCACTGATCTGCTGGCTCACCTTTTGTTATAGGGAAGTATCCAGACCTCTAGCTGCTGCTGATTTCTTCCCCGGTTTCAGAGTCCTGACCCACGTGCATGTGAGGTTCCATGATGACATGTGTATGCGTCTTCCACATCAGTTATTGGGTTGGTCAGAAATTTTGTTCGGGTTTTCATATGATGTTACAGAAAAACCCAAACCAATGTTTTGGCTCACCCAATACGTTATCAGACTGGAGATGAGACAGGTGCAGATTCTAGTTTGTCTCATGGGTTCCAGTGTGTATTTTCTCTCCCCTCTTTCATGTCCAGCTGTTGTACTGACCTATAGTGATGTTACACTCATTTCCAGAAGCAGAGGTTATCCATGGGTTTTTCACCAGCTCCCACACTGTGTCAGTTCTAATTCCTGTAATAAATCCCTTCTTACTTATCTCTCAACATGGCCCTTCTCTCCTAGGTGATACAGCAGTTGGTAACAGAAGTAGTTCTAGGAAAACAGAACTTTATGGGTAGGTTCTCTAACTTTGTTCTGGCTTATCCGGAATTGTTCTCGATTTAATTAAGTTTAAAGACATTGACTAGTGCTGAAGAAGACACCATTGGTACATGGCATGCAATAGCAAATAACCATTCAAATGATCACTTATGGATACCTATAATTAAGTGCTAATAGAGAGTAAGTTTTTGAGACACCACATAGTTGCTTTCATAAAATATCTTAGTGAAAATAAGTATAATGGGATTATTGGTTGTTTTATGTATGGTGGAGAACTTGAGGGAAAAATTGATGAGTTCAAAGCTTTAAATTTCCAGATTAAAGTTCAAGTAAATGACCAGAAAGCATTTATGACTCCCCTGAAAGAAATCCTTATCTCCTATAGCTACAGGACAATGATTTCTGAAAAATAAACCCAGACTCTACTCCTGTGGATGGCTGTATTACTGTACAAATTGAATTCAAATCTCACAGGGTCTCGTGTTAAAATTAGAACATGGATTGGTAAGGAGTAAACCTAAAAAATTTGGGTTGGGACATATAAGCGGGTTCTATTGAAATAGAAAAGTTCTAAGTTTTGGTGAATAGAAGTCTAATTTGAATTACCACAATAGAGAGTTCCATTCTAGCAACCAATTCCCAGACCCTAGGCAGTTCACAAAACCGATGTCCCTTGAGACAAGGGGAAGTTGGGCCTCCTTGAGAAAGAACCTTACAACACAGCCTAAATTTTATACTATAAATCTTCCTCTAGCCTTCCTCAAAGGGACAAGCAGTTGTTTAGCAGACTGACAATATTTGGGAGATTGCTGATCACTTTCTGTGAAATGACCATAATTCACATAGACCCCAGTTCCCTTGTGGTCCCCTAGTTACAGTAGAAGCTTATGGTGGATAGATAATTAAGGGACTTTGGCTTGAATACATCCCAGCATTATTCCAGGGGATCACCAAATTCACTCTATGATTATTTTTCCAATTCTAGAAAGCACAGTTGTAACAGACATACTCAGCAGCCATCAAAATCCCTACAAGGGTTCTTTGGCTCATGGGATGAGGGCTATTATGACAGTAGATGGTAGGTAGATAGATAAATAGAAAGATAGATGATAGATTATAATAGACAGACAGACAGATGACTTCCCAGGTGGCTCAATGGTAAAGAATCTGCCTGCTGATGCAAGAAGATGTAGGAGACACAGGAGATCCCTGGGCCAGAAAGAACCCCTGGAGGAGGAAATGGCATCCCACTCCAATATTCTGACTGGGAGAATCCCATGCACAGAGGAACCTGTCAGACTATAGTTCATGGGGTCACAAAAGAGTAGGACATAACTGAGCTACTGAGCATGCATACACGCACAGATAGATAGATAATATAATAGTAATAAAGTGGAAGCGCTAGTACTGCCTCTACCTACCAGAACTGTATACTCAAAGCAGTACTGCATTGCAGGAGGGATTTGAGAGATTCATGCTACTATCAAAACTTTGAATGGTACACTGATAGTGATTTGTACCACATTCCCATTCAACTTATCTGTTTGGCCTGACAGATTTATTTGGCTGGCAGATAACAGACAGATCTTAAAGAAAGACAGTGGATTATCTTAAACTTAGGTATCCACTTCAATTACAGCTGTTTTTCCAGATGTGTTTTTTTTTGCTGGAGTAAATCAATACAAGTCTTGGCACCTGGTGTACAGTTATTGATCTGGTTAATACTTTATATCTCTATATCTTTTGGTCAAGACCAACAGAAGCAGTTTTCTTTCAGTTCACAGAGCTCATAATAGACCTTCACTTTCTTATCTTACGAAGTATTTCAGTTCTCCCACCCTGCATCATAATACTGTCTGCAAGGGACCTCCATTAAACAGGACATCACACTGGCTGTGATGTGTCATCATTACATCAATGATAATGTGCTGATAAGATCTGGTGAGCAGGAAGTAGCAATTACTAATGCACCTTAAGGCATGTGTGTACCAGTGGGTAGGTAATAAATTCCTCAAACATTCAGGGTCCTGCCACCTTGATGAAATTTATAAAGGCTTGGTAATCTGGGGTATGTCAAGACATTCCTTCCAAGGTGATAGACAAGCTGTGGCCTCTGGAATAGCCTGCACTAGGAAAGGAGGGTACAACACACAGTGAGTCTCTTTGGATTTTTGAGGGAACATATACCCAGTTTGGGTATATTCCACCAACCTGTCTACCGAGTAACCTAAAATCTTGCCAGCTTTGATTGGAGCCCTAAATAACAAAGCTCTGTAGCTTGCCCAGGATGCTGTACAAGCAGTTTTGTCACTTGAGTCCCATGACAAAGATTCAATGGTGCTTGATGTGCAGCTGGCATATAGGAATGCCACGTGGAATTTTTGCAGGCCCCTTCTCTGTAAGCTGGTCACAGTATCAACCCTTAGGGTTTTGTAGCAAGCTATCCCAACCTCTGTAGGAAACTCTTCCATTGAGAAACATCTTCTGGCTTGCTACAAACTTGACAATTGCTTTCTTTGAGCACTTAAAAATGTCAGCACACTCTCCCCCCCCTTTTTTTTTCCCCAAGAAGTCACTCTCCAGCTTATTCTTTCTCCAACAAAAGTAATGTATCATTTGTTCTTTTGGCTGCTTTTAAGATTTCTTTTGGTCTTTGATTTTTAGCTACTGGCTGCTGGTATGCCTAGGTTTTTGTCTTTGTTTTGTTTTCATTCTGCTAAGGTTTGGTGGAGCTTCTTTAAATCTGTAACTTAAGTTCTTTTGGCAATCTTTAAAAATGTTGGTCAATATTTTGCCCATTAAATCTCCAGCCTCATTTTCTATCTCCTCTTCTTCTCTAACATTTTACACAGATATTAGATCTTTTTTCGCTATGTACCATGTGTCTCTTACCCACTTCTCAGTATTTTTTATTCCTTTATTCTTTCTGTGCTTCAGTTTGGATATTGTATATTATTCTATCTTCCAGTTCACTAATCCTCTCTTTCACCATCTCATCTACTCTTATATTCATCTATTGAGTTCTTAATTTCACTTTATCATATGTTAGAATTTCTCTGGTTAAATTGTCTATCTCATCATTTGCTTTCTTGAATGTATTCACCTTTTCTAAAGTCTGTGTCTGGTGACTCCAAAATCTGGATCATCTATCTGTCAAATATTATGGCAATAATTTGAGGCTTTTTCTGAGGTCCTCTTGAGGGGGGGTTTCTTTTTTTTGCGGGGTAGAGTCAGATTATAAACAGATCACCTTATTCCACTCATAAATTGAGATGTTTCCGAGATGGGTTTTCATCTTTACAAAGGCTTGCCAACAGATACATGTATCTGTATAACTGAATCACTCTACTGTACACGTGAAACTAACCCAGCATTGTTAATCAACTTTATCCAATGCAAAGCGAGAAACTTCTTTTTAAAAGACTTACCTATTTCTGGGTCCACCCTTACTTCTGAGGTAGCCCTTCTAGGGAACTAACTGGAATACTAAGTTGTTAGCTAGGAGCTTTTCTTTCCTGCTGCCTTAATTCCTAACTTTTGTTTCCCCAACTTCATAAGGCAGTTTAAGCTCTTCCAATCTTTTCAGACTCTTCGCTGTCACTTTGTATTTACTTTCTCAGTGTTTTGGTACACAAATCTTATAAATTAGCAAGTACCTCAAGGAGAAGAATAGCATGGAATGTCAAGTTTAAGAATATAAAGCTAACCTCATTGTGCTTCTTTTTTTTGCTGAGAGTTTCAGCTGCCTTGTGTGCTCTCTGATACCCTCAAACCTTTTTTGTGTGGTGAAAGTGGATGTGGGGGGTCATGTGAAAATAGGTATGTTTATCCAGCTCTCCTGGTTGGTTGCTTTCTGTGACCAGTTTCACCTGCAGCAGTCTGCAGCACCATTACTGAAGCAGAAAATTCCCTCCTTGCTTTTTAAGAGAGTAATTTTTCTCATTCTACCATCAAAAATGCTTACTGTCTGCTTCATAGAAGTAGACGGACCTGGAAACACACATAATTACTGGTGGTGCAATGCTGGTTTTTTCATAACTTCTCATACGAAGGGCAGAACAAGCACTCACTGAGTATTTTTACATTTTTACATCAAGTGTCCTGGGCGATAAATGAACATTGCTGAGAGACCACCATGAGAATTTACATTTGCCTTTAACAACCTAATCTTTAAGCATTTTAAATCATCATTAATTTTAATGCTTGTAATTCTTGATTTTATATGCTACACTTGGTTTGGAAGAGGATAGATAATTGAAACCCACAGATAATCCAGTATCTCTTTTTGACTATTAGTTTTAAGCTTTTGTCTCCATAATGAAAAGTTTTACTATACATATTTTTCATGTTCCAGGGGATACACACACATAAGAAAATTAAACTCATCAGAAAATTTCTGAAGACAAAAGGAAAAGCAAAATTGGAAGAGCAGGGGTCCTAAAAAAATCTACAAATGAAAAAATTATCTCCAATGTGATGGGGGATTTTTTTAAAATGGCTTCTAAGTATCAGGCACTTAAGATATATTTTTTAATACTAATAACATCACTGTCAAGAAAATACTATATCCATTTACACCTTAGAAAACCAACATATTTAACTAGTGAATGATATTCCTAGATAACAAACAACTATTTCCAATTATTAATAGGAAGATTTCAACTTTTTTAAATTCCAGGTGAAAACAAAAAGTCAGAAAGAACATCTGCCAAAGTTTTGAGTAGACAGTCTTTGAGCTTTCAGTTATTTTTGCACTTATTTTTTCACTGCAACTTGAACTGAGATAATTTTACATTCTCATTCAGCTGGAAGAAATAACACTGAGATGTCTAATTCCCTTTACCTGTTTTCCTTCAATAGTATCATCTTGCAAAGCTATATTACAATATCAGAAGCAGGTTAAAAACATTGACACAAGCCATCAATTTTATTGCATTTCTCATTTATGTATGTGCTTAGTTTCTCAGCCGTGTCTGACTCTTTGCAACCCCATGGACTGTATATAAATTTAGTTCTATGCAATTTTATCACATGTGTAGGTTCATACATCCACCACCACAGTTAAGATACAGAAAAGGTGAGGATCCCTCCTGCGATTCTGTGATAACCACAACCATCTCCCTTCCACTCTCCTCAAATCCCTAATCCCTGGCAACCACTAATCTGTTCTTCATTCCTAAACTTTTGTCATTTCAAAAAAGTTACATAAATGAAATTCTATAGGATATAATCTTTTTGTACTGGCTTTTTTTTCACTCAGCATAATTTTCTGTAGATTCATCCTAGGTGTTACATGTCTCAATACCATTGGTTTATTACTTTTTTTTTTTTCAATGTGGATCATTTTTTAAGCCTTTTAAAATTTGTTACAATATTGCTTCTGTCTTATGTTTTGGTTTTTCGGCCATGAGGCATGTGGGATCTCAGCTCCCCAACCAGGGATTGAACCCACATCCCCTGCATTGTAAGACAAACCACTGGACCACCAGGGAAGTCCCATTCATTGCTCTTTAATGCTGAGTGGTATTCCATGGATTGGATTTACCATAGTGGTTTACCATTCACCCACTGAAGGACATCTGGGCAGCTTCTAGTTTTTGGCTTTTATGAATAAAACTACTATTGACATTCACTTACAGGTTTTTGTATGGCCATAAGTATTAATTTGGGGGATAAAGGTCTGATAGTGAATTTGCTAGGCCATTGCTTGGATGTGTGCTCAGTCATGTCTGACTCTTTGCAATCCCATGGATCGTCACTGTGAGGCTCCTCTGTCCATGGAATTTTCCAGGCAAGAATACTGGAGTGGATTGCCATTTCCTCCTCAAGGGATCTTCCCAACCCAGGGATCAATCTGCATCTCCTGCATTGGCAGGTAGCTTCTTTATCACTGAGTTACCTGGGAAGCCCTTGGTAGGCCATATGGTGGTGCATATTTAGTCTTTAAAGAAACTTCTAAACTGTTTTCCACAGTGGTTGTGCCATTTTACATCCCCAACAACAGCTATGTAGGACTTATTTAGTGTCTTCATATCCTCATCAACATTTGGCATTTTCGCTTTTTTATGGTAGTTATTCTGTTATGTTGCTATCTCATCAAGGTTTTAATTTAAGCATTTCCCCAAGGACTAATAATGTTGATTGTCCTTTCATGCTTTTTGCACTTGTTTTAATTCTCCTATTTAGCATGAAGATTTGCATTACTAGTGACTAGAAGAATAAACAAAAAGCTTAATTTTTAAAAATCCATCCTCACATCCTCTCTTCCAGAGACTATAGTTCCTCTTGACCAAATTTCTTATCCAAAATCAAGTAGACCATCACTAAGTATCCTTATTCAGAACTGTAGTTATTATAATGATACTGAAATGGATATTTATTTATACACTTCCTTTGGAAATCCTTTTAATATGAAAAAATTTCAAACACACAGGAAGTGAATAATAACAATTATTCCACTGTAACGATTCTCATGTAACAATTGCCCTCAGCTTCATTAATTACCACAATTTTGCCAATACTATTTCACCTGCCTTTGCAATTTTTATTACTTTTCAGAGCATTTTAAAGAAAATGCCTACGTCATATAACTTCATCCATGAATTAAATACCTTTCCTGATAAGGTGGACATGAGATTGTCTAAGCTGGAGGACATAACTTGATTGTGGAGCAAGGGTTCAAAATGCTCTTTTTCATATTATTGAAAAAAAAACAGGGCAGAACATAATCTATGAAGCAGGTATACTTCTTAGAATGTTTTATTGCATTACTTTTTAACACAATTACCCTTTTTCTGGACTGGACACCACTGTTTTATACATATAAGTAGATGGTTCATTTTGTGCTATAGTCAATAAAATAAAAAAGACCTTATTAAATGGAAGGCCATATGAGATAAATGGAAGCGCTACTTCCATGTATAGGAGAGTTGTTTCTCTGGCTTTAGGCCTTCATTTTTTTCCTTGCTGCCCTAAGAAATGACTTTCAAGTTGGTGCCTCAGTCAACTTTTGCAAACATGTTCTGCTGTCCTTGGAGTATTTCTGCTTCTCCATGATACTGCAGATGACAGTGAGGTCATTTCACAATTGCTTCTTTTCTGAAAAACGCAGCTGGCTCAGTCTGGTCAGCAATGTCTCATTGCTGCATTTCCCAAGCGACACAGCACTTCAACTGACCTCTTCGGAACAGACTGTATCTATGTCATGCCCTTCCACAAGAAAACCTCCATAATCAAATGACTACAATAGCCACTGAGTGGTATGCACCTTACTCTGAACCAGAATTGTTCTATCCCATATCCTTTCAACAACTCCAGCTCACTGAAACTTTCAAGTTCAGATTTTCTCAAACCAAACATAACTGATGGTTGATGTTCGTCTTCTAACCACTCCTTGCCAAAAATATCACATTGTTTGGGACAGAATTCCTTTTGATTTTGTATAGATCATAATATTCATAAATTACTTGATTTCCCTATTGTTTGTTTTTGTCTCATTTTTATTTTTGATTGTTAAGAATCACTTTGGCTCCTTTTTTCTAAACATGGTCACACATTTTATTGAGCAACTTGTGGTATATTTAAGGATGTGCTAAACAAAAGCAAGTATGTTCAAGATCCTTCTAAATAATCTCTCATGGTACACATATTTTTCCTTTATAGGAAAATAATTTTTGTTTACTCTTAATTGTGATTATTTGATTAAGCTATATCTCTCCACTCTTACTTACTGCTGTATCCTTGGAACCTAGCATACTTCTGGCTTATAGTTGGTGCTCTGTCAGCTGTCAACTTACCACCTTTCATCTTCAGCCCTACCCTTCACTGTCTGCTCCACAATAATGGAGATGGACCCTGCAAATAGTACATCTTAGCCAACTGGCACAGTGTTTTGTCAATAGAAGGTGCTGGAAGGACACTTGGAAGAAGAAGAGGTTTCTCCCTCTGCTACGGTGTGCTTCCCTTGTCAGGCCATGGTTTTTCCACTGTCCAGTCCCTGCAGCACACACAGCTTTCCTACACCCAGAAACCACAGCACAACTGACTTCTCCAACTCCTGGCTCCCATGGTGTGATGGCCAAGGGGACCCCATGCCAGGAGCTTCCCCCAACACTTCCTCAGAGTGCTTTTCAGTGGAGTGAGATATCTTCCTGTGAACATTTTCCCTGGCATCTCTTTAGGTAGGTTTCTGGCAATGTCTGAAGTGTGGCACTTGCCCATAACAGCTTCCTTGGGCACTTCAGAGGCAGATTTCCAACAAGTTCTGCTGGTATGGCACCATACTGACTTCTCTGCCATCCAGCAAGCCACCACTGCACATTTTCCAACAAGGTCTGATCTCAGTGCTGGAGGCCTCTCCTTGGATGCTCTATCTCAACCCTAGGGGTCATGGCTGGTCCTTATATACACTATTCCTATGTTGTGTGGGTCTTTTGGTGAATATTTAGGGCATTTTTTCTGTTATGACATTTTTGAACTTTAATCTTTTTCCACACTTCAACTGTTACCTTTGGGTATATTAAGCTATTGGTCCTTGGTATAAATGTTTAAAAGTTCAAGTTCAAGTCAGGTGGTCTGGACTTATGTCCTAGCTATACTGTTAATACTTACTAGCTGTGTGATACTGGAAAAGTCACCTAACCTCTCTGTGCTTCAGTTCCACTATTCCTATTTTGAGTTGTTTTGAGTTCTCTTACCTTCTTACTAGACAATTTTTTATCACTTCAATTTCTGTTACAGTTAATAGTTTTTTATATTGAATTTTCCCTGTTCAACTTACCACGTAGTATCTGTCTCCTGATTAGACCCTGAATGATTAAGTGCTCAATAAATATCTATTGAAAGAAAATAAGGAACAAAAGAAAAAAGAAGGAGGGAGGTAAAGAGAAAAGAGAGATCTAAATTATTACTGTCATATCGCCAAATCAGCTATGTGGTTATTTGCTGTCACTATTTGAAATTAGAAATTTAAAAAGATCAAGTGAATTTTGTATGAGTATAATCCTGTGCCATTAATTACTTGTAATTATTTATCCACTTTTTATTTACTCTTTCACTAAAACTTTATTAAGAAATTAGTTTTTCAAGCATATAATAGATTTCTTAGGATAATGAGAGGGTTGTTGTACTGGAAAAGAGAATACAAACCATAAAGTCAGTAGAAATTTCCTTGAATATCAGATTTCAGGAACACTAGATTTCAAAACTGCCTTTTAATCAAGTACATATTACTTTTCCTGTCCCTCCTCTACTCTCAACTCCTACCAATAAAGGAATAAATGAATGAGTAAATAAATGAATAGGTAGATAATTTAATTTCTGTTCTTTAAATTTTTACTGTCAGGAAATGAGGCTAAATGGCTAAATTAAATTCCTCACCCACCTTGTGTTCTTCTTTCCTTCAGACCAAGGACAGTCTTCATGAGTTATACATAGCAGCTCTTTAAATTCTTATTAAATCACTCCTTTCACTTCCCTTCTGCAAGTTAAATATTCCCATTTTATTCTCTCACCATAGTTTCATTCTTTTCTTAAACTTTTTATATTGGTGTATAGTTGATTTGGGGCTTCCCTTGTGGCTCAGGTGGTAAAGAATCCACGTGCAATGCAGGAGAACTGGATTCAATCCCTGGGTTGGGAAGATCCTTTGGAGTAGGGAATGGCTACCCACTCCAGTATTCTTGCCTGGAAAATTCCATGGACAGAGGAGACTGTTGGGCTACAGTCCATGGGGGTCTGTCCATGGGGTCACAGAGTCAGACACGACTGAGCAACTAACACTTTCACTTTTCATAGTTGATAAACAATATCGTGTTATGAGGTGACCTAGAAGGGTGGGATGGTGAGGGATTGGAGGGTCAAAAGGGAGGGGATATATGTATACATATAGCTGATTCACTTTGTTGTACAGCAGAAACTAGCATAACATTGTAAAGCAATTATACTCCAATAATAAAGAACAAAACAATGTGTTAATTTCAGTTGTATAATGAAGTGATTCAGTTATACATATACATGTATCTATTCTTTTTCAAATTCTTTTCCCAGTTAGGTTGTAACATATCGAGCAGAATTCCCTGTGCTATATAATAGGTCCTTGGTTATTTGTCTTCCTGAAGTTTCTCCAAGTTTTTCACACTTTTCTTAGTTCAGGCCGCAAATGCTATAGACTAGGTAGTTTAAACGCTAAATATTACTTCTCACAGTTCTGGAGGCTGAGAAACCCCAAATCAAGGTGCTGGCAAATTCAGCATCTGATGAGAGTCCTCCCCCAGGAAGGCTGCAGATGGCTGCCTTCCTGCTGTATCCTCAGGTGGCAGAGAGTGTGGGGGACTCTGGTCTCTTCCCCTTCATGTAAGGGCACTATTCCCACCATTGAAGCTCCACCTCATGGTCTTACCTAAACCTAATCTAGACCTCCTGAAGAGCCTACCTGCAAATACTGTCACAATGAAGATTAGGGTTTTCAACATGTGAATCTGGGTAGAGGGGCAGAAACATTTACTCCACAGCAACATTCATCTTAAATGGCAGTATACTTTCTTCAGCAATCTCTTGTCAAGTTTGATACTCTTGCTTAATGAAAGTGCCTCCTCAAATGCTTTGGCCTTCCATGTTTATGTATTTGGCTATCAGTGATATGTTAAACACTTTTACTTATAATATTAAAAACTTGTTACAGGTAGAGTAAACTTGTGTATACCTAAGATAGAAACTGTGTACATGGAAAAGATGGGAGTTAATGAAGGAGGAAATAGAGACATACCTGGAAGGCAAACTGTAATAGGAACATTACATAATAAGCACTTGGCCTACTTGGAAGAACTGTTTTAAAGACTATTTACACACACACACTAATAAAATTATTGACTCTTTTCTATCTATAAAACAACTCCCTTAGAGTCTTTTTCTATGCAATCAGCTCTTTGTGTACTTGAGTTATAAAATAGGTTTCTTTAAAATATTCTTATATCATAAACTATGATAATTCAGAAAAGCTCAGAGGACCCTTTCCATTTATTGATCCCAATATGAATGATTTCCCATGATTTGGAACTGGAATGCATTTCACAACTGATGGTATTGTCCAATTCCTTGACCCCTTCAGCTTCCGGCAGCCCTACTGCTCCAGGAGAAGATGAGACAGGCACCTCAGCTCCCTCTCACCCTTATCATGACTGATCTCCAGCCCAACCTGTTCCTTGGACAACTTGAACTCTCTCATCAATAAGAAGCCCCTGATAGTGAATGCACAAACTTTGGGAGGGCGGATTTCCTTGGGCTATTAACTGCTTATGATGTCTATCAACTGAATAAAGCATCCATAAATGACCATTCTTTCTTTTTGTTTTATCTTTTTATTTTACTGAATATAGTTGATTTACAATGTTGCTAGTTTCTGCTGTACAACAAAGTGATTCAGTTATAGATACATTAAATCATACACTATTAAATAAAAGAATATATACATATATATTCTTTTTCATATATAATTCCCTGGGCTATCCAGTAGGACCATGTTGTTTATCTATTCTATGTACATAATAATTTGCATCTCCCAATCCAAAAAAGGAATACCAGGCAAGCTCTCCTGAGACTGAGGGAAAGTCTAAAAAATATCTTAATATGCATACAATAAAATATGTAAGTGATAAAAAGCAAATAAAATCATAACGAATTTTTAAATTGATGGTGTTTTCACACATATAGACCAATGGAAAAGAACACAGAGGCCAGAAATAAACCCTTCTATATATGGTCAACTGATCTCCAACAAGGGTGCCAAGAACACAAAGCAGGGATAGGAGAGTCTCTTCAATGAATGGTGCTGGGAAAACGGGACATCCACATGCAAAAGAGTGGAATTAGGCCTTTATCTTACACCAGACAGAAAACTCAACTAAAAACAGATTAAAGATTTGAACATAAGACCTAAATGTATAAAACCTCCTAGAAGAAAACACAGTACAAAATCTTCTGGACATGGGTCTGGGCAATGAGTTTTTAGATATGACACCAAGAACACAGGCAACAAAAGCCAAAACAGACGAGTGGGGCTTCATATACATAAACGCCAGCAACTCGGCAGCAAACAGTTCAGTCAGTTCAGCTCAGTTCAGTCACTCAGTTGTGTCCGCCTCTTTGAGACCCCATGAACCACAGCACACCAGGCCTCCCTGTCCATCACCAACTCCCGGAGTTTACCCAAGCTCACATCCATTGAGTCGGTGATGCCATCCAATCTCTCATCCTCTGTCATCCCCTTCTCCTCCCACCTTCAATTTTTCCCAGCATCAGGGTCTTTTCGAATGAGTCAGCTCTTTGCATGAGGTGGCCAAAGTATTGGAGTTTCAGCTTCAACATCAGTCCTTCCAAGGAACACCCAGGATTGATCTCCTTGCAGTCCAAGGGTCTCTCAAGAGTCTTCTCCAACACCATAGATCAAAAGCACCAATTCTTTGGCGCTCAGCTTTCTTCACAGTCCAACTCTCACATACATACATGACTACTGGAAAAACCATAGCCTTGACTAGACGGACCTTTGTTAACAAAGTAATGTCTCTGCTTTTTAATATGCTGTCTAGGTTGGTCATAACTTTCCTTCCAAGGAGTAAGCGTCTTTTAATTTCATGGCTGCAATCACCATCTGCAGTGATTTTGGAGCCCCCCAAAATAAAGTCTGCCACTGTTCCACTGTTTCCCCATCTATTTGCCATGAAGTGATGGGACTGGAAGCAAACATTTAAATAACCTAATTTAAAAATGGGCAAAGGTACATTGTTAGTGAGAATGTGAATTGAGAGATCTGCCTGCTTCATTGCACCTGTACTTGACAATACTGTATTTAAGAAGGTAGGTCTCATGCCAAATATTCTTACTATTATAAAAAAAAAAGATGGTGTCATATTCAAAGAAATACAATATCAACAATTGGATGTTCTCATATGAAGGCCCTAATGTCTTCCCACACTTATACTCACGTTCAGTAACAACATGGGCTTCAGTGCTGTGACTAGTTTTCTTCTTTCCAGGACCTGGTTACTGGAATGGCACTAGATCTCGCTGGGCAATGCTCTTGCTGTGTCACCATTTTCAGACTCCTTCCCTGGTAGCTCAGCTGGTAAACAATCCACCTGCAATGAAGGAGTCCCTGGTTCAATTCCTGGGTCAGGGTACTCACTCCAGATCTCCTGGTAAAGAATCTGCCCCCAAAGGATTAGGGTACTACCCACTCCAATATTCTTGCCTGGGGAATCTCCACAGACAGAGGAGCCTGGCAGGCTACAGCCCATGGGGTTGCAAAGAGTCAGACATGCCTGAGTGACTAAGCACAGCACAGCATATCAACCTTATCTTTGGGGTTCAACTGAATGAGTCTGAACCACAACTCTGACTTTGAACGTGGGTTAAGATTAATTTGATTTTCAGAAGGTGTTCAGCTACAAAGATAAAGCAGTGTTCATCAGCCCCTCCTGCTGCTGTCAGATGAGCATCCTCACCTGCAAGCCTAAATAGGGCCTTTTACAGGAGCAAACCCAGTCATTACAACCCTTCCACAGGCACAATTTCCCTGGTGTTGCCATTAGCCTTTTTTTAACAACTACTGATTTCTTTGTAAGTTGGGTGGACAATAGCTGTGTGGACAAGAACAAAATCGGAAGACATACATTAGGTTGAAAGGTTTTGAACTCTCTGCTTTGCAACTTACCAGAGAATAACAAATCTAGTTCTATTCAGGGGATTTAATTCACATTAAGTACCTGGGCAAAATCCAACATTAGCCCTGAAAAGCTAATCTGATTAAAAAGTTGATGGACATTACTTCTCTCAGACTAATGAGGTTAATTTTAATGGAGTAATGTCTCCCTGGCAGATTACTGAGAATGAAATAACTATCTAGGTGTTTTATACATTACAAAATGCTAAACAAATACAGGTCATTATCCAGGTCTCTATTTTTTTGTTAGCCTCCAGATTCTGCCTCTTATTTCCTTCCTTTCTTTTCCTACATCTTCTTTAGAGGCCTTAATCTAATTATTTAGCTGACGGAAACCCTCAGGCCTGGCTTACTATCACCTCATGTTTTCAACTAGTAAACTGATTCAATAAACACACTTGGAAAGCTACCATGGGCAAGTTATGGAGTTGTTATACTAATATACAAGATATTAAAACAGCATACAGACATTGTATGCTACATTCCAAAGTAAGATCATTACACACATATTTTGGAATATTTGGCTAAGAAAGAGACCACTCTGTAAACCCTTGCTTACACTGGACACATGAAAGAGAGAGAATAAAGTCACATCTGAGATTTGCAGACTGGGCATTCTAACCCAAGAATGCAAAGTAGATGTTACTTCCTACCTCCAAATCAAGAGAGAGGGGCCTCAAATGCAACACCACGATTTCTATATGAGCTTCTGGCCTGGCCTCCGATGTCCTCTTGAAAAAGTTATAGGTAACAGATAGGATGCCTAAAAATGAGACAACAAAATAAAATGACTACATGAGGGACCTGGGCTCTCATGGTTTGTCAGTGGAAAACAGGAGTGCTTTGTATAGCTCCTATGTAATTCATGCTACAAAGAAGCCAGAATAGTGGCCTGACATCATTTCCAAGTGGAAACCCAGTGTGGTACCCCATTAACGGCAATAATGCCCATGATAATCAAGCATGCTTAACCTTCACAAGCAACTATCATTTGTGTGTTTTTTTTTTTTAATATTTATTTATTTATTTGGCTGTGTTGGGTCTTAGTTGCGGCGCACAGGCTATCTATTTGTGGTGTGTGAGCTCCAGAGCTGTGGACTCAGGAGTTGTTGCATAAGGGCTTAGTTACCTGGGATCTTAGACCCCTGCTCCAGGATCAAACCCACATCCCTTACACTGAAAGCATGGGATCTTAACCACTGGACCACCAGGGAAGTCATTCATTTGCATTTGATTGCAGCTTTAAGAGAAGGCATTGTCTTAAGCAATTACTTACCTGGGTTGGTATTGGCATCACACTCACCAGACTTGCTGTGTGGTCCATGAAGGGTGCCTTTGGATGACTTCACATAGACATACTGAACACTATGGAAGCAGGAAACTTCAAGTATATGTCACATAACCATGTGCTCAGACCACATGACTTTTATTGACACATATTTAAATTGATATTCAGTATGGCAGTGGAAGCAGATAGTGTAGACGTTGAAAAATAAAAAGGACAGCACAACTCATGATTCTGGTAATATTATGACACACATTTTTAAAAGGACTGTCAGTGTTTTTGCATTCATATGTATTAATTATATTGTATTGAATCTATGGTGGAAGATACTAGATTCTCTCCTTTTCAAAACAAAGAACCTGAAAATAGGCTAAAGAAACCCAAGATCCTATGTTTTGAGAAAAGGGAAAAGGTTAGTGCAAAGAAACTCAACCATTAAATAAATCTCTGCTTATACTTCCATTGGAATAATTTTCAAAGTTGTGCTGACTACACTGAAACTGTAGAATGAAAGCTTCCACCCACAACCTTCCTGCCCACTGGGTAACACCTATAAATGCTCTTACACGTGTTCTATTGGCCCAGGGAGAAGCAGATTTACTCATATTCTGCGTACCTTCTGTAGGGGACCAGATTCCTCCTAGGACTTAAGAATTACCGAAGTTGCTTGAGTTCACACTCTGGCTGCAGGTGAAAAAGGATCAAACAAAAAGGGAGACTTGTGGGCTCATGTCCAAGCACGGCTGCAGAGCAAATGGCCCTAGACGGTGCAGAACCAGAAACTCAAATACCACTCGGATGCCTCCTCCCTACAGCTCAATGTTTGTGTTTCCATTTCTTTCTAACTGAAGCTCAGTGTGTGAGGGGAGGGGGAAGTGTTGGTGCCAGACTCACATTCTTCTTATGGCTCAGTGAGCAGAGACGGATAAGAAAATCGGCTTCCCTCTCATCTTCAGCTTTCAACATAGGATAAATAACCTGAATCGTACCTTTTGGGCCATACAGCCACCCCTTATAAAATCACTCTGGACAAAGGAGTTACCAAAAGAGGCATATCCTTGGCTCAGCTCCTTGGACAGGGGGTGAGTCTGTTATGAGAGGGGCAACATAGATGCTGGTTAGACACCTGGGTAGGGCCACTTAGCAGGGCCACTTCAAAATGCAAGCAAAATCTACATATCACTGGAAAATTACTCATTACTAAAGCAATGCTGGGCTTCCCTGGTGGTTCAGCGGTTAAGAATCTGCCTGCAATGCAAGAGATGTGGGTTCGATCCCTTGGTCTGGAAGATCTCCTGGAGAAGGGAACTGGCAACCCACCCAGGGTTCTTGCCTGGGAAATCCCATGAACAGAGAAGCCTGGTGGGATACAGTCCATGGGGTTTCAAAAGAATGATACACAACTCAGCAACTAAACAGCAACAACAAAGGAATGTTAGATACATGCGAATAAATAATAACAAATGGAAATCTGGGATAATCAATTTTTATAGACAAATAAATGATTGACTCTGACAAGGAGCAAAGTCAGAATTCATGTAGGTAAACATTTCACTTGTTCTTTCATGAAGGATAACATCTTTTCTTTGACAAGAGCAAAAGAAAATACAGTCAGTTGATTAGAAGTAGTAAAGTGTGCTAATTTTATTATTGGCTATCACACCAATCTCTGTTGTATCATTCCCACATTTAAACCATTCCCAAATGAGAAAAAGGACAATCACACTGATCGATCTCCATTTGGAATATTTATTGTAGTTCTTAATGCATTTCCTAACACTTATGGTACTCTTTTATCAGAATATAAAGTCATCTACTTAGAATTTGCCACTCAACACAAGGAGCTTTCTTAGAATTACAGAAGAAGTAAATTTACAAATACAGCAACCATCAATATCATACATTTTCCAAACCATAACTCTAACATGGATGTAAATTATTCTCTAGACAATGAAAATTCTCTAGAAAGTCCATTTTACCAGTAATGGGAGAGGAAGCTTTCAAACACGCAGCCAGCCAGAAAGACCATTTTATATATGGAGTGTGCTTCTCCTCTCCTTCCTCTAAAATGACAGAACTGTAGCTGTATCTGAAGAGAAAGTGAATTTAATGACAGCCATTAGCTAAAAACTTGCAGAAATGCCTATATCTGGTATGAGAAGAAGGATATATTGCACTGTAACATGCCTACCTCTGTCCAGAGGACAGCAATCTGGCCTGTCTTCAGGGTGCCTGAACTTTTCTCCAATTTGATACCCAGGATGCTTGGTAGACCCCCTGGGGAACTGTTTGATAACTGAGGATACCTCGGAGGAGAAGGTCCTTACAAAATCTAATCTACCGTGTTTATTTTCTAAGGATGAAGTTCACTACACTTCAAATCCTGGATTTGCTCATCGTTATTTTCCCTAGTTTGATAAAGCTGAATAAAAAGTGTTTTGTTCAAGGAAGAAGCCTGGTTAGAAGAAAGAACACTGTTCTGTAGAAAAAGGCATTCAATATTTGGAAACTTTCCCAAGAAGAAAAAAGAGACCCTGAAAATAAAGAATTCTTAAAAAAAAACCCCAAAAAAACCCCGAAACCCCTCTTGTCATTGTTACTGCAAGTTCATGATAAATTATCCCACAGCTCCTCTTAGCTTAAGGAGGTATTATACAAGAAGATCACAATACCATACAGAAAGACTTCTAAGGATCCTTCTGGATACACAGGAATATCGCACTGTTTGAAAATGAGAAAACTGACTAATCAGTAAGGTTTATATCCGTCTCCCTAAAAAAAAAAAAAAAAAAACTGTCATCTTTGGCAAAGCACAGGTAGTTATTTGGTTTGTTTATAAAGGCAACTTCTTGGTTGGATGTCAGCACCAACAGACTCTAAACCCTTCGGTCTCTCCCACAAACCAGGTTACTTCTCTCACACAGAGATGTTCCTGTTTGCCTTCTTGGGCATTTATTTTAGTTACCAAAAGTAAGGAGGGAGAAGGGATGCGCTAAGATGTAATCACAAAGTCAGAGGCTCCAAAAGAAAAAGACAGAGAAGGCTGAAGGAAAAACCTAATCTTTAAGACAATATTTCTCCTAATTCAATCCACACAAATATTACCTTTTAGAACTAGAACAATGCTGCCCTGGGTATACTCTGAGTGGAGTTCTTCTCCTCCGTCTTTCTTTTTTTCTATGTGTCATGATTTAGTTAGGAGGGAAAGTATACCGATGAAACTCTCCCTAAGGGCCCATCTTGGTACAAATTGTGCACAATTTAATGTATCTACCACAGAAGATGAAGATAAATCCAATGTGAGCACCAACTGTAAATATGACCTTCTCAGCACTTATAAAACAAATAAGCTAAGCATATATATTTTTCTTTTTGGTTATTCATTAAAATGCTATAGCACGCTGGAGAGAACAAAATCTATATGGCTATAAAAGCAGTAAGATGCTAGAAGAAAACTAGACAAAAACTGTTTGTAAGATATACAATTATGATTACTGATGTCCTTCTAATAAACTCCTATGTGGTTAAAATGACAAGCACACAGCCTAGAACAACTGTTCACCACACATTTCAAGTTGAGATCTGCCGCATTGGTATGAGTTTTGGTGAAACCTGGTAAAAGAGAGAGAAAAAAAAATTATGGACTTATGAAAAAACCTCATGGTATAAAACATCTCTGCTTTGAATTTCCAAAACTGAATGATGTAGGCAACAAGTAGTCTTGCCACAGACCTCACCTCGAGTTTCCTCATTATTTTCCCTTCTGAGCCACTGAGAAAAAGAACACTTTTATCCATTTACATTTTGTGTATCTGGCAGTTCTCAACCTTTTTACATTACAGCTCTTAAAGATATTTAAGACTTGCAACCAGGAGGAGGTGCAGGAGGAGCAGCAGGAGATGAATAAGGGTCCAGATAACCAAACTCTCCTGAACGGCCCCCTGAGCTCTGAGACTGATAAAACTTCACTCAGAACAGAGCCATGGAGCAAACCACAAGTTTCAAAATCCTTAAAATAGGTCCAGTCAATTCATAATTTTGTTAAGAGATAATATAGTCTTTGGATAACACACTTTTATCAGAAATTTCATAATCAGAGTGGAAATGATAAAAAGGCAGTAAAAAGATACCAGGTTATTATAAAAAGGAAGTAACAGCATTAAAAACATTAAATATTAACTATGATTATGTTCAACGTACCAAATAGCAAATGAATTCCAAGGAGTCTTGAAGTAAAGAAATATGAGGGCAGATCTATATTTAATGCTAAAGCTGGTGGAAGAGGAACTCTAAATGTAAGTGTGTGTGTGTTAGTTGCTTAGTCATGTCCAACTCTTTGCGACCTTGTGGACTATAGCCCACCAGGCTCCTCTGTCCATGGAATTCTCCAGGCAAGAAAACCAGAGTGAGCTGCCATGCCTTTCTCCAGGGATCTTCACAACCCAGGGATCAAACTTGGGTCTCCTGCATTGTAGGCAGATTCTTTACCATCTGAACTACCAGGGAAACCCTGGTGGTAAGTAGTCTGGCTTAGTTTTGATGGATCTTTCAAGGTGTAATAGCAGGTAAAGTTAATCTGGCAAATATCCATTAAGTCTTAGTTAACAGGCTCCATGGAAAGCACAGTAAGGATACTAAAATTTAGGTGATTTTTGAGCCCTTCAAGGATGTGACAATTGAAGGGGATCTAATTTGTCTTCCAGAATAAACACTTAAAATTTTGTTAAATGAATGAATGAATAGAGTGGATTAGGTAAGCCTCAAAGAACTAGAAGAAAGGTCTCCTAATAGAGGTTAAGTCAGTAATAAAAACAGAAGACAAATATTTGGCTATGATGAGGTTAAATACTGCTATTCATTTGTAAATTGTTTTCTTATTAAGTCTTCACAATGTCAAAAGTTAATGTCCCCTCTTCCATTTTTCTACCTAAAAATGCCATGACCAGAATAAAAAAGATCAGAATAGCTTGGTATCTATCTTAGGATAAATGAGAGCTCACTCAGACTTGCCAGCTACAAGAACAGATATATAATAATAGACAAAATAAAAGATGTTAATATACAAAAGTCACAGATCTTCAATTCTACTGAAAAGAATAAAGATATATGGGCTCTGAGTATTTAGTGAGAGAGTCTCATAAACAATCGATTTTCTTTTTTTAAACAACAGAGCATCTGTGGAAATAATTTAATGAAATAAAGCTCTTCTTTGGAAACAGCTCATTTTCTAATAGGTGCTTTATAGCATTGCCTTTAAAAGGAGACTGGACACCTTGAGTTTTCAAAGTAAACATCTGATCCTTCTCCTTGTCATGCTGGCCCTATTTTGAGCTCTTAGTAACCTTTATAGCCTCAGCGTGGAACTTGACTTTTAACAGAGAAGATGAACCTTTAGGTACACTGACTTGGCCTGTATATTTTTGTAAAGAAAAACAGCTACTAACCTACCATTTTTCATGTGTTCTCTCACAGTCTCATCAACAAGGTGAACCCATGTAAGCTGAATCAGATTATCCTGCCAAAGTGATCTACAGGCTAAGCATAGGACTGTATGATTTACGAGCAGAGGATAAGCTAACAAGTTGTCTTCCCAGTCCACTGAAATCCAAAGAATATACTGTTCAATTCTGGTATAATACCAGTTCATAATAGACATTGAGAATACAAATTTATTCAACTTGGCAAAGAATGCCTGCAGCTGGCTTATTTCAGATTCCCCTGCAAACCTATCAATAGGCAGGATTCTTATTTGATTTGTTGCCACTGGTGGTTTAGGTATATTCCTACCTACAGAAAAGACCAAGGCACTTGGGAGTAGGAACTACACTAATTTGTCCTGTTTTATTTATATTTCATAGCTTAATATGGGAGATACACTGGGTGTTTAAAAAATAACCACAGACAACTAATAACTTCTGGAAGTTTATTCTACTACATGATGTTCAACTATAGATTCAATTTATTTTTAAGTTTTTAAATTAAAAAAACAGAAAACTTAAAAAATAAAACAGAAATATTCTAGTTCAAAAAGGCTCACAGATATATGTGGTAAAGAAAAACCTATTTTATGTAACTCAAGCATGAATGAGAAAAGAAAGAAATGAATACCCAATTGAACCAACTACTTATTTAAAAAGATACTTTGGAATATAATGGAATTCAAGTGGTAGGAGGCCACCTTCCTTTTTTTTTTTTGGCTGAACCACACAGCTTGCATGATCTCAGTTCCCCCGACCAGGGAATGAACTTGGGCTGCGGCAGAATCCTAACCAGTAGGCCACCAGGGAACTCATTTGCTTTTTCTTTCTATTTGGCCCATGAAGTAGCTGGCAGTAACACACTGAGTGATGTAAGTATAGCCAGAAATAAAGAAATTTAACGTTTTCATTAGCTTGTCACAGCTTTAATATGAGAACTGTGCAATATCACTTTGGCTCTTTGAAAATGAATTATTACTGAATATTTATTTGAGAGAATTTTTTTGAAAATGTGAGTGCCCTAGGAAAAAAATAAACCAGAGAACTCCTTAGTCATAAAAATCTTTGGAGCTAAAATTATTAAAAAAAAAAAAATAGAAAAGCATTCTTGCACAGCATCACAGTCAAGCATTTGTAGGGAGTGAACATGTGTGTATGGCTTTACCAACCAACAATGCTGGTGTGAAGCATTTATTCCCCACTGCTCATGGGGAAGGACACTTATCAGTGTAATACTCTGGCCTCAAGTGTGTTCCCTAAGAATGATCTGGGCAGAGGAACTGGGGGTATGTGGAACTCAGTTCTGACCCTTCTTCCTCAGCCTTCTGTAGGGAGGCACATGCTGTTTTGCTCTCAGCCACGTGGAAAGAAGTTCAGTAGAAAAGACTCTCCCCTGCGTGGAAGGCCTTATTTTTCAAGGCTGCCTATATCTGGGAGTGGAGGTCCCTCTCACTTCAGGGGTTTATAATTGGGAAAGCTTATGTGACTGTACATCTAAGCCACATTCTTCATCCTAGGCTTTATAAGATGATGTTTTAACCTCTGCTTGTCCAGCTCGTTTATCTCTCTCGATAGATTTGGAACTCAATCTCCAAGAAATACAGAGGAAGTCCCTTTCTTTATAACAATTGCATTTTGAAGGAGAGCGATCATATGGAACAAGACCTCTGTCCATTATGGGTTGGCTTCTTTTGCTGTCAACTACTCCTGACCAGAATCTTATTTTAGAAGTGTGAGGAAATTTCCTGAAATATAGTCAATATTTGTATTTCTTTTACAAAACGTCTACAGCTTTCTCTGGAGTTTCAGACATAACATGACAAAGACTTTCCTACTAATTGAAAAGAAAATTCCTTTCTACTCACATTATGGTTACTATGAATTTTTTAAGAAGCTATTTCAAGTGATACCTAAAGGACACATTTTCCCTTCACATTTTTTGTTCTTGCTAATGGCACTGCGACATACAGGAAAGTCTTAGTCATTCTTTTTTTTTTTTAATGTTCAAATATTTCATTACCATTATTTTTAATACCCTGAAACCTCAATTTTGTCATATCCTGTTATTTGATGTTGTCATATTTGTCCTTTTCTTTGAAATTCTCAGGATTTTCTCCATCAGCTCACATCCACCTTCTATATCCTTTGCCCAGTCCCTTGCCCATATTCTTAAGTATATGAGATTTTTACCAACACATTTTCATAGTTACTTTGATCGAGGTCTTTACCTTTCTTTGTTATGCAAAAACCGGGCTAACTGTTCCTTTCTAAAATGTTCACTTCTCAGTATACAGTGAAGGTTGAGTGGCCTTTTGTCAAACAGAGATCTTGAGTAAGTTGTACGCAGTCACATAGAGTAAAATGCTATCTATGCAGTAATAATCATGAGACATCTTTTGAATTATCAAAGAAAGAGATGTTATCCCAATGTACTTTATTATTAAATGTAGCTTGTTAATAACCCAGCTATTAAACAGAACTTCTTATGAATAAGAACACTTCAGTCTCTAGTCTTACAGCAAATTTGATACATGTGGCTTCATCTGTCAGGGTCTAAAGAGATGCCATTGATCATTAGATCCTCAAAATCCAGTTCTTCTGTTGAGATGGTTTAGCTGATACTACTAGACCTTTGCATTTTCAGAGCAATGCTGACATAAAAATTAACATTTCATTTCAACAGCCTCATTTGGAGAAAACAAAATTATACGTCAATGCCAAAAGAGGAGGAGGGTTGCTACTGTGATAAGGGAGGAGCCACAGAGATATTTTTCAATGTATCAAGACATGGAAACTAGCACTTAAAAAACAAAGCAAAAATAGTAAAAATTCATCTTTTTAATACTTGATTTACCTATATGACTTAAAAAAAAAAATCTAATAACAACGAGGATCTTCTTTTACAATTCCCTTCTGTAGCAGAGACTTGAACATTCTATAGAACATCTCAAAAATGTCATCTGCCGAAGAAGAGGTTAACTTATCCACAGAGGGAAAAAATATAAAGAAAAGCTAATTAAGGAAGAAGAACTGTTTGCTTTCATCACTGGAGTAAGGAATTCTAAATAGTTAAACTATAAACAAATCCCATTTGCTACCCACTGAGGTCACTGAAAAGTTAATTAAAGATGCACTTTTTGTGTAGGGAATTGTTGGAAGACTTCTTTTTTCTGAAAGGAAATTCAAAGAAGGTTAATAGACAAAGACCTTCACACAGTACCAGAAACAGTTATATGTGGATCGTGAATTATGCAGCACAATTGTGTTTACAGATGTTTGTTAAGCACTAATAGGTACCAGCCAATCATGAAGTATCTCAGGAAGAAATGTATGATATACATGCATGATTTATCAAGTAAGTTCCTTGGTTGCTCAGATGGTAAAGAATCTGGCTGCAGTGTGGGTCAGGTTGATCCTCATTGGGTCAGGAAGACCCCTGGAGAAGGAAAAGGCAACCCACTTCAGTATTCTTGCCTGGAAAATTCTGCGGACAAAGAAGCCTGATGGGCTACAGTCCACAGGGTCGCAAAGAGTCAGACACGACTGAGCGACTAACAGTTCGTTAAATTACTTTCTCCAGGATGGGTAGCTGCAATATATCTTCTCATTATAAATATATTTCATTTTAACATGTAGAGCTATTCTTAAAAAGGTATGTGAAAAGCAAAGTCTATTTCTTCATTTTTCAGACATATTTCACCTTTACTTTCAATTAACTCCAAATGGACTGAACTCTCTTCTCAATCCCATTAGTTTGGTGACTGGTGATTCAGAAATAAGCTCTTATATTAAAAGGCGATTATTTATATTGTCAGGCCCAAGCTGGTCTCAGTAGTAAAGAATCTGCCGGCCAATGCAGGAGACACAGGTTCACAGGTTCAATCCCTGGGTTGGGAAGATCCCCTGGAGAAGGGAATGGCTACAGACTTCAGTATTCTTGCCTGGAGAATTCCATGGACATAAGAGCCTGGCGGGCTATAGTCCATGGGGTCGCAAAGAACCAGACACAACTGAGTGACCCCGTGGACTTTATTCTCTTTGTTTAAAAAATGGATTTGGAGATTTCTTAGTGGATACTCCCTATGTTCTTATATGCATTGTACCAGAGTTTTAAAGCACGCAGTTTTTCTTCAAATACTGGAATCATCTATTTTGTGATTATCAATCCAGTGGTGTTAAAAGCTCAACATCTGAGGATCACCCATAGATGGAATGATCAGGCAAAGAAGTTAATCAGAGAGAAAATCAAATTCCACAGATATGTTTCAAAATAAGGAACTATCATTTGTCTGTGTGTGGCTCACATTTTTCAGTTAATTAAGTTTGGCTGTGCCCAATACATAACCCAGGAACAGAGGACTGCAAGGAATGTTACAGCAAATAGCTTAGAGCTCAAGCTCAACCTGCTGTTTGCAGCAGCTCCTGGTGGTTCCTCCCCCTCCGGCTTCTGATCCCTGAGCCAACCCCGTCCCCTGAGTCAGAGCCTGTTCCTGCTCCCACCTGCTCTCACTGGAGGCACCAGTCCTTCCACTCCTGTTCCTGCAAAGGTCAACTCCAAAAATGATCACAAATTAATGGTTCATGTCCCATAAATACCCACTAGTCAAGCTCGGGGTACAGGACAAGTGGCTGGATTTGTTCACAGAAACACTTACTGTGAAATCACACCCAGTGCTCTTTTTTATGTCATCCACCGACAGGCCTTCCCAGAGTTCAATGAGAGTCAGACCCTTCTTTTTGTCCACATCAAACACAGCCTGTCAAAATCAAGAAAATGACAATGACTATTCTTATCACTGTAATTATTTTACAGCACAACACAGAAATAACCTCACAAGTTTTTTAAGGACAGAAAAGACCCAGGGTAAAAGACTGAAAATCAGCAATGAAAACATGTCAACTGTAACTACTATATTTTGGTGAGAATAAACGCCGTCTCCTTAGTTGGCAGTTAGTTGGGGAGCGCTGTTGATGCCAGAAAATAAATGAATGTTGACAACTGATGGCATTTGCCACTATTATAACCAGTTTGTTTTTTCTTAAACTACTTTCCTTTTGTTAGATCTAACACTTTTGGTCAAAATTTAATTTGGTGATTAACAATGACCTGGAAAAAAAGGAGGAAGAAAAGCAGGGAGGGAGGAGAGATTTAGAAGGTGAAAGGACAGGGGTGATGGGGGAAAGTTGACTGATGCTTCTCAGTAAATTGCCGGAAACAAAACAGGTGCTCTGAAGTGGCTAGGAGTTAACTGTGAAGGGACAGTTCGCCCTGAAAGACAACCCCCTCCCCCAGGTAAATATTAAAGCTTTCCCTTAAGTCCTGAAAAAACACACAGGTCTGAAAGCATAGCATGAGACTCTCCCTCTGGTATGGAAATCAAATGAAGATGCTTACATTTAGGACAAGCATGAGAAGGCTCACCTCACCCTAAACACTGCATTGCAACATTCTGACTGGCTATACTAGGTGATGGTGGTGCCATTTGGTATAGCTTGACCCAAGCAGGTACATTCAACCAGCTGTGTCTGATACAGAACACAAGTGGTCACTCTTGGTAATGCAACAAATTTAGTAGGAGGGACCCACAAAGTCATGCAATAAAATCTTCCACACAAGAATTCTTCAAAGCACCCTTCTGAGATGGTCTCTGGGGCTTTGTTTAGAAACTTACAGTGGGTAGAAGGCTCACTTTCTATGGCAGATTACCTACCAATGGGAAGCTCTAACGACGGCAAGAAGCAAAAGTGCTTCCCTAAACATTCACTCATGGGCTCTACAGTAAGTTGTCCTCCCATGCACAGGAACTGTTCCCTCTTCCAGTTTTCAAGGTCAATCTTCCTCAAACTTAAATTTTATGCTTCCCAGATCTCTCCTCTCCTCTGGAATTACCTTAAATTCAACTATTATTTGCAGCCTTAGAATCTTTCTTTTCATCTAGCTTGGAAGTCCATCCCTAAATTGACATTTTTAAACACAATCCCGGAGGCTATTAAAAAGACACAGCAATGTATACTCCAATATAAAATAGAAAATTTTAAAATAACAAAAGAGAAGACACAACAATATGTAGCGGAAAGAATCCTGGCTTTCAAGATGAACTGGAATTCCAGCTCAGCTGACAATAGCTATGCAATCTTTGCTGAACCTGTCTTCACATCTGTAGATGTATGTCAAACAAACTTACTTCCCAAAATTGTTATACAGGACAAATATAATAACAAACCTACTCTGAGCAGCTGGCCTCATGCCTGAGACACAGCAAGGACACCACAGAAGCATATTCTTTCTCCCACACGTGCGTATGTATGTGAACACAAATTAAAGCCCCCAAATGCTTATCTGTCTCCAGATAATTGATATTTCTCCTCAGGAGCAAAACATTAAAGGGACTAGTGATATTTGCTTTGTTTGATGGATTCACAGACACCTGATTGGTTTTACTGGAAAAGATGATTTAAATTTGGGATGATATATTTCAGCACACTTTTTTGTTTCCACATTTTTATGTTCCTAAAGAAACTTTTTTCAGCTGAAATATGTTTTGAGGGGGAAAAATTATCAGTGAGGAATGTCTGTATGATGCAGTAGGTTATTCACTTTCAAAATGACAATTACAATTTTTTTTTAATTGGCAACTTTTTATTTGCAGAAAATGTGTCTGGTGCATTATTCATACTATATTCTTTCCCTCGTATTATGAACAACCACAAATTTATCAAAATGGAACAAATAAGAGAAAAAGAGCCTTATTGTGTTATTAAGATCAACAGGAAAGGGGTTTGGGAAGAAGATAACTGTGGTATTATGAGTATAAGGCTTCGGTGATCAAGAAGATAAACTCTGTGCCAAATGACATTGCTTTTAAAAACCTTTTATTAACATCTTTATCAATTCCTAATTAGCTCTCAAGGTCATATATTAGAAAACTAAGCATCATGAATTTTTAAAAAAATGAGAAATCTACTTTTGAAATATTGAGAGAGATTCCCCACTTAGTCGTATAAAGTGTAAACAAAAACTTGATAAAAGACAGACACTAAAATCTAAAAGCTACAATCAACTGTTCAACTACCAAGAATAATATTTCAATTACTTTGTTTTACAGATGAATAATTTTATTATTTTTTCACCACCATAACAGGCTGCATTATGGATAAAGCACATTAGTCACAGCCCAAGTGCTGCTGAGGAAGGCATCTATCATCCCATCATTCTAGCAACACAAAACTAAGAAAGCAGAGTCGTAATATCTCTGAAGCCTCTTTCAAATGGCAGGCAACTAATGGAACTTTCCTTAAGAGCTGAAAATGGAATTCTAGTCCCACATCTGCTCTGGCAGAGTGTTCACAGTCATTAAACTTAATAGTAAGGCAGCATTTATTAAGCATCTACTATGTATAGAGCACAGATGAAATACCCTACCTACTCCATTCCCTGAGGCACCCAAAGTGCCACACCTAGTTCCCTTTATCTACAAAACTTCACCTACAGGTTAGGTTCCAGTTATCCCTGTCTGCTAATGAGTTCCCACATTCCTTCAAATGGTGACTTCTCTGAGCTCCTGATACCCATCTCCACTTGTTTATCAGAAATCTCAGACTGGATACTTTGGATGTCACCTTACTCAGGAATATCTAGTTGAATATGTTCAAACAAAACCTATTTTTTCGCTGCCTCCCTTTGCTCCTCCCTTTCTCTTCCTGCAGAGGCAGCCTTCATTAAAGATAAAAGAGGTAAACCATGCCTCTAGCCAGAAAACTCAGGAATCACCTCTGCCTTAGCAACTATGCCCCATTCATCACCAAGTTAGGCTGAGTCCATCTCCTAAATCTTTCTGAAATCTCTCTTTGGGTCTTGTGGTTTAGGACCTTAATATTTCTGACCAAGATACCTGAAGGGGGTCTCATGGCTTCTCCCACTACTCTGCATAAAAACCACATGGCTCTTTACAAAATGCAAATTTAATCAATGGTGTCCCCAACTATTAAAAATCATGAAAGTGAAAGTGAAATTCGCTCAATCATGTCCAACTCTTTGTGACCCCATGGACTATACAGTCCATGGAATTCTCCAGGCCAGAATACTGGAGTGAGTAGCCTCTCCCTTCTCCAGGGGATCTTCCCAACCCAGGGATGGAACCCAGGTCTCCCACATTGCAGGCAGATTCTTTATCAACTGAGCCATAAGGGCAAAGTCCATTAAAAATCATGAAGGGCTCCCAACTGCCTTCCATATAAAACCCAAATTTATTAACAAGACATTCACATTCTTTCATAATTTGGCCCCTCACTGGCTTTTCACCTTCAGCCTTCAAAATCCCTGGCTACACCCTCACTCCATGCTGTCCCATGCTCCACACTGTCCCACATGCAAGTCCTTGAGTAAGCTGTGTTTTAATACCTCTGTGACTCTGCCTATTTTATTCCTTTTGCCTAGAAGGGCCTCTTTGGTCTTATTTTCACTTATAAAAACTCATATTTATTTTTCAAGACTCATCACTCGATCTATTAATTTTCTCATCAAGGAACGTATGGTACTTATTCAACAGGCATTCACTGTGTACTGGTCAAGCATTATGCTCAGTGTTGGATAAACAGTAATGAGTGAGACAGGCAGAGCTCAGAGGTTATTTCAATACAGTGCTAAGTTAGGGTGGAGTCCTAAGACTCAGGGAAGCAACGACAAGACTCGGGGAGACACAGGGAAGGTTTGCCAGAGAATAAATAGCTGAGACATAAAAGATGAGCAGGAATTAGCCAGATGGCTAGGGCGGGAAGAGCATGCCAGGGAGAGAGACAGGATGTGCCAAGTCCCAGAAGAACATGGTGTGTATTGGGCGGGAAGGTGCAAGTGATGCCACATAGTTCGCAGCACTTAGGACAGTGGAGGCAGGGACAGTGTTAAGGCAAAAAGAGCAACAGACTGGAGGAGAAAAGATTCAGACTGTGAAATGCCTTGCAGTTAAAAGCTGATATTTGATGGGAGTTCCCTGGTGGTCCAGTGGTTAGGACTCTTAGCTCTCACTGCCGAGAGTTGTTTTTTGTTGTCACTGAGACCCTCAGTCCTGTCCGACTATTTGTGACCTCATGGACTGTAGCCTGCTATGCTTCTCTGTCCATGGGATTCCCCAGGCAAAGATACTGGAGTGGGTTTCCACTTTCTTCTCCAGGGGATCTTCCCAACCCAGGAATCAAACCCACGTCTCCTGTGTTGGCAGGCGGATTCTTTACCACTAAGACTACTAGGGCCTGGGTTCAAACCCTGGTGTTGGAGAACTAAGATCCTACAAGCTGCACAGTGTAGCCTAAAAAGAGAGAGAGAGAGAGAAAGAGAAAGAGAGAAAAGCTTATATCTGATACCACCTAGAAGCTTTCCGGAGACTCTCTTGAGCCTGCTAAGCAGCCTTCCTCTGTGTTCCCAACTCAGCATCTGATCTGGCACGTCTCTCCTGTGGACCTTACTGCATGCATTACTCTAACCGCTGGCACCTTTGGATGCTTGATGTTGGCTCCGCCTGAATGTGCTCCTGGGGGGCAGACTGTCCTCCTTTCTGAACCCACTGTTGGCAATAGTCTGCCTCAGAGAAGGAGCTCAAAAATACTTATGAAATGAAAGAATGTATAAAACAGTAATGCAGATGGAGAGAAAGGGTAGAAAGCTTTTTTAAATGGCAGCAAAGTTAAATAACACATAAGTAATGTCATGAGAAAATGCAGGCATGTAATCAGTGGCTCCCAAGCTTTTTAGCACCAGGGACTGGTTTAACGGAAGACAATTTTTCCACAGACTGGGGGTAGCAGGTGGGATGGTTCAGGTGGCAATGTAAATGATAGGCAGCGATGGGAAGAAGCAGATGAAGCTTGGCTTGCTCATCTTAACGCTCACCTCTGGCTGTGCCAGCCTGGTTTAAGACGGGTACCCGGGGGCTGGGGGCCCCTGTATTAGATGGCAAGTGCCAAGATGAATGGTGGGCCACTCTTGAGAATGAAACTGTGGGTGCTAAGTTATCTGAAACCTCTTCCTGATGAAGACGGAAACTGTATTAAAGGACGCGTAGGCAGAGTTGAACGGGAGTTGTTCCACATGGAAGCACTAAACTGGGAAGAACTAGGTGAGGGCGCACGTGAAGGGGGGACGCAGGGAGAGCGCTCGCCTGGGAGAAGGGAAGATCGGGGGAAAATGTAGCTGGGGTTATCCTTAGAAGCTGCACCACTTTACTTTATTAAAGAAAACAGGACCAAGGACTGTTTTGTCTTTGATTTCAAAGTAATGGATTCTTTTCAACAAGTCCTGCCCATGATTGTGGAGGAGTTTAAGAAATGATAAGACTCGGAATAAATGGTGAGGTAAAATTTGTGCCCTTTCATCCGCTTGTTCTCTACGTGTCATCTTTATGGATATAAACTGCCCTAGGGGCAGCAACATTTTAGGACAAAACTCTCCTTAAAATGTGGCTTCTGAAAAGTATTATAAGCCTTCTACTTCAAAAGGCTGCTTTAGGGTGCTTTGTACCACACCTGAATGAGGGTTCTAAACCTGACTGATGCCAAAAGGAATAGCACCATTACGAAAAAACAAATAAACAAACTCTTGATCTAGAGAATTCTGTTCCGTGGTTCCTCAAAACACTGAATTGGAACAATGAAAACGACACCCTCCCGGCTCACTTACAAGAACAATGTCATTCCAGCATCTCAGGTTCAAATCTGGGTCAGGAAGGAACTGCAGCACCTGCAGTGCTGCTGCTCTCTCAGTTTCCACTGACCAGTAACCACTTTCTATCAAAGAAGATAACATCTAGAGGCCCTCTAAAACACAGGTGTGTTCTGAAGTCAGCTTTATGCAAAAGCCAAAGAACAGATTTTTTGGTTCACTGTGGGGCCAAACTGCAATTTGCACCTAAATGGTTAAAGCCTAATTTTTACCGAGTTTCCGAAAATGAGATCCAACAATGTGTACTTGCAATTCAGGAAATCAAAGGAAAAAGGAATGATAAATATATTCTTAACTTTGTATAGATCATCTATTGTATTAGTCCAAGTATAAGGCTCAATACAACTTTTTTTTATTGTATCACACTGTCAAAGTTACCAAGGGCAAGAGTTCAATTTTGTGTGTATATGTATATTTCAGGAGAAGTTCACTTAAGAATTCTGCATCCAGAAACATTAAATTGATGGGTCTTCCTAGTCTACCCACAGATTATATTAATCCTATGACTAGTGTAATACACTTTTAGAAAGTAACAAAAAGTTCTAAAATGCTTATACATTTTTTTAAAAAAGGTAGAAGGCACTAGAGGAAATAAAAGAGAAAGGCACTTTACCTTTTCAGTAATGATACGGTTGACACACTGCTTTCCTGTTAGAGGTAATGTACATTTCTCCATGATTTTATGTGCATTTCCCTGTTTTAAAAAACATCAGAAAAGTAGTTAGGGGCTGATTCTTATTTAGAATTGGTATAAGACAGGACAAAAGGAATGATCAGAAATTGTCTCCTAAGTACAGGCTATTTAAGAAATTTGCGCCGTCATGCTGTCCCCTTTCTGGAGGCAGCTTGTGTTCCTACAGAAATTTAGGGAGAAATACAAATGGGCAGCCAAAGGCATAACTGGTTTAATTGGGAAACATCCAGCCACAGATTTGATCTCTCAAGCCTCTGCCCTTAGATCTTCCAAGGAACAGTCTCCTTGACAAATGAGCTATTTTTTTTTTTATACCAAGGGTAGGGGGCATACATAGTGCAAATGCGTACTATACATTCTTTCAAGTTTTATTTTTATTTGTTGAAAAAGTAATATTTTCACAGAAAACAGCAGTTCTGGACTCCCCTCTGTATCCTTAGACCTGCTTTGAACAGGAAATCAATTTCAACTTTATTTAGCATTTTTCGATATACTTTTATACATTTTCTTCTTACCTCTGCATTTTTAAATTTTTTATAACAAATTTTACTTTACTATCCACTACGGCTTACTACAGGATACTAAATACAGTTTTCTGTGCTATACAATAGGACCTTGTTGTTTACCCACCCTACATACAACAGCTTACATCTACTAGTCTCAAACTTCCAATTCAACCCTCCCCTGCCCACCCACTTTCACAAGTCTGTTTCGTTTTCTTTTTTTTGGCTGAGCAACATGGCTTGTGGGACTTTAGTTTTCCAAAAATGGATCAAATCTGTGCCCTAAGCAGTGAAAATGCTGAGTCATAACCCACCAGACTGCCAGGGAATTCCTTACAGGAATTCTGTTCTCTATGTCTGTGAGGCTGTTTCTGTTTCACAGATAAGTTTATTGTGCCGTATCTTAGATACCACACGTAAGTGATATCACAGGTATTTTTCTTTCCCTGTCTGACTTACTTCACTCAATATGATCTCTAGACTCATCCATGTAGTTTCAGATGGCATCATTTTATTCTTTTTTATGGCTCAGTAGTACTCCAGCATATATATATTAATTAATGTGGATATTATTATATGACATGAGATATCATATATGTGTGTGTATATATATATATTACATCTTCTTTATCCATTCATTTGTCAATGGACATTTAGGTTTCCATTTCTTGGCTATTGTAAGTATTGCTGCTATGAACACAGGCATGCCTGTATCTTTTAAAATTAGAATTTTGTCCAGATATATGCCCAAGAATGGGACTGCTAACTCACAGGGCAACTCTACTTTTAGTTTTCTTAGGAACCTCCATACTGTTTTCCATAGTGGCTGTAACAATTTACATTGCCACCAAAAGTGTAAAAGGGTTCCCTTTTCTCCACACCCTCTGCAGCATTTAGCATTTGTAAACTTTTTAATGATGGCCATTCTGACTGGAATGAAGTGGTACCTCAATGTAGTTTGATTTGCATTTCTCTAATAACTAGTAATGTTGAACATCTTTTCATGTGCTTATTGGCCATCTGTATGTCTTCTTTGGAGAAATATCTATTTAGGTCTTCTGCCCATTTTTTCACTGGGTTGTCTGTTTTTGGAAATAAGACCTTGTCGGTTGCATTTTTCGCAAATATTTCCTCCCAACTCATAGATCATCTTTTCATTTTATGGTTTCCTTTGCTGTGCAAAAGCTTGTAAGTTTGATTAGGTTCCATTTTTTTTATCTTTGCTTTTATTTCTATTGCCTTGAGAGATTGCTCTAAGAAAATACTGCCATAATTTATGTTAGAGAATGTTTTGTCTATGTTCTCTTCTAGGAGTTTTATGTTGTCATGTCTTATATTTAAGTTTTTAAGCCATTTTGAGCTTATTTCTGTGTATGGTGTTAGGTAGTGTTCTAATTTCATTCTTTTACATGTAGCTGTCCAGTTTCCCCACAACTTATCAAAGAGACGTTTTTTTCTCTATTGTATATTCTTGCCTCCTTTGTCTAAGATTAATTGACCAAAGGTGTGTGATTTTATTTCTGGGCTCTGTATTCTATTCCAGTGAACCTCTGCATTTTTAAATACTATGTTGACCAAGCTATTTATGTCTTAATTAATCAGCTTTAGATATTATCTATTAACTTCTTACAGGGGCACATGAAGATTTTCCTCTCCTGCAAACCCCCATGCTTCATCATCTTCAGTTCACCCAGCAAAGCTATGTCACAAATCGTATATAACTTAATAGAATTTATACCATGCTGGCAAAATGACTCTGTAAAATGGCTCACTGATGCCCCAAGCAGTGTAGAAAACCATGATTATATTCACTTTCTTATATAGCTGTTTGCCTTTCCTGGAATATGTCTGAGCCTCAGTTTGCTCACTGATAAAATGTGTGTGCTGGTCTATAGTCATATTTTTTTCAAAGTTTCCTTCAGCTACACTACCTTTTCTTCAAATATGAAAGAGGGATTGAAATGGGAAGCAGGTTTTCAACCATCAACCCCTTCGCGCCATTCCCTACTCCCCCCACCCCACAGTACAGAGGTGACCGATGGGGCACATCTGTGGAGCACAGTTGAAACATTAGCTCTGATGATCTTATCTTCAGATCATTTTCTTCTGATTATGATGAAGCTCCTTTCTAAGTATCAGCACCAGGAGCCTAAATTACTATTTCCCTTGAGGCTGAGGCTAATTTGTCACATTTTAGATCCTCTTTTAAAATGGCAAAAATGTTTCTACTGCTTCCATTTTGGATCTAAAAGCACCAAACATGAAGCCATCATCATCTTTAGCCATCTCCAAGTTTTACCTTCTTAATTATGCACCACTACGTGGCTTATGTCTCTCTCAAAACTGCTGTCATACCAAGTATGATCAGAAGCAAAGGATTTCAAATAACTGGGCTTAAGATTTTACTCCTTGTGATAACATGTCAATGCACAACATATGAGTAATTAAGAGGCTTTAACATATTTAATCCAGTGTATGGCACAAAGGATATTCAGTGTTTTTTGAATGAACGAATGGGAAAAAAAGGGGAATTCCATTGGGAATCTTGGGTGAATTTCAAAAAATGACAAACTGTATCACTTTAATTTAGTTAAAATTAGTGCTAAATATATATAGAGAGAGTGGATAGACATTACACTTTTAACAACAAACTGTATGTTTCTAGATTTTACTGTGTAAGAAAATTTATAGCTGTAGAAATAAAACCTCATTTCTGCTTCATTTTTCATGATCTATTTTCATTCCCAGATTTCAAAAAAAGCTTGCATGTGTCACAGACACTTAATCAAAGAGCTGAAATTAATGATGAACGCGCGAACTTCTATAGCTGTCAGGACTCCTTACACTTCATATAACTCAAATAAGACATGTCACAATGAATTCCAGGTCTGCATGTGAACAAAGTGAACAATCTGTGGGCCTCCAAGGGACATTTTCTGTGGGGAGCTCTTACTTTGCTCTCGTTATTTGAGCAAGATCTACATCTTGGGCAGCCACTTGAGTTCCAATGAACAACCAACTCTGGTTTAGGAGAATTTCAACTACCAGAATTAACTGTGCCCTACCAAGACAGAGGGGCTTCCCTGGTAGCTCAGCTGGTAAAGAATCCATCTGCAATGCAGGAGACCCCGGTTCAATTTCTGGGTTGCAAGATCCCCTGGAGAAGGGATAGGCTACCCACTCCAGTATTCTTGGGCTTCCCTAGTGGCTCAGACAGTAAAGAGTCCACCTGCAATGCAGAAGACCTGGGTTCAATCCCTGGTTTTGGAAGATCCCCTGGAGGAGGGCATGGCAACCCATGCCAGTATTCTTGCCTGAAGAATCCCCATGGACAGAGAAGCCGGTGGGCTACAGTCCATGGGGCCAAAAAGAGACGGACATGACTGAACGATTAAGCACAGCACAGCACATCACCAAGACACACCTTTCAGAAACCATTTTCCATGTAAACAGTACAGCTCAATGCTTCAGAGCAGTCAAAGGACCTGAGTGTAAAGCCTCACTCCACTCCACACTAGCTGGGCAAGGATCCTGTGTCTATGCTTATCCATCTGCTATACCTCAGGGGTGACTATAAGTGTCCAGCACTTAGCAAGTGTTCAATAACCTTGAACTGTTTACATAACCTATACTGAACATTTTCACAATCTACTAGGGAATTCTTCAGGCTTTCTTGGTGGCTCAGATGGTAAAGAATCCGCCTGCAATGCAAGAGACCCAGGTTTGATCCCTGGGTGGGGAAGATCCCCTGGAGAAAGCAATGGAAACCCACTCCAGTATTCTTGCCTAAAAAATCCCATGGACAGAGGAGCCTGACAGGCTACATGGGGACCTACATGGACACAGTCCATGGGGTTGCAAACAGTCAGACACAGCTTAGCAACTATCCACCAGGGAATTCTTCAGGAAGTCTTAAGTTCCTCAATGAAGTTGAACACAGAATTACACAGAAAATGGCCTAACAGAATTCCTGAGATCCACAAAACCAAGGAAACTGCAACCCGTATTTGGGAGCAAACCATATGGCTGGCCTAGGATGGTAGCACCAACAGTATTCTTGCAGTGAGAACAAAGTAGCTAGATGATTCCATTCACACTGAGCTTTAAGACATAACACAGATCAAGGAAAAAGAGAAAATGAGATGCAGAAGGATTAAAGTGTGTCACAATTTCAATATTCAACAATAGGTTAGCTATGAAGCCAAAATATGACTAACTCCCACTTGAGCACTCTATTCTAACCACGCCAGGCTGAGCCTTACAATGTGCTATGATTCACAAAGCAGCAACAATCGCTGGGTTTTTAGCAATAAAAAATAAATCCCCCCAAAAGAGATGCAGTGTAGTGTGGTAGCAAAGAACACTTTATTAGGAGTCCAAAGACCGGGTGTTTAATTTTAACTCTTCCATTTAATAGTCATTTGGTCCTTTAAATTCTTTGTGCTGTGGTTTTCTTTTCAACTGCCACGTCTTCTTCCTGACTTGATCACGGTAGGAAGTTCTGAAAGTGCAGTAAAGTGGAAGGGGTTGAATCTACACGTGAATTTTTAGGGTGAGTGGTGTCTTGTTCATCTCCATCAATCTGCTCCTTTCTTTCTCCACGAAGAAATGTCAGAAAAGGTAGACAACCAGACACCAAGTGTAGCATCAAAAGAGCTATGACTGATCCTCAACGCTTCTGATTTTTGTATTTCCTTCTTTGCTAACTTCATCATAACCCTGGTGAACATTTAAATCTCTTTCCTCCACCTGCTTCTCCAGCTTTCCTCTTCCGCACTGCATCACTTACAGACCTCCTACAAAATCTAGGAAACCACCATTTTCTTTTTATCCAACCGAATACTTTCTATTACTTGCTTCATGGTGATGTCTCTTTAATTCTTTAGATAATCTGTGTGCAATTTTGCTAAATTCTTCAGTATAAATAATTCTGGTTAAATGATAATAAACCTCTTGTCATCATTACAACAAGCTTCATGTTATCACAATAAACTTAATCCCAGATAACAAGTTCTCTTTTTTACAGTGACTTTTGCATTCCTTGTCAACATTTCATTTATCTGAGGCAACAGAGCATTCATGTAAGACTTTGCTTTACACAAAATCCCACTTCATGCCCATCTTTTCTGTTAAGTGTTTCTTAAGTGTGGCCCAATATTATTTCTTCTCTCAGGCGTCTTCTTTGGGAAAGCCCTGTGATCAAGTACAAAGAAGGCAAAGTCTAGAAGGTGGTTGCTCCTTAAGGGATCAAGTCTTCAAGGGTGTGTTCATGCCACCTGAAACACATGCCATGTACCCCTTCACCCCACATGTGAATGGCAACACCCGCCTTACTCTTAATAACTTGGCTCTGGTGTCCTCTACCCTGGAGAAACCATCTCCATCATCCCCATAGAGTGCCCCTACTCCAGTGTCCAAGGGACGTTCCCAGTCTGGTGCACCTCTTAGGTGCTCCTGTGTTTCCTCTGCTCTCCACAAATGTAACTGTTGCCTTCTCTTCACCCACCACTGGACTCTGAGCTCCCTGCATGCTGAAACAATTTATTTCTGTATCTTCAGCAATGAGTAGAGTACTAGACAAACCACAGTGATCAATAAATGCTGTCTGACTATTACAATTCTGATCCAAGGAATCCAGCAGCATTGGAGTTGTAAAATATCATGTGGCTGAGGTCCACTGGAGGCTGCTTTTTAGTCCTAAGAAATGTACTTCTACCTCCTTAGCATCTCTGAGCTCACTAGGAGAAGTAGAGCTTGCAGAAGTGTACAAAGAACTTAAAAAACTTAGGGGAGATAGATAAAGGCGTGAGCAAAGGGAAAAGCAAAGACACCTCAAAACTATACTACAGAGAATGCCCTTGTGATCCATTGGTTAGGACTTGACACTTTCACTGCACTGGCCTGGGTTCAATCCCTGGCCATGAAACTAATATCTCACAAGACATGTGTCACAGCAAAAAAAAAAAAAAAAGGACTGCAGTATGAAGCATACAAAAGTATAAGACAGAAACTGAGTGAATTATACTTATTCTATTTCTTCTGCCTGCTCTCTCCTAAAGCTACAAGGTTTACATTAATCTGCTGAAAAGCAGGGTGACAAAGGCTGACCCTGGCAAAGGAATATTCCATACTTTGTCTTGTGGCACAACAAAACCAAGGATAGATCTCTCTTACAGCATGCCAAAATGTCATAGAGGAAACCTGAGTGCCACTGCCCTCACCCCTTCCTTCTATACACACACACACAAGCACACACAGAACAGACATAAAAAACTGGCGAATACTCTATTACAAAACCCACGGCTATCAAATCACTGTGATGACTGATACGGTACCTAGAAGAGAAAGATGGGAGTTGCTAAAGAAAGAAAATCAAGGTACACAGAATAAAAGGACAAGATGATGATCATATTACTCACACTGAGTTTATCCTCGTGGGATATTTTTAGCCTTTACATAGCACCTATTTGGTCGGGATGCCAACAATCCACATAGGACTTCAGTGGAAAGACTCACCTAGGTGAGGGTGGGACGTTCTGGGACAGTAGCATTGAAACATGTATATTATCATATGTGAAACAGAACACCATTCCATGTTCGATGCATGAGACAAATGCTCACGGCTGGGGCAATGGGATGACCCAGAAGGATGGGATGGGGAAGGAGGTGGGAGGGGGATTCAGGATGGGGAACACATGTAAACCCATGGCTGATTCATGTTAATGCATGGCAAAAACTACTACAATATTGTTAAGTAATTAGACCCCAACTAAAATAAATAAATTTATTAAAAAATAAAAAAAAAATAAAAAAAAAAGGAAAGACTCAGCTAGCTCTGAAGTGGAGAACAATTGCTATTACAAATGGTTTTTACAAGTGGATGTAATAACAGTTTGTATTTACACAGGCATACTCTCAGGGGAAGACCAGCCAAATGAGACAATAGATACAGCAAGTCATTTCCCTGAAAATAGTCTTCAGGGCTTTGAGACCTTAGAATAGAAGGCAGTTTTTCTTCAATATAATACAAAGGTCTTCATCATGGCCTTTTATTTTCTCTCCAAAGACTGCATCCTATGGTCTCTACACGAAGGATGGCAGAGTCCAGTTCTGAGCAGAAATTGTTTTCTCTTTCCATCCCTGAACTGCTATGGTGCCTTAGAAAGCCGCTCTGAGTGTTAGCTTTCCTATCAAGAACTATGGATATTCAAGATCACAGGACTTAATGTTGTTCACTTAATTAAATTCTATAAGACATTTTAAGGGCTTTATTGGTTGCTGGGCTGTGTTCTGCTATTTTCTTCCATTATAACATTTTTTTTGCAGGCGCATCCATCATTAAAGGAAAAATAAAAAAGACAAAACCATGTGAGGATTTCTATTTTTAATGGTGAATATTGTTTTTTTTCCAAGCAAGCCTAGCCAAGAAGTTTCATTAACAAAGTATAAAACAGCGACAAGCTCTTATGAATGGAAAAAAATTAAACCAAATGAAACTGTTAATTATGAATTATCCTCACAATAGAATACTTTCTTTATCTTGGGATACTTTTCAATGTTGCTGAAAATTATCTCAAGGATGTTTCTGAGAAAGCATTTTTTAAAATACTCTTTCATATTTGCTGGCTTTTGGTAATATATTTGATCCAAATTAAAAAGGATGAATAAATCTCATTTATCTATACTTTGTATAATTCCTCTGTGCAAAACAACAAAGACAAGGTAAAGCAGTATTCAAGATTTCCATATGACACCTTTGCTATCAGGTATCAATTGGACTTAATAAAAGTATTATTCACAAAGATTTATTCTCAACTTCATGACAAAAAAAGACAAATGAACTTATGTATGAACAGAATCCGAGACCTAGAAAACAAACTTCTCATTGGGGGGAAGGGTAGGGGGGATGGACAGATGGGAGGTTGGAATTGACCTATACACACTGCTATATTTAAAACAGATAATCAACAAGAAGCTACTGTATAGTTCAGGGAACTCTGCTCAATATTCTATAATAACCTAAATGGGAAAAGAACTTGAAAAAGAATAGATATATGTATACGTATAACTGAATCACTTTGCTGTACACCTGAAACTAACACAATATTGTTAATCAACTATACCCTAATATAAAAGTTAAAAAATAAGTTACATTATATTAAAAAAGTAAAGACAAAGTAAAACAGTATTCAAGATTTTGATATGACTGCTCTGCTATCAGATACAGATTAGACTTAATAAAAATATTATTCACAAAGATTTATCCTCAGCTTCATAACAATATAATTATGACTCTTTTTATCCTTTAGAATCCAGGCCTCCTACTGTAATAAAAATAAAACCTAAGCCTGTTTCAGAAATAGAGCTCTCATTTATGTTCTCAAAAATAAGTACCAGAGCTTTGCCTGTTTCCAATAAATGACAACTATGACTGAATTTCTTTGCTTTTGTGCTCTGAGAGTTATACCCTTAGGAACACATTTCCAGTACACAGTACTGAGAACAAAACACTTTCCTTTATATTAGTGATGATGGCAGTTGCCAGACAGAAAAGTTTAGTAACAGAAAAGGGAGGCAGGATATATAGGTTCTCAGCTTGCTTCTGCTCTTAATTTTCTACTTGACCTTTATCAGAATGTTTAATCTCCATGAAATTTGGCTGGATTATCTTTAGAAGGAAAACAGTTAAGACCTACCTCAGAAGAGTGTTATAATGATAAAATAGAGGCAGTTTATGAACATGTGACTGCTTGGAAAAAGTTAAAAGTGTTCAAATATGTTCAAATTAATGAATTCAACAATTACTGATTCCTAATACACACTGGGCATGATTTTCCTCAGCTGTTGTGATAGAAAGAGCCCCTGCCCTCATGGAACTCACATTCTAGTGCAGAAAGGAGATGAAGAATCATCGGAAGAGGGGGAGTTTCATTTTGTGTAATAGTCAGGGGAAGCTGCTCTGGTATTCTGAACAGAGATCTGACTGAACCGAGGAGGCGAGCCATGCAGATACCTGAGGAAGAGCTTTCCAGGCACAGACAGTAACAAGCGCAAAGGCCCCGAGGCAGAGGGTGTTTGGAATGTTCCAGAAACTTACAGGAATAGAGTCTGGCTAGAGCTCAGTGGGCAAGTGGGAGAATCCCAGTAGCTGGAATCACAGAGGCCCTGGGATTGATGCTGACAAACCAGGAGGGCCTTAGAGACAATACGTAGCACTCTGAACTTGATCTAAGGGAGATGGGAAGCCATGGAGGGTTTCTGAGCCCAGAAAGAAGTGATATAATCTGATTTATATTTTTAAAATATCACTCCTACCACTGTGTGGAGAACTGTGTGTGTGTGTGTTTCCACCCAACTCTTCTTTTGTTTTCTGACAATAGGGACTGCCGTCCAACACCAGTGCCTATTCCCCTGACCTGCAACACACAGGTCCCTTCAAACTCTGCCCCATCCATCAGATCTCCATGCAAATGCTGTATCCCATGAGATGCACTCTGATGCATCCCTGCTGAGTGAGAGCAAGGAGTTCAATCCCACAAGCCAAATGACATGGCCAATAAATAAATAAATGTTTTGCTGATATCCATCTCAACAAAGCAAGGAGAGCTTTGACCAGGAAAAATGAAAAAAGAGGTAATGCTGAAACTTGATGCTTCCAGAAAATGGCCAGTGCGGGTGGGATGGTGATACAGAGGTAACCCTTGTGAGGATGCAGCATGGAATGGTATGATGAACATGGACTAGACCAAACTGAGTAAAACTTCAAGCTCTGCTGCTGACCTGGACAAGTTTCTGACCTACCTACATCCCAGGCTTACATTACAGGATCGCTGAGAGGTTAATAGATTCAGTATCTACAATGCCACACAGAGCCTTGAACCTAGTAAGGACACAAACTCTTAATCCTTTCCTTCATTTCTCCCCATTTTTAGAGGGTAAAAGAAGGACATGCCAAGAGATCAAAAGAAGATAAGAAAGAAGGTGGCTAGACATCAAAAACTACCATTACTTTTTTGTAATTTTGCCTGGAACCTTTATGCCTAAGTTTAAATGAAAGCCACTCTACAATGCCAGTTTGACACCAGTGCCTGCTCTATGCCTCCAGAGGCAGTTTCAAGGCAAGGAAAATGTTATGATGGTTACTCCAGAGCAGCACTGTAGGCAGCCAGGCTTCAAATACCAGAAGCTGCTAGCTGGCTACAAAGACTTGCAAGGAAAGAGTTTCCTTTGTTTGATCAAAACATTTGTAAACGTCAGGTCATGCTATATTTGTAAGTAACCTGCATCTGTAACCCTATAGATGAAGAAAAGGAGCAAAAAGCTATACCTAAGACCAGCTGATGGCTCCATCCAATTATAGAAAAAAAAATTAGTAGCCCAAGAATACAAGATGATATTTCTTTCTTCAGATTTTAATTCTTCACTGCAAACTATCCACACTGTATCTTAGAAAACTGTAGGAATTCTCCCCCTAGGCTGTCTGCTTAGTCATAAGGCAGTAGAAGTTACCTGGCATGTCTAAAAGAACTGGTCATTAACTGGAGAGGCCACTAGGAGTGAAAGAACTCTCCTCTTTCTTTTCTTTCCAACCTCTACCAATCTTCAGGCAGACAAAAGATGCAGGAAAGAAGTGGTGAGGTCCTTGTGTTTCCTTAGGTTGGGCCAGTAACAATGAGTCCAGGTGAACAATATATCGTAGGAATCACATTCCAGGAGGAAAAAGTAAGGGGGCAAGAAAAGAAACTTCTTCTTTTGGTTAGTTTTCAAGGTTTGTTATTGTTTAGTTGCTAAGTCATGTCCAACTCTTTTGCAACCCCATGGACTGTAGCCCACCAGGCTCCTCTGTCCATGGGATTTCCCAAGAAGATATACTGGAGTGGCTTGCCATTTTCTTCTCCAGGGGATCTTTCCAATCCAAGGATCGAATGTGTGTCTCTTGCATTGGCAGGTGGATTCTTTATCACTGAGCAAACAGGGAAGCCCAGTTTTCAAGGTTATCTAACTATAAAGTATGAAGAAATCACTCTTATTATTGCATCCTCCTGCCAATGGTTGTTCAACCACTAGTTGTGATTTGGGGGCTGTCACAAGAGGAGATAGATAAACACCCATCCTTTTACTCCGCCATCTTGAACCAATCTCTTAATCATAAGTATATTCTTTTTTGTTAGTTTGTTCAACTGAAGGTATCTAGGGAAAATATCTAACTTCAGTTCTGGTCTAAAAGTCAGTGCCAATTTCCTCACTGGGAGAAGAAAAACAAGAAATGCTAAAAAAAAAAAGAGTACCTTCCTTCTATGAAAAGCTTTAATAAGGGACCTTCTAATCAGAAGCTTCAAGCACCATGTTTCCTCTACCAAAAATTCCAGCTGAGGAGAAATAAAACAGTTTGGGGGGGGGAAAGAGAAGTGAGAAAGAGAGAATTTGCTGAATACAGGCCCAGTGTTTTGAAAACGAATGCACAAAAATAATCTGAAATGAGTCGGACTTCACTGCCTATGCGTCAACATTGAAGAAACAACAAAAGGAAAGCCGGCAAGACTTTTTCTCCAAATAGACATTATGTTCTGGAAAAATATCTGGATTTGATTTGCCTGCTTGGCATCCTTTTGTCTTTGAAATGAAGTATTTTGGATGCTTTTTGCAAGGCACTGCTCAGAAGTCACCTGTGTTGGTTTCATTTCTATTGTTTCACATTTATGCTTCACTGCTCAGTTTTCAGTGTTTACTAAGCAATTTATGATAATTTTGTATTTATTACAGTTTTCACAATGAAACTGCTTCATGATACACATCATTCTGTAACAGAATGGGAGTGTAACTCCCCATGGGAAGCAAGTCAAATGCAAATCTTTCAGATCCAGGCTCTCCAACACTTCATTACCAAATAAAAAAAGTGAAAATGAACTACCACTTCCACTCAAAATAGCAGGTATCAAGGAAAAGACCCTGATGCTAGGAAAGATTGAGGGCAGGAGGAGAAGGGAACGACAGAGGGCAAGATGGCTGGATGGCATCACTGATTCAATGGACATGAGTTTGAACAAAATTTGGGAGACAGTGAAGGACAGGGAAGCCTGGCGTGCTGCAGTCCACGGAGTCGCAAACAGTTGGACATGACTTAGCTACTGAACAACAACAAGGTGAAAACAAATAGCTTTTGTTTCAAAACTAAGAATTTTAAAGGAGAATGAGCAGAGGGCATAGAGAGTGAAAAGGGTACTCGTCACTAAATATCAACTTCGCAAATTATCAGAAGCCCAGGGATTCAGGTCAGGAAGGCAATTAAGCTCAGTTGGTTCAAATACAAATAAGAAAGGAGTAAGAAAGGAAGTCATACTGATAGCTTGGTATTTAGAAGACTGGGCTTCAAAGTCAGAAGTATCAGGACTAATCTCAGTTCCACTAATTATGTGACCTCAGGCAAGTACTTTGGAGAAGGCAATGGCACCCCACTTCAGTACACTTGCCTGGAAAATCCCACGGACGGAGGAGCCTGGTAGACTGCAGTCCATGGGGTCGCTAAGAGTTGGACACGACTGAGCGACTTCACTTTCATGCGTTGGAGAAGGAAATGGCAACCCACTCTAGTGTTCCTGCCTGGAGAATCCCAGGGATGGCAGAGCCTGGTAGGCTGCCATCTACGGGGTCGCACAGAGTCGGACACGACTGACGCGTCTTAGCAACAGCAGCAGCAGGCAAGTACTTAACTTCACTGAAACTCTTGTTTCTGGACCCACAACAAATACCTATATCAAGCTCATGGGCTTGTACAGGCAAATACACACAGAGAGCTTAGTGTACCATTGGAGCACAGTAAGCTCAATGAATGGAAGCCATCACCATTATAGGATAATGATATCATCATCATCATTAATTACACACCACGAGGTCAAGGATTCTTGTCCATTTTTAATCACAGCCAAATTCCAGCAGTGCCCAACACAGAACAGGCATTCAATAAACATTGAATAATTTATCAAAATAAAAGTGTAATATTCTTCAGAATAGACCACTTGCTGTTACCAAGTCCATCATTTTCTAACACTTCCTCAAAATGGCACCTCCACAGCCTTGGTAAAAGGCCGTATTATCCATTTGAAAATAACTGCTTTTAAAAACCCACATTCTGTTGCATTTTCATTTTTCACAGAGATAGCAACCACTATAACCATCTTTAAACCTGAATCAGAATTCACTGGCAGTCCAGTGGTTAGGACACTGAGCTTCCACTGTATGGCAGAAGGAGTTCAGTTCCTGGTTGGGGAACTAACATCCCTCATGCCGCTGGGTGTGGCCCCCAAATTAAAAATATCTACAAATCTGAACCAACACCTCTTCCCTAACATCTTTTCACTGCCTTTGAAGACATTATAGCTTTTACCTTTAATATGCATGTGAGGCAAATAATCAAAGAATGCCCTGATGTTTGCTTCAAAGTTAAACAACCATTTAGCTGAATGATAATAAATAATTGTCTTTGTTTGCAATGTTTTGCTCTAAAATATAAACGCCATCAAGTTGAGTGATCCAGAGCAAACAACAAAAACCACAGGCACATGACCTGGTGCACAGGATTTCTGCCTAGTGTGAATTTCCAAAAGTAGCCCTCATTACCTTTGCAGAATGTTCCATGGTGACCACTACTTTGGTTCTGGCACTGGACACCAGATCCATAGCCCCTCCCATTCCTTTCACCATCTTTCCCTGCAAAACAAACAGAAAATAGGAAGTAATTCTCTTTCAACCTTTCAGTATGTGGTATAACAAAATTAACTTGCAAAAAGTTGCTGGAATAATTAATCAGAAAAACTCATTGACCTTCATTGCTTAGTACTTGAACTTTATCACCTTAATATTCTGTTGTTCTCTATTATTCTGTGGCTGAAGGATAAGTTCAGGATAAATATTACTATGTCACATTTATTAAATATAGCTAACATTATTACATCAAAGAAATATCAGCAATAAGGCAATTGGTGGATAATAAAAATCTGAAGAATCTTTCCAAAATTCTGGGCACATTACTACTATCAGAATAATAGGAGATTAAAATCTATATACCCCTGACATTCATTTCTTTCTTTTAAACATACAATTGGCACTGAGTCTTCAATCACAGACCCTTTCTAAAGCACTCTCTTGGATGTCCTGCAGATTAAATGCCACTAGGTAATAAACTAATGCATTAGTGATGTTTCCCTAGTAATGATTAATATGAAAGGTGGGTCTGTCTTTCTAAAACTTGTCACTTATCTTGCTCTTACAAAAATAAACCAAAACAAAAATATATATTTCTGTGAAGCAAAAATGGAAAACAGAAGCAGAGTTCAGGATCCTTTCATCAAGACAACTCTATTTTTGTTCATCTGTCCATCTCCTCATTCATTAAACATTTACCAACCACCTCCTCTGTGCCATATACTCTGAATAATTCCCACTGTATAGTCTGTCTCCTGGTTCCAGAATTTTGGAAAAAGCAAGTGCTTCCAGAGATGATGAAATAAATTCTTACTCAAGTAGATTGAAGAGAAATGTTTCTAACACCAAAACCTCCTGAAAATTTAATATATTTTTTCATACAAGTCCTCTTGCTGATCTGACAGTAAATGCTTACAGGGCTCTCGGCTCCTTTCCCCTAATTTCATAGCTTTAAGGAGATTAGGCAATACACTCACACCTGGCTTTAAAACAGTCTCAAATCCCCTGATTTCAGAAACATTTTAGAGGTCAATGCAACACTGCATGAACATGAATTAGACAGGAAATAGAAAAGAAGGGAGTAAGTAGTTAGGATATCTTCATGGTTTGGAGCTTGTCACTAAATGGCATAAGAAGCACGGCAATGGTTGGAGAGGGGAGCAAGAAAGAAGTAGAAGAGACAAAATGAGTCTGTCTTCAGACATGTAAATTTGCCATGAAGCAGAATATCCATGTGGAAACGTACAATTTTATATTTCTATAAGTCATGCCTTCAACCTTACTTGGCTGCAATTTTAATAAGTTAAGCACCAAGTCATAATATTTTTGTAGAGAACACTGATATGTTATGGTACAAAATATGAAAGTTATAGATGGAAGCAATGAATGTCTATCATAAACTCCAATTCTTAGAAGTTTTAGATTTTTAAAGCATCAGAAGACACTAAAGCTAGTTCATTTTAAAATATCTCAAACTGCTGTGGTAAGACTATCCAGCCAGTCTGAGCTTCCACACACAGTGTCCTGGGGCAGACTAAGGGTGTAAGTGCCGAAGAATGAGAAAGCCAAAGAAAACTGGAAACTAAGCTAGCGCATTAAATGTTCCTTGAATTAAAAAAAATTCTTTGAATTAGAATATACCACAGTCCAATTTTGTCCGTTGTGACACAATGATACTGGTAAAAGTTTATGACAGCCTCTAAAAAGAAGCTTGTCTGTTTTAGGTGAATCTGATGTATGTATTTTAAACCACCGCCAATTATTTAAGAAAGATTTATAGAGTACCAACTAGGCATGTAACACTGTGCTGGCAGGAATATGAAGAGCTATAAAACATGTTGGAAAGAACTAGCTCTTTGTTTCTGTTAAAAAGAACTTTATCCCTTGACTCAATGTAAATGAACAGCCTTCATCATGCAAAGGAATTCAAGTGATCTAATGTCCTGTCCTCAAAGCACATGCTATGAGTTTCAAAGCACTATTCTGAAACTTACACGTTTGTTTCCAAGAGTGAAAAATGCACAAGATTAAGTGCAGAACACCTGAGATCTATTAACCCACTGTGTGTCGTGTGCAAAACACCGAGAGACACAGGTTCAATCCCTGGGTCATGATCCCCTGAGGAGGGCAAGGGAACCCACTCCAGTATTTGTGCCTGGAGAATCCCATGAACAGAGGAGCCTGGCAGGCTACAGTCCATGGGGTCGCAAAGAACTGGACACGACTGATGTGACTTAGCATGTACATGCACAAATCTCTCTGAATTTGGGCTCATTCTTCATAATTCAGGAATAAGAATATCTGCCCTACCATAAAGCTATTGTGAGGAATGGATGAAATAATGTATGAAAACTGTGAAATAAACAAAAGTTTGTAAGTCTACCGACTTACATATTCAGTCAATTCAGTTCCCGGAGTATCTAATATAAGCCTGACACAGTACTAGGCGCTAGAGTTAGAGATGATCAAGACAGGCTTCTTTCCTCACAAACTTCATCATTGAGGGAAGGGAAAGCATCCTTGTGTAATTAAAGAGATTGGAACCAAACTTCTTCCCTGTAAAAGAAGCATTCTCCACCTCTCCCTCATCCCAAGGCAGAGCTAAGTGCCTCTTCCCTGTGTCTTTGGCACTATTCGGTATGTAATTCTAGCACAGTGAATGTCAACTCTCCTTTTCTTTCTGTCTTGTACTGTTTATTATTACTACATTATAGGTGCTTGGATGAATAAGTGGATGAATGGCTTCAACTAACATACGTATGTTTGACCTCTAGCAGAACACTGAAGATGCAAATGCTAACTGTGCCTGGAGAGGCAGGAATGGGAGGAAGAGGCTGGGGCGGGGGGGTGTCACAGAAGAGATGCTTCACAAAAGCAGTCTGCCAAATGGGAAAGAGAGCAGCAGTGACTCCTAAGGGAAAGCAATTCTAGAAGGTTAACAGGAAAAACCTTCAAATGTTTGTTTTCATATTTTTTAAGTAAGTTCATTGTATTAGAAAAAGAAAATGAACATTTCCTTCCATTTCAATTCCCAAGTGATTTCTGAAACAGAATCAATTACTAAAGGAAAACAGCTTATTCTTTCTATACCAGCAGAAAGAAATAGTTACATAAGACATACTCTCTGAAGCAGGTGGGAAATTCAACACCGTCTTTCAACCCCGCTCAGCAGGCACTCTTCTGGGACTCAACTACTTGCATATCCCAGTTCTCTACTGCAGCTGGGGAAGACATGTGTCTGAGTGCTAGACAACGGAAGAGAGGGAGGAGACATCTGTGGTTTCAGGTTCTGGCCCATAAAAACCTCTCACATGGAATCCTTCATGCTCCTTCAAGTTCTACAATCTGGACACTGACATCGTAGATGACTGAGCTTCCTTCAGCCTGGGTCCTTCAATGACCATGTGGAGCAGAGCCCACTTATTCAAAAACAAACTGCATTGTTCAATACAAGTGAAAAATAAACATATAAGGTGCTAAACCACCGAAGTCAGGAGGCTTACCTCTTACATCAGTTAGTGTGACTAATACAATGGTGTGTTGTCCAAAACAGTTCTATGTAAGGGACAGAATTCTGCACAGAAACAGAACTGTTACAGCTACACAACAGTGGGGGACCTGAGAAGGCCTCTTAAGGAGATGTTTTACCACTGCTCTTGGGTGGGGGGGGGTGGCATGTGACTCAGCCAGATACTGTCCTAGGCACTGTAATTTACCTGTTTTCCCAAATGTCCTACACGCTGCTTGACATTTGATAGAGTTGAGATACAGATCTCATCTCCATCTTCATCTCCCTCCCAGAAACCCAATATCCTATTCAATATACAAAATAAAAAGCTGATAAAACAGAGAGGTTAAGGAGCTAAAAATATACTTTTAAATAAATCACAAGAGAGAAAGTGTATTTAGAGAAAAATAGGCCTACAATAAAGAAGAGATTCTGGGCATGATTGAAGCACTGGGCCAGGGTGACACAAAGTACGGCTTTCTTTAGTATCTCATCAGCAAATACACATTTCTTGAATGGGGAAACTTTAGTTCTGAAATGTATTCTGGCTAGCATAATGGGGAGATGATTGCTGGATACTCATTTCATAGCCAGCTCATTTTATGGATTGACTCTGACATCAAGTATGAAAAGAATACTGAAACAAAATGCACTAGAATGCTGCATCCTGTATTATTTAATATGACAGTTATAAAACTTTTCTAAAAAGATACTGACTCAAGTGTTATCCTCCATTCACAAATATTTCCAGGGTCTATTATGAACCAGGAACTAAAGAACCAGGAATAAAAAATGAATATGGTCATCTACCTTTTTTCCTAGGAAATATATTTAAACCAAAATAAATATTTTAAACACATTTTTATTTACCTTGATCCCATTTCCTAATATCAGAATTCTAAAGAAAAGTGAATGAAATTGTTAAAATACCATTTAAAATAAAACATAAAACATACTGAAAATGATTCTTGCCATGATCTTTATCATTAGTATATAAAAGTAATGGCTTATTTTCAGATCTGTCACCTCTAAATATTTTGTTCTTAAGTGAGAAACAATGTACAACCTACAGAAACAATTTTTAAAGCATTTTAAACTAATGCTATGTGCCCCACTGAAAAATGTGAATGAAGTGTAAGAAAAAGGGAAAGATAGCTGTTATTTATTAATAAAGCTAGGGCTTGTTGTTCAGTATTAAATACCAGAACATTAAGAATCCATCTCAATCCAAATGTAAGCTTCTTTATTTCTATCTCAGTTTCCCATTGTTAAAAAATGTTCTAGGAAAGAAAAGGGCCTCTAAACATGTTCCCAGCTAAAGTGCAGGATAGAGAGAAAGTAAACATAATAATCAATATCTGTTTAAACAGAGAGGAAGGTTACAAAAGATTTAAATTTTGCTTTAGCTTAGCAAAGTTATAACAGAAGTACAGCAGACTATTTCTCTTTTCTGTTATACTTTGTATTCAAAACCAAGAAAAATGTGACCTTCTTTTCTAAGATTATGTATATTTCCCAGGACAGGTGAATTAATCATGTAAACCAATTAATATGTAACTAGAAATGAAATAACAGTCTCTACTGCTAACTGACAAAATTGCTTGTAACAAAAACCAGTTATCAATCATAATATGGGCTGAAAAGACAAGCATTATTTAAAAAGCAGTACGTGAATAAACTCAAAATTTCATTTTAGTAAGCACTCTTGCTCCTGTTCTCTCTGAAATCTTGTTTCATCAATTATCCCCCTCTCTGTAGATTCTTCAATACACTGAGGTCCAATTTCTGTCTCGATCATGCCCTTGTAGTGAGAACTACTCAATGCAGTCTCTAATATGTAATCATTTGATTCAGTGACACTGAGGGTTTATTTTATACATTCCTGGGCCTTCCCACTACATTTTACACTCTTTTTCACCAACTTCTGACACTCTCTATACTCACTGGCTTCCACGGTTCATAAAATACCTCCTACCCTCTTTCAGGTCCCTTCTCGCATCCTTCTCCCCACACCAGCTTTGTGGGTTGGCCAACTTAAAACCTCTACCCTTTGCCTCCTGCTCTTGTCACTACTTGTTCTCCAGCAGTGACTTCATCTGTGTGCTCATGATATAAATCACACCATCTTTGATGTTTCTAAAACCACATTTCAGCTCAAATCTTTGCTCTGAGTTTCAGATTTCAATATCCACCAGTCAACCCTGTGGCACAACCTATTGGCTGATTCCCAAAATCATTTCCTCTTGTTTCTGGGCAACTGGCTACATTTCCCAGCCTTCCTTGAAGTTAGGGTTCATCATATGGATTATCTCTGACCAATGGAACAGAGTGAAAGTGATATATAATACTTCCAGGACTGGACCATAAAATCTTCCAAGAAGAAGGTTCCATGTTTTTCCCCTTCCTCCAAACTATATATTGAAGATGGTACAGCCACAGAACAGAAGAAATCTCAATCCCTGAATTACTGCACAGAAGATAGCTGTCTGCCAATAAGGAGTACTCATTCTGGTCCTGTGGGAGTGAGAACTAAAAACTTCTATTATAGTATGTTAATTATTCATGCCTCAACTCAGTATAGTCCAAACTAAATTAAGCATCTTTTCCAAGGCAAATCTCATCTGTCTACCAACTTCCTGTTTCAGTTAGTGGCCCACCAACCATCTCAGGGTCCGAATCAGAAATGTTCCTATCTCTTGCTTCTCCTTCACTATCTATGTACAATCAATGAGTCATTCAATCACAGTATTTCTTGAATTTGACCATTTCTTACCCTAGATAAGATCTTTATGGCTTCTTCCCAAGTGGTGTAATAACATCCCTACTATCAACCTGTGTCCAGCCTTGACCTTGGTGCTGTGCTGTGCTTAGTCTCTCAGTGATGTCTGATTCTTTGCGACCCCATGGACTGTAGCTCGCCAGGCTCCTCTGTCCATAGGGATTCTCCAGGCAAGAATATTGGAATGGGTTGCCATGCCCTCCTCCAGGGGATCTTCCCAACCCAGGGATCGAACCCAGATGTCCCGCTTTGCAGGCAGATTCTTTACCGTCTGAGCCACCAGAGAAGCCCCTTGACCTTCTCAAATTTTTCTAACTCATAACCTCAAAAATAAACTTCCTAAAATTAGCATTTTATATCATTCCTCTGCTTAATACTCTTCACTAGTTCCCCAGTGCTGCAGGGTAAAGCCTAAGCACCTCACTCAGTCTGGCATACAAACTATGATGGCCTGGCCGGGACCCTCCTCATCTCCTTACATCCCAGTTCCCATGTTTATTCCAGGAATAGTGAGTTTCTGGTCTACCACATATGGCTTCACACTATGCGGTAAGGCTCCGCCCTCATTCTATTAAGTGTACTCCACGTCACCCTTTATGTGTCAATCATGATTACCTCTCCCAGGAAGCATCCACATGCCTCTGCCCCATTCCATCAACAAGACAGATTAGGGACCTCTCTTTGCTGTTCTGACAGCATCCCTGCTTAGTCTCATTGCAGAATCGGTCACATGGCCTACATGAGGATCAGGACTGACGTTCCACCGGCAAGTAGTGATGAGGCCTCATCACTAATCAATCCAGGTAACTATAATTGAAATTCTTCCTCATGAGAAGCATCCCATTCTCCTCTCTAACAAACTCTGTGCCACCCACCACCACCATCTAACAACTTTAAACACAATACCAGGCCTCCAAGACAATCCAGCTATGACTACCATATGCTGTGATCAATTATATCTATTGTGATTCATCAGTATCTGTGCACTAAAGAAATCAATTATCTTCAAACAGGAAAAAGGAGCCCTAGCTATTAACTACACCGATTCTCTCATTTTGTAAAAGTATAAATACCACTCAATAGTGCCTACATAATTCACTTTTGAATTGGGTGAATGTGGGTGAATTAAGCTCAACCTACTCCAAGTAAATAAAAAAAATTTCAGTGTGCATAAAACTGATTACAGGTCATTAACTACACTTTTGTACAAGAAATTGATAAGAATTTACTAAGTGAATAGTTAAAGGTAGAAAATTTTAATATTTTCTTTTCCTAAGGTATAAGCAATATATGATGACGCTTCCTTGGGTTAAAAATGAAGCATTTGGGGTAGGTTAACTTATTACAAGGTCAGACAGATTGACAGTTTGTTTTGTTAATAAAATGAACAGCAGGAGGAAAACTCTATGTTATTCTTAGCTCTGTTGTGAAGCTATAGTTTCAGTCTTCATAGAATCTATTCACTATTCAGCAAAGATGAAAACAAATATCAAATAAGGTGGCTAGGTGAGTTCACCTTGTTTTATCAGACCACCTACAGAAGACATCAATAGAAAGAGCTAGAACAAGTGCTCCAGGATAGATGTAAGGGGATTTGTTTTTATTTAACATGATTAAGTATTATTACAGTATAAATAAGTTATTTAATTGAACTTTTTTAACAGTATAAATAAGTTATTTAATAAGAATTTAATTGAATTTATTAAATACAGTTAAGCACTGGCATTTCTGGCCCTGTACATTATCCAGAAACAGGATAAGCACAATATTTTAAAATCCAAATGTAAGTTATTTTCTTCATTAACAACCTCTTCTTTCCATTGGGTCACAGAGAGAAATGCATTAGAATCATATGAAATTGCCCCTATGATGCGAAGAACTAACTCACTGGAAAAAACCTTGATGCTGGCAAAGATTGAAGGCAGGAGGAAAAGGGGACAACAGAGCATGAGACGGTTGGGTGGCAGCCCGACTCAAAGGACACGAGTTTCAGCAAACTCCGGGAGATGATGAAGGATAGGAAAGCCTGGTGTGCTGCAGTCCATGGGGTCGCAAAGAGTCGGACACGACTGAGGGACTGAACAACAACAAAACAAAAACATGTATGACCTAAAAACACAGAAATTCCATGTGGCTGGTTCAAATTAATGTTCTAATGGTGGGAACACAGATCCCATTTACTATCACACAGAATATTTTTAAGGGCTTATGTTATTTTTAGGAAATCCCTAGATAATCACAACAAAAATGACAGCTAAAATACAAACAGAAAGATAACAATCATTTTCATGTGTCTGCATGTACAAAAATATATCAACGCCCTTCAATAACTCACTCACATGGAATATGAAATTACTACATTACTTTTGGAAATAGGAAATAATCTTTCTCAGAAAGTTTATCATCTGCTTCTTCAAAGGGGGTGTGTGTTGGTTGGAATGAAATGGGGGCGGTGAGCATAGAACCACGGGAAGAAGCACACTTGCTCCATCACCTCCTCCCACTGTCTGCAAAGCTCTAAAGAGCACAATTACAGAATTATTATAATTACACAGCCATCTCTGACAGCTGGATGGAATTTTCAGAGAAAGAGGCACAGTGGCTGAAAGAACATTACTAAGGAATATATCAAAATCATTACCAGTGTTTTTAACCACAGTAGAAAAGATCAAAAAATAGTGTAGAAGATCATTTAAAAGCTAAACACATATACACTGAAGAAAAATTGTGAAAGAGCATAAGGGCTTCCCAGGTGGGTCAGTGGTAGAGAATCCACCTGTCAAGCAGGAGACATGGGTTCAGTCCCTGGATCAGGAAGATCCCCTGGAGAAGGGAATGGAAACCCACTCCAGTATTCTTGCCTGGGAAATCTCATGGACAGAGGAGCCTGGTGGGTTAAAATCCACGGAGTCGCAAAAGAGTCGGACATGATTTAGCAACTAAACAACAACAACAAATGCTATATACTAAATGTAGGTTCTATATTAAGCAAGTTAGAGGGTTAGGTAAAAGAATATGAAACCGTTTTGATTCTAGACTAAATTACTAAGTGCTCTGTTTAATTTCCAAGGTATCCTCTAGATTCAGCTGAAGATCCTGTTTAATGATTGCTAATTACTCACTGAGAGTTAACATCTATGAATGTTCACAGTGACTTGATAACCCATTAGTCATTGGTGGAGAGTCTTTTACATTTTTTTCTCCTAAGCAAATCCAGTTCTGTAAAATACGTACCCAGTGCCTCTCCCGCGTGAAGACAGTTCTCGTTCTGGTTTCTTCAGAGAGCATACTCCACTTTCAGGACTAGGGGAACCATGGGAAACATTATTCCAGAGATTCAGATCCTAGGACTAGCAGGAGGTCTGAGCTCCAAAAGGGAGAAGCACAGTATCTTTGTGAGTAAGACCCAATTCCAATTCTGGGAGCCAACATAGAATACTAAAGGAGCCAGGTCACTGTGGGCGGGTCCTGACATCACAGGCATCAGATGGTTTTAGGAATCAAGGACAAAATTTCTCCTCTGAAGACTCTTGAACTGCAAGTGCATGGAAGGTAAAATGGCTCCTCCTTAAACTAGGGAGAAGGTAGAAACCAAGAAACTTTTCAAACACTGTAATCAAGTTAAAAAAATTACTTTCTGGGGACTTCCTTGGCAGTGCAAGACTCTGTGTTTCCACTGCAGGGGGCATGGGTTCAGTCCCTGGTCAGCATGGCCAAAAAAAATTTTTTTACAGCCTCTATACAAAAAAATTGGAGATTTTCCACAAAGTTAATATTTTTGAAAGATACTTAACGAGGGAAATTGAGGAAGCATTAACTGGCTCAGTGGTAAAAGAATCCGCCTGCCAATGGATTCTTGGAGACAGAGGAGACACTGGTTTGATCCCTGGGTCGGGAAGATCCCCTAGAGTAGGGCATGGCAACCCACTCCAGTATTCTTGCCTGGAGAATCCCATGGACAGAGGAGCCTGGTGGGCTACAGTCCATGGGGTTGCAAAGAGTCAGGCATAAATGAGTACATACACATTCCACACTATCTTTTAAGTCAACTGTGCCAGATAAAGCTCTTAGATGGCAAGAGGGAGGGATAGGGGGAATGATTCTAGGACTAAAAATGAAAAACGAAGTGTCTTTAGAGAAAATTAACCAAAAAACCTCTTGGTGAAGATCTTGATAATGTAGAAATCAAAATACCAAAGTCAGAATGACAAAAATATAAAAGATATTCTTCTGAAGTAATTAGAAGAGGATAGAAATATAAACATGTAAACTTTAACTTATTTCTTGATATGTTAGTACTTTAACTCCCTATACTTTGTAAATGACCTGATTTTAAGTTTCTGATCTTAATGATTTCTGTAACTTTATCTTTGGTTGCTTAGATGGTAAAGCATCTGCCAGGAATGAAGGAGACCTTGGTTTGATGATCCCTGGGTTGGGAAGATCCCCTGGAGAGAGAAATGGCAACCCACTCCAGTATTCTTGCCTGGAAAGAATGGACAGAGGAGTCTGGTAGGCTATGGTCCACAGGGTCACAAAGAGTCAGACACAACTGAGCTACTAACACAACAACTTATCTCTAACTGTCCATGATATCAGAGACAGATTACATATATGACAAAACAGCATTAAAAATCAATGAGAGGGCTTCACTGGTGGATCAGTGGTAAAGAATTCGCCTGCCAGTGTGAGAGAATCTGGTTCAATGCCTGGTCCGGGAAGAATCCCCATATCAAGGAGCAACAAGGCCTGTATGCCACAACTACTAAGCCTGTGCTCTGGAGCCCATGAGCTGCAACTACTGAGCCCACATATCGCAACTATTCAGGCCCTAAGACTTTGGAGCCTGTGCCCCACAACAAGAAAAGCCACTGCAATGAGAAGCCCATGCACTGCATCCAGAGAGTAGCCCCTGCTCGCCACAACTTGAGAAAAGCCCACACAGCAACAAAGACTCAGCAAATAAATAAATAATTTTAAAAAATCGTGTGAACACAAAACTTGATTATTGAAGACCTGTTTTCCATGGAGCCTAAGTTGAGGTACATTCTAAATCTAATACTTACATTCTCAGGTGAGTAGTAGGAGCTGCAGTGAGAAAAATTTTATTTCTTTTACTGCTATAACACCCTGTGGCAAAAATGATTTCATTCACATTCATCTGGAATTCAGGTATGGCAAATATTTGGAGCTGCGATGTACTCCCAAAAATATCATTTTTATTCCCAAGAATGCTATGTTTAGGCTCCATATTTAGAATGAAACACACTCTCTTGATAACCACTTGAGCTATTCAGGAAGGAGTTGCTTTTTTCTCTAACCTCAGTTCAGTTCAGTTGCTCAGTCATGTCCAACTCTTTGCGATCCCATGGTCTGCAGCACATCAGGCTTCCTTGTCCTTCACCAACTCCTGGAGCTTGCTCAAACTCATGTCCATCAAGTTGGTGATGCCATCCAACCATCTCATCCTCTGTCATCCCCTTCTCCTCCTGCCCTCAATCTTTCCCAGCATCAGGGTCTTTTCCAATGAGTCAGTTCTTCACATCAGCTGGCCAAAGTACTGGAATTTCAGCTTCAGCATCTGTCCTTACAATGAATATTCAGGACTGATTAGACTGGTTGGATCTCTTTGCTGACCAAGGGACTCTCAAGAGTCTTCTCCAACAGCACAGTTCAAAACCATGAATTCTTTGGTGTTCAGTTTTCTTTACGGTCCAACTCTCACATCCATACATGGCTACTGGAAAAACCATAGCTTTAACTAGACTAACCTCAGTGAGCAGGTTTAAAATGGAAAGTTGTTTATCTTCATTATTCAAGACTGTATGAGTGTGAGTTCACATGCATATATATATATATATATATATATATATATATATAGCTTAGCTTTGTTCATTGAGAAGGCTTAAAGCAAAGACATCATGGTAGGAACAAGCACACCCAAACACCCAGATCTTGGTTTCAAATACCATTCTCAAGCAAAAGAAACCAGGATTCCTTGGAGAAATAGCTGATACTAGGTACAATAAAAATATAAAATGAACACCTTGTAGTAACAGAAAGGAAGTACTCAATGAAAAAAATTTTAAATGAAGATATATAGAAGCCAGTGTGAAAAAATTCCCAATGGCCATAGTTGGAATAACTTGAGTGTGAAAATAAACAACATGGCATTGGATGATAACTCAAAGTATAAAATATACATGAGTCCATACTGCCATAAACAAAGAAATGGTAGAGAAGAGACAAATCTCTCTCGAAGAACTGCAAATAATATATAATACCTTTCTTCAAGAGATCTTTGAGGGTGGGCTGAATCTACTGACTTGCTTCTAAAGAATAAAGTATGGAAAGGGAAAAATAGTAACTTTATAATAAACAAACCCTGTGAAGAGTATCTTAATCAAAAGATAAAGGTTAATGTCAACAGTGTTATCATGTGGCTATCCTATACTCCTTAACATGATGCGAAAAGAATATTTACGTCTATAGTATTCTTTCTAAAAACTCAGAACCTCACTCTAATGATGAAAAAAAAAAATTAGACAAACCCAGACTGGGGAACATTATACAGGATATTTGGCCAGCACTTCTCAAGACTATCAAAGTAATGAAAAACAAAGAAAGACTAAGAGACTGTCACAGACCAGAGAAGACTAGGGAGATGTGACAACTAAGTGAAATGTGGTACTCTGAACTGGATCCTGGAAAAGAAAGAAAACATTAATGGAAAAATTGACAAAATTCAAACAGAGTCAGGAGACTGAAAGACCTACACACTGAAAACTATAAAACACTGATGAAACAAAATTTAAATGAAAGAAACTCTATGTTCATGAGTTGGAAGACTAATATTGTTAAAATGTCCATACTATCCAAAGTAATTTACAGATTCAAGGCAACACCTATCAAGATACTAATGACTTTTTTTTTTTTTACAGAAATGTTTTAAAAATTCTAAAATTTATGTGAAACCACAAAAGACCCCAAATAGTCAAAGCACTCTTGACAAAGAAAAACAAAGCTGGAGGGATTATATTTCCTGATTTAAAAATATACTATAAAGCTACAATAATTAGAACAGTATCATACGGGTATAAAAACAGACACATAGATCAATGGAAGAGAATATAGGGCTGTGAAATAAATCCACACATATACAGTCAACTGATCTTTGACCTAGTTGCCAAGAATATACAACAGAGAAAATATAGATTTTCCAATAAATGGTGTTGGGAGAACTAGATATCTGCATGGAAAGAATATAACTGGGCTCTTATAGGGATAACAAAAGGAAAGAAAAGCAAAAATAGGCAAGGAGGACTACATCAAACTAGAAATTTCTGCACAGTAAAGGAAATAATCAATGACATTAAAAAGTAACCTAAGAAATTGGAGACAATATTTGCAAACCACATATCTGATGAGGAATTAGTACTCAAATATAAATGAAACTCCTACAACTCAACAGCAAAAATCAAATAATCCAACTAAAAAATGAACAAAGGACTTGAATAAAAATTTCTTCAAAGAAGACATACAAATGGCCAAGGTATATGAAAGTGAAAGTCGCTCAGTCGTGTCCAACTCTTTGAGACCCCATGGGCTATACAGTCCATGGAATTCTCCAGGCCAGAATACTGGAGTGAGTAGCCATTCCCTTTTCTAGCAGATCTTCCCAACCCAGGGATCAAATCCAGGTCTCCCACATTGCAGGGGGATTCTTTAACAGATGAGCCACAAGGAAAGCCCAAGAATACTGGAGTGGGTAGCCTATCCCTTCTCCAGCTGATCTTTCCAACCCAGGAAGTGAACCAGGGTCTTCTGCATTGCAGATGCATTCTCTACCAACTGAGCTTATCAGGGAAGCCCGAAAAGTATATGAAAAGATGCCTATAATCACTAACCTGCAAGGCAATGCAAATCAAAACCACAATATAGTATTACCTTTTGGTAAAAAATAAAAAAAAAAGATAAGTGTTGACAAGGATATGAAGAAACTGGAACCTTTGAACACTGTTGGATGGAATGGAAAACGGTTCAGTTGCTACTGGAAAATAGTATGTCAAATGTACCACAGTAATAAAGGATTATAATAATGAGGGAAATCAAGTGAAGGGAATATGAAAACTCTTCGTACTATCTCTACAGTTTTTCTGTAAATCTAAAATTATTCCAAAACACAAAGTGTATTTTTTTAAAACCTCAGTATGTGGCTTGTTCCTATAGTTTTTTTTTTTCATTAAAATGAAACCAATACAGATTAGTACTCAGATTTCCCTCAGTGAGGGCCTCTCCTAGTAATTTTTTAGACAATTGCTAAAAAACCTTGCAAAATCTGACTCTAAAAACAATAAATTTATGACAATTAAATGAATCTGTGTTTTGTTTTTAGCTATAACCTGTTTTCTTGCAGTAACTGAGTTTTATTCCAATACGGAGTACACTAGCTTAACAGAAAGTCATAAGTTAGTATCTGGATAAAGAACAAGAAAGATAGTTCTGAGAACTGTATGTGTGGGCTTTTCATTGTTCTTGTTGTTATAATTTTCTTTTTGACACCTTTCACCCATTTTTCACACCTCCACCCCCAACCTCTAGCAACCACCAACCTGTTTTCTAAATCTATAAGCTTGTTTTTGTTTTTTAGATTCCACATATAAGAGAACATATGGTATTTATCTTTCTCTGTTTGACTTATTTCACTTGTCGTAATCCCCTAGAGGTCCGTGTATGTTGTCATAAATGTAAGATCTCATTCTTCTTTATGGCTGAGTCATGTATGGATGTGAGAGTTGGACTATAAAGAGGGCTGAGCGCAGAAGAATTGATGCTTCTGAACTGTGGTGTTGGAGGAGACTCTTGAGAGTCCTTGGACTGCAAGGAGATCCAACCAGTCCCTCCCAAGGGAAATCGGTCCTGGGTGTTCATTGGAAGGACTGATGTTAAAGCTGAAACTCCAGTATTTTGGCCACCTCATGCAAAGAGCTGACTCATTGGAAAAGACCCTGATGCTGGGAAGGATTGGGGGCAGGAGGAGAAGGGGACGACAGAGTATGAGATGGCTGGATGGCATCACCGACTCAATAGACATGAGTTTGGGTAAACTCCAGGAGTTGGTGATGCCTGGCATGCTGTGGGTCATGGGGTCGCAAAGAGTCGGACATGACTGAGCGACTGAACTGAACTGAACTGAATACTCTGTTGTGTTTGTTTATGTGTGTGCATACATACATATAGCACAGCTTCTTTATTCATTCATCCATAGACTGTCACATAGGTAGCTACCATATCTCAACTACTATGAATAATCCCTCAATGAACATAGAGGTGCATATATCTTTTCAAGTTACAATTTTTGCCTTCCTCAGACAAACACACAGAAGTAGAATTGCTGGTTCTTATGGTAGATCTTTTTTTAATTTGGGGGAACATCCATACCACTTTGCACAGCTGCTGGACCAATTTACATTTCCATTAACAGTGCACAAGGGTTCCCTTTTCACCACTTTATCACCAACACTTATTTCTTGTCTTTTTCTTTTTTTTTTGGCTGCACCACATGGTTTAGGGGATCTTAGTTTCCTAACCAGGGATTGAACTCAGGCCATGGCAGTGAGAGTCCCGTGTCTTAACCACTGGATTGTCAGAGAATTCCCTTTCTTGTCTTTTTTTATAGTAGCCATTCTAACAGGTGTGAGGTGATAACTCATGTGGTTAATTTACATTTCCCCAGTGATTAATGACGTTCAGCATCTGTTCACGTACCTGTTCGCCGTCAGTGTATTTTCTTTGGAAAAATGTTTATTAATATCTTCTGTCCATTTAAAAATTAGATTGTTTGGTTTTTTGCCATTGAATTGCATGAGTTCTTTAAATATTTTGGATATTAGCCCCTTATCAAATACATGATTTGCAAATAATTTCTCTCATTTGGCAGGTTGTCTTCACTTTGTTGAGGATTTCCTTTGCTTTGCTTTGTTTTTACTAATAAATACACTTTGTCATCTAAGTCATTATTATTTTGATCAGCCAATTCTGATATTAAACAGCTTAGGTTTTTGATAGAGCATTAAAAAAAAAACCTTGAAACATGGTAATGAGGACCTTTTAAAACAATGTTCTACAACCATATTATTACAAGTTTGAAAAAATCAGGAATACAGACTGGATCTTTGTTCTGTGATACATAATGTGCCATTTCTACTTTGCACTATTATTTCATTTTTCCTGTTATGGCTTACTTTTTCCACAGTAAGAGAGAATCTTTCAATAAACACAATTTATGAAGATAATTCTTCATTATAAACAGTACTTACAAAAAGTAAGTAGATATTATTTAAACTTTCCCTTACACAGAAAAGAAAATACAACAAAGAAAAGTTAAATAGATTACCTGAAGTTATAAGAACAAGTCAGAAAAAAATTGAAGTCTTTCAAGTTTTTGCTGGAAGTCATATAACTTCCAGAAAAATGTAATTGAATCCCCACAGAAGATGCTTCCTATTTAAAATGTCCATTATGTTGAACCTATTGCACTATTTGTTTTCTTATTGTTCCTAATCTATTGCATGTTGTTAATTAATTTAGTTAAGAAGCAGACAGCAAGCCTAGAGATGACCTATATAGTTTCAGTTTAGACAACTTCTAAAAATACAGTTGGATCCTTAAGGACAAAAATTATAAAACTTTCCAAATGTGCTTATAAACAAACCATGTATCCTTCACCAACCTGAAAGCCATGATTTAAGAAAATTAAATTTCCTAAAAACTACATGACTATGAGCAGAAGTCACATTCAGGATGTTAGCTGATTAAGCTTCTAAGTGCAAGAGTAATAAGTTTATTTTTCATAATGTTCTGGCAGTAAGAAAAACGTTGCATTTTTAAGGGAGCTAGTTCTACATTGTTTGTGGATTAGCTTTTCAGACTCTGATTATTTAGATGATAGGCTTATTTTTTTTCATTTTAATATGTACTTCTTTGGCCCTTTATTATTTGGTAAGTACATGATCCCCACCAGAAGGCGGTGTTTTGAACAACAAATGATAAGATGCAAATCATGATAAAAACTCTCCAATCAGGAATTCTCTTATCCAATTCTATTAGTGTTCAAAATTATAACAATATTCCATAAATACCAAAACAGATAATGAAAGGATAAAACATGTCAAACCTCTTATATATGAGTTAAAGCTTATGTTAGTGTTAGTCGGCTCAATTGTGCCCAACTTTTTGCGACCTCATTGACTGTAGCCGCCAGGCTCCTCAGTTGACGGGATTCTCCAGGCAAGAATACCACTAGAGAAGGTAGCCATTCCCTTCTCCAGGGAATCTTCCAGACTCAGGTCTCCCACGCTGCAGGCAGATTCCTTACTGTCAGAGCCACCAGGGAAGCAAAGGACTCTGTGTCAAGCCCTTGTGCAAAACATTCTTATGTTTTTTATGCATAATTGTAACAAGACTGGTAATCTGGTTTTCTATCCAAAATTATACTTAGAAATTGGTACTTATATAGCCAAATTTGGGCTTCTCTGGTGGCTCAGATAGTGAAGAATCCGCCTGCAATGTGGGAGACCTGGGTTCGATCCCTGGGTTGGGAAGCTCCCCCGGAGGAGGGCATAGCAACCCACTTCAGTATTCTTGCCTGGAGAATCCCCATAGACAGAGGTGCCAGACAAGTTACAGTCCATGGGGTCGCAAACACGACTGAGTGACTAAGCACAGCACATAGTTAAATTTGGATAATCTGAAAAAAATAAATGGAATATCCTATTCTCTACTAATTCTCAATAAATAAAGTATTATTACAAATAATCCAATGATCCACTTTGAGTTAGCAAACAATAAATGGGCAATGTTATATTTATTATTGGGTATAATAAATGTTAAATTCATTATTGGGTACAATAAAGCTCAAAAACTCTATCTGCCTTTTACTTAAGAAAATTCCACTGAGGAGGGAAAAGAAAGGAGAAAGAGAGCTAAAATGTAAAATGTTAATGATTTTGCCTGGCATTCTATTTAGTCATTGAAGTTCTGGAAAGAGGGTAAGATGGGAGATGGGAAACTGATATTCACTCAGTCTCAATCCCATATGCTTCCAGCGATGAAAATTTATCAAGATAATTCTAGGGTTTAAAGATACATGTTGTCATATCATATTTGTTTTCATTTAATCGCTAAGTTGTGTCCGACTCTTTTGCGACCCCATGGACTGTAGCTCGTCAGGCTCCTCTGTCCATGGAATTTTCTGACCTCCCCCAAATGAAAGTCAACTGCTCTATTTAGTTCTTAACAATGATAATCATGATCTGATTTAGTACTGATCCTGAGGGTCTTAGCAATACACATCCCAGGGCTAATATGATCAGATAATGGAAGTCCTAACATTGCCACACTGCATACATTACATTACACTGGTAAGGAATGCAAGCAAGCCAGAAGGGTCAATTCACAGTATCTTTAAATAATAAAAACATTTATGGCTCTCAATTTTTTTCTGAGTCTAATTTTAATTGTATTCTATAAGCTTTGATATAAAGTTTTATTCTCATTAATTTCTAGGTAATTCATAATTTAGGTTTTGATTTCTTTTTGATTCAATGCCCTAAGGGAAAAAATACAAAGAATACATGATAGATTTTATGGGTCTTCCAACCTTTAACAAAGAAATAAAACACATTCTTAAGTGCAATTTGAATAATGTGATTTTCACCTAAGGGCTGACATTTAGAAGCTAACCCTCAGTATAACTTTCTGTATTTCAAAACCTTTAGATCACCAAAGGCTCAATCTTTTTTAATGTTAGAAGCGTGGACTGGGTATGAAACTTTTGAAATTTTACTACCTCTCAACTATTCATTTTTCTAAGCATTCAAATTTCCCATTATATCACAGCATCTTCAGAAATATCTAATATGTAAATTTACAGCTTGAAGGTTAAAATAAAATTTTGTAGTTGGGCTCCCTTGATATTTATTGAGTGTAAGACTTTAAAAGATTATATCTGCACTGTCCAATATTTGGCTATATAAATTTGAATTAAATAAAATTAAAAATTCAGCTATTCAGTAATAGTAGCCATATTTCAAGTGCTCAAAAGCAACATGTTACTAGCGCTACCGTATTGAACAAAGTGTATATAGAACATTTACACAAAGACAGCAAGTTTTTTTTTGGATAGCTCTGGATTAGGCCAAAAGAGAGAAAGCCACTTAAGATCACAATTTGTTAGCAGTAACGTTAAAACTAGAATTCAGGTCTTTTGAATTCTCTTATTTGCTCTCTATTAAACTATATACTGTCCCTAAGAACTAGTGAATAAATAAAGGATATGACCACATTAAGTAATAGGCTGAATTTAATATAAAATTATTCTATTTCCATATGAAGTTCAGAAAAACAAATCATGTATTTGGCCATCTAGAAAGCCTAATAAAGTCAAAAAGTATAAAGAATAACCCCCAAATCTTTGAAGGAAAAAAATTCTTCTAAAAAATTATTGAATCAAAAATGAAATTAAAACTGAAATTCTGGGGCTTCTCTGGTGGCTCAGCAGTAAAGAATCTGCCTGCCAACACAGGAGACACAAGCACAATCCCTGATCTGGGAAGATTCCATATGCAATAAAGCAACTAAGTATGTGCACCACAACTGCTGAGCCTGTGCTCTAGGGCCCAGGAGCTGCAACTACTGAAGCCTGTGAGCCCTCTACCTATGCTCTGCCAACAAGAGGAGCCACCACATGAGAAGCCTGCAAGCCACAACTAGAGAGCAGCTCCCACTCTCCACAACTAGAGAAAGGCCCACGCAGAAACAAAACTCAGCACAGCGAAAAATAAAATAAATAAAAGCATAAAAATAAAAAGATTACAAATGATCTAGAAATTAATGAAAATGCAAACTTCACATTACAGTTTATAGCATACAATTAATATTGTACTAAAGAAAAAGCCCTAAAAGTTTTTATTATTAAAACAGAAAGATTGAAAATTAAGTAAGCAGTCAATCTGTAAATCTAGAAACTAGTATAACTCAGAGAATAAATAACAAAAAGAATAAAATTAACAAACCATATGCTTCTTAAACTTGATTAATTTAAAAATAATTAGAGTTCCTACAAGCCTGAAGAAAACAGAAGAGAGAAAATGAATATCTACAGAATTAGGAATAAAAAGCAGATATAAGCTCCAAAGCTATTAAAGAAATTATACAAAAATATTACATGTTGCTTTGGACCAATAAATTTGAAAATCCAAAAGAAATGAATGCTATAAATAAAAATACATGTTAACAAGATTGTCACGAAAAAGGTCACAAAATATGAGGAGACCAATAAACAAAAATATTTCTTCCAGATTGTTAAAAACTGATCATCTGTATTAAAAGATAACAATGATTCAACACCTATCAACTTAAAAAATAACATTAACAAACTCCAATAATTCCAAAGAAAGGCAATGCCAAAGAATGTTCAAAGTACCACACAACTGCACCCATTTCACATGCTAGCAGAGCAATGCTCAAAATTCTTCAAGCCAGGCTTCAACTGTACATGAACATGGAACTTTCCAGATGTTCAAGCTGGATTTAGAAAAGGCAGAGGAACCAGAGATCAAGTCGCCAACATGCACTGGATCATAGAAAGAGCAAGAGAATTCCAGAAAAACATCTACTTCTGTTTCATTGACTACACTAAAGCCTTGCACTGTGTGGATCACAACAAACTGTGGGAAATTCTTAAAGAAATGGGAATACCAGATCACTTTATCTGCCTCCTGAGAAATCTGTATGCAGGTCAAAAAGCAACAGAACCGGACATGGAACAATGGACTGGTTCCAAACTGGGAAAGAAGTCCATCAGGACTGTGTATTGCCACTCTGCTTATTTAACTTATATGCAGAGTACATCATCTGAAATGCTTGGCTGGATGAAGCACAGACTGGAATTAAGACTTCCCGGAGAAATATCAATACCCTCAGATATGCAGATGACACCACCCTTATGGCAGAAAGCGAAAAGGAACTAAACAGTCTCTTAATGAAGATGAGGAGAGGGAAAAAGCTGGCTTAAAACTCAATATTCAAAAAGGAAGATCATGGCATCCAGTCCCATCACTTGATGGCAAATAGATGGAAAAACAATGGAAACAGTGACAGACTTTATTTTCTTGGGCTCCAAAATTACTGTGGATGCTGACTGCAGCCATGAAATTATAAGATTCTCGCTACTTGGAAGAAAAGCTGTGACAAACCTGTGTGTGCGCTTAGTCACTCAGTCGTGCCCGACTCTTTGCAACCCCATGGACTACAGCCCACCAGCCTCCTCCGTCCATGGGGATTCTCCAGGCAAGAGTACTGGAGTGGATTGCCATGCCCTCCTCCAGGGGATCTTCCCAACTCCGGGATTGAACCCAGGTCTCCCTCATTGCAGGCAGATTCTTTACCAATTGAGCCACCAGGGAAGCCCTAGATAGCGTATGAAAAAGCCGAGACATCACTTTACCTACAAAGGTCCTTCTAGTCAAAGCTATGGTTTTTCTAGTGGTCACGTATGGATATGAGAGTTGGACCATAAAGAAAGCTGAGTGCCAAAGAACTGATGCTTTTGAACTGTGGTGTTGGAGAAGACTCTTGAGAGTCCCTTGGACTGCAAGGAGATCCAACCAGTCCATCCTAAAGGAAATCAATCCTGAATATTCTTTGGAAGGACTGCTGCTGAGGCTGGAGCGCCAATATTTTGGCCACCTGATGCAAAGAGCCCACTCATTAGAAAAGATCCTGATGCTGGGAAAGATTGAAGGCAGGAGGAGAAGGGGATGACAGAGGATGAGATGGTTGGATGGCATCACCAACTCAAAGGTCATGAGTTAAGGAAGTCCTGGGAGATAGTGAAGGAGAGGGAAGTCCAGCATGCTGCAGTCCATGGGGTCGCAAAGAGTTGGATACCACTGAGTGACTAAACAATAACCATGTGTAAATCAACAGATTAAAAACACATCGGATAAAATTCAACAGCCATTAAGTTTAAAAGCAATCAGAAACTTCTAGAACAATATAAACTTCTAGAACAACAACAATACAAACAGCAAGCATCGTATTACAAGCAGAAATTTTAAATAAAATCTCATCAAAATCAAGAGAGTCCTCAAGCACTATGACTTACTCATATTTGTTTTGGATAGTATGTTAAAGAAAATAAACTGGTGGCAGGCATCTTAGAAAAGAAAAATGATTATTATTTGCAGATAAAAGAGCTATGTAGAATATCTAAGAGAATTCTAAAAGAATCATGATAGCAAATAAAATAATAAACAGATTAGAAGCTGAAAGGGAATATCCAGCTCAATACGTTGACAAACACTTAAAAATAATTAGGAATAAATGTAATGCAAGAGGTAAAACAAGACCCAAATAAATGACAAAGTATGCCACACTCCTGGACAAAGAAACTTTACTATTGTAAACCTGCCAGTCCTTCCTAAGTCAACATATTTAATGCTCAGTGCACGCCAGGAAAAAGATTCTTCCTGAAGAGGTTTGCTCACCACTCTATCCACTGTCCTTAATACAACACATAAAACCAAAGAAAGTTGGTATAAAACACAAAAAGCTGTATAAAATACAACCTATCGCATTCATCCCATTTTAAAAATAAAGAGGTGAGGTCTAAAAGGTTAAGTGACTGCACAGAGACACAGAGCTGCTTCTGAGTGTACTTAGAAGGAAAACGGAAGGCTTTTTATGTGGGATGTTACATTTCAAAAGTAAACTCTTCCTCTTACAGTGGAAGTGCCATCCCTCTAAGACTACAAGACAGGAGTGATGCATTATAGCATTGGCTTAGCTACTGCCTCGTTTTGTGACCTGGGTCAAGCCACTTCATTTCTTCGAATTCAGGTTCTCCATCAGTAGAAGGAGGGTGCTGCATCGACGGATGATATTAAGGAATTGTATCCTTAATCGCTTACTGTTAAGGGAATACAGAATTATGGTTTATAAAAGGAATTTTTATCTTTCAGAAATAATGCTAAAAAGTTTATTGATAGGATGATATGATGATGAGATCTGCCTCAAAATAAGTTGGGGAGGGCAGAGGTGAATAGGAGTATAAATGAAATAAGACTAGCCATGAATGGACAACTGCCTAAGCATTAATGTTCTATTTTTGTACACATTTGACATTTTCCCTAATAAAACTTTTTTTCCAATAAAAGTTCTACTCAAAAATTATCTCTAAACTAAAGGAGTAAAGTAAGAAATAAAGCTTTCACCAACTGGAAATGCTAAATTCAGTCATTCAACAACATTTAGTCTTCAAGATTCATTAGTCTTTAGCTGCAGGGTCACATTGTCTTCAGCCCTTTGGCTTCATTCCCCGCTAAGTCATATCAGAAGCACCATTATTTATGAAATTACTAATAATGGGTTTCTAGGAGACCTCATCTATCATTTTTAATGTTTCCTCCCCTTCTTTTAAGTGGGCTCTTTAATGAGAGGGGGCTGCCACAGTCATACAAATACATCTTTAACTAAAGGGATAATAACTGAAAATAACTAACTCACTCACTGCTTATTCTCTTTATAAAGAAGGAGAAAGGGGACAGATACTATTTTAATAGAAGGACCAAACTCCCGTTTCATGCATAGACTTCTGCCTTCCAATACCGAGGAGGTGGAAAGTATGATCAAACTCACACAGAGCTGCTAGGAGGCCAAGTAGCATCATGGCCTGGAACTAATCAGATGTCTAGCTTACCCTTCTTTCAGTGTCTGACTTGAATATATCTGAGTTCCAGTGAACAGAGTTCTTAGAACCAAGCAGTTGTTCACAAACAACATACAAAGGAGGAAAATATTTCCTTTCCTTTAGAGCAAAAACAGACTCAGATAGCAATCAAAAGACAAAATCTCTTTTAAGATTAATGAAAATTGAGATATTTCAAAAAGAAAAAACTATTTCATATCCTCATGTTAACTTACTTAAAAGATTAACATTGGTGGGGACCTAGGCTGAGTGAGTTAACTTGCTAATGAATCTGCTATTCTTCCTTCCTGATCTTACATTTAATCTTTTTTTTAAAAAAAAAAAAAAAACCTCTATTTAGGATTCTCCTTTGCATTGATTCCCATATTTCTATAATTATGTCTCAATGTTTCCCATTTAAGAAATATTGAAAGCTAAAATCATAAAAATCCTTGTAGAGGACAAGACTCTTTCAAAGCATGCTTCAGTTGGTAGATTATAAAAAACAAAATGGGTAGATAATGGATAAAATACTTCATATACGAAATTGATGTTAATTACTGTGATTAAGCAATGGAGACTTTAGAATTCAAGTGAGGACTTAAAAGATAATATGCAGAAGAAAGAATATGCAAATGGTCGATCCAGCACCTTCCAAAGCCTGCAGCTTGAACTAGTATTACACATACAGTATGTATCCTTCCAATTGTAATAGCCTATACCCCACACATGGGCTTCCCAGGTGGTACCAGTGGTAAGGAACTCACCTGCCAATGCAGGATACATAAGAGATGTGGGTTCGATCCCTGGGTCAGGAAGATTCCCTGGATATGGGAATGGCTACCCATTTCAGTATTCTTGCCTAGAGAATCCCATGGATAGAGGAGCCTGACAGGCTACAGTCCATAGGTTCACAAAGAGTCGGACATGAGTGAAGCAACTTAGTACACACACATGCTATCCCACACAATGAAACAGAGATTTCTTTCTCAAGTTTACAGAAATGCTGTAAAGATATTTATTTATTTTGCAGGTAGTTTTGTCTCCATCACAAAAGGCATTAGTAAAATACATCCAAAAAAAGAAACAAAGAAACTTGTGGCAGAATGCAAAGTACATAAAAGCAAACAATACTGTGATTAAATCCCCACTGCATAACTTGCAACATGTGTAAACTTGAAAAGTTAACTCTCCTGGCCTGAGTCTCTTCATCTATAACAACAGGGACTATTATATTTAACTCACAGAGTTATAAGGATTAAGTGACAATAAATATACAAATAAACAGCATAGAACCTGGTCAATGGCATGAACCAAAAAGCTTCTAGTAGAAATAGTAGGTTTATAACTTAGCTCCCTTACAGTAAAAATAGCAGACTTATAACTTAGTTGTGGTTTCCTTGGTAACTCAGTGGTAAAGAGTCCACCTGCCAATGCAGGAGATATGGATTCAATCCCTGGGTGGGGAAAATCCCCTGCAGGAAGGAAATGGAAACCCACTCCAGTATTCTTATCTGGGAAATCCCATGGATAAATGAGTCTGGTGGGCTGAGCACACACACACAGCTTTTAATCATCCATAGGATCCTCCAAGTAAGAGAAATTTTCCTTACAAAATTCGTATGTCAATATGTTAGTCAATAAATACACTTTTAGTCTGAAAAATATTGAATGTGAAGAATAAAACTAAAGACTAGTTTTCAACATAATGTTTTCCAGACAGTCATAGATTAAAGTATTTTTGGATAACCAAATGTAGTTTTCAAGTGAAGAACAATAATAAACAGCTTATGTTCCTAGTAACACCCTAAATTCATAAATTTCACTAATCCTAGGTTGTCCTTTTTTCTTTTTTTTAATGTATGCTCATTTGTTAAACTGCAGTACAAAAAGAAATCATTCTTTGGGCTCAGAAATTTCGCGGGTATTAAAACGTGTCTCTAATTGGCACAGGAAGTGAAGTTCTATCCATGGGGTCAATGCAGTTTTTATTCCCTGGTAGAATGAGAAGGGTGTGGCTAGGTTCTTCCATGGTCCTCTATTCTATCCGGGGAAGCTAGGAACAGAATAAACTGGGGGGATTACCCTGGTGTACAGGAACCTTAGACAGAAGACACTGCCGCATATATGGAGACTTAGCTGAACATGAGCTTACAAGGGAGAAATAATGACAGCAAGGAAACAGCAGGGCCACAAGCCAAAGTGGTAGAAACCAAATGCTAGAGTGGGACTTTTTTGTCTCGCTTTTGACTGATGTTCAACTGTGACAGCTATGGGATACCAGCATGTGAAACAGATGCTCAGTAACAGAATTTTCACAGAAAATGGTCAAAAACAAGTTCTATGATTTTTGGATCCACTGGCAAGATCAAGGAGCAGAGTATGGGCCACAGCAGAGGATTCTCTATAAAGGGCTTGAAGAAAGGTCCATCCCAGCAACCAAAAAGAGGGGCAAGTGTTTGTCTACCCCAAGTCGACATCTTAGAGCCTGGATGACAACAGGAGAGCATCATACCCTTTGGAGAAGAGCTAGGATGCAACCAGGGAGTGGCATGTCTGACTCCTACTTGAGAAAGTAGAAGCTACCATTCTGGCAAAGTAGCTACACTATTCCTGAAGGTGGACAAGAAATGTGTGGGCACTTCCCAGATGTGGGCCATGTAGGAGAGGGCCAACATGAAGATGCCTTAATATTTTCTCAACAAGATGCCATGGAAGGAAGAGAGGGTCCTTTCACTGAGAGTGTATGTGTGAAGCGGACAATAGGAAAACCAGGAGCTGCTGGGAAAGCATCCAGCCATCATTCATCAGGACAGACTATAGAAGGAGCCCAGAAAGGGGTCCCCAAAACCCCAGCCAAACCACAGAGAGAAAGAGATCAGCTCTAAACATCTGAAAGGACCAGAGAGCATGGGGGCAGCTCACAGCATTACAAGTCAACAGCCATATAAGGACTTTCCCGACCTTCTTCCTCACCTTCCCGTTCTGAATTTTGACCCTGCAGTGCCAAACTGAGTTGGTGGACAAAGTGAGTGGAGAGAAACAGCAAAAGAACACCAAGCAACCTTCCCCAAATGCAGGCAGCCTGTTCTGCCCATAGCTGGGAAGCAGTGGTGAAAAGAGATACATTGCTTTTGAATGTATACTGAAGCAAAGTTCACTAGTTTTCACTGTGTGTGTTTAGTCGCTCAGCTGTGTCTGACTCTTTGTAACACCATGGACTATAGCTTGCCAGGCTCCTCTGTCCATGGGATTTCCCAGGCAAGAATACTAGAGTCATTTTCTTTTCCAGGGGATCTTCCCAATCCAGAGATCGAACCTGGGTCTCCTACATAGCAGGCAGATTCTTTACCATCTGAGCCACCAGTTTGGACTGGATCCTTTAATTCTAGACTCACTACTGAGTATGGGAATTAAAGTGACTCACTGAAAGTTTATTATCTGAGAATGAGCTGACACAGAGGCAAAGCTTCCCAACTGAATACAGTTAAAGGCCCCATAGGAGATAAAAATTGCTGTGCTTTGATTTCATCCCAAGTGTAAGACTTGTTCAACATATCAGAAACAAAACACACACACACACACACGGTCACACATGCTTGCTTGTTACAGCTGGTCTCTTAAGACACATTCACAACAGAGAATAGTCACCATCAACACTGCTTTTTAAAATGATCAAAGACAGCAGTACTGGAAACAATATTTGATAAGATATAATAAATGCTAAAAGCCAAAAGGACGGCCTCCAGAACAACAACAAAAAGGATTAAGTGCTCCTCCAGAAAAATAAGACATTGCCTGCTCTTTAAATAGTCAAGGATGCAGATTTTAATCTGCAAAATAACAGATTAGAATAACAGGGGGGGAAAAAAAACGGATACCAGTGTTGGTGATAGAGTGAAAACAGTATGAGTGTAAACTAGGATAATTTTTTGACAAGAATTCAGTAAGTTTCAAAAACCCTAAAGATTGACTAAGATGTTCTATTACTAGGGATTTACACTAGGAAAATCATCCAAGAACTATATAAAGACCAAAGTTCAAAAATATTATTAATGGTTTTAAACAATTAGAAAATCAGACAGGGACTTCCCTGGTGGTCCAATGGTTTAGAACCCACCTTGCTGGGAGAAAATAATAGCAAATGAAACACCTGACAAAGAATTAATCTCCAAAATATACAAAGCAGCTCATGCAGCTCAACACCAGAAAAACGAACAACCTAATCAAAAAGTAGGCAAAAGACCTAAACAGACATTTCTCCAAAGAAGATATACATATGGTAATAAATACAAGAAAAGATGCTCAACATCACTCATTATTAGAGAAATGTAAATCAAAACCACAATGAGGTATCATTTCACGCTATCATCAAAACATCATGAATGGCCATCATCAAAAAGTCTACAAAGAATAAATGCTGTAGAAGGTGTGGAGAAAAGGGAACCCTCTTACACTGTTGGCGGGAATGCAAACTGGTACAGCCACTATGGAGAACAGTGTGAAGATTCCTTAAAAAACTAGAAACAGAACTGCCATATAACCCAGCAATCCCAATGCTGGGCATACACTCCAAGGAAACCAGAATCGAAAGAGACACATGTACCCCAATGTTCATTGCAGCAGTATTTACAATAGCTAGGACATGGAAGCAACCTAGATGCCCATCAGCGGATGAGTGGATAAGGAAGTTGTGGTACATATACACAATGGAATATTACTCAGCTATAAAAAGGAATGTATTTGAATCAGTTCTAATGATGTGGATGAAACTGGAGCCTGTTATACAGAGAGAAATAAGTCAGAAAGAGAAAGACAAATACTGTATATAAATGCATATATATGGAATTTAGAAAAAGGGCAATGACAATCTACATGCCGGGCAGCAAAAGACATACAGATGTAAAGAACAGATTTTTGGACTCAGTGGGAGAAGGCAAGGGTGGGATGATTTGACAGAATAGCACTGAAACATGTACATTATCATATATACAACAGATGACCCATGCAAGTTCAATGCATGAAGCAGGGCACTCAAAGTCAGTGCTCTGGGACAATCCAGAGGGATAGGGTGGGGAGGGAGGTGGAAGGGGGGGTTCAGGATGGGGTGGACACATGTATCCATAGCTGATTCATGCTGATGTATGGCAAAAACCATCACAATATTGTAATTATCTTCCAATTAAAATAAACTAATTAATTAAAAAGAAAATAGTATCTACCTTGCAGTGCAGGGGACACAGGTTCAATTCTTGGTCAGGGAACTAAGATTCTACAAGGCATGGAGCAACTAAGCCCACATACCACAACTAGAGATATCACGTTTTTGCAACTAAGACCCAAAACAGCCAAATAAATACAAATAAATAAATAAATATTTTTTTAAAAAAAGAAATACAGACAAAACATAGAAAAAGCATCTTTTAGACATCAGAGAGCAAGCAGTACAGGACTGTGATCTCTGAGAAAAGGGAAGCCAATGAAATGGGCCCACAACTGCCTCAGGCTACTGTCTAGAGAGTTTCCAGCCTGCAGTGCAAGAAGGGGAAACCAGAAGTCCAGCTGCCTCATTTGGGCTGAGATCTCAGATCAACTAGAATTTAACTTGAGATCTCAAAATACCAGAGGGGAGCTTGCTATACAGAGAGAAAGCTCAGAAGATTTGCAAAAGGTGAACTCAAGTTGTTTACCAGAGTAATGATGTGTATATATTACAAGAAAAAATTATCCGAGGCCTAGTGAAGAATCACTAGGGAAGTACTAGGTGAAAAATATCCAGAATTCACACAGGTCTGAGAATAATTCACATTCCCACTAGCCAGAGGGGAAATGCCATGGACATCAGGTAGTGTCTACATGCCGGGCAGCAAAAGACATACAGATGTAAAGAACAGATTTTTGGACTCAGTGGGAGAAGGCAAGGGTGGGATGATTTGACAGAATAGCATTGAAACATGTACATTATCATATATACATGGTATGAGTAGTGGGGGTAATGACTGAAACTAAAGGCTGCTGTCAACTAATCTCAAAGAGCTTAAAAGCAAATTTTCCATAAAAAAAAAAAATTTTAAAAAGCAAATACTGAAACAATCAACCTGAGTAACATCTGTAAGACTTGCATTAAAAAATATATCAAAGGATGTACTTCAAGCACACAGACAATAAGATCAGATGGCATTCTGAGTTGATGTAAAGGAAAAGTGAAAGGAAGAGCAAATATACAGGGAAAATAGACAAAATACACAATTTATATACATAAATTACAAACAATATTTTTCTCATTTTCAATCTCTTTAAAAGAGACTTGAATGTTTAGAGCAAAATAATAACAAAGTACCATAGATTTATGGGGCTTCCCAGGTGGCACTAGTGATAAAGAATCTGCCTGTCAATGCAGGAGACATAAGAGACATAGGTTCGACCCCTGGGTTGGGAAGATATCCTGGAGGAGGGCATGGCAACCCACTCCAGTATTCTTGCCTTGAGAATCCCCATGGACAGAGGAGCCTGGCAGGCTACAGTCCACAGAGATGCAAAAAGCTGGACAAAACTCAAGTGACTTAGCATATATGCATGCACCATGGATTTATAACACATGCAGAATAAAACATATGACTAAACAGCAAATAAGATAAGAACACAGAATATAGGTTTATAGTTGTAAGGTTCTTTCATCATATATAAAGTGATATAACTTGAAATAGACTGTGAAAAATAAAAGATGGCCTGTATTGCAAACCTTGAGAGAACCACTAAAATATATACAATAAAATAAGTCAAGACTGGATAAAAAACCAAAACCTAACTATATATGTTAACTGCAAAAACTCACTTAAATGTAAAGATAGGTTATAGGTAGAAGAATGGGAAAAGATATACCATACAGAGTGATCATATTAAGACAGTAGGCTTCAGAATAAGAAATATTATCAGAGATAAAGAAAAATATAATTTTTTTAAAGGTCAATTTGTTAAAAGAATATAATAATCTTAAATGTGTACTACTGCAATGGAGCTCTAAAATAAATGAAGTAAAAAGTGATATAACTAAAAGGAGAAATATACAAATGTACAATTATAACTCAAGATTTCAATGCTCTTCTCTCAGTAACTGATAGAAAGGCACAGTAGATATGAACCACACCATCTCCCTACTTGACCTAATTGACAGTTATAGAACACTCTAGCCAACAAGAGAAGAATACACATTCAAGAATGGAAACAGATGGTACAGATAGATTATATTCTAGGCTGCAAATACATCTCAAACTTAAAAGGATAGAACCCATGTAAAGTATCAAGAGGAGCTATCCCACACCTGAGGTCAGGGGCAGCAGCCGGGAGGAGCTACTCCACGTTCAAGTTAAGAGAAAACCAAGTAAGACGGTAGGCACTGAGAGAAGGCATCAGAAGGCAGACAGACTGAAACCACAATCACAGACAACTAGCCAATCTGATTACATGGACCACAGCCTTGTCTAACTCAATGAAACTAAGCCATGTGGGGCCACCGAAGACAGATGGGTCATGGTGGAGAGGTCAGACAGAATGTGGTCCACTGGAGAAGGGAATGGCAAACCACTTCAGTATTCTTGCCTTGAGAACCCCATGAACAGTATGAAAAGGCAAAAAGATAGGACACTGAAAGATGAACTCCCCAGATCGGTAGATGCCCAATATGCTACTGGAGATCAGTGGAGAAATAACTACAGAAAGAAGGAAGGGATGGACCCAAAACAAAAACAACACCCAGTTGTGAATAGGACTGGTGATAGAAGCAAGGTTCGATGCTGTAAAGAGCAATATTGCATAGGAACCTGGAATGTTAGGTCCATGAATCAAGGCAAATTGGAAGTGGTCAAACAGGAGATGACAAGAGTGAACATTGACATTCTAGGAATCAGTGAACTAAGATGGACTGGAATGGGTGAAATTAACTCAGATGACCATTATATCTACTACTGTGGGCAGGAATCCCTTAGAAGAAATGGAGTAGCCATCATAGTCAACAAAAGAGTCTGAAATGCAGTACTTGGATGCAATCTCAAAAACGACAGAATGATCTCTGTTCGTTTCCAAGGCAAACCATTCAATATCACGGCAATCCAAGTCTATGCCCTGACCAGTAACGCTGAAGAAGGTGAGGTTGAACAGTTCTATGAAGACCTACAAGACCTTCTAGAACTAACACCCAAAAGAGATGTCCTTTTCATTATAGGGGACTGGAATGTAAATGTAGGAACTCAAGAAACACCTGGAGTAACAGGCAAATTTGGCCTTGGAGTACAGAATGAAGCAGAGCAAAGGCTAATAGAGTTCTGCCAACAGAACGCAGTGGTCACAGCAAACACTCTCTTCCAACAACACAAGAGAAGACTCTACACATGGACATCACCAGATGGTCAACACCGAAATCAGACTGATTATATTCTTTGCAGCCAAAGATGGAGAAGCTCTATACAGTCAACAAAAACAAGACCGGGAGCTGACTATGGCTCAGATCATGAACTCCTTATTGCCAAATTCAGACTAAATTGAAGAAAGTAGGGAAAACCACTAGACCATTCAGATATGACCTAAATCAAATCCCTTATGATTATACAGTGGAAGTGAGAAATAGATTTAAGGGACTAGATCTGATAGACAGAGTGCCCAGTGAACTATGGACAGAGGTTCGTGACATTGTACAGGAGACAGGGATCAAGACCATCCCCATGGAAAAGAAATGCAAAAAATGCAAAAAAGCAAAATGGCTGTCTGAGGAGGCCTTACAGATAGCTGGGAAGAGAAGAGAAGGGAAAAGCAAAGGAGAAAGGGAAAGATATTCCCATCTGAATACAGAATTCCAAAGAATAGCAAGGAGAGATAAGAAAGCCTTCCTCAGCAATCAATGCAAAGAGATAGAGGAAAACAACAGAATGGGAAAGACTAGAGATCTCTTCAAGAAAATTAGAGATACCAAGGGAACATTTCATGCAAACATGGGCTCGATAAAGGACAGAAATGGTATGGACCTAACAGAAGCAGAAGATATTAAGAGGTGGCAAGAATACACAGAAGAACTGTGCAAAAAAGATCTTCACGACCCACATAATCACGATGGTGTGAACACTCACCTAGAGCCAGACATCCTGGAATGTGAAGTTAAGTGGGCCTTAGAAAGCATCACTATGAACAAAGCTAGTAGAGGTGACGGAATTCCAGTTGAGCTATTTCAAATCCTGAAAGATGATGCTGTGAAAGTGCTGCACTCGATATGCCAGCAAATTTGGAAAACTCAGCAGTGGCCACAGGACTGGAAAAGGTCTATTTTCATTCCAATCCCAAAGAAAGGCAATGCCAAAGAATGCTGAAACTACTGCACAATTGCACTCATCTCACACTCTAGTAAAGTAATGCTCAAAATTCTCCAAGCAAGGCTTCAACAGTAAGTGAACCGTGAACTTCCAGATGCTCAAGCTGGTTTTAGAAAAGGCAGAGGAACTAGAGATCAAATTGCCAACATCCGCTGGATCGCCGAAAAAGCAAGAGAGTTCCAGAAAAACATCTACTTCTGCTTTATCGACTATGCCAAAGCCTTTGACTGTGTGGATCACACAATAAACTGTGGAAAATTCTGAAAGAGATGGGAATACCAGACCACCTGACCTGTCTCTTGAGAAATTTGTATGCAGGTCAGGAAGCAACAGTTAGAACTGGACATGGAACAACAGACTGGTTCCAAATAGGAAATGGAGTACGTCAAGGCTGTATATTGTCAGTTCAGTTCAGTTCAGCCGCTCAGTCATGTCCGACTCTTTGCGACCCCATGAATTGCAGCACGCCAGGCCTCTCGATCCATCACCAACTCCCGGAGTCTACCCAAACCCATGTCCATCGAGTCAGTGATGCCATCCGACCATCTCATCCTCTGTCATCCCCTTCTCCTCCTGTCCCCAATCCTTCCCAACATCAAGGTCTTTTCCAATGAGTCAACTCTTCGCCCCAAAAGCTTGTTGCTTATTTAACTTTTATGCAGAGTACATCATGAGAAATGCTGGGCTTGAAGAAGCACAAGCTGGAATCAAGATTGCCGGGAGAAATATCAATAACCTCAGATATGCAGATGACACCCCCCTTAGGGCAGAAAGTGAAGAAGAACTAAAGAGCCTCTTGATGAAAGTGAAAGAGGAGAGTGAAAAAGTTGGCTTAAAGCTCAACGTTCAGAAAACTAAGATCATGGCATCTGGTCCCATCACTTCATGGGAAATAGATGGGGAAACAGTGGAAACAGTGTCAGAGTTTATATTTTTGAGCTCCAAAATCACTGCTGATGGTGACTGCAGCCATGAAATTAAAAGATGCTTACTCCTTGGAAGGAAGGTTATGGCCAACCTAGATAGCATATTGAAAAGCAGAGACATTACTTTGCCAACAAAAGTCCGTCTAGTCAAGGCTATGGTTTTTCCAGTGGTCATGTATGGATGTGAGAGTTGGACGGTGAAGAAAGCTGAGCGCTGCAGAATTGATGCTTTGGAACTGTGGTGTTGGACAAGACTCTTGAGAGTCCCTTGGACTACAAGGAGATCCAATCAATCCATCCTAAAGGAGATCAGTCCTGGGTGTTCATTGGAAGGACTGATGTTGAAGCTGAAACTCTAAAACTTTGGACACCTCATGTGAAGAGCTGACTCATTGGAAAAGACCTTGATGTTGGGAAGGATTGGGGGCAGGAGGAGAAGGGGACGACAGAGGATGAGATGGCTGGATGGCATCACCGACTCGACAGACATGAGTTTGAGTAAACTCTGGGAGTTGGTGATGGACAGGGAGGCCTGGCGTGCTGCGGTTCATGGGGTCGCAAAGAGTCGGACATGACTGAGTGACTGAACTGAACTGAAAGTATGTAGGCTGACTTCAAAAGAATTAAACTAGAAATTAGCACAAATTTTGTGGAAAATCACCAAATATTTTGAAATTAAATGACATACTTTTAAGTAACCAATAGGTTATGGGAAAAAAATCACAAGAGAGATTAAAAAGACCCTGAAGGGAATAATAATAAAACAAACTAGACAAAAATTTGTGCTATGTTACTGATAAAGTGCTTAGAGAGAAATTTAGAGCATGGCCCTTAATATACATCTAATAAATATTTGTTGAATGAATAAGCTAACTTAATCCGCAAAGCAAGCACATGAGTTAAATGTTATCATTTTACAAATGAATATATCAAGGTTCACCTAATTTGTTATACCACCAATAAATGACAGAACCAGTTCTTAAGCAAGGCTTCCCTGGTGACTCAGATGGTAAAGAATCTGCCTGCAATAAGTGAGATCTAGGTTCACTCCCTGGGTCAGAAAGAACCCCTGGAGAAGGGAATGGCAACCCACTTCAGTACTGTTGCTTAAGACAATTCCATAGGCAGAGGAGCCTGGCGGGCTGTCGTCCCTGCATGCATCCTAAGTCACTTCAGTTGTGTCTGACTCCTTTTGACTCTATGGACTGTAGCCTGCCAGCCTCTTCTGTCCATGGAATTCTCTAGGCAAATACTGGAGTGAGTTGCCATGCCTTCCTCCAGGGTATCTTCTTGACCCAGGGATCAAACCTGCATCTCATGCCTTCTGCACTGGCAGGTGAGTTCTTTACCACTAGTGCCACGTGGGAAGCCCAGCCTACAGTCCATGGGGTTGCAAAGAATTGGACATGACTGAGCGATTAACACTTTTACTTCAGTAATTAAGAACAGGCATATCTAACCCCAAAGTTCTGTACAGTTTCTGTTACATTACACTGATGAAGCAAAAGCACTACTGAAAAACTGTTAAAGTACACATATTTCCCACCTATCCTTTTTCCTTGCTCATAGTTTGCAGCTGCCTGAGCATTGGGACAAAGGAACAAGACACCAATATCTTAAAACACTGTCTAGATCTGTATGTTTGTATCTATTCATACAGTAATCTTTGTATGTCTGTATCTGCACCTACGGTTTAATATATGGGCTACATTTCATACATCTAAACCACGAGATTAAATGTTGAACACAACCCCTCCCCTTCAGTTGTACAAGTAGGAAGACTAGAGAATTAGCTTATTTAAAACAGGCATCATATATAGAAGACCAAATCAGTGTTATGCATTCATACATATAGCATATAAGAATATGACATTTATTTGTGCTTAATCTTCTAAAATGCACAAAGAAATGAAAAATATGAGGGAAAAACAAACACCTAAACATCCTATTCGTGTTTGTCCCAAGAGTCCCTCATTTCTGTTCTCTCCATGTAGAAGGAGCAGGCCCTCGGCTGTTATGTTCAGCTCAGGTACAGCAACTTGTCCAGAGGGCAGCTATTGCATGCCTTTAATAACCAGCTCCCATAGTAGGTCATACACATCTACTTCCCCTCACAAGTCTATCATCTATGGCAGCTGTTTCCCAGAAATAAGCATTAGAAAAGCCAGAGCAGCTCTGGATGGAGAGCCAACGGACTACACATCTTCTCATATTTCTGCAGCTTGCCTGGGGTTACCATCATCAGGGAACTAGAAAGAGCCAACCACTGTTCTGTCACATTTTCTCTCTTTGTACACTCAGCACAGAATTTTCAAAAATCTGTGAAAACAGGACCCATGCTGCATACTAAGAAGCGATTAGAGGATAAGACAAATAGCATCTACACCATTTGCTTGCCTTAAAAGCTTAAAGTTTATTATAATCTGACACTGTAATGATTGATGGAGATGCTACGATGGCAGAGAAACTCAAGATTTTACAACCATTGAAAGATTATTAAATTCAGTAAAAAGATAAAGGTAAATGAAAAATGATATAATAAAGCTGAACCCTTCAGCACCTTGACTGCCAGTTCTTGCAATAAAAATATATCTAAATTTTATAAATTAACATAAATCTTTAGGGCAAACAGAAATAGATAGCTCACTGAAACTACATAAGGAGGCTAGGCTGTTATCCATAACCAATAAAAACAAGAAAGGTGTCCTCAGATCTGGTACTTAAATATGAATTTGGATACACAGGTTTTACAGTTACTGTAAAATAGTCTTGCTTACGCCAGTGTTTTTTGAGACAAATATTCCGTCTCAATGTTAAGCAACAGTACATTGAAGAAGTTAAAAATAATAGCCACTATTTATGGAGTGCTTTGAATCTTCACTTTTCATTTTCTTTTCATTTAATCTTAACAAAAACATGTACTCCAGATTGTGTAATTTTTAAGGGGTAGAGCTGAAATTCAAATCAGATCTCTTCCAAACTAAAGCTCATGGTCTTGACTCTTAAGCTATCTTGAATCCAAAGGAATCAAAATATATGCCATGTATCACATACAAAGAATCCCAGAAGTGATTATCAGTTACTAAAAGAACAAAAGAGGGCTTCCCTGGTGGTTCACGGGTAAAGAATCTGCCTGCCAATGCAGGAGACAGGGATTCAATCCCTGATCTGGGAAAACCTCACCTGCTGTGGAGCAACTGAGCCCACGCACCACCAACTACCGGGCAAGCGCTCTAGAGCCTGAGAGCTGCAGCTACTGAAGCCTGTGTGCCTAGAGACTGTTCTCTCCAACAAGAAAAGTCACTGCAATGAAAAACCCATCCACTGCAACAAGAGAGTAGCGCTCACCACAACTAGAGAAAAGCCTGCGCAGCAATCAAGACCCAGCACAGCCATAAATAAAATTCTAAAAGAACAAAAGAAATGCTTATTCAGAAAAGACACTATTAACTTCCAGGACCAAAAGAGTGGAACCAGACACAAGAACACTTTTTAAGCTTAATCTTTCTCCACGCCCCTTCAGAACTCCAGAGTTCTCTATCGCTGCTCCACTAGATCCAGTCCTTTGCAAACTCATGAGCTCCAAACTGTATTAGGAAAATTACAAAGTAATAAACACTGATGTTTTAATCATTCACAGGAATCTTCTTAGGATATGTAAAACCATGATACATGTTGGAAAATCTTTCCTACAAATGACAACTACATAATGCATACTTTCACCATGAGATCTTCCAGCCTCACTGTGGACTAAATCATAATAAAAACAATTTGTATAGTAGCTTGTTAAAGATGTCCAAGTTACCTGAAAGCAAAAATGTGTTGGACATGTTTCTGTGAGTTTAAAACTCACTAATAGTCCAGAGAAATAGACTCTACTTTGAACTCTCTTGCTTCTGTTCATAGTAACCAATCCTCTTCCGTCCTCTGCCAGGCATTTCCAACTTCTCCTTCTTAACTTATCAAATAATAACAGCCAGTTTATCTAGCATATACTGTGTCAAGGTCTCTGTTATGTACTATAACCTTAGAGTCAGGGCTAAAACTCAGGGCTTGCTATTTTATGCTCCTTCTACTACCCTCTATTAGCCTTTTTCTAAAATTTGAAAAGAGAAATATACTCTGACTTTCTACCAAATAAACATTCCTATAAAGTATCAATCTGACTTACTGTATAATGCTCAGGAGACCCCCTGATTTCTTCAAAGCCTCCAAAAGTTGCCAACTCTTATAACTATGGCTAATTTAGAATAACAATATAATCCATAATTTGCTAAGTGTTCTTACTGTTAATGGGTCAATGATAGTTTCCCTTTACATTTTAAATATGATTGATGATCATTTTTTAATACACTCAAACTTGGTTTTCAAACGTGGTTACATATCATCACCATATAGGACTGCTTTTAAAATGACCAGTTCACAGGTTATATCCCAGATTAAACTGGAAACTAATGATGGGCCAGAGGCATCACCATTTTTAAAAATTCCTAGGTGCTTCCAATATGCAACCAAGTTTGAAAACCAGAGCTGTAATAATAATTGAAATTTTAAAATAATGTTTCAAGAGATCATAGTTCAAAAAAGCTAAACTAATATAATCTCTACTATTGTTATCAACTACATTAATTCACCCTCCTCAAAAAATGAGCAGGGAAAACTAAGAAATTTAAAAAAACAAAAAACCTTATTATATAGAACACCAACCTAAGTTAAACAAAACATTTTCTAGCTCAAGCTCCAGAGAAACACACAGAAATCTTTAAAGATACACATTAAAAGAGTAACCTGGAAAAATGAGCTCACAATCATGGACACTTCTTGTTTGCCTACACATATGAAGAACCATACTCTGGAATGTAAAGAACTACATTCATAAATCAACTGATTATACTCTTTTTCCCAAAGCTAATTTCAAGAGGTTTCTTCCTTGACTTAGATCGTTAGTAAGTGAAAACTGTTTGCATTTCACAGACATGTTTAAATATCACAGGTTTTGTATTCGGTAATAGAAGACAATGTGATTGATTACTCATGGGGTCACATGACTAATTAAGAGAGGATTTTAACCACTGTGAATAAGAAAATAATATAAGCAATATAAAATTAATGAACATATTAATTACTCTTTCTAGTTATAAAGCTTAGTTATAATAAATATTTGTATTTTTTACTTTTATTAGAGTATAATTAACTCATATTTTTTACGTTCTGAGGAAGTTCTCTGTTTTTCTAGGGAAAATTATGCCTTGATTCTGATCTTATCTATTTTTAGTTCCAATTACATAGTAAACTGGCAAAGCTAAATATTTTTCAAGAGAATTAGAAATTTGATTTTTATAAAATTTGAAATAAGAAATACATATTAGAATATTTATTTTGGTAACAATTATATTCGCACTCATAGTAATCTGACAAGATTTTGTTAATATTAATACTTCAAAAACAATTATTCTAACCCAGGCATAATTCAGAAGAAAACATGCCTACTTACAGGTATCATCCAGTTAGCCAGGTCACCATATTTGGAAACCTGCATGGCTCCTAGCATTGTTAGATTGACATGTCCCCTGAGAAAGACAGAGAAGAAATATAAAGCAAACTTCCATTTTTTATGTCCCTTTTGCTTGAAATGGCCAGCAATTAAATAATCCTACTCCCCTTGCCCCCAAATATATTTGCTCGTCTCCACCCAACACTTGATTTCCAAATAGACTGGCTTCAAGCTAATGTAGAAAAATAACTATTAAGAGTTCTTTTAAAAAATTATAGCCTATATTGTCTCCAAAAACAAATTAAAAACAGGTGTACACCGTGAGTTTGTTTCCTTTGGTGAGGGAGAATGTGGCTCGATTTGAAGGCAAACACTAGCTAGAAAATGAAAACACAGTTTGTAGAAAATGTTAGGATCCTCACAAAGAGCCTCAAAAACATTTACTTCAATTTAGTTGGCACACAGACATATATTCCACTTTGAAGGTTCTTTTAATAATCGCAGGCTGCATGTTCCAACTGCCAACATTCAATGTGAATAATTTCACATCTTGGTGCAGCCAAGCAAGTCCATGATCATTTTCCGGCTGGGAGAGGTGGTTATGTTTCGGAGTCTTGCTAAGAGACTCAGGGATGACTCAGCTGATTCCACACCATGGGAAACATGAGGGGCTCCGTTATTACATACCCTCTAATCATCGCAAATGACTCATCGCTGGAGAAATAAGAGGCTCCTGGAAGAACAGTAACTGTTTCCTTGCCTACACACACACACACAAACACAGGGAAAACAGAAGAAAGAAAAGGCTATTAGATTTCTAAGAGCAGAAATCATGGTGGAGACAGAGGTCTATACCTTCTCTATTTCATACAGAACTAAGTGTCCCTTAACCAAAGCGCAGCAACAGCAGGGGTCTGGGGGGACACAATGGGAACTGTCAATCTACGAAGACAAGTGTTTTGTCACTAACATTGTTCAGATTTGCCCTTGCGTGGGGATAATGAAAAGCAGACCAACTGTTCATTTTATTATTGTTTTGAAATTCTCTACAGACAATGCACTTCTCTATTGCCTATTATTACATAACCATCTCTGTCTCCCACCAGACCCAGTCCCTTCACAAGCCCCTATTAAATGCTAACAGGAGTACAGAAGAAAGGGGTTCCTGGGATGCACCTGTCAGAACCCAATGCTACTGTAAGTCACTGGACCGAAACGTTGTAGAATAAACATGAAGAAATACAGCTTGAAGGGAATGACGCAGGAGATGCTTCTTAAATATTTCTTAAAAATCAACGAATAATCTAGAGAGGTTTCACCTAATTCCTTAATGTCACTGGGCCTGAATCTCTTCTTTCAACCTCTCTTTCTCTGCTTCATCTTTCTGCCCTTGCTTCAGTAAATTTCTATTAATAACCATAAAAGGTCCTCTTAGAAGGACCTCTCCCAACACTTACATCCCGTAATAAAAACTCAAAACTAGAAAAGTTCTTCAAGGTCATCCAATCCCTACACAAGCAATAATATAACCTAACTCAAACTTGAGCTGCTTAGTTCTTGTGACCTGTCTATTCATGAGCTTCAGGTACCTAGGAGATGCTTCTAGTCTCAACAGAAAAGTGTTCACGTGCCACTCTGCCAAAGGTTACGTCAACTGTCTGAGGACACTGCATGCCACTGCCCCAGTGTAATAGGGCAGACAAGAAGAAGGGGAAGAAAAGTGATTCCAAGACTGAAATAGAGCAAAGCTCTTGGACACAACAGGACCAGAGTGATCTGCCTGTGCCCAGATGTGCAACAGCTGTCCCCTCAACTTCTCAGGTCATGTCCAAGAGCTAACTTCACCAATATCACCCTCCATCTGAGCTCACATATAGAGCATGACTATCTATATTATGCTGAATTATTTATTGACCCCCCAAAAGTGTGATTCTAATCAAAGGAAACATTTTTACCTCTTTTAAAGGAACATAAAGCTGAAAAGCTTTGGAAAATACTTTCTGGTTTGGTTAATAAGGGCTGGCTTGTAAACAGCACGTAAGATTTGGAGGATTAAATGAAATCATGCATGTAAAGCCCTTACTCTAGGACCTGGCACAGAGAAAGCACTCTGTGAATATTAATTTTTAATATTATTTTCATTGTTATTCCTCACTCCAAACCTACTTGTGAAAAGACAATGGCATCAACCCTCTAGGGATAAATGCTACAGGGGCAAGCAATTAGCTTTTATGATACTGTTATATACCAGTGTGTGAACTCCAGGTTTCAGGACAAGCAGAATACAGCTAAGCCTTATCCTAACACTACTTTCACATCCAGAAAATACAGTCCCTCTCCAGTCCTGCGAGATGGAGAGGCAAAGAAGAACCTGTAGGCTGAAAATGCAAAACAAACAAACAAACAAAAATCTCAATTCTTTGTTCTCTATGTGATAAACCAAACTGACTTCCAAAGGGCTATCTCTACCGGCTGGCAGTACACAGAAGGCATTATTTACCACTTACTGTAAAGGAAACTCTGAGATCAATGCACAGAGAGCTTCCGATCTCCCCATCTGATTTATCAAGAATTGTATTTTTTAAAGAGCCCAGAAAATAATTCTTATGAAAGTTATTGTCAGGCCCCCTGTAATATATTCTGGCATCTTATAAATATATTCTTTGAAAAAAAAGTTAATTTTCATCATTTTTAACATCCCAAAATCTAAATAAAAATAGGATATCCTAAAGTTAATATCAATGCTTTTCAAATACAGTGTCCTAATTTGGTTAAATAATTATAATCAATAATACAATCAATATCTTAAAGAAAACAGGCTTCCTTATTCAGCTTTTCCTAATTATTTGTCTCCTTTAACTTTCCTCTGTATATGTCTATATCCTCTCATGATATTCAGGCAATAGAATTATCCAATTTCATGGTTATTGAGTCATTTGCCTCATGACATAATAGGTCATTCACTCAATATCAAGTAAATGTTTACTCTGTGCCTTAAACAAAATGCAGATGCCTAAACAAATGGTTCTCAAACACTCATCAGAATCACATGGAGGGCTTATAAAAACACAGACTGTTGAGCACAACTCCCAGAGTTTGAGAATTTTCATCTCTAAGAAGTCCCCAGTGATGGGGATGCCAATGCTGTAGCTCTGAAAACCACACTTTGAGAACCACTGCCCTAAGCATGGGTTTCCCAGGTGGGTAAAGAATCTGCTTGCAGTGCAGGAGATACAGGTTCAATCCCTGGATAGGGAAGATCCCTTGGAGGAGGGCACAGCAACCCACTTCAGTAGGCTTGCCTGGAGAATCCCATGGACAGAGGAGACTTGAGGGCTACAGTCCATAGGGTCGCAAAGAGTCGGACATGACTGTAGCAACCAAGCAAGCATGCACGCCCTAAACAAAAGGAACACAATACCCAGCAAGAGAGATGAATATACACAAATAATAGCAAGGCAAAATGTGGTATGCTTATGAGATGCTAAATGTGTCGTGGGTTCGAAGGAGGAGCACTTCTGAGCCGCAAGAGGATTTGGAGAGGACAAATGAACTAGGACTTGATAGGCATTACTGATAAAGAGATGGGGATGAAAAAGGAAGGGATAGAATGAAACAAAAAAGGAAGAGCACTGAAAGAGCTAAGTCATGGAGGAAGGAAACAACAGATCGAGCAGTTCAGTATGGGTGGACTCGGTTATAGCGAAAGATAAATCTGGAAAGGTCAATCACAACCGTTAGAGAGATCCTGAATGTGGTACTATTTGTACTTTAGACTGCAGGCCTGTAATTCTTCAGATGTGGCACACAGACCTCTAGAGCAGATACTACTGATGCTGGGGGCTGGGCTGGAAACTGCTCTGATTATTGCAGGATACTTAACAGCATCCCTGGCCTCTGCATACTAAATGCCAGTAACACTGGCCCTCCAGACATTATCAAATGTCCCCAGAAAGGTGAAATCATCCCTTTTTCCCATTGAAAGCCACTGTTCTAGAGGTACATGCAGGAAAACAAGATATTCAAAAGCCATGAGATTAACATGGTTCTTTCTAAGTCGTCGTTGTTGTTTAGTTGCTAAGTCTTTCTAAGTAGTTTTTTAATCAAAAGGTAGGGAAGCCTGGCATGCTGCAGTCCATGGGTTCACACAGTCAGACACGACTTAGTGACTGAACAATGAACAAGAAGTCATTAAAAACACTTTGATATTAAAATAAGAAAAATATTAAGAAATAAGAAAGAATGCAAAATGCACATTAATAGGAAAGCTAACGTGAGATTTATTAGAAATTTCACAATTGCACTAGGATACTGCAAATCTTCCTGAGACCTCGGAAATGTTCTAAATGCTGCCTTCTGTACCTTTGTAAATTCTCAAGTTATCAGTGGATGTAGCTCAATGTGCAGAGAAAAAGGCCTGGGGCCAACAGCAGGAGACTACATGTGAATCTGTCCCTAGCAACCTGATCTTGAGCACATCACTTCACTTTTCTGGGCTTCAGTTTCCCAACGTGAATAAAAAGTTTTCACTTGAGGCTCAAATGATATATTGATCATATATGTGAAAAAATATGCTGTAAACTATGTGGTTCTATACAAGTGGTCATTCATTGTTACACAACCATATAACATTATTTTGAAAAAAGAATCTTTAGAAATAGTTCTAATTATTATTTTAATACACTTATTATGCCCAGAAACATAACTCTCTGCCTTTGTTCTAACAGATTTCTATGAAAATCCTTTCAAATCCTTTCAAATAGGCTAATCTTCCTGGTAATGTCCAAACTTGGGGAGTTGAGGAAATTATCAATTTATATTCTGGCTTCCGGAGTTCAAAGTATTTCCCCTCTAACTTAGCTCCAAAGTCAAAAGCATCATAAATCCCAAAAAGGACTTTGATGAAAGAGATAGAACACTATTAAACTGATTTGCAGCCTGGCTTCCCAAAAGCAATGAATTCTGGTTTTACAAAGTACTTTAAGATTATATATGGTATTTCAGAAGTTAAAATCTAAAACTGGTGGCTTCATTAGGATTGAGCTACTTTTAAGCTCAATGGAATCAGAAATGTCTACTCTCCAATGATGTCACTGAAAAGATTAACTACTTTCCAAAGGAAGTGGGTTTTATGAGCTCAAGCCTGAAATTTGGAAAATGGAGTTATTCATTTTGCAAATAACTCACTAACATCATAAATTAATTAAACCAAGCAGCAAATATTTTCACAGATCAATGAGCTATTGCTAAAGGGTACAGTACAATTAAATCACAGCCTTGGTTAAATGTCATTGCTTTATCACAGTGCGCCTTTCAGAGTTAAGTCGTGTTAACTAATTCAACTATTCAACCAGAGCTGTTTTACTTCCAAAAATCCTAAGTATTAAACATCAATTCTACTTGGCAGCTGGCCTTTATACTCGGTTCCTGTTGCTTCTCTTCAGAAATTTACACATACTATTTTTGAATGTAAAGTAAGAATTATACTTTTGTGGGGGTAGAGTGAATAGGAGTAAAAGAAGGATCAAGAAAATCATGCTGGAATATAAAAATTAGCTTCTTATAGGAAGCTCCAGTCTAAGGAAAATCTTTAGCTCCAACACGGTGGCAGTACTGCCTCAAGAACGAGCAATGATGGTGGCCAAAAGGTCTGACCTGTTTTTCCTCCTCCTCCAGGCTGCTGCAAGGTGTGACTCTCTGTCCCAGTCAAATAAAAGGCTAATAATAAAAGGCAAAGCATATGAATACCAGAACATAAGATAAGATGGGCTAGAGTTCCCAATTCAAAGAAACTCTGTTATTTATCAGCTATATCACTAGGTTGCAATGAGTAGCAGAGTACATCCTTAAGTACCCTTGAAGATTTGAAGGATGCTCTTACTAACCAGCATTCTTGCCTAGGAACTCCCATGGACAGAGGAGTCTGGCCAGCTACAATCCATGGGGTCACAAAAGAGTTGGACACGACTCAGCAACTAATCAACAAACAACTCCTAACTCTGATGTCAATTAGAGCAGCAACCCCCAACCTTTTGAGCACTAGCGACTAGTTTCATTGAAGACAATTCTTCCATGGACCGGAGGGTAGAGGGAAGATTTCAGGATTATTCAAGCATATTACATTCATTGTGCATTTTATTTCTATTACTATTACATCAGTTCCACCTCAGATCATCAGGTATTGGATCCTAGTGGTTAGGGACCCCTGGATTAGAGGACAGAATGTATCACCCACGACAAAAACCCCAGAGCCCCAGATCTTGGTTTTGGCTGCTACTATGGATCCACTTCCCACCTTCTCATCATGAGAAGACGGATCTATTTCAGCCTGGGGCCAGCCAATTGAAGGCACAAACAGGAGATACAGCAGAGAAGACCCCCATTCTCACCCTCACCCAGGTTTCTGCAAGATGGTTGTGTTCCTCCACAAAGACCCTGGATCCTGTCTGGTGACCCTCTCCTACAGTTGCCCCTTAAGGCCCAGGGGTGATAAAAACTCCCTGTGGTACTTCAACATCCTTTCTGGTTTGCCTTAACCCTGTTTACACCCCTGTAAACTATCCTTTCCTTTAATTTTCCTCGTTACCCCACCTGAGAGCATTCTCTGTGCACAGTCAGGATGGCGCCTGATTGACCCACCAAAGCTCCTGCCATTTCATGTAGCCCCTCCTGCAATTTCCCCTATATCTTATTCTGCTCTAAACAGGGGAGACCTCTGATGGGCAAACAGACCAAGATGGCACTGGGAAGGCTTCTCTCGCCTCCTCCATGTAAAGTACAGTGTATATTCTCCAGGAAACATCAAAGAATCAAGCCTAACTCCTTACTCTAATATCATTTGGCAGAGAACGAAACTAATAGCAAAGGAAAATGCTGGAAGAACATGTAATGAGTTATTTTACCTGCATTGATTAGATCTGCATCAACTTCATTTTTTAATGGGTATGGACCCTGTCAAACAAAGCACATGTCCAGTTAGGAAAAGAAGTTTCTCACTGAATCACACACTAAAACTTTAATGCAAACAACTTCGTTTAAAACCTTAGGAAATGATTATCAGAAGACTTGAAGTGAACCTTTTCAAAGTAATCCTGATGTTTTCATGGCTCTGTTTCTCACATTGGTTAGCTTTTTCTATGATAATAACTGTGATCGGGTAAGTGAAAAATAGTTTCTTCAAACTACCAAAGTCTGAAAGAAATGTTAAGCTATTGGAAATACAGGTCAATAAAAAGTAATTAAATAGTATCTACTATGCAGTCTATGCTATTCACAAATCTTCCTGGTAGTACATCAATGAATACAAACTAAATGGCTACTTTATTGGTCTAGAAGGATCTGAAGAAGCAAGTCTCATCTTTTTGATACCCTTATTTTCCCTTTGACTGGTAATCCTAAGTTTTTATTTTTTATGTATTTTTATAAACCATCTCTAATAACTTGAATAGGGCGGGTAGTTTCATAACATAACATATATTAAACTAAAAGAGAGGAAATAGAAAAAGAGAGAAGAAAAGGTCTAAGAGCCAAGAAAGAGGAAATAGTGGCTGTGAAACTTTAACATACTTTCAAAAAATGGGATCAAAAATGTATTGTTTAAATAAACTGAAATGGTAACTAATGTTTAGACCTGTGTAAATTTTTCTTTAAACAGTGATCTTAGGTACACATACCAACTTATCTCCCTTGTCTTCAAAATGAGGGATCTGGTCACTCTAGATAATCTTTAAGATACCTGAAAAATGTGAGTCTTTGCAGTATGAACCTGTTTTTATCCAGACTATTACCATTTCTGTGTTTTTGAAAATGGTTACAATTATTGCCTCAATCAGAATCAACTACATGCTCATGACCATAATTTATATTTTAAATGCTGGATATACATTTTCCATATGTACGATCTGTACTGCATTAACAGTTAAGATCTACTGAGAAACAATAAAAGATTAGGAATATTATAAACTGTCAGACTATAAGTCATCTCTGCCATAATTAATAAGTAAATAAAAGTTATTCAGGAAGCTAAAGTATTTAATTTAATTTTATGTTAAATAAATATTAAAATAAAAGGAATGGTCAAATTCTACGAGAATATTGAGCCCATTTGAAAAGTTATTCTTGAGAAAGGGAAAATTCTACCCTTTTGAACAACATGGCCTCAAAATGATTATTACATGAGAACTTTTCCAATTAGCCAACTGTCAAAAAATGTCCTATTCTAAAGGATCAATAGAAATGTTACTCTTCAGCTTCTCATGCTGAGACTTGCTGATTTTTATTTAGTGTAGAATTATTAATAACCTTCATTATCTTGTGCAATCACACAAAGGTTAATAATAGCTACCTGAACAGGCTGGTGTGAGGTCTCTGAAGTGGGTACAATAGGAGAGGTGGAAGCTCATACAGTGATAAATGAGGAGTGATTGAAAAGCTCATGGAGTCAGGAAACTACCATCTACTCCATAAAATATGACAGGACATGTTCATTAGTACTACCATTTTATGGGAAAAGTTAAACATTTTATTATGAGGATAAAGAGAAAGAAAAATAAGATTGGAAAATCTAAGCTAACAACTCTAAGAAGACTGCACTATATAAAATATCTTATTTTCCATCAAGACTGTCTTACCAAACCCAGGACTCCATTTTCACTTTGCAGATGGACAGTCATATTGGGGCTAATATAGTTGCTGGCCAGAAGTGGTATTCCTATGCCCAAATTGGCTGGAATAAAAGATGTTAAGGTCCAACATACAAAAGGTAGAGAGATTATGTCATAAATCTTCTACATGAATAAATCTGCACAGAAGCGTTTAAAGGCACTTTTTCTGAATGTATTCTCCCACCACTCTCTAGGTATTACTTTGTAATTTTTTCAAAAAGAAAATCTCTCAAATAATCACAGCTTTCGCCATGAAGATATAAAAGCAGTGGCTTCAGAAAACGAACCACAAGGTCATTTTTATTGTAAGACACATTTAGCAAATTTGGATTGTATTATGACTTATATACTATGTATTAGGACTAATGTATTATGATATATGTACTATGACTGCTGACTGATGTAACACAGCCTGAGCTTTGTTTAAAAGCATTTTTCACTATTCGAAACTCCAACTGAGACTAAAGATTATTAAAGTATTCTACAAGGGGCTTTTGTGTTTGAATTTTAACAAAGTTTTCTGACAACACCAAAATGTCTACTAAATTGTATGGATTCCTTTGGGTCACTGTACTAACATCCATTGGTAACTGAATCTTCTCTAAGATATAAAGAGGATGGTGGGGATGCTTAAGTTTCAGTGAATACATCTGAGTCCATCTATTAAAAAGAAGCTGTGCTACAGCAACAAAGTGCTAACTGATTGGGATTAGCAGATGCCCACTATTATATACAGAATGGATAAAATACAAGGTCCTACTGTACAGCACAGGGAACTATATTCAATATCCTCTGACAAACCATAATGGAAAATAACCTGTAAAAGAATCTATGTATGCATAACTGAGTCACTTTGCTGTGCAGTAGAAATTAAATACAACACTGTAAGTCAACTATACTTCAATAAATTTTTTTTTTAAAAGAGCTAACTGAGGCTATTAAACCTTCTTCAGACGATCAAAGTCCTGACTTGTATGCAGTGGAGTGAATTTGATCCTGCCTCTCAAGATCAAAGCAGCTAACCAGATCAGAAATACTGACTGACTGTGGGAATTCCCTGGCATCCAGTGGTTAGGACTTGGCATTTTCACTGCTGTGGGCCTGGGCTTGATTCCTGGTCGGGGAACTAAGATTCCACAAGCTATGCAGCACGGCCCAAAAGAAAAAAAAAAAACTGACACTGTCTAGAACAGCTGTCCATGCTGTCCACTACTGCACACCACAGACCTTGACAGAATTAAAGAATAACAGTACTCTGATGAGATTCTAATAACAGGGAGTGCCTTAAGAATCAATGTCAGACAAGATAAAGTTTGTATATGGTATCATATTATAAACTATGGCCAGCAAAACAACCCAATGTGCCAGGCCACCTCTAGTGAATACAGTGAGTCTACGAAGCTATGATGATAGCTTCTTGGATTACCTCCTACCAAACCATCTAGCATAGAATTGTGTTTCTCACAGTGATGCATTAACACACTGAGGTACTGATTCCATTATGAGCAGGTTATTTTCAAGAAAGGACAATCCAAATTACAAGTTTTATACTTCAACTCTCTTATCATATGCTGCAATTTTCAGTTCTTTGATATTATTTAGTGAGTCAAATACCAGGGAGAAAAAATCCATGCAATTTGGGTTGAAAAAGAGTAGGTGCTGTGGAAACACCATCATATGAACTGACTTGCAAATATTTTTTCATAGGCAATCCAACGACAGTGAATAAAGGATACCTAGAAGAGAAGCTAATACATCTAAAATCAGAGTTATCATATTGTCAGTGTTAAAAATTTCAGTGGTAAACCAGTTGACTGGAGGTAAAAAGAAAACCCACAGATAAGCTTTCATTTGCTCAGCCAATTTTGTTGACTCTGTATCTTGCTGATATGGGAGCTGAAAAAGGAGGCACTATAATATTCTCTTCCCTGTGTGAATTCCCACCATAAACCAATGCATAAACTGAAAGATTGAAAAAAAATGAAGTGACGGAGGTAAAAAGAAAGTAAAAAAAAAAGGGAGTTTTCCCAGTCAATATCAGTCTGAAAGAAGGTTTTTATGGACTAGAGGAAGTTCAGAGAATGGATACACATGTCATGTTTCGACCTCCTGTCCCAGGACTTTAAGTATGGCTTTACTGTATTCACCATTCAACAAATATTTACCTTATACAAACAGACTCTGACATTTAAACACATCCAAAGTCCAAACACTTTATCTACCCCTTTCTTGACAAAGTATCTAAAGCAGAATTTGAATCATTCATTGAATACAAAACATCAGACATAAAAGGGTACACTCACAGGGATCTTTGTCATGGGAAACAAGAGGCTGTTAAGAAGTTGGATCTTATGTTTCAAATGAGTATGTAAATGTCAGAACATAGAGAAAGCAAATAGCATTGGTTATAACTAGTACTTCTGAGAATTTAAACCCTCATCTTGGGTAATCTTTTTTCCCAATTAACTTTAGCCAAATGCCAAATTGAACTGAAATTCACTGTATATCAGAGAATAGCTAGGCAAATTTTCAGTCACTATTTTGCTTCAAGAAGGAAAAAGGGTTATAATTCCAATTTCATTTATCTTTATATCTTTAGGTTATACGCCACATTTTGTAAAAATTGATCAATTGCTTTAGAAGCTACAATGGACTAGAAAAGAATCCCTATGCAGAAGTCTAGTAACCTGATGAATATGTAAAAAGGGCTAAGTCTTTGCTCAGCCGCAGAAGGAATAAAGGATACCATACATGCCATCCTCAAATTCAAGAGCTGCCCGCTTGATGATACGCTCCCTGACATTATCTCCAGGTTTACCAGATGTGGTTTTTACATCTTCCTCTTTCCGGATTGATAAACGCTTTAAAATAAACAGAAATAAATTATTCATGGTTGAGGTATGCCTTGTATTTTATCACTGCTGAAATATAAAACTGTATTGGAAAAAATTTTAACTCTCTTCCATTACTAACAGGAAGGAAATCTGCAATATAATATAGATGGGTTTTTTTTTAACAACAGAAGAGTAACATGGATGACATTTGATGACAGAAATAATTCTTTAGGAAGTAAGTGAAAGGTCAGATTTGTTTGAAGAGTAAGATACACTTGTTCTCTCTCTGAAGCGAATAATTCCTCTGTTATTGTCACACTGAGTGCTACTATCGTTACTCTTAAGAGTCCTAAAACTGAATTCTCCTCAGGTGCTCAGGGATGGAGCTGGAACAAATAAACAAACAGACCTTTCGACTGTTTTTTTGTGGGGCTGTCAAAATGTGTTTACCAAGTATTGCTGTTGCCAATCGCCTATTTCCACCTGCAGAGTCAAGACTGGTTTTGCTATAAATGCATCACAGAAATCACAGAAATATCCAGAAACCAGCCAGAAAACTGTTTCCATCACTAGATCTCCTTGACACAGACTCTGGTCCCTGTTTGCAAATGTCCTCTTTTTGATCCCTGGCCCCTGACATTAGTTTTAGATCGCAGTGTCTTCCTGTTTGATGTCAACAGGTAGAGGGCATCTGAATCTCTGGTATCTCTTACTGCTTGTCTATTCGGTTGCTGATCCCTACACATTTCTGAATCTTAATATTGACTCTGATCCAGCTGATCTTCATGCTCTCAGTAGCCTTAGTATACCTCCAATGCTCCTGGTAGCCTCTCCTTACCATGATCTCATATCTATCCACCAGCTGCCCAGAGCCCAACACTTGTGGGAAAACATGCAAAGACATCAAGATACTTAGCTCTGAACACTCAAACACTAAAAGTCCTACCAAAGCAACCAAAGCAACCAAAGACCTGACTATTGTTCTCTTTCTTGCAGAACAGCCATCCAAAACTATGCATTAAAAATTAGAACCGTTACAAAAGCCTGGAGGACACAGTCTAGGGAATCATGTAACTTAGTGATATATATGTTGTAAACACAAGGCACTGCTAAGCTTGACAACCACACAGATGTCCCCTTAAGATGGACACATGAGAAGCTTCTATTAAGATTCAGAGCAAGACTTCCTGTTCAGCTTTAATTCCTTATCATCTGGAATAGCTCCAGGGACACATCTCTCTGACAGTCAGATCCATAAATACTGACAAACAAGGTAAATCAATTACCTCAATTCTTTTCTCATATTTTTCTCCCTTTATAAGGCGATGTACATAAATCTTAGGAATATGAATGTCTTCTGGGGCAAATGATCCAATATCGACAATTTCTTCAACCTAAGCAAAGAGAAAAATATTTTAAATTAAATAATGAGAGTTTAAATTGAATATTTTTATAAAAAAAATGAAGAATATGCATCTTTACCTCCAACTTAGGTTGGACATACAATGTAAAATATATATATTTATATACATACAAATATACATTTATAAATCTATATATACATCAGAGAGAAAGAATACACACATACATACATATACACAAACTTCTAGACCCACAAAAAGAAGAAATTCAAATAGATGGCCTGAACATAAAACACAGAACATAAAGTTCTGGAACTTTGCTTAAAACAGCCTCAGCTACAAATTTGTCAAACGTTTGTCAGTACAGCTGCTTGAACTTTCACAAATTGCAGCTCAACTATGCAAAATTTGAAAGCACATCCCTTAAATCCAGATTTTCAAAATTAATGGAAATTTATCATATCAAAGACAAAAATCTGTAACAACATCTGCTTGGTCAATTGCTTTTTAAATATAGACACAAATGCTATTTGTAACCATTTTTAATTATTCCTGTTATTAGCTTCCTAGGATCATGATAGAATTGCAATTGCTGAAATAATTTTACTTTAAGATTGATCATTAATTTCAATATGGAAATTGGAAAAAGAAAATATTAACTAACTAGAAACTCTAAAAATTAAAGTTATTCATAGAGCAAAAGGGTACTTTATAGCAATACCAAATGTCCCAAGTCAGTCAGTCTGCTATTTTAAAACTCATTTTTAAAAAGAACAAAAGAAATAATTTTTTATATCAACATTAAAAAAAACCCCTCAGAGTAAAAAGGATCAAGAAAAACTAAGATCAACATTGTTGAGATCAAAAAATTATCTTTCTGGTGCCAAGAAAAAATATTATCTTGAAGACTGAGAGTACTCAGTTTAATAGATGTCACACCCAAAGCAAACAGCTATCTGCAAAGGAAATGACTTGTACAAAGGGAGTTGTATTATACTTGTCTCCTAAACTAGTAATTGAACACTTCAGAAGTTTTTGAGGTTAAGCACCCCTCTTTATGCTATTCTACCATGTATGCCCAAGCCATACTCCTCCCACAATGAAAGAATAATGGGTATTAACAAGAGTCAATCTCATTATAATGCACTGCTATCAAACAGCTGAAAAAAAACAGGACATGGTACACGAAAACCATCTTCTCTGATCAAACAAAAACTCCAAGGAAGAGTCAGTAAACGTGGGAATCCAAAAATGAAGTAGTGAGCGAAAGTGAAGCTGCTCAGTCGTGTCCGACTCTTTGCAACCCCATGGACTGTAGCCCACCAGGCTTCTCCGTCCATGGGATTTTCCAGGCAAGAGTACTGGAGTGGGTAGCCATTTCCTTCTCCAGGGGATCTTCCCAACCCAGGGATCGAACCTAGGTCTTCTGCGTTGCAGGCAGACGCTTTACCCTCTGAGCCACCTGTATATCTAATATTCATCTGAGAATGAATCAGGGGGAGGCAGGGGGCTCCCCATCACTGTGCTCTGTATCTTTTCCTCCAAATTTCTCTATACTCTGATATATCAAGAACACAGCCCTCACTTTTTACATATCCATCAAGTTATTAGGCCTCCTGCATATTGATTCTTTTTTAATCCAGTGCAATCAAAGTATAGATCAGGTAAACAGGAGGTGGATATAGGAAATGCAGAGCAACTAAGCATTACTTCCACCTCTTCAACAAGCCAGAAATTTCAGCCATTAGGGTTCATTCACATTTTATACTTATTCAACTCAAGCCTTCAAAGAAATTCTTGACTTTAAAAAATTTATCCTGAGGATATTATTCTAAGGATATATATGAAGCCATTATACTGAGGATATATGTGTGAAGAAATACTGGCCACAGCATTTGTTAAAATAATATTGAGTTGGGGCTTCCCTGGTGATCTACTGGTCAAGAATCTGCCTGCCAAGGCAAGGGACACAGGTTCAATTCCTGGTCCAGGAAGACCTCACATGCCATGGAGCAACTAAGCCTGTGAGCCACAACTACTGAGCCAGTGCTCTGAGCCACAACTGTTTAAGTCCATGAACCTAGAGCAGCCCGTACTCCACAACAGGAGAAGCCACCACAACGAGAAGCCCACGCCCGGCAATTAGAGCACAGCCACCCTCATGTCGCAACTAGAGAAAGCCTGAGCACTGCAATGAAGACTCAGGGCAGCCAAAGACACACACACACAAAATGTTTTTAACTGAGTTGGGAACAACCTAAAGGATCAACAATAGAATAACACTAAAATATATATGGTATCGGGTTCAGTCTCAGGGTTGGGAAGATGCCCTGGAGAAGGGAATGGCAACCCATTCCAGTATTCTTGCATGGAGCATTCCATGGACAGAGGAGCCTGCTGGGCTACAGTCCATGGGATCACAGAGTTGGACATGACTGAGAGACTCATATATTGGCTCAAACGATTATTTATATATCTACCAAAACTAGGAGGAAAAACCAAAGGAAACTGGTAATGAAATGTTAATTTTTATCCCTAGGTGACAGTACAAGTTATTTCTGTTTAATTTTACTTTTATAATCAAGAGGTGAAAAACCTGCAAGTTTTTTTTTTTAAAGTTGCAATAGACATCAAGTAGATGGTTTCCAAAACTAGGTAATACATAAGTGGAGGATGTGATAAACTGCTTAGTTAGCTATGTATCAAAAGGACATGTTAAAAAGAAAGTAGAGCCCTAAAAACTGTGGTTTCTAAAGTCTAAAAACATTATGAAACTTACATTAAGAAAACACTTGTTGTTTACATTTTTGAAGAAAATGCAAATTATTCTCACTGCCTTACGTTGTTCCAAAAGATCAGGCCCTCTTAGCTCTTGCTTGAATTACTGCATCAGCTTCCTAACTGGTTTCCCTGCAACAATCCTTCAGCAGAAGCAAGAAACACACAGGGAAAGAAAAGAAGTAATATTTCTCATTTAGCCAAAAATGTTGATGGTAACCAATCTCTACTTTCTTCTGGGTTCCATCGGAAAAAGTTCTGACCAAAAAACACCAAATAAAGACCAATTTTCTTTGCCAAGGGCAACTATATCATGATTTTCACAACAAACAAAGTGAAAGAATGTGTCCCAGTAAAACAACTCCAATGAAAAGCAAGAATCTGGTTACGTGTAATCAGTTTCAGGCTTTGTCATCCTAATAGGTATGATTTTCATCTTGTCAAAAAGGCATGGGCAGCATTTGTCAAAACAATATCAACACTCAACAGGATTGAAAACTTCTGTACAAAAGTCAAAGCTTTCTCAGAGTTGGTTAGCATAGTTAATCACAGAGGAAGAAAATATTTGAAGTACAAACCCAAAGAAGAAAACATATGTTTTCAGACAATCTGTGAAGAGTTTACCAAAAAAAAAAAAAAAAAAACCTGAAGAGGCTGAACTATCTTAATGTTAGCAACTGAAGGATTCTGTGCTGATTTTGTGTGATCTTGAAAAAGAACAAATGGGGAGAGAGGGAAGGGTCTGGTGAGATCAGACAAAAACAAAAGAGTCAAAGGAAATCTGAAAATAAAAAGATGAAGAGAATGAGTTTGTTAAGGAAGAAGCAAAAATAAAAGCTCATAAGAGCACTCACTAAGCATGGCAGAAATGTACCTCCTGAAATCAGAAGTGGGTAAGACAAGAGAAGAAAGAACAAAGAAAAAGCCTCAGTGCACAGCGATGAGCATGTTTAAGGGTCCTTAGACAAGATCAAAATGGAGGAGAGGTGGTAGCTAAGAGCAATGCAGACTTCTCCCTGGCACAATGCATAGTTCTTATGCAGCCATCTGGTACATCCAGAAATCCAGACACTTGAGGCTTCTCTAATTAGTACTTGTCTTCAGTTATTAGCAGGAAAAGAGAAGCCAGTGAATGTTAATTATTATTGATTTGAACTTTGTTTTAAAAGGTTGCTTTCTCTGCCCTACACCCTTCCCACTTTGTAATTCTGCAAAAATTTATTTTAAAGCTCGGAGAAGGGTAAGAATTCACCTCATGTGACAGTGTTTTTATTTTTCCTTGGCAAACATTATTTATATCTCAGGTAAGGCAACAGAGAAGCAGCAAGGTAATAGCCTCATTTCTTATTTTATTTTAGTGACAATCTCAGTCGGTTATAGCCACAAAAGTGTGCCCAACCCTGAAGGCTGTTAGTGGAAAAAGCTGCACACCTGCAAACCTTACCAGGTGAAATAAAGTGAGGTCTGAGGTGGGAGGAAGGGGAGGAATCACATTGCAGATTTACTCCTGAGTCATCTTAGCCTTCAGAAAGACTTAGGATGAATATTCTTCTCTTATCAGGAAACTTAAAAAGCAAATAACAAGCAATAATGGCTAGAAACATTAAAAAAAAACTCTGTACCCAAATTAGCAAAAAAAAAAAAGAAAGCAAGCCTTGGAAGACTAGAAAAATGGAGGAGGGAAGCAATGAGCAATAACAGAAAAACTTAGAAGATAGATGCAGAGGTGTTCTGTATACTACTTTAACCCAGAAAAACGGGGAAGAGAAGAGGAAATGTGGAGCAAAAGGAGAGTCGGCCTGAAGGGCGTCCTTCCCCACAAATCCAACAGAGAGAAAACATCCAAAGGAGCAAGAAGGTGCATAGCTTCTTAATAAGCTCCATGCTAGGGAGTAATTTGACTACTACAAAAATATAATAGAAAATGGCACGAAAGCTGAAGAGGCCTGGAAAAATACATGGGGTCTTAGGTGTCTTTATAGAAAGGCACAAAAACTGAAAAGATGAGTGGCTATTAATGAAACTGCAACCTTACAAACAGTTGTAAATATAACCGCATAGTCATTGAATGTTTCATGCCAATGGGCATTCTCCAACGTCTGGTGACAATAAGCTCAAAGACACAAGGTATGTCACGAAAACAGGCACAAGCCTGGGAAGCCACTGACCTAGCAATGATGAGACAAAATGTATTTAAAGTGACTTTAAAAGGAGAAACAATATCACACTAATGGCCATATAACCAAGAGTGCTCACCAAACTAAAGATGTAGACGGCATATTTTTAACAGAAATGACAAAACTGGCTCAGAAACAAGAGAGTGATATAAAAGAGTGATATCATGGGAAATGTCAATTATTAGAACATCTTCTGTACATCATATTCTTCTGATAAATTCAATATTGCCTTCTGACAAGTTCTATTTTTCAGAATGAAACAGTGAGAGAAACCATGATTCTGGACTTTTAACCAATAAATTCCTTGGTAAAGTAGAAATGATGGAAACCCTGAAAGAAAGTGACAATGTAAAATTCGAATTTGTAATAAGCCAGGAACTGAATCTTAGGTATACACAAAAATGTATCCTGGTTTTTGAAGGGAGGTAGATTTTGAAAAGTTGAGAGGAAAAAAACAAAGATCAGGATCAAGTGGTCAGAAACTGTAAATGCTAGAAGCCTATGAGGGATCTAAGGGGCGCAAAACCCCCATTCTGACAGTATGAAAACAGATCATCTTGGCAACGAGAACACGGTGTACAAAGAAAGAATATGATAACATGGATAGCAATGTGTCTCCTCGTATTTTAAAAAGGCTATCTATGAACAGAAACAGACCCACAGACATAGAGAACGGACTTGTGGTTGCCAGGGGGAGAAGGAAGGGAAACGGATGGACTGGGAATCTGGGGTTAGAAGATGCAAACTATTACAGCAAGGTCCTACTGGATAGCACAAGGAACTGTATCCAATCTCCTGGGATAAAGCATAATGGAAAAGAATATAAAAAAGAATGAACATACGTGTACAACTAAGTCACTTTGCTGTCCAGCAGAAATTAGCACAATGTTGTAAATCAACTACACTTCAATTAAAAAAAAAAAAAATCTCATACAAAAGAGAGACATGCATGACCTAAGACAAAAGGAGGTCACGTGAAAATTTAACAGGTAGGTCAAAAAGTACAAACTGTAATGAGGTGAGTCCTGTCCAGATACTAAAGACAATGGAAGAGTGGTTTCTGGGGTGATTCTGTTGCTGCTGATGGGGAGTTCAGACATGGTAATCACAACCACTGGAGACAGAAGACAGAATAAAGCACAGCAGCTCAATTCCATTTCACTTCTGACTTCACCATCAGGGAGAAGAAAAGGGAAGAACCAATATGGCTAAGAAGGAATTGAATTCCAAGAAGATACACCTAGATTCTCCAAACTAATTCTAGGCTGTAGACCCACAAAAATTACAAGCCAGGATTCTTAAAGAGCCTGAAAATATGGTCACAGAATTACAGTCAAGTAAAAAATGGCACAGATGTCAGCGTATGGAAAGGCAAATATACTCCTTTTCAAACTGGGGCTCTATTCACAGGAGTGCACTAATGAATTATTGAGACTTCACTGGTGGTCCAGGGGTTAAGACAACGCACTTTCATTGCAGGAAGCAAGGATTCGATTCCTGATCAGGGAACTAACAAATGGTCCATAAGGTCATAAACAGAGAAGAGAATATCATTAGACCCCAGGACAAGGTTTTTCCCACACCGAGCCCTGCCAAATGAACTTCATTAATTTGCAGATCTAGCTAGCGCATTGCTAAGTCAAGAGAAAAGCACACAGTATGGTTTCACAAAGCACCTGACCAACTCCCTCCCCCTACAGTTTTACAGACATACTGAGAAAATGTGACTTGGTTTAATTCACTTTAAAATCAACAAATATGAATTAAGCACCTACCAGATACAACAATGAAGAAAACAGGGACCCTGCTCTGATGTACAGACAGGAAGATGACAAAAGAACCATGAAACTACTTGACGGCTTGACAAAGTCTTAGAGGCCTCTGATGCTGTGGTTCTTAACTTTGAGGGGAACAAGTACTTGCTTAAGAATCTGATGAAAGCTACAACATCTGTCCACACACAAAAATACTTCCTGACCTGTAAAACCCCTCTAAGGATTATGGAGGATTTGTCCATAAACATCCACCCATTTCTACCCTTCAGCCTCAGTGACACCTCACATTAGAAAAGGACCCCTATTCCAGCGCTTTTGTTACAGGGAAGAATAAAATCTGACTCAACGTTGCATTTGTTTTATTTTAACCTTTGCTTCTCACTGCTTTTGTTCACTGAAAGGATACTGTCTGTACATAATGGCCTGCCTCTCTGCCTGAATGTTAAACCAAAGTGCTATTATTCAGGACCCAGTCTACCCTTGGATGGTTACAGGAAGGAAAATAATTAACCCATCCCCTCCCCGAGTCTGGTCATTCCAGGAGACACTGCAAGATTAATGGCCATTTTATTTTACTTCCTCACTCCCTTCCCTAAGACTCTGATAAGATTGTTTTTTGGAGACACCAGTCTACCAGCTTTCTGAATAAAGTCATATTCCTTGCCTCAACAACTCCTCTCTGATTTATTGGCCTGTTGTGCAATGAGCAGAGCAAGCTTGGACTTGGTAACACTTTGGTGTCTTTGGTCCTATCCTGTTCAATATCTTTATCAAGCCCTTAAATGAAGACAGGGAATACATCCTGAGGTCACTGTGGTTAAGGGGCAAGGGTCTGGGTACAACAGACAATTCTGAACATATACATTCCCATTTGCGTCTTGGAAGACAATCTTAAGCTCATGACCTCCAAGTATTCAGCAAAAGTTTGAGCAAAAAAAAAAAAAAAATGATTAAGGAGCCCAACCAGTCTTTTAATGCTCCAAGAATAGTATGCTCTTGGAGAACACCTACACCACAGTTATAAAGAGTTTTTCCTTCCAATTAAAACAGGGTGCCTATCATATGTAAAACAAATAGCCAATGGGAATTTGCAGTATGTCTTAGACAACTTAAACAGGGGCTCTGTATCAACCTAGAGGGGTGGGATGGAAAGGGAAATGGGAGGGAGGTTCAAGAGGGAAGGGACATATGTATAATCTATGGCTGATTCATGTTGATGTTGGACAGAAAACAACAAAATTCTGTAAAGCAATTATCCTTCAATTAAAAAATAAATTTTTAAAGAAATTAAAAAAAACAACAACAACAGCAACAGGGTGCCTAAGATAAAATGCTGTCTAGTTTTAATAGCAAGAATAGTTGTACTTCGCTTGATCATTATTTTCCTTTAAATTACATGTACTATGAGGAGGGTGGAAAAACTAGAAGTTTGGCATTACCATATACACTATTATATACAAAATAGACAATCAACAAGGATTTACTGTATAGCACAGAGGAAAACAACAATATGGGAAAGACTAGAGATCTGTTCAAGAAAATTAGAGATACCCAGGGAACGTTTCATGCAAAAATGGGCCCAATAAAGGACAGAAACAATAAGGACCTAGCAGAAGCAGAAGAGATTAAGAAGAGGTGGCAAGAATACACAGAACTATACAAAAAAAGATCTTAATGACCCAGATAACCACAATGGAGTGATCACTCACCTACAGCCAGACATCCTGGAGTGTGAAGTCAAGTGGGCCTTAGGAAGCATTACTATGAACAAAGCTAGTGGAAGTGATGGAATTCCAGCTGAACTATTTCAAATCCTAAAAGATGATGCTGTTAGAGTTCTGTACCCAATATGCCAGCAAATTTGGAAAACTCAGCAGTGGCCACAGGGTTGGAAAAGGTTCCAATCCCAAAGAAGGGCAATGCCAAAGAATGTTCAAACTACTGCACAACTGCATGTGTGTGGTAATTTTCACATTATTTCAGATGATAGCAAGGCAGTGTTCAAAATCCTTCAGCTAGGCTTCAATAGTACATGAACTGAGAATTTTCAGATGTACAAGTTGCATTTAAAAAAGGCAGAGGAACCAGAGATCAAATTACAAACATCCACTGGATCACAGAGAAAGCAAGGGAATTTCAGGAAAACATATACTTCTGCCTCATTGAATACGCCAAAACCTTTGACAGTGCAGCTCACAATAAACTGTGGAAAATTCTTAAAGAGATAGGAATACCAGACCACCTTACCTGCCTCCCGGGAAACCTATATGCAGGTTAAGAAGCAACAGTTAGAACCGGACATGGAACAACGTGTTACAGACACAGTTCCAAATTGGGAAAGGAGTACATCAAGGCTGTATATTGTCACCCTGCTTATTTAACTTCTATGTCTTTGTGACCCTATGGGCTGAGCCCACAAGACTCCTCTGTCCATGGGATTCTCCAGGCAAGAATACTGGAGTGGGTTGCCATGCCCTACTCATGGTATCTCTCAGACCCAGGGATCGAACCCCTGTCCCTTATGTCTTCTGCACTGGCAGGAGGATTTTTACCACTAGCACCACCTGGGAAGCCCTCTATGTAGAGTATATCATGTGAAATGCAAGGCTGGATGAATCACAAACTGGAATTAAGATTGCTGGGGGAAATATCAATAACCTCAGACATGCAGATGACACCACCCTAAAAGCAGAAACTGAAGAGGCACTAAAGAGCCTCTTGATGAAGGTCAAAGAGGAGAGTGAAAAAGCTGGCTTAAAACTCAGCATTCAAATGAAGATCATAGCATCCAGTCCCATCACTTCATGGCAAATAGATGGAAAAACAATGGAAACGGTGACAGACTTTATTTTCTTGGGCTCCAAAGTCACTGTGGACAGGGACTGCAGCCAGGAAATTAAAAGACACTTGCTCCTTGAAAGAAAAGCAATGACAAACCTAGACAGCATATTAAAAAGAAGAGACATCACTTTGCTGAGAAAGGTACCTTTTGGTCAAAACTACAGTTTTTCCAGTAGTCATGTATGGATGTGAGAGTTGGACCATAAAGAAGGCTGAGCGCCAAAGAATTGATGCTTCTAAATTGTGGTGTTGGAGAAGACTCTTGAGAGTCCCTTGGACTGCAGGGAGAGCCAACCAGTCTATCCTAAAGGAAATCAGTCCTGAATATTCATTGGAAGGACTGATGCTGAAGCTGAAGCTCTAATACTTTGGCCACCTGATGTGAAGCACCAACTCACTGGAAAAGACCCTGACCTGATTCTGGGAAAGACTGAGGGCATGAGGAGAATGGGGAGACAGAGGATGAGATGGTTGGATGGCATCACCACCTCAATGGACATGAATTTGAACAAACTCTGGGAGATTGTAACGGACATGGAAGCCCTGCATGCTGTAGTCCATGGGGTCGCAAAGAGTCAGACACGACTGAGAAACTAAACAGCAACAACAACAGGGAACTGAATGTTCTGTAATAACCTATGTGGGAAAATAAATCTGAAAAAGAATATATGTATATATAATTGAATCACTTTGCTGTACACCTCAAACTAAAACAACATTGCATATCAACTATACTCCAATAGAAAATAAAAAATAAATTTAAAAAATTAGATGTACTGCTAACTATATAAACAGTCCTATAATTTTTATTTGATATCTTGCACCTGCTATTACAGTATAATTTTTCAGTCTGGTCCTTGCTCCATTTTCAAGCCCTACCATTGCTTTTCTTTCTTTGTAGAGCACTACTTTTAACTGATGTTATCCTGTGTATTTTCTGTGCCTTATAAGCTTCTTTACAATATCTGGAACAAAATGTGTAAAAAATAAACAGTATATTTATCAAACTGGAGAATGATGCAAGGCCAGAAAAAATACTGATACAATGAAGATAGAAAATGGCCTCTACTGGTTAAAAAAATAAAATGAGCCAATTAAATGAATGAAATTAAACAGGGATCAAAGTTAATATTCTAAAATAACACCTAGCCTCATCATTTTTTCTAGGAAATAAAAGGGCTTAGCTAACTACCAGCAAAAACACTATAATATGACAAAGATACCCAGAGAACAATGAAAGAATCTTCCTTTCTTCTCTTGTTCAACCTGAATTTATGATAATCACCTTCAACCTAATGTTCCTCATTACAAAACAAAAACACTTCTTTATCCCTACAATGTCTCATTTAGAACCATGGGATGAGGTGGAAAATGGGATGAGTTTGAACTCATTAGGAGAAAAGCTTCACCTAAAATAATTCAATTTATTAAAACTGACTAGCAGCAAAATTAATAGGACATATTGATAAAAAAAAAACAGTCAAAACATTACTTAATTCATGGACTGATCCAATAGTTTATGTAGAATTGAACTGTTTTTTAAACAAATTCAACTGCAGCTTATGATAAGTATTATTTTCATTTCCACTGACTAATACAACATCCAGGTAGTCTAGACCATGATGGCATTCTGCCTTCACACTTGCTATTTAACCAAAAAATGCCAACCTTCACTAAGTATGTGATTTAATAACATTCAGTAAGAATTATAAATATCCAATTTTATTTGTCCTATCTTTTTCTAAAAGAAAACATGAGGCTGTAGCAAATCCAAAGAAATAATTAAAATGAGCACATCTACCCAAAAGAATTAAAATACCTCCAACACATTCATTCAAAGCACCAGCCTTATCTATAATAGTAAGAAAAATTACACCATTATCACATACTCCAAGAAAAACAGCGAGACATGATAATAATTAATAGAATTAACTAGGAACAATTTTCAGTGAAGAGAGTTATGGAGAAACAAGAAGAGAAAAAAAGTTTGTGCTGGGTTTTACAGCCACAGAAAAACTGCCTATTAGTGATGTCAGCTAAAACTTTAAAAGGTTACTTTTTAAGACTGTTTCCTTCAGTTGGGGCCTGTTAATCATCCTTGGAGCTTTTTATAATGCAAAAACACAGTATTTAACACAGAAACTGCAAAGGAGAATTGGGCTAAACTCTAACATTTCCAGAACACAGATAATAGCTGCTTAACCCAACAGGGATTGTGACTTGAATTCAGTTTGTGAATGACTCAATTCCTAAATTTAAAATAGTTTAGCATGTGCCATTTTGAATATGAGCTTTATTTTTCACTTAAACTTCTATATGTTCTCAATATGCTTTCATTTTTAGGAAGCAGTAAGCAAAGTTGAACCCCGTTTATTTGATTAAGAAAATTAAAATGCTGTTTGCTTTCTCTGATTTAGTATAATAAAAAGTCATAAGGTGCAAAAATGAATAAACTTCAAAACATCTTCTTGCCTCTCTCTGTAGTTCAATTTCTAAAACTAGACCTTTAAGTCCTAAAAGACATTCAAACATATTCATCATAGTCTCAGCTCTGATTCTAGCATTAAGATCAAATGACTCCTCCCTTAGGACAACTGGCAGAGACAAATAATCAGTTTTATAGCTGGCATCACTTGTTCTGATACTGAGCAGGACCCTGTGGGAATCCTGGGTAGGGAAGTTTTTTGGTGTTACCCATCCCTTGATTACAGGAAATAGGTTTCATTCAGCATCCATGACCTTCCCCCCCAGTTCCAACGAACAGGTTCAAAAAGGTGGTAATTAGGAAAGGGAAGGGATGCAGAGACAAGAGAGGAACGAACGGTCGGAGAAACAATAGTGCTGCCTTGGAGCAAGCTCCTGGTTCCCCATCAAAGGATATACATAACAGTATCTTTGAGCTGTTCTGCAGATACTAAAAACCCCAACAGGTAGGAGAAATTAATGGGGTGCTGCCCACAAGCATATAGACCCCAGACTCAGTTGGAACCAGAAGGTTGATGACGCTGACTCCAATCATCAGAAGAATGTCCCTGAGATGATCATCCTTCTTTGAAGCATTACTATAAAACTTCTCACTACCCACTCCAGATGGGCACACAGTTTTGAAGGCATTAGCTCACTGTGGCCCCCTTTGCTGTCAAAACAATAAAGCTATTCTCTTCTACTTCACCCAAAACTCTTGTCTCCAAAACTTAATTTGGTGTTGGGTACCAAACAGGCTGGATTTGGCTTCAGTTTTCAGTTTTCTTCCAACAAATTGAATTTTAACCTCTACTCATCACTAGGAAAGCAGGGTTAGTCCTCACTCTGAGGTAATCATTCACAGCATTGACTGAAAACTAAAGTGAATAAAGTTTATCAAGGTCCTGAATCTAAAATGTCTTCTGAGCATATACAGCTCATCCCTTAAACTCAACAGCATATTTGAAAAGTTAAGAATGACAAGTGAAAAAGCACCCTGATATTTTAGGCAGAATTTCCCCTCTACCATGAAAGAAAAATGACTATGGTTGACAGAAAAAAAAGTACTGATGTCAATAGTTTGTAAGAGAAGAACTTTTGTCCATATGTGGTTTCTCTGATGTCTCCTACCCTCAAAAAATAAGAAGATAGCAGAATGTGAAATAAAGAACTGGATTTGGAGTCAAAAGATATAGATTCTGGGTTTTAGCTGGAATACCTTCTTATACTATGCTCTTACGTGAACCACTTAAGGCCATTTTATCGCTAAAATGTGAAAGGTGAACTTCAAGCGATGCCTAGTATTCTTTCCAGGCCTTACATGTTGTAAGTCTACATCAGTTGCTGGATGTCCTACAACCACTCTTCCTGCATAGCTCAGTCGGTAGAATCTGCCTGCAGCGCTGGAGACCTGGGTTCAGTTCCTGGGTTGGGAACATCCCCTGGAGAAGGAAATGGCAACCCACTTTGGTATTCTTGCCTGGGAACCTGGCAGGCTACAGTCCATAGGGTCACAAGAGTTGGACATGATTTAACGCAATCTTTCTTTCTTTCTACGACAAAGACCTCAAAGTACACACATTAACCTACAGCTTTCTAATTATTCTGGGTTATTGAGCACTAGATCAAACCCCTTTTACTGGGTGTACTTTGTTAAATGCAACACATGATCTTAATTCCATTCCACTTAGTACACCTTTAATACTCCTCTGCACTTGTGTATTTGCTATGCCAATTATCTCCTGTCTTATCAGGCTGTTGCATTTACAAGGCCAGTTTATTGGCCACCAATTTATAATCCTTTGCAAATCTAGTTAACTACCATATGGCTTGTTCTCCTTTAGCTGAGGAATAAAAGCTATCTATTCCAGCCAGCATTAAAAGGCACACCTTGAGATAAAGTGATCCCAGAGAAATCAGAGGAAACTAGTCACTGTAATAAGGAAGGGAATTACAGAACATCTGGTGGCAGGTTATCCTGCCTCTCCAAGCAGGGCCCAATCAAGAACTCAATGATAAAGCCATCAGGAAGAACCAATGAGCACAAGGCATCTTTCACTTTCTTAGACTATGGCAGGATAATGTCAAGCAAGCAGCATGGGCAGAACATTTCTAAGCCTGCAAAATTATGCTCATATTTTAACCTTCTAGCTCAGTGACTCAACATCATTTAATGAGCACCTCTTGTGTGCCAGGCATTGTGTGCATGTGTGGAGGATACAGAGGTGAACAGGACAAGGTCCCACAAGGTGCTCACGATCTATTGGAGGAGATAGGTGAAGAGCTAATCACAATGTAACAAGGTAATAAATGCTATAATAGAGAACAAGCTTCACCAAGAAGGCAGAAAATGAGCCTAAAGGATGAGGGCATTCCAGGCAACAAGAGAGGCCAGGGCAAACGCCTGGAGTTAGGGAAGGATGTGGCCTACGGAGAAGGCAATGGCACCCCACTCCAGTACTCTTGCCTGGAAAATCTCATGGACGGAGGAGCCTGATAGGCTGCAGTTCATGGGGTCGCTAAGAGTCGGACATGACTGAGCGACTTCACTTTCACTTTTCCCTTTCATGCATTGGAGAAGGAAATGGCAACCCAATCCAGTATTCTTGCCTGGAGAATCCCAGGGACGGCGGAGCCTGGTGGGCTGCCGTCTATGGGGTCGCACAGAGTCAGATACGACTGAAGTGACTTAGCAGCAGCAGTGGCCTATGGAGGAATGTGGAGAGAGGATACTTGTGAAAGAATTTGGGGGACAAAGGAATGGAAGTGGCAGAAAGATGTGTGAAATTTTTATTTTATGGAATGAGGAACCTAGTTCTGGAAGAGCTATCAGAAATGGCAACAGCCCACCTGAACAAAAAAGAAATATGATTCCCTTCATACTTCAACTCACAAGAGTTCACCTTAACTAATGTTGCTAGGGCAGTTTTTTTTTATTATGGTGGCTTCTCACCAGAAAGAAATTTTCAATACCTTGGCAATCACATTCTCTTACTTTTACTAATTTTTGGTTGTGCACCTGGATTTTCTAGGGGCCTGGTGAAAGGCTACAGGGAAATCTGAATATATTCTAATTTTAGGAGACTGACATACGTTACATGTTCAAACTACAATAATGATACATGCAAAAATGCATTTATAAAAATTATAACCGGAAACACAAAGGGGTCAATGAATAATGTTTTTCATTTTTCCTCTCACTCATGTCTTACTTAAATCATTTATGTAAGCCATCACTTTAAAATGCCTTTTTTTAGCTATACACTCAAACCAGAACGATTTGGAAAGTAAATCCTTAAAAAAAAAAAAAAAGCAGCTAATTTTTCAAATGAAACAATCTTGCACAAGCCCTAATTATCACTTCAGTATTTGTAGGCCAGATCTATATTTGAGGTTGAAAAAATAACATTTTTTGACAAAGTCTCTGGAAGGAGTGTGGAAACCCACTATTATTTTAATAGGAGTGACTAAAATCACAAGCTAAATTCTTAACACCAATGTGGAATAAATCAATAAGTAGGTCAAACATTGTTCATTAAAATAAAGGCGAAAACAAAATTAGTAAATGAAACTTTTGTCCTTTCTTGCAATAAGACAATTCATAACAGTCCATCTCCTCAATTTATGTCACTCATACTGCGCCTTATTATTCAATAACCTTTCAGGAGAGAATATCACAGGTAAAGATTCCAAAACCATTAGATCATGTTAGAAATAGCCTCTGGCCCTTTCTTCCCTTCTCTTTTTTCAACAGGATTTATGTCCTCATTTGCAGTGAGATGATTTTACGGGAAATCACGACTGTAAGTTTTACAGAGCTGTCTCAAAATGGTGAATCAACGGAGCACTTGACTCACACCTTATTTTAGGAACGAGTTCTGGGGGTACAGCTGCCAGCCATGGTTACCTTTTGAGAGCCTTATCCATCTTTACTCCCATAACTGGGTGACTGCCTCAAACTTCAAATGCCCTTCCTTTGCCTGAGTTCAGCAGATGGGGGATCCCTCAGGAAGCTGGGTTCAAATCCAGAAAGCCTAACTCCAGAGCTCATGTGTCAACCACAATCCTGAATGTCCTATTTTTAAAAAAAAAATTTTTTTTAATATTATATATATAAACTATATATATACAGTCAATTAACAATGTTTTGATAGTTTCAGGTGGACAGCAAAGGGACTCAGCCATCAGTTCAGTTCAGTTCAGTCGCTCAGTCGTGTCCGACTCTTTGCGACCCCATGAATTGCAGCACGCCAGGCCTCTCTGTCCATCACCAACTCCCGTAGTCTACCCAAACCCATGTCCATCGAGTCGGTGATGCCTATCCTGTTCAGTCAGTTCAGTCGCTCAGTCGTGTCCGACTCTTTGCGACCCCATGGACCACAGCATGCCAGGCCTCCCTGTCTATCACCAACTCCCGGAGCTTACTCAAACTCATGTCCATCGAGTCGGTGATGTCATCCAACCAACTAATCCTCTGTCATCCCCTTCTCCTCCCACCTTCAATCTTTCCCAGCATCAGGGTCTTTTCCAATGAGTCAGTTCTTCGGATCAGGTGGCCAAAGGATTGGAGTTTCAGCTCAGCATCAGTCCTTCCAATGAATATTCAGGACTGATTTCCTTTAGGATAGACTGGTTGGATCTACCTGCAGTCCAAGGGACTCTCAAGAGTCTTCTCCAATACCACCGTTCAAAAGCATCAATTCTTCAGCACTGAGCTTTCTTTTTAGTCCAAATCTGACATCCATACATGACTACTGGAAAAACCACAGCTTTGACAACACAGACCTTTGTTGGCAAAGTAATGTCTCTGCTTTTTAACATGCTGTCTAGGTTGGTCATACCTTTTCTTCCAAGGAGCAAGCATCTTTTAATTTCATGGCTTCAGTCACCATCTTCAGTGATTTTGGAGCCCAAGAAAATAAAGTCTCTCACTGTTTTCATTGTTTCTCCATCTATTTGCTATGAACTGATGGCATGTATCCATTCTCACCCAAACCCCGCTCCCATCCAAACTGCCACATAACATGGAGCAGAGTTCCATGTGCTATACAGTAGGTCCTTGTTGGTTATTCATTTTAAATATATCAGTGTGTACATGTTGATCCCAAAGTCCCTAACTATCCCTTCCCCCACATTCTTCCCCTCAAGTCAACATAAGTTTTTCTCTACATCTATGAGTCTGTTTCTGTTTTGTAAATAAGTTTATTTGTATCATTTCATTTTAGATTCCACATACAAGGAATGTCATTTGATATCCCTTATATAACTCCCTCTTATACAATTCATCACCTAAGAACTCCTGGGAATGAAATACTAGACATGCCCATTCAAATAATTATCATACTTACAGCAACACATAAGACCACACACACACACACAAATACAAACAACCAATAAATATTCAACTTCCCTGGTCATCAAAGATATGCAAAATTAAAACCACAAGACAGTTTTTTTCACTTAACAGATTATCTAAAAAAACTAAGTATAATATTCATATTGTTGAGAATGGTTCAAAATGATACTTTTATGTATCATTACAGGGTTATAATTGAAACTACCTGCCTATAGAACAATGCAGAAATATTAATCAAAATTTGTAAAATGTTGAGGTACATATCCAAAAAATTCACTTCTAGGAATTTCATCAAATCATCAGACACTCACAGATACAAGATACAGATATTTATCACAGCATTACTAATAATAGTGAGCAAGGAAAAACAACATGAAAGCACAACAGAACTGTTGATATAAATTTGAGTATAATTACTAAAATATCCTCTTTTGGGGAATATTTAATGATCTCCAGCAACATTCTTGGAACTTCCCTGGTGGTCCAGGGGCTCAGACTTCATGCTCCCAGTGCAGGGAGTCCAGGTTCCGTCCCTGGTCAGGGAACTAGATCACACGTGCTGCAACCAAGAGTTCACACACTGCAACTAAAGATCCCGCATGTTCCAAAGAAGATCAAAGATGCCAACTGCTGAAACTAAGACTGGGCAGATCCAAATAAATACTTTCATTAAAAATGTTTAATGCTTTACAATATGAAAAAAATAAAAATATGATCCTAATTTTATAAAAGCAAACATATAGGTAACAAACAGGAATTAAGAAAATCAAACCAAGAGACTTCCATTCCATTTTTTCCCTCAAGGCCCTTGATTCCGTGAAAGATGTGTCTCCACACTCTATTCTGGCCCATGCCCACCCAAATGTCCTTAGACCTGTGAGCCAAGAAAGAGACTGTAAAATACCTGAAGTCCTATCCTTCCTTTGCTTGCCCGCATGCTAAGTCGCTTCAGCCATATCTGACTCTTTGCAACCCCAAGGATTGTAGCCTGCCTCTGTCCATGGGATTCTCCAGGCAAGAATACTGGAGTGGGTTGCCATGCCCTCCTCCAGACCCAGGGATCAAGTCGGTGTATCTTACATCTCCCGCACTACAAGCGGATTCTACTGCTGAGCCATGGAGAAAGCTCATCCTTCCTTTAAAAGCCATCATATGCATGTATCTAAAGAGGGCCTCCCTGGTGGCCCAATGAGTTTGAGCAAGCTCTGGGAGTTGGTGATGGACAGGGAAGACTGGAATGCTGCAGTCCACAGAGTCGCAGAGTCGGACACGACTGAGCGACTGAATTGACTGCAATGCAGAGGACATGGCTTTGATCCCTGGTCCAGGAAGATCCTACATCCAAAGAACAACTAAGCCTGTGCGCCAGCTGCTGAAGACGGTGCACTGTAGAGCCTGTGCTCCACAGGAGAATCCACTGTGGTGAGAAGCCTGCACACCGTGACCAGAGCAGCCCCCGCCCTCCGCAACTAGAGAAAGCCCATATGCAGCACCGAAGACCCAGCACAGCCAAAAATAAAAATAAACACATAATTTTTTTAAAAAAAAAAATATCTACAGAAACAAAGCTAAGAAAACAGAACACTTTTGAGGTTACGGCCAAAAACCGTCAGGATCCCATAGCAACAACTATCTTAATCATTAAATTCAGCACCACTGCTCTATATACAACCTCTAATCTCAGGCTTGTCCTATCACAACAACTAAACTGAGATATCATCTAAGATCATCACTGTGTCTCACACAGCAAATCCTTATCATAGTGAAATTAACAGTCATGTTTTTTTACTATCTTTCCAAGCAACTCTGAAGGTGGTCATTTGTAGATTTCATAAAATGTGAACTTGGTCCAGTGTGCAGTTAGAATGACTTTCTAGCTAACTGTTCATTTCCCACGTTTAAGTGAAATACTGTTTTCTATCTAAACATGGTCACGCATAAAGTAACTTCTTGAAAGAAAGAAATGTTTATTTCCTTATGAAAGTCAGCACACTGGACTAACAAGAGTTCTTGGTTACATGGACAAATACAAGAAATCAAAATATCAAATTCAACAGTGGTTCAGATTAAGAGCATGAATAAGCCCAGTCTATGTTCTATATGGAAACAAAAATAGGCAATTTATTAATCTTCCAAGAAGCATTCCAACCAGGAGAGCTGGTTAATACCAAAGGGTGCGATTGTTGGATTATGTGGTAAAAGTATGTTTAGTTTTATTGGAAACTGCCAAACTGTTTTCAAAAGCAGTTGTAGCACTTCACGTTTTCACCAAAAATGAATGAAAGTTCTTGTTGCTCCGCATTTTCACATGCATTTGGTGGTATCAGTGTTTTGGATTTTAGTCATTCTAAATGAGATCTCATTGTGTTAATCTGAAATTCTCTAAAGACAAATCATATTGATAAGTTTTTATATGCTTGTTTGCCATATGTATAATGTCTTTGGTCAGGTGTCTGTAAAGATGTCTTGACCATGGATTGTGCTTTCAGTGTTGTATTTTAAAAACAGGCAGTGCCAAATCCAATTAAGTTCACCCAGATCTTTTCTTATCTTCAAGGAGCTTTATAGTTTTACATTTCATATTTGTCTATGATCCATTTCAAGTTAATTTTACAGGTTATTTTAATTAAGAAAATTTTAATAAGGAATTAGAGAACTAAAAAGGCAAAAAAAGAAGCGCTGAGGTGACACATATAGTAACTGCAAGAGGAGCAAAAGGAAGTGGTTGAACCGATGCTTTAGGAAAGGGGCTTCACAGCACTGGGACCTAAACGACCATGAAGACGGCATCAGGCAACTGGTGCTAGTGTCTCTGAAGGTCATGAGAATAAAAAAAAAGAGAGAAACAAAAACTAACCAGCACTGCATACACTTTAAGGATTCTTATTTCTTCATCCAGAATTGGTCCCTGTATCATCACAGAATGTCTCTCTTTATGCCTGATCATTTTCCTTGCTCTAGACAACATACAGTTGAGTCTTGCTTAATTCTGTCTGAGTCTCTGTCTTGTAACTGGTGTATGTTAGACCACTCATGTTTAAAGTGATTATTGATATAATTGGATTAACAACTACCAAAGTTGTTACATTTTCTATTTGTTGTAATTGTTTTTCAGTTTTTTTTTTTCTTGTATTTTTCTGACTTCTCTGGTTTCAAGCTTTTTGATTCTATTTTTCCTCCTCTCTCAGCATATACATTATAGCCAGCCCTCTGTACCCATGAGTTTGACATCAGCAAATTCAGGTTGAACCTGTGGGTGTGAAACCTATAGATATAGCGGACCATATACCTCTCTTTTTACTATTTTTAGTGGTTATGCTTGAGTCTGCAATACATTTACAACTAACCCAAGTCCTCTTCCAGAGAACACTATACCATCTCACGGGTACTGCGAGCACCTTATGACAGAGTATTCTCATCTCTCCCTCCCATCCCTTAAAACATTGCTTTCATTCACCCATCAGTTATAATTATGAACTACATCACTACTATTATTCCTGTAAACAAACTGTTTCTGCTGATGTTCAGTTTATTCACTTTCTTATTGTGAGGACAAGAGTGGTAACTTCTAAGGTTCTTAGATGCCAGAAAAGAAACTGGAAAGTCCTAGTTTTTAAGTAGATAATCATGCCACTATTTAGTATCCAGAATCCTAAAATTTCTATCTTGTTTTCAAACTATTGTCTGAAATGAAATTAATATCATCTACATCATTTTTATTGGGGAGAAACCATTCTAGCTTCTCAAGTGTAAAGACTCCCATTTTATAGCTTTCAGGAGATAGATTATCCTATTTTACAGGTTTTACAAGGTTAACATTTCTGAATGATTTTTAATTTTATGTTTATGGAAGTATTAACATTATCCTGGAGCCATACTTAGTTAACTGAAAAATTCAATTAGCTAAAGGTCTATGACCCTGCCCTTAAGGAGGTAATAAATTATACTTTAAATATTAACACTGCAAAGTATAAAACAAAATGTATCTTAAAATACATCCATTATCCTTCACTTATACTTAAGAACATGGCTTTGGAGGCAGAAAGAAATGTCTTTAAATCTTAACTCTCCTTTATTAGCTTTATCATAAAGTTTCTCCTTATCCTCATTTCCTCCCTCTATAAAATAAGGATAATAAAACCTACCTTACTAGGCTATTATAACACATGACCTTATGTGTTTTGTACGTAAGTTCATGTATAAATAGTACTTGTTGCTGTTGCTATTTTTATTATCATTAGGCTATAACTCCTTTATCTGTTATTGCCACAGTTGAAAATATTTCAATTATGGATCTATTCCACTGTATGTAAGGCACCCCTTAGCTGTATCTTTTCTACTTGGACCATTTTACTGCCCCTTCTATTTCCTGGGAATGAATTTTATGAAGAAAAGTTTTCCATTCTATTTTCTTCTCTCCTTATAAAATCTAGTCCTCATTAATCCACATATAAAATGCTACTCTGTAGTGATATATTAAAAAATATTAATCAACAAATAGGAAAAGTAAGTGAAAACTTTTTGGGTGCAAACATAATGCCAAAAGCACTGGCGGGAAAAGCCTATAAATAAAACAGCAACTAAAATAGTCTTTATAGCAGAAACTGATCTATAGAACTGCCTTTAAAATACCATTTAAAACTTCCTTTCTTCCTAAAGATTTGATTCCATTCCTGAGATGTCAATTTTCAAAATGAATGAGCTTTGTAAATTTCTCAATCTGAAAGAAATTTAAATTATACCAAAACTTTCAAACTCAACAGTCTTAATCCTGTAGCTTTTAATAGTCAACCTCTATTTGTCTGAATTTGATAATAAAGAATTTTTCTTCCCTAAGTTTTGTCTGTGCCAGCGAACCTTTTCCAAAATTTAAAATAAAATTCTAAACTGAAAAGAACCTTTTCAAGAATACAAGGCAATTCCTTGTAATTATATTCCTGTAATTATTAAGGAAACTAAAACAGCTTCTTTAAATGAATAACTCAGCTCCTTTTCACAGCAAGCACAGAAAAGATACTAGATTCTTCAGGTCCCTATTTAACTTCCCTCCATGGGATTTGGATTTAAAATTCTCTTGAAAGAAACTGAGTGCAGGCTTAGTTATTCAGTGACAGAAATTAATATTAAATTTCAGAAGCCAAGTCAGAGAGAAAGTGACCTATATTCCTGGACATGAGTTGTCTGGGTTTCTTCATGGAATGAAAAACAGAATAAAAAACCATTACCAGAGTGCTTCCTTGTCCACATGGAATATATTCCAAGACCTCAGTGAACGTCTGAAACTGTGGAGATCACCGAACTCCTATATACACACTTTTATTCTATACACACAGACCTATGATAAAGCTTAACTTATAAATTAGGCACAATAAGAGATTAACAATAACTAATAATAAAATAGGGCAATTATAACAATATATTATAATAGAAGATACGTGAATGTGGTCTTGCTCTCTCAAATCACCTTGCTGTTCTGTGCTCCCCTTCTTCTTGTGATCATGTGAGATGACGAGATGCCCATGAGATGAAGTGAGGTGAATGACAGAGGCACTGTAACGTAATGTTAGACTACTACAGTTAAGTAACCTACGTACAAACCTTCAGGCTGTGAATTTTCAAAGGTGTAAACGTGTGGTCTCATGTCCAATCACGTAAGTTAGTTCACATTTCTGGCATACATTGTCACGTGTATGCACCCTCTACAAGGGGTGCCTCTGTGTACTTTACTGTATAGCACCGTGTGGAATACAGTGGTACAGTATCGTTATTTCAAACCCAGGATGTCCAGAAGCAAGCATAAAAGCAGTGGTGATGCAGCTGGTACAGCTAAGAAGCACCAAATGGTAATAATGCAAAGAAAAGTGAAAATAATTGAGAGAGTGGACTGAGGCGAAGTTGTACTGTAATACTACTGTACTGTTGCACTTTTCAAGACACTATACTGTAAGATTAAAAATGTTTTTATTTTTGTGTTTGTTTTTTATCCATTATGTGAAAATTATTAAAACCTATTACAGTACAGTACTATATAGCTGATTGAGTTAGTTGGGTACCTAGGCTAACTTTGTTGGACTTAGGAACAAACTGGACTTTTGAAGGTGCGCTCAGAACTGAACTCATACATATGTAGGGGACTTACTGTACTGACCTTTTGATGATATGTCAGAAGGAGGACCATCTGCTCTGGGTGATTCCGGATCACAGAGCCATTATATTGACGGCTGGATGTTAGGAGCAGAAGATGTCGACAATTGGGGATCTCAGGTGGGACAGAGCTGGAGGGGGTGAGATTTCATCACCCTATTTAAAACCTATGAATTGTTTATTCTGGAATATTCCATTCAATATTTTTGAACCACAGTTGACTACAGGTATCAGAAAATGTGAAAAGCAAAACCTCAGGTAAGGAGGAACTACTATACTTTCTAACAATTAAGTCATTCTTGGTTTCTAATCGTTCATTATTTCTCCCAAATAAACCATTTCAAATCATTTCATCAAAAAACAAGCTAAATAAAACATACTTTTCCCTGAGTCTAAAAATTCAGTAAGGCAAAGCTTTTGTAAGGAGGCAGTGAAAATACACCTGCAGACTAATTTATTTACATGTAGCAGTGTGCTGCATCCTAAGGAAATAAGGGTCTATTTCTGAACTCTTACTCCCTCTGACGTTTGTAGGTAGTGGTGTACACTGAATTGAACATAAAACATCAACGAGTATCTAAGGCTCTCTTTATTCATTCTGTTTCTCTTACACCCCCTAAAACAATAAATGCTACTTTCAGTGGAAAGAATTCAAGGAGGATATTCAGCATAAGCATGCTCTATCAGAGAACAAACATTAGTTTCCATCCAAAATCAGAATATTTGAACCTTCTGAGCCAAAGTACAAAAAGAGATAAACAGGTCATTGGCTAGTCCTCCATTTAAAATGTGACAGCAGAGACTGGTCATCATTTTTTTTTACTGTATGCAACTTGAGCTAATGAAATGACAGATCTCTAACAACATTCCTTTTTATAAGGGGTCTGTAGTGCTCCCCTTAAAAGTCATCACTGCATTTGCTTGATGTAAGCGATCAACATATTTAGGCTGACTTTGTTGAGTTTTAAATATTAGGTAATTTACTGCTGATTAAAGCTAACAATGGCTTCCTAGGTGGCGCTAATGATAAAGAACCCATCTGCCAACGCAGGGTAGACATAAGAGATGCAGGTTCAATCCCTAGGTCGGGAAAATCCCCCAGAGGAGGGCATGGCAACCCACTCCAGTATTCTTGCCTGGAGAATCCCATGGACAGAGGAGCCTGGCGGGTTGCAGTGCATAGGGTTGCACAGAGTCAGACACAACTGAAGTGACTTAGCACGCATGCACACAAAGCAAACAATATATTTAAAAAACAATAATCTTTGTTTTTTGTTATTATCAAAAACAATTAGTTTTTGATAATGCACTAAGATTTTAGAAATTAGAGGTATTATGAAATTTTTATTTCCTTAAATCTCAAGAACTGTGGAAGACAGGGAAAGGATAAGGCAGGCATACCTTGCCAGGTACTATTCACAGGGTGTATCTACAGTCATTGTCACTGGGACAGTGAAAACCACAGTCATCTGAGGTTCATTAATCAAAGCAGCAGGAGGGATCAAGGTGAGAACATAGCACTTCAGAGCTTTACAAAACACATCTAAATGCCCTAACCCACAGACATTAAAAATAGACCTGAGAAATAGAAATAGGAGATGCCATAAAGAAGCTAGGATTCTTAAGTACATTTATTTGTCCAAAGTCACAATGTCAGAGAGAGGCAAAGGTGTGATTCTTAATCTCAGATACTGTTCACCAAATAAATAAATAAATAAATATACTGAGACTCCTAACGCTTGATTCCAGGACCTTTCCCCTAAGTGGTCTTTTCCATTCCATGACTACTTATCAAATACATGTAGATTATTTCCAACTGTATAACTCTTTCTAGACTTCTCCTCTGAGCACAACATATACATGTGCATCTTCACCTACATCACCACTTGAATGCCTAAAAATGCCAACCAATCCTAGCGGGGTTCTTGTTACTCTTCCTTCCAAAAGCTGTTACCAGGCTTTCTCAACTCTATAGGTGACACACCATTGCCTAAGTAGGGGAGGAATCATTTTAGTCTCTGCCACCCTCCTACCGCAAGCATCCACATCCAAGGCATCAGCAAGTCTGAAAAGATTCCTCTCCCAAAATACTGTATACCTCAGTCCCACGACCTCTCCCCACCTCCACTCCACCACTCAAGTCCAAGCCACAACCACCTCTTGCCTGTGTCACTGCAACGGTCTCCTCATTGGCTACCATGTGTCTTCTTTCCTGCCTCCATAAAAATCCCATTCTGCACACACCACCTAAAGTCACAACCCTCTCGTTTGTATTTAAAATAAGGTGCAAGCTTCTGTAAAAGCCCACTTAGCTACATTTTCAGAGTTTCACAATTCTTCTTGTTGTTCAGTGTCTTAGAAATAAAGCCTCAGGACTTCCCTGGTAGTACAGTAGATAAGAAAGAATCTGCCTGCCAATGCAGGGGACACAGGTTCATTCCCTATTATGGGAAGATTCCACATGCCTCAGAGCAACTAAGCCTGTGTGCCACAACTACTGAGCCCATGTGCTACAACTACTGAAGCGCGTGTGCCTAGAGCCTGCGCTCAACAGCTAGAGAAGCCGCTGCAATGAGACGCTCATGCTCCACAATGAAGAGCAACCCTGCTTACTGCACCTAGAGAAAGCCTACTCATGGCAATGAAGACCCAACATAACCAACAAACAATTAATTTTTTAAAAAAGAAAGAAGGATAATTGACTGCGTCCCAATACAACATCTTTTGGATGTTAAAATAAAAACAAAAATTAAAAAAAAAAAAAAAAAAAAAGGAAAGCTTCAGCACTGTAATGGCAGGACCATGGCAGAGGAAACGTGGAAAGGCAGCACTCCAAGTCTTTCAAATGTCCCTTTCATTAAGCCATTCAATTTCCTACTGATCTATTCCAGAAATGTACCTGTGTCTCAGTTTCCTCATGGGTAATATTATAATAAAACTGCTTCTCCTCCTACCTCACCTGGTGATTAAGAGGATCAAATGAGATACACATATGCAAAATCACTTTGAAAACATAAAGCATTACAAACAAAGTAATATAAAACACATGCCAATACAGAAGTGGTACTCAAGCAGAGGGTTTTCTGGGCCTTTGCCTACAAGAACGAGGAGGTGAATCTAGCTGAAATAATTGATTTTCAGGAATTCCCTGGTGGTCCAGTGGTTAGGACTCTGCACTTTCACTGCCAGGGTCCCAGGTTCAATCCCCAGTCAGGGAGCTAAAATCCCATATGCCGAATGGCAAAGCAAAAATTAGTAAATAAATAATTGACTTTATCTTTCATTATTAGAATACATTTTGGCTGGATGAAGCCTTTTCTATTTCTTAAGAGGACTAGTGCCAGATAAGGAAGCACATGACTACCCTAGTGAACATCCTGATTTCAAGTTTCCCTTAGCAATAAATAAGACATAATCAGATAACTCTTACAAACATATTCCTGATTAAAAAGAAAATCAGAAGCTAAAATCCCTGGTTTGGAAGGCTGAGACAACCAGTCTCACCTTGCCCAAAGTCTATCCACAAGTCTTCTCCTGGGCTGTCTCTGAGAGGCGGGAGTACAGCTCCAGAGGAGATGAAAACCCAGGGCTGCAGAGCCCTTCCAAACCCCAGGCACACAAGATGACTCCAACCCTGGACCATTTCTGCAGCTCCTGGACACTCTGCCAGCCAGCAGGAGCTGCAGGAGCGTGCTGGACCCAGGTCAAGTTGGAGAAGTCCTCACCCCATCACCCCAGGATACAGACACTGTACATAAGAAACTGGCCCTCAAGTATGTGCTAAAATCTAATGGGCAAGAAAAAGCAAGGTGCTTCCAATAAAATGAATCTCTCAGTACAAAACTGCATTAAAGTCAGATTTATTGACAAAAGCATTGAGATAGTAAAGAAACTGTAAAAACCGTGGCAAGATAAGTAAGTTGCTATATATAATCTTCCTTTCTTCATGGTTGTCCCCGACACAGGCCTACTAAATTGCATAATCATTTTATTACTTCTACACAAATTCTCATTATTCAATTTAATTTTTTCATAGATTCTCTTCAAACCAGCTATCATTATTTTATTTCAGTTCTACTTAAATTCACTGGTCCTTTAGAAAATAACTTAGCGACATTTAATATATTTAGAGTATACACATGGAAATTATGCCATAAATCAAGGGTTTGAAAGTTTTTTTTCTGTAAAGGGCCAGATAATGTTTAAGGCTTTGCAGGCTCCATACTGTCTCTGTCACATATTGTTCTTTTCTTTTTTCAAACAACCCTTTAAAATATATATATATAAAAAATTTCTTACCTCTTAGGCAGTACGGAACAGGTCACAGGTTGCAGTTTATCAATCTTTGTTGTAAATAATATTTATGAACTAATAGTATATAGGATACATACAGTATACACAACAGAAACTAGCCTTTCACTTATATCACACTGGTTCAACAGGCTCCCTTTTCCTAAAGCAGGTTCTAAAAATAGAAATGCTCTATATTAGAGAAGGATGATGTGTATGTCCTCACAATTTTTATGAGAAAACAATTCCACGCAGGTATTCTTTTCTCTCTTCTTAAGTGGTCAAGCATAAAAGATGTTCACTAAGAACTCATGAAGAATCACTTAGAACATACATATTTACAATGAAATTCAAAAGCCTATGTTTATACAGTATAGGTGGATAAAACACAAATTTGTGAAGCCTCAAAAATTATAGATACAAAGCCAAAAAGCCCAAAATAGCTAGAATAAAATCTACCAATCCATCAAAAAAGGAAGGATGTATTATTAAAATGACTTTCTTTTAGGATCTCTGCACTAACAATAAAAAAAATAGCACCAAAATTTTGTAAGGATAATGGCATACAAATGACTTGCTGTAATTGGTATTTCTACGCCACAATGCAATGAAGTCCATTGTAGCTGAGATAAAGGAACTCTTACAGAGTTGCTGCATTGTTACCAAGCAACAAGAAATAAAATGTCAGGATTAGCACTTGATTTAATATATTTTTACCATCAATAAACCATACTTCTATCCTGCTGTTCTTCTAGATATAAATGGTCATTAGGTTAAGGATTATATTTAGTATTCTTTAAGGGTACACACACACACACAAAAAAAATTTGCAGTGAAGTTAATTTGGGCACTCACCAACTTCATATTTTTTATATTTACTGCTTCCTTGGCAGAAACAACAAATAATAATATAATAGTTATTCTATTACTTAGAAGGTTATTTTGTCAAAGTATTCAACTACAATGTGTCTTCACTAAATACATCTTCATTAGTATTCAAATATTTTCAAATTAGTTTTGCATTTTATGAAAAATCAAGGAAATGTCTCTAAATACTTCAATACTTCAAAAAAAGTAGAATCAATCAGTTCGTTTAGTTGTGTAAGGATATTATCATCTGTCAAAGCAATGTATACCTGGCTAAACTTGTAGCATGAAGAATTTATAGCTATCTCTTTCAGAGAGGCATAGCAAACAATTTAAAAGAAATAAAATCCAAAAGCATGAATAAAATCTCATAAGTGAAAAACTGTAATAAGAGAAAAACATGTAAATTAAGGATATCAGATAATTTAGCAGGCTTAAAAATCAATCATTTTAAATGATATCCATAGCTCACCACATCCATTTCCAAAGTTAACCCTTGAGAAAGTGACTGTATTATGCCTTAGGACTGAGGGATCCCAGGGTTCTTGGTAGATTGGTGGGAAGAGGGTGTTCCTTCTTTATATTTTGCATCAAATAGCTTTCCTACCCCACCTGTGTTTTTAAAGAACTCGTGTTGAGTGCTCATCTCAACTGGCCTGTGTGAATGAAGTAAAGAGGGCTGGGATTAAACAGGTCCTTGCTGTCCTCATCTTCTGCCTAACGAAGAGAAGCAGAAAGCATTACCAGGTAAACACTAAAGTGCAGTGAAAGGCATTTACTGTATCATGCTTCACACAGTGAATGTCACACTTGACATTTCGGCCAAGTTTTCATAAACATCACATCACCACATGTCAATCAGAGATTTGTATGTGGGCATAAATCCCACACAGGCGTGAGCAGGGGTTGTCTGTGTGTGGATGTGTGTCCTTAACAGTGCACCTGTTTAACGAAGTTTCTCAACGTGGTTAGATGTGTTTCTCTTGGGTGGATAGAACCTTTCATTTTTTCCTGTTTGGACCTAATTTTTTTTCCTTTTTACCGTTTCTTGGAAAAATTATGAGTTTCTTGTAATATCAAAAGGCATTAGCAATCTAAAGATTAAGAATAAAAACAATCTAAGAGGAAAGGAATTATGTTTATCTCTTGGGCAGTTTCATTTTTTCTAAAGCAGGACGGAAGATGACCAGTCTCTAAAACGCTGATACACTAATTGGCCTGCTTGATAGAGATTAAATGTTCACAAGATCCACTGAAGTGATTAAGTCAAACAGTTAAAACAAACCTACTGTGTTCCCACCTTCTAGTATAAAATGAACTAACCACCACTATGATTTCCTCTACAAAGATAATGTATAAGGTGGTATCAACAGAGTTCTCCAAACAGGGCCAGAAAGTCACAAAAGCCTGGAGGTTCCAATATAAAAATCACATTCTCCATTCACTTCAGAGTTTTAAAGTCAGATTTAGGTCTCATCATCCCAAGAACGATTACAAAATAAACTAAGTATAGAAATCATACTTCACACAGGTAGGAAGAAGATACTGCCAATTCTCTCAAGATGGCTACCCTAACGTAAGACTCACTGGCCCACTACCTCACACTGGAGAAAGGGGAGTATGGCATTTCAACTCTTCAAGTCTACCAGGAATACTTCTGCCACCCAGCTTACTCCCCCGCCAGATACCGCAGAGCTATCTTCTTCACTTCCCTGAGGTCTCTACTCAAATGTCATCTCAGTGGCATTATATCTCATCTTTGTTATAGACCAACCCATCCAGATTTCACTTTTAGAATTCCTGGTGGTCCAGTGATTCTGCATTCTCACTGCTGAAGGCCCAGGTTCAATCACTGGTCGGAAAACTAAGAACCCAAAAGTCTCACAGTGCAGACAAAAACAAAATTTAACTTTCTTCTCTTGACAGCTCATGTCCCTTTTCATGCTTTGTTCCATTTCTTTAATATTTATCAATATCTAATGTACTACATATTTTACTTATTTATTGTACCTACTGTCTATCTCGAGCATTATCACATAAGCTTGTGAAGGATATAATATCTGGTGCTTATTTCAAAATACTTCAAGAGGGGGCTTCCCTGGCGGCTCAGTGGTAAAAAATCCACCTGCCAAAGCAGGAGACGTGGGTTCAATCCCTGATCCAGGAAGATCCCACACGCAGAGCAGCAACTAAGCCCGTGTGCCACAACTACTAAGCCTGTGCTCTAGAGCCCAGGGAACCACAACTATGGAGCCCACGCACCACAGCTCTTGAAGCCCACCTGCCTGGAGCCTATGTTCTGCAACAAGAGAAGCTGCTGCAATGAGACGCTGACACGCTGCAACGAAGAGTAGCCCTCACTTGTCACAACTAGAGAAAGCCCACGCACAGCCACAAAGACCCACCACAGCCAAAAAACAAATAAAAATCATTAAAAAAAAATATTACAAGAGGAGAAGGAAGGAGATGGGGATGTAGATGGGGCAGGAGTGATCAAGGGTGGGCAGATATTGGAACAGCAGGATGAACTCAGATGGGTTCATTACACTCTTCCATTTACTGTTGTGTATGTCCATTATCCTTCATAATAAACATTAAAAACAAAAATCTGTAATACCTTTACACTGCAACCTGCCCTTTTCCTCATCCACTAGTCAGAAACAACACGTCTTCACGCCCAGATGGCAGATGAACCCCTAATATTTCCCTTTAATTAACCTCCTTAGGAGACATGGCATGTGCCAGACACTAGCACAGAACACAAAAGTTACAGTCCCCAGAGTGTGGCTCTTCTAAACAAAAAGTCTTATGATATCACTTTGGAAAATGATTTTCCATATGTCCACTCCTTATGACTTTGACTTTTTTTAAAGGGACTGATAATCACAATATTCCTGACAGTGGCTCTCTCTGCAGGAAAGGCAGGCAGATGACAATGAGAAGAAGCAGTCCTCTAATTTCTACCTTAGATGGGTTTGCAGGTGTTTGATTTATTATTATGCCTTCTAACCTGCACAGGCTATGTGTATATAATAGCAGTATACATCAAATATCATGTAATAGACAGAATTCTTTCACAAGCAAATACACAAATATACCATAATATAAATATAATAAAAATAACTTTATTGAAGTCATGATAACAAATATATTTGTCTTAACTAAAAGCTGAAATTAGCTAAAACAGCTGAAGAGGCTATGTGTAAACCTTGCCATCTTCTAACACCAGCCAGGGCACACGTTTGACAAAACCAGCCAGGTTATTTTGGTCACAGGCAGCCTTAACAGCCTTCGGTGGCTGCGTCAGATGACCTTTCCTGACAGCACAGACATGCCAGGCTGCTTGCAGGAGACAAAGTATCTACAGTCTCCTGACTGAAGTGCTCCCGCCCCTCCTCCTGGGTTTTCTATTGTAAGTTGCTTTTTAAAAAAAATGTAGAGACAATTCCCAGAGAAACCTAGACTGATGGGATATGCACCCAAGAGAATGGCCAAGGGACACATGGGAAGTCGAGGGTTAACAGATCCCTGCAGAAGCCAAATGAGTTCCAGAGTCCTGCTGCTTATGATACACATGGAACACAGCACCAAGAGTTGTTCCCTGGCTGGTTTTGCACTTAAACTTGTGAAGTTTATCAGGGAAGATTTCACCCACTCAAAGAGAAGGTCCAGAAATAACACTGCCTGGCCTAAAAAGAGAAATGTGTTTGTGGCATGTGTGCCAATATGTACACCCACTTGTACTATTTTTCCTAAGCAACTACCCCTAGGTTCCTTAAGAGAGAGAAAGAGACAGCCAACTTTGTGGTGAAACACACCACTGGCTGCTGGTTTTAAGAGATGCAATGCGATATTCATATCAGTTTTGTTAAAGGGAAAAAGACATACTGATCACCTCTTTGGTTTTCCACAACTCACGTTTGTTTAGGACACATCTGAAAGGCAAAACATTTCCAAAAAGGAAGAATGTCTCACTTCTAGAGAAACCAGAAATAATTCACGCCAAGGGTCATTTTGATATTCTCTTCAAGATAAATATACTGGTTTTATGTCTTGTCAATTAGAGGAGAAATTATGAAGCAGAAAAAGAAAGAGATGGCTTGCATGTTCTTTTGCCATCCTGTTGCTAAGTTCAAAAAGAGGGACTTCCATGGTAGTCCAGTGGCTAGGACTCTGAGCTTCCAATGCAGGGGGCAGAGAATTCGATTCCTGGTCGGGGAACCAAGATCCCACATGCTGCATAGCACAGCCAAAACAAAGTCCCCAAAGATTTTTAAGGTACCTGAGGGAATCGGGGCCTCCCTATATGGTAAAGAATCCTGCCTGCAGTGTAGGAGACCTGGGTTCAATCCCTGGGTCAGGAAGATCCCCTGGAGAAGGGAATGGCAAACCACTCTAGTATTTTTGCCTAGAGAAGCCCATGGACAAAGGAGCCTGGCAGGCTACAGTCCATGGGGCTGCAAAGAGTTGGACACGACTGAGAACTACACTCTTAAGGAATCATCACTAATATTTTAGATATTTATAGTACTACCGTGTCCCCCCCACCACTGACTCCCTTTAAAACTCAAGTTATAGTGGGTACCCAGGGAGAAAGGCTGAAAAGATGCAGCCCCAGGAGTGGGGTGGAGCTGCAAGGAGGGAGGCTCCACCCCAGATTCTGCTACTGAAAAGTTCCCTCTGGCCTGATCTATAAGAGAAAGGAGATGAGCTAAGAGTTCTTAAAAAAAAAGTCTTTGTCTGAAATGTAGGATGTAGTTGTCAAAGCACCCACTGCTTTAAGTTCCTGCCGGACTAGAATAGACATTCAATCACGACATTCAGGGAACTTTGTGGAAAGCTGCACAGCTCAGAGAGGCTATATAACAGAATGAACAGAGTCTAAGTACAGGACTGAACCAATTCACAGGGCTAATGATCCAACCCAGGATGATGCTTTTCTCAAAGCCCTCTTGGAGGCAGATGGTACAAGAGGCAAAAAGACCTTCACTGGAATAACTGGCAAAGAAGACTGGAGACAGAGGAGTATACTGGCCCCACACTCCCTATCTGCTTGATTCTAACAGTTAGCACTGAAATGGACTACTTTCATAAATTCAATATCTTTCAAGATTTTGAAATATCACCCATTGATGATGATTTGAGAGTATTTCATAAAATAGTGGAAAAGTGCAGGCACCTGGGAATCACATTTCATATGGGTCTATCTTAGCTCCACCTAGCTGTGTGACATAGGTACACAACCTCACCTCTGTGCTTTACAGCCCTCATCTGTATAATAAGGATAATAATGATTCCTATCTCATTAGACTATTGTGAACATTTTTTAAAAAATCCATTAAAACACAGAAGTGAGTAATACATAATCAATACTTGATTAATAGTAGTTATTATTACTGTTAATACTAAACAGGCAGGAAAATATGCAGGTAATTTATGATCTCTAAGGACTCCCTGTTAAACCAGCTCGCAATCACCCATCTTACCAAGACCACTACACAAGGAAGGATAGGGCTGGAGGAAAAGAATTATAGAGTCCTGAAGGCCAATGCAGGTCACAGAGTACACACAACACAGCACAGAAGAAGAGCCAGAGGTCCAGGGTACTCACTGGACTAAGAATAATACAAAACTCACACCCTAGATAGATTCTTCATTATCAGAAAACACCCAGTCTACTCATCAACCCCAATTTCAAATATTTTACACATCCAAGAGCTCAGTTCTTCCAATTCAACCTGAAGTCATGTGGACCTCTTCTACTATGAGCAGGCAGAGGGGGCAACCTTACCATAATTTATTGTCTAAATTGCTGTTCTGCTTACATTCATAAACTAGAATTACAAATTAGATTTCATCTTGATCCTTCTATTTAGCTTCTCTCTAATCAAACTTCCTCCAGGGATGATCAACACAGTAGTCATTAGCATATGGAACCAAGGAAGAGAAACTGAACTTTTACTTTATTTATATTAATTTAAATTTTTAAATTTAAATAAAGGACAGAAACAGCAAGGACATAACAAAAGTAGAAGAGATTAAGAAGAGGTGGCAAGCACACACAGAAAAACCACACAAAAAACGTCTTAATTACCCAGTAACCATGATTGTGTGGTCCCTCACCTAGAGCCAGACATCCTAGAGTGTGAAGTCAAGTGGGCCTTAGGAAGCATTACTATGAACAAAGCTAGTGGAGGTGATGGAATTCTGGTTGACCTATTTCAAATCCTAAAAGATGATGCCGTAACAGTGCTGCACTTAATATGCCAGCAAATTTGGAAAACTCAGGAGTGGCCATAGGACTGGATCCTAAGGAAAGGCAATGTCAAAGAATGTTCAATTCTGCTCATTTCTCATGCTAGCAAGGTAACGCTCAAAATCCTTCAAGCTAGGCTTTAGCAGTACATGAACCAAGAGTTTCCAGATGTACAAGCTGGATTTAGAAAAGGCAGAGGAATCAGAGATCAAATTGCCAACATCGACTGGATCATAAAGAAAGCAAGGAATTCCAGAAAAAACATTTACTTCTGCTTCATTGACTATGCTAAAATCTTTGACTGTGTGGATCACAACAAACTGGAAAATTCTTCATGACATGGGAATACCAGACCACTTTATCTGTCTCCTGAGAAACTTGTATGCGGATTAAGAAGCAACAGTCAGGACCGGACATAGAACAATGAACAGACTTGTTCAAAATTGGTAAAGGAGTACGTCAAGGCTGTGAATTGTCACCCTGCTTATTAAACTTGTATGCAAAGTACATCATGCAAAATGCTGGACTGGATGAACCACAAGCTGGAATCAAGATTACCGGGAGAAATATCAACAACCTCAGATATGCAGATAATACCACTCTAATGGCAGAAAGCGAAAAGGAACTAAAGAGCCTCTTGATGAGGGTGAAAGAGGAGAATGAAAAAGCTGGCTTAAAACTCAACATTCAAAAAACTAAGACCATGGCATCCCGTCCCATCACTTCATGGCAAATAGATGGGGAAAACAGTGACAGGTTTCATTTTCTTGGGCTCCAAAAATCACTGCAGACAGTGACTGTAGCCATGAAATTAAAAGACATTTGCTCCTTGGAAGAAAAGCTATGACAAACCTAGATAGAATATTCAAAAGCAGAGACATCACTTTGCTGACAAAGGTCCACATAGTCAAAACTATCATTTTTCCATTAGTCACGTATGAATGTGAGAGCTAGACCATAAAGAAAGTTGAGTGCTGAAGAATTAACGCTTTTGACTGTGGTGCTGGAGAAGACTCTTGAGAGTCCCTTGGACTGCAAGGAGATCAAACCAGTCAATCCCAAAGGAAATAAACCCTGAATATTTTTGTAAGGACTAATGCTAAAGCTGAATATCCATCCAATCCTTAGGTCACCTGATACAAAGAGATGACTCACTGGAAAAGACCCTGATGCTGGGAAAGACTGAGGGCAGGAAGAGAAGGGGGTAACAAAGGATAAGATAGTTGGATGGCATCACCAACTCAAGGGACATGAGTTTGAGCAAATCTGGGAGACAGTGAAGGACAGAGGAGCCTGGCATGCTGCAGTACATAGGGTCGCAAAGAGCTGGACACAACTTAGTCACTGAACAACAACAACAGTTTAAATTTTAAAAGTTACATGTCGGTACTGGCTAGCATATTGGACAGTGCAGGTATAATCAATTAGGAGTGGCAGTCAGCAGCACTATATTGAAGGGGATCCTAATGTGAGTCTGTGTCTAACAGGACAGAGTGCTGTGAATAAGAGATGTCTGTTCTTGTACATGTGAGGGCAGCCTTTATCATATTTGCAGGCTCAGTTAAAGGATTTTATCTCCCTTTCCCTTATGCCAACAGCAAACATCTTTTCAAATATCTTCACTAATTCTCAGACTACTACAGGTTCACTTCCTGCTTTCAGAAGAGATAAGACTGGCTGAAAAGAACTAGATTATAAAAGGGAAAAAAAGAAAGAAAATCACCCAGGACATTGCATATTGCCCCCATAGTACTCAGAGAAAAAATACTCGTTTGTGGCAGTTTTACGGAAGTACATACAATCAACAGAGTTAAACTACCAATTAGTTTAAGCTGTGTTATAGGCTTTTTTCGGTACTGTTACAGGTGTGTGCAATGGAGAGGTCATTAAGATGATTCGATTAAAAAAATTGCACAGAGATTAAATCACATTATCTATTTTAAATGCAGAAAATATACTGAAGCCACTGCAAAAGAAATTGTCCTGCCAATGTTGAAAGTACCACGTTTCCCAGCACGTTAAAAATAGTACACTTCAAATACTGTCAATTAACCATTCTTCCATAAGAGAGGAAAAAAAGAAGCTAAACTATGGCTATCCAGTAAAATAATAATAATACACTGTACTTTCCAAGAGAGAAACAGAATTCTAACATTAGATTGTTTCAAAATACAGAAGCACTGCCTCCATGAAATATCATCTTGGCCAAGTGCTTGAAGAAATGAAAAGGTGTCAAGTACAATGGTATCATCACAAGAAAAATCAAGAACATACATTCTCATTTCCAGATCCCAAGATGGGATCCTATAAAGCCCTCCTGTGGGGAAATAATATCTCAAATCCCATGAAAATCTGGTTCCAAAGTGATCCTCAAAGCCTACATGAATCATTTTGAAGTCTCCTTTCAGGTTCCAATATATACACACAAAATGGCAGGGGTTTGGTATAAGCACCTATTTCTATCCCAGAGCTTTAACCCTAGGCACCTTCTAGAATTATTCAAGTCTCTTCCAAATGAACCCTGAGATGTTTAAAGGAGAGTCAGTTAGTGCATTAATTCAACTGTTCCAAATAGAACCGCATCAAAGCAATGAGTTGCACTACCCTCCTTCCTCCTCAAAGTCTCACCACTCTCTGTCACAGGGAGATAAAGAACTTCTGATACAACTTACTATTTCCCCTGGGATTCTGTTTAGAAAAATTTATCCCTGAGATTTTACCCAAGAAACCCCACTTTGCTCAAGTACCAAAGAACTTTTATGAGCTGGTCAGCCTCGTAGCTTGGTTCCCAAAGAGAGCATTCTGGTGAGATCCTAGCTAACCAGAGAGCTCAAATTCCAGCAAAATTTCAACTATCATATATTTAAATAGAATCCTTCAACATCTAAAATGAAAAAAATGGCCACTGTCCTTCTTCCTGAAAACAAATGAACTATAGTACTTTTTCTTAAACTAACACATAACATCAACTTTAAAAAAGTAACATTAGGTAATCAGAAATAACCTCTTCTCTTACCTCCACCACTGTGGTTTCTGCAGCTTTGCACATCGGCAAGTTGAAATTCCTTGCACTTTTCCTACATTAGGGGTGAGGGAATAAGGAAGTGTGGAAAGAAGGCCAAAAATAAGAAGTGTCTCTCTCAGCTTTAATTACAGATCAAAAGAATTTCTGTATCTAAGACTCTGTGAATCTTTTTAAAAGATTCTATCATATTTTTTGTAAGTTCTATAGCTATTTTATAAATAAAACAATGCAATGGCCATTTAATGCAATCATATCATATTTATAGGGTTAAGAGAAAGAACTATTTTTCATTTTCAAAATATAATTATATACAGAAAAATAAAATGGATATTAATGAGTCTAATTTCTCTAAATCTTTTAACTGAAATGCCACTTTGTTTCTATAGTTAAATATTTCACTGAACTTGCTCTTGTTAAATATTAAGAAAAGTAGCAAGTGCTTTATCTGAGAAAGTATAGTAATTATACTCGTTATTAAAGAGAAATCTATTGCTGAAATTAACTGAAACATTCATGGGTAATTTGTGAGTCACTTATAAAGATCATTCTGGAGAACCAACTTCTAATGAAATTTTTGAAACTACAACCCCCACATTAGACCCTGAGGTATAAAAAGAGGGGGCCAATTTTGCTGATGCTTCTGCAGTCCCAAGTTCCTAAATTCATGCACTTACTCTAATAATAAAAACTGAAATATGTTCTTGTTTCTGAGAGTGTAAATTGAAAGGAAAAATTCTTTGGTAAAGAGAAATAATTCACAGCTGTGTCTTACCAGCCCTTTGTACTAGCAATGTTTCTTTCACTTGGATTCAAGGATAGGTGTGTCCTTGAGAGAGGAATATCTCTATGTACTTTCACAAGCTACTGTGTTGGATTCCATCAAACATCCAGCATCAAAAGCTCCAAGGACAGAGTGGCCTGAGGTGCAGGCATGCAGGGCCCGCCCACTGTAACAATGGCCTAGACAGACCTCGGTACCAGTTGTCCCACTAAACACGAAGGTCAGCCTAGAAGTTAAAATCTTAAGAATCTAGGCCACCTGACCACTGGCGACAAGCACTCTCATTCCACATCAAAGCTCAATGGCTACTGAGCAGAAACCACAGGCATAAAGTCTGTGCTCGGAATAGCCCTTGTGCTGTCTCTAGACAACAGGCAGTAAATGACAGGATAAACTCATGGAAATATTTTAAGTAATTCATTTTCATTTGCTACTATACAATTTCATTAATCTTCAAAAAAAAAATTAGCTTCAAAAACATTATACCAAGGTGTCAAATAAAGGTAGATAGCATGCACAATGTCCTCTGTAATTGCTGAGATTAGTTACAATACAAAAAATTGACTAAATTTGGGAACTTCCCTAGCAGTCCAGTAGTTAAGACTCTGCACTTCTACTGCAGGAGGCACAGGTTCGATTTCTGGTCAAGGAACTAAGATCCTAAGTGCCGTGGCCCCATCAAAAAAACAAAATCGAACAACAAAAAAATTTGGCTAAGCTCAAAAAATCAAATACAGTATATTTAACATCATATAAAGTGTTAGTCACTCAGTTGTGTCCACTCTTTGTGACCCCATGAGCTGTAGCCTGCCAGGCTTCTCTGTCCATGGGATTCTCCAGACAAGAATACTGGAGTGTTAGACATTCCCTTCTCTAGGGAATCCTCCCATTCCAGGGATTGAACTCTGGTCTCAGATATTGCAGGCAGATTCTTTACCATCTGAGCCACAAGGGAAGCCAATGTAATATAAGATCTTCAGAAATGAAACAGTCACATGAGAGTGTTCACTGATAATTTGTGATCATACCAAAGCTGTATTTGGTAAAGATTTTTTAAAAATCACTAACAAAAAGCATGAAATGGACCATATTATAAAGAAGAAAACGATTCCAGTAACCTAACAGGTGAAGTCTTCAAAACCAAACATTTTGAAAGCTTTTATGAGTATATTCAAAGGTAACAATTTTCAAAAAACAACTACAAAATACCTAAATCCAAGATACTGAAACTTGGTATTTAGTATGCTTAGGGTAATCAAAAGATGTTGAAATCTATTAAGTGGCTTAATCTATCTGTGGCCATCCAGCTAAGCATTATTAATGTTAATCAACTTTCCAAACATCATCTTTATAAGCATTTCCTAGTAGACAGCAACAAGCCTGGAAAAGAACTGACCAAAATGCTCATAACAATATTTTTCCAGAATATCAAACTAACTTAGGTGTTTTAAGACAATGCATATAAATAATGATGTCAAAATTAAATATAATTGTGTGCTTTTGTCAGCTTTTCTAAGTATGTCACAACACTGTAATTAGTCTTAACCACTAAAGTACACAGGATACAAGTGTATGTGACTATATACAAGACTAGAATAGATTCAAAGAGTTAACAAACAGTGCACCATGGGCACCAATTAGTCAGAACAGATGTCCTCAAGTGCACCAAACCAGCATGGCCACACAGCAATGGTTCTGCACACACCTACACACACACAGATGTGATTGATTTTAAGCAATCTTTAAAATAAAATTTTAAATACCAAACACATCAAGATATCCATTTTGTAATCATAATTGCGGAAACATAAAGTTGCTAAAAGGTATTACGTTGAACATTTTTTAAAACCATTGTATGCAGGATGATATGGGAGAATGGCATGGAAGCATGTAAATTATCATATGTTAAACAAATCGCCAGTCCAGGTTCAATGCATGATACAGGGTGCTCGGGGCTCGTGCACCGGGATGACCCGGAGGGATGGGATGGGGAGGGAGGTGGAAGGGGGGTTCTGGAAGGGGAAAACATGTACACCCATGGTGGATTCATGTCAATGTATGACAAAACAAATAAAAAAATAATAATAATAATAATAAACCATTGTACTACCTGAAAATCACGTTTCCGGCTTGGTCTGCCTTCCAGGCTTTCACCAAAGCAAAATCCCCTGTGATTGCTTCCTCCAAGATAAAATGTTGACCTTTAAACTCCCTCACCTGCAAGAGACAAAGGGCATCATCAGTATCTGCATAGGGCTTGGTTGGTTGTGATACCTGCTCTGATGTGTGTGTATGTGTGTGCCCAGTTGCTCAGTTGTGTCTGACTCTTTAAGATCCCGTATACTGTAACCCACCAGGCTCCTCTGTCCATGGAAATTTCCAGGTAAGAATAGTGGAGCAGGCTGCCATTTCCTACTCCTGGGGATCTTCTCCAACCAGAGGTCAAACCTACGTCTCTTGTGTCTCCTGCATTGGTAGGCAGATTCTTTACCACTGTGCAACCTGAGAAGCCCCGCTAGTTACTTATTTGCCTAAGTATAACTTACTTATTTTCTTAAGTGTTTTACTAAACTATTAACTTCCCAACCCAGGGGCAGGCGGGTTCTTTGCTGCTGAGCCACCTGGGAAGACCCACGTGCTCTGACAGAGACAGATAAAAGGGATACAAGCCTAGTTAGGGCAAGAAGGAGAAGATCTAAACTGAGACTTCAAGGACGAGTGGTGTTGGCCAGCAGTCCTCAACCTTTTGTGGCACCAGGGACCAGGTTTTGTGCAAGATAATTTTTTCATAGACAGGTGTGGAGGGTAGTTTGGGGGTGATTCAAGTGCATTTTATTTATTGTGCACTTTATTTCTACTATCATTACATCATGAGCTCCACCTCTGATCGTCAGGAATTAGATCCAGGAGGCTGGGGACCCCTGGACCAGGGTTCACTCAAAGTGATGAAGAGGAAACTAAGGAAGCAGCATGTGCAAAGGCCCAGCAGTAGGAGAGCTTGGTAACTGTGAGGAACTGACAATTCTATATGCTTGTGGCATAGACTGCATGTGTTAGCACTCACTTTATTATTTCTGTGAATAAGTTACATACTGACATGAAAAAGGCCCCTCTTTCCCTCCACTCTATGGCCTCCCTGGTGGCTCAGACAGTAGGAAATCCACCTGTAACATGGGAGACCTGGGTTCTATCCCTGGGTCGAAAAGATCCCATGGAGGGTGGCATAGCAACCCACTCCAGTATTCTCATCTGGAGAAATCCACAGAGAGAAGAGCCAGCGGGCTACAGTCCATGGGGTCACAAAGAGTCCGACCCGGCTGGGAGACTAACTTTTAGTCTCCCTCTACTCTAGAAAAAAAACTATATAGTTGCATGAAACAGGCAATGTATTATTTTCCTACCTAAAATAGTTATAAAAATCCATTCCTCTCTCCTAATTAATTCATAATCATCTGCTGAGATTTTAATTGGGATTCCTAGAATTTATAGACTAGTCTGGAGAGAACTGATATGCCATATCCCACCTGTGAGCATAATACAGGCCTACATATTTTAAAGTCTTCTTTTACCTCCTTCAATAGTTCTATAATTCCCCCCAAAAAGCTCTGTATATATTTTCTAGGTTTACTTACAGGTGCTTCATGGTTTTTGATGGCCACTGTGACTATTATATTTTATTCTATTACACCTTCTTTTCTGTTATTACTGGTCTAATGGAAGGCTATTGATTTTTGTATGTTTATTGACTTTTAATTCTACTCCAAATAGAAGAGATGGGGAGAAAAAGCATACAGCAAAACTATCCTGTGGCATTTTGTTCCCTTTTTCTTCATGGGAACTTAGCTCTGGGAATTGAAACAAACAGAGGAAACATCAACCTCACACTCCATCAGCACACGGGATGGAAGCCATTTGAAGGCTGCAGTCCATTCTCATTCCTACTGCGCCTCCTAGTGGACAAAACTGCATGCATTTTACAGAAAGCTTTGAGAGACAGTTTGGGCACACATACTTTTCTTAAACTATGGTTTAAAAAAAGAAACTCTTTTTTAAAAATTATAGTTAATTTATAATATTACATTAGTTTCAGGTGTATAGCAAAGTGATTCAAATCCCAGATATGGGATTCAGATATCCCATATATGTACATATATGGGATTCCTGGGTAGCTCAGCTGGTAAAGAATCTGCCTGCAATGCAGGCGACCCCAGTTCTATTCCTGGGCTGGGAAGGTCCCCTAGAGAAGGGACCCTCTCCAGTATTCTTGGGCTTCCCTAGTGGCTCAGAGAGTAAACAATCCACCTGCAATTCGGGAAATCTGGGTTCAATCCCTAGGTTGGGAAGATCCCCTGGAGGAGGACATGGCAACCCACTTCAGTATTCTTGCCTGGAGAATCCCCATGGACAGAGGAGACTGGAGGGCTACAGTCCATGGGATCGCAAAGAGACACGACTGAGTGACTAAGCACAGCACATGTACACATATACACATATATATTCTTTTTCAGATTCTTTTCCATTATAGGTTATTACAAGATATTGAATAAAGCTCCCTGTGTTACAGAGTAGGTTCTTGTTTATTTTTATATAATAGTGTGTATATGTTAATCCCAAACACCTAACTTACCCCTCTCCCCCACTTTACCCATTGGTAACCATAAGTTTGTTTTCTGTGTCAGTGAGTCTATTTCTGTTGTGTAAATAAGTTCACTCGTATCCATCTTTTAGATTCCACATATGTGATATCATATGATATTTTGTCTTTGACTGACTTCATTTAGTATGATAATCTCTAGGTCCATCCATGTTACTGCAAATGGAATTAATTCACTTTTATGGCTAAGTAATATTCCACTGTATATATGTACTACATCTTTAACCATTCACCAATGGACATTTAGGTTGTTTCTGTTTCTTGGCTACTGTACATAATACTGCTATAAAACACTGGGGTGTATATATCTCTTTGAACTAGGGTTTTTGTCTTTTCCATATATGCCCAGGAGTGGGCCTGTTTTCCACTCTGTCTGAACCAATTTATATTCCCACCATCAGTATAGGTTCCCTTTTCTCCACAGTCTCTCCAGCACTTACTGTTTGTAAACTTTTTGTTGATGGCCATTCTGACCAGTGTGAGGTGATACTTCATTGTAGTTTTGATTTACATTAAAACAGAAATTATTTCTTACAGAACAGTTTCCTTAAAGATCTTATGCCACATTACGTCAGAAAAGATTAATGAATTTAGGGAATCACAGATGAATGAGGATCATATTAATATGAACTTAGATAAATTATATGAAGGATATTTGTAAGATACACATCAATAGTTTTTTCAGTTCAGTCGCTCCATCGTGTCCGACTTTTTCTGACCCCACGGACTGCTGCAAGCCAGGCTTCCCTGTCCATCACCAATTCCCAGAGCTTGCACAAACTAGTGTCTGTTGAGTCGGTGATGCTATCCAACTATATCAACCTCTTTGTCCCCTTCACCTCCTGTCTTAGTTTTTTAAGTCTTATGAATTTCAGTCATCACCAATGATGATAGTTGAGTCTTTTCTATAAAGACCTAGAAAACACATCCAAATATATGCCAACTCAGGGCAAAGTAAAAACACTGGCATTTTTTTCTATTCCAATTATATAACTTCCTGAAGGGGCTACACAGCAGCAGTTGCTGAGTTAGCTATTTTAAAATTTAAAAACAGGGACGGAATTGGTTTTGTCAAACTAGCTATTATACTCACTTGAGTCACTCATTTCACAGTCTCCACGTCCTCATCTTTCTATCCTTTCTTGAATCCACTCCATTCAAATTTTCACTATTCCAGAAAAATCCTCTATTCCAAAAAAGTCACCAATGATGTCCACATTTTCAACTGCAATGGTCAACTTCCAGTTCTATTACTCAACTCCTTCACTCTCTGACACAGTTGATCACTGCTTGCTTTGTAAAAGTTTCCATCTTCCAAATCACCAGCCTCCCCTGAATTTCCTCTTTACTCACTGGACACTCCCATTTTATTCATTGCTTCTTTTCCTCTTTTCAGTCTTCAAATGCCAAGCTTCTTCTAAACCCTTATATGCAAAAGAGGTGTTCTCTGCACTCCAGCCCCCATCACTCAAGTCCCATGGTTTTAACCACCACATGCTGATAATTTCTGGGTTGGGAAGATCTGCTGGAAGGGATAGGCTACCCATTCCAATATTCTTGGGCTTCCCTGGTGGCTCAGTTGGTAAAGAACACGCCTGCAATGCAAGAGACCTGGGTTCGATCCCTGGGTTGGGAAGATCCCCTGGAGAAGGGAAAGACTACCCACTCCAGTATTCTGGCTTGGAGAAGTCCATGGACTGTATAGTCCATGGAGTTGCAAAGAGTCAGACATGACTGAGTGAATTTCACTTGCTGACGCCTCCAAAGTTCCTACCCCAGCTCTCAACCTTCCCTGAGCTGACCTAAAGCTACTGAGTAGCTCCTCTTGGAGGCCAATGAATCTCTTAAACACTCCAAGTCCAGAAAGAACTCCTCATTAACTCTCACACTTGGCCCATCTCAATAAGCAACATGCTTGATTCGTGTCTTACTCAGTAAATCATGTTGGCTCTACTGTCAGTGTATTTCCCAATTGCAACCACTTCTCACAAATTCCACTGTCACCACCTCAATCTAAACCGCCTTCTACTTCCAACTGGATTAGTATTAATACAACAGCTCCTCATCTCTCTCACTGCTTCTGCTTCCGGGTCTCTGACAAAAAACTCACTCCCAAAAGCCACAGCAATCTTTCCAAAATGTAGCTCAGATCCCATCACTCTCCTACTTCTATTCAACACTCTCAACCCCTCACCACACGCAGGGAAGTCCAAGCTCATGTGACCTGGCTCCTGCCTCTCTTCAATCTCCAATCCTACCACTCTCTGCCTCATTCACTCTGTGCCAGTCTCACTGCTCTGCTGCTGCACACACTCGGCAAGCCTGCCAAGGACCATGTCCTTCCTCTTCCTTCCAACTAGAGCACAGCCTACAATCTTCACCCAGCTCATTCTCCTATCTTATTCAGGTCTCTACCAAATGTCACCTCTCAGAGAGGTTCCCCTGACCCAGCCTGGAACACACCTTCCGGGCCACTCAGCACCCTTTGCCCTACTTGATTTGTTACATTATGCATTTGTCTCTTCATTCCTTGTCAGTTCCCCCACTACAGGGGGACTGGGCCTAGAGGACCCCCTTCGCCACCACATTTGGGCTAGTGCTTGGCAAATAGAAGACCCTCAAGTAACTATCACTAATCCAAGGAATTCACTCACTTCCTCTTCCCACCATAATCAAGGAAAATAAAGTTGGCTAACAAGAATCATTTCTAGAGATTATCTGTTGTATTCCTCGGGATTCAGACAAAATTACAAAACTGCTAGATGCCTACACCTGACTACAGGCTGAAATGAACCCAGGCATTCAGGACAGAGTCTAGTCTATCCTGTGTTTTCACAGGGTGAGTTAATGATGTAACTTCTAGCAAGCCCTCAAAGCATTCACCAGATTTTGCTGGCTATCCTGATCTATATTAACTAGGATCCATCTGAATAATTAGCTTCCTGTCCTTTTCTTTGCAAAAATTTTTTAAACCTAATTAGGCAAGAAGCAAGATAGAGTATGAAAAACGTTAACAAAAGCTTTGAGTCAATATAGGTAACCCTAAGCAGAAAAGACACAGCTCCAGATGAAGGATGCTGCTGGAGACAAACACGGGACAGCAGGGAGATGACAGCAATGACCTTTATCTTCCCTCAAAACCCCAAGGGACACAGCTAACATCCCTATACAAAGAAAGGTGGCAAGAGCCCTTGATATACTAAGTTCTCACTTCTCTAGAAAGTTCAGCAGTCCATAACTTTTGTTAACTCTCATAAGCCATGTGGGCAGGGAGAAGGGAAAGATGCCAAAAACACAGCAATGAAATGCTGGCCTGTGTCATTTTAAAAACAGGCTCCTGAATATCTCAAATATCTGTATCTACAGTTCTATTCTTTTCTAACGTGTGAGTAAAGTTACCTAGTATAAAGATACTCCATCCTATCCAGCACTTTAAAGAAAACTAAGTTATTCAGTCTAAGTCTCAAATGTGTCCAGTGTACAAAAGGAAGGATAAAGAAGATAATATAAACTTGGTATTTATTCTACTCATATTACATAACCATTCTCTGCTTTTTAAGATTATAGACAAATTTGTGATTTCTTTAGCTTTTTTTCCCTTCTTCAATCACATCCAGAAGGGGCCTAAACATGAAGGGTTTAATACCATACATATTATGGTATTAAATAAAGTACCTGTATTTAATTTTCCACATAATCAGCAATTATACACACTCCTAAATTTCTTCAAACCTACCATAAAACTAATCTTGACTCCCATTTCTATGGGTTAGTTTCTTTCCTTCGCATTTGTTTATTCTGCTTTCTCTAACTGACTTTAATTACTAGCAGATGTTCAGTTTTAGCTAGAAATTGTACCTAGCATATGTATGTTACTGAATGAGTGAGTGTTTTATTCTTACCCAGGTATGATTTTACACTTATTTACCCAATGAGCCCACCTGGAATCCTGTGCATCTTACCTCTCTCGGCTTACTGGCAATGGCAATGCTGCCATCTTTGTTGTATTTGATTGGTGACCCTCCTTCTTGCACCAGGGTCCCATACCCTGTGCTGGTGTAAAATGCAGGAACTCCAGCCCCACCTGCACGAATCCGCTCTGCAAGCGTGCCCTACAAGTGAGCAAACAACACTGCATCAAAAGTCCATTAAGTACACTTTTGTCTGCAGACACAAATACTTAGCCATACGGTCCCTGCTCGCTAGGTGTTTATCCATCTAAACCACCCCTAGCAGTGCATATTGGTCTACCTCACTAACACTGCAGGCTAGATGATCAATGCAAAACAATGACTGTCTCTCTAGACAACAACCTCTCTATTTTTAATCCTTAATTTGTAATGGAACTACTTATTTGTATACTCATGTTTTCAGTTTCCATGTCTCCACTGGTTTCTCAACATCGTATTTCACAAGTCTATTTGTAATATTTTTAAATCAATTTTCAAATCTGAAGTATATAACTTTAACTGTATACATTAAAAAACATACAATAAAATATCATGTTTTACTGTGTGCTACATGTAGGTACAGGCTGCATCTTATCATAAATAACAATATCATGATTATATAATAACAATGTAAAATTTCCAGTTATTTAGAATGTATTCTAAATCTTCTCTTACGTATTTTATCTACTACATTATCTAACTAAGGAAAAATACAAACGACAAAGACTACAACATACAGCTAAACTGGTTTTTAAAAAGCCAAGAGAAATTCAAATTTTGTTTCAGAGTAAGGAACAGCTGTATGAAAAATGTCTTTGTATCTTCTTCTGATCACTTTGTCTCCCCTTCAGATACTAGTGATTTCAAATCTAACTTCCCCAGCTGTCTCTCACCACCACCTGCCTTTCCACCCAGTTTTCCTACAGGGAAATAACTCTGGCCTGTAGAGTTTCCTGATATGTCTCAGCAAGAAAAGATTCTGCACAAATTTCTAATTCTATGATCAGTAGGAGTTGACTTTTAGGACAATCTTCAAACATTTCAGCGAGTGCTTTTGCATACTGCAATGAAGTACACATTCCGGTGCCAAATTTAACATTTTATCCTTAAGCCTGGATATTTTCACTAGAAATAGCTTCTTTTACAGTGCATAGCAACAAAACATTAGTCCTCTAGCAGTCAAGAGGTGTGACTTATAAACAAGTTTTCTTCATTTGGCAAAAGAGCATTCTATCTTACCTCTCTTACACAATGAAATTTCTAGAGGGAAAAAGGTAAACTTCAAAATAAGTTAGTATTATTAAAAAAAAAAAAAGAAACAGATTTTTTTTTTTTACCTGGGGTGTCAGCTCTACTTCTAATTCACCACATAAATACTGTCGTTCAAATTCTGCATTTTCTCCCACATAGGAAGAGACCATGCGTTTTATCTGCTTGGATCGAAGTAAAAGGCCCAAACCAAAGTTGTCAACCCTAGAAAGAAAATGCAAGCAGCTTACAATCAAAGGGACATCTGATGGAACACTAACATCCTCACATTCAAAAACTTGAGATTTTATAATGACAAATCACTGACATTACTCCTAACAACTTCCTTTTCTCCCTCCTTCAGCTTCACATCTTCATCCTTCTCACGCCAACAAGTAGTCATTCTCGCTCACCTAATTCCTTCCTAATTCTCGTAATGTGTCATTTCCAAGCCTATAACCTCCCTCAGGCAGTCCAGACACAGTGAGCACCTTAAAGCAGCCCAGGTAGGTACCTGTCAACTTTCTGATAGATCTGTTTCATAGTCCAAGTCTTCCAATACTGACTCTAGTAACATTTCCCACTCACCACGGGTGTAAGGAAATAAGCTTCATAGGAGAGCTCCCTGATGGTCCAGTGGTTAGGACTCGGCACTTTCACTATGGTGGCCAGGGTTCAATCCCTGGTCCAGGAACTAAGATCCCACAAGCCATGAAGTGTGGCCAAATATATATCTGCAAATGTATATTTGCAGATTTTATTCTTACTTGAAGAAACTTGGCTGCCTATGTGCTCAGGCAAGTCCAACTCTTTTGTGACCCCCTGGACTGTAGCCCTCCAGGTTCCTCTGTCCATGGGATCTTCCAGGCAAGAATACCAGAGAGGATTGCCATTCCCTTCTCTAGGGACTCTTCCTGATCCAGGGATCGAACCCACGTCTCCTGCACTGGCAGGTGGATTTTCTACTACTGAGCCACCTGGGAAGCCCTTCCAAAGAAAACTAAAGCCTAAGTAGTAAGTATTTTCAGGAATGCAGTTTTGAAATGTGGGAAGAATTCCCTGAAGATTAATAATACACTTGTCCACTAGAAGGCTCCAAATCACTCAAGAGCCTCTCCGAACACTGATTATGCATGAGGCTTTACACTTTTTGTTTATTCCCTTCTCCTAAATGGCAACCCACTCCAGTATTCTTGCCGGGGAAATCCCAAGGACAGAGGGGCTGGGTGGGCTACAGTCCATCGGGTTGCAAGAGTCAGACATGACTGAGCACACAGACACATACAGACATTAAACAATTTCCTAGTTCTTTGGGTAAACAATTCTATTCCCCTCAATTCAACTCTACCTACAGCCTTCCCCACCTCATCTGATGGCAGCCCCATCTTACAGATCTTCAGAACAAAACTCATGGAGTGATTCCTGACACACAGGTTCCACGTCAGCTGTACTGGAAAATCCTGACTCTGCATTCAGAATCCACCCAGAATCTGAGCATTTCTCACTCCCTATCTGGAACTGGCACCATATCAGGCCTGGATACCACAGTAACCTTCCCTGCTCCTACTCCCGCCCACTAGGATCTACTCACAAAATGACAGCCCAAACTACAATATGTCAGATCATGTCACTGCTCTGCTTGAAACCCTGCAGTTGTACCCATTTATTCAGAGTAAAAGTAAAGGTCTCTCTCTAGAGTGGTCCCCTGGGATGGGTTGAAATGCCCTTTCACACCTCTGACCTCAGTCCTCCCATTCTTTTTGCTCACTTCTCTGCCTCTGCCGGCCTCCTTACAGTCCCTCAAATACACCAGGCATTCTGCATGGGGGCCCTTACACTGGCCTCTCCATCTCTCTCGGAAACTCTTTCCCCATATAGGGTTCTACATAAACATTTCTTGACATTTGTCAAATGAGCTTATTGCTTGATTTCACTTTCCCCTCCTCACTGGCTCTTTAGTAATAAAAATGAAAATCGTCAAGTCTTCAAGCTGGATATTTGCTATGTGTCCCTCCAGATCCATTCTTCAACCTCCAGTCTGCCCTATGCCTGGGGTGGCTGCCCTGTGTAGACTGAATCATGGGGCCCCCTGCCCTCTGGCTTCTGATTTGAGTCCACCCACTTCTGACTGGGTCCAGCCAATCAAAGGCACCACCAGGAGGATCAGGGGAGTGAAGGGAGAATGGTGTCAGGACTTCTGTTCCCTTAGCTCTCTCCCTGGCAGGCTGCAGCACGCTGGATTGCCCTCTCCATGAGACTTTCTTCTGGGTTCTAACAGCCCCCATCCCCTCACCCCGTCAGGGCCAGGGCTGGCGGTAACAGCTCTCCACTGTTACTAACTCTAAGGTTCTTCAATACTCATGTTTGCCTTCCCTCAGCCCTGACTCTTTCCTTTAAAAAGAGGCTCATTGATAAATTCTCTCAATTATCTAATATAACAATACCATTGATATCCGCTGGAGCCCTGTCCAAATAAAGTTATCTTCATAGTAAAATAATGCATGAATGTGGATATAATCCATTTGCTTTGTAGTTTTAAAAATCTGAAACTCCCTCCAAGTATAGAGGTCCATACCATAAAACAGCATACAGTTGGCCATTCACTGACTTGGGAATTTTTCCAACCACACTTTCATTGATCTCTATGTGGTCTTCCAACCCATTACACATTTAAACTTATCTCTGTTTGGAGATAACCTCTCTGTATTTGTTGATCTTGGCTCTGGATACCATGTGTATTTAGCTGTTGGTTTATTTCTGGACTAGCAAGCTGGCATAGCAACCAAGCAGAGCATAAGATACTCAGCTCAGGTTACCACCTGACCAGGTACAAATTTAGTGTTTAGGCCTCAAAAAATGCTGTTAGATAGCTTATCCTAAGAGTGTCTTTCCTAGTTTCCCTGGTGGTCCAGCGGTTAAGAATCCGCCTTGCAATGCAAGGGACACCGGTTTGATCCCTGGTCCAGGCAGATTCCCCCATGCCATAGAGTTACCAAGCCCGTGAGCCACAACTACTGAGCCAGTGCTCTAGAGCCCGAGAGCCACAACTACTGAAGCCAACGTGCACAAACTACTGCAGCCTGCATGCCTAGAGCCCATGCTCTGCAACAAGGGTAGGCACCGCAATCAGAAGCCCACACACCACAAAGAGCAGCCCCCACTCGCTGCAACCAGAGAAAGCCCTCGTGCAGCAATGAAGACCCACCACAGCCCAACGACTAATAACAAAATAAATAAATAAATCTTAAAAAAAGTGTCTTTCCTGCCATATACTTTCCAGTTCACAAATTCAGTAAACATGTACCCCTTATCTACTGCGTATCAGACACTAATGATAAAAAAGTGAAAAGGGCAAGGCCCTCACACGATACAAGAAAAAAGAAAGACATACATAACCTTTTGCTAATGAAAAATATATTATATTCCTAATAGAGAAATACACATATTAAAGCATCTTGAAGCTCTCTGGCATTAAAGATAATCTGAACTTTCAAAGATATTATCTTACTTAGTGCCTTTAGTAGCCAATATTTTTCTAACATACCTAAAGAGAGATCTGATCTTTCTCCTACAGCACCACAAACTCATGTTAAACATTTTAGTGGTTAAAAGAAGTCTAAGGCCAAGAATTCATTAGAGAGGTATACTAATGTAAAACAAATGTATATTTCACAGAAGACATATTTTTCATTTTCTGAATCTGAAATTTCATTTTCTGAAATCTCACTGACAATACTAAAATAAACTGTCAAAATAAAACTCTAATAATGAAATTGCAACTAATGATGCAATCAACAAGGGGTTAATTTCCAAAGTATACAAACAGCTGATATAACTCAATATCAAAAAACCCAAACAATCCAATCAAAAAATGGGCAGAAAATCTAAATAAACATTTCTCCAAAAAAGACAGACAGCCAACAGGCACATGAAAAGATTCTCAATATCACTAATTATTAGAGACATGCAAATCAAAATTATCAGGAGGTATCACCTCACACCAGTCAGAATAGCCATCATCAAAAAGTCTACAAATAATAAATGCTGGAGAGGATATGGAGAAAAGGGAACCCTCCTACACTGCTGGTGGGAATGTAAATTGGTGCAGCCACTATGGAAAACCATGTGGAAGTTCCTTAAAAAACTAAAAATAGTTATCATATGATCCAGCAACACCACTCCTGGGCATATATCTGACGAAAACTCTAATTTGAAAAGATACATGCACCTCCATGTTCACAGCAACATTATTTACAACAGCCAAGACATGGAAGCAACCCAAGTGTCCATCAACATATTAATGATAAAGAAGACACAGTGTATATGTGTGTATATATAATGGAATATTACTCAGCCATAAAAAAGAGTGGAATACTGCCATTTGCAGAAACATCGATGGACCTAGAGGTTATCATAATGAGAGAAGTAACTCAGAGAAATAGAAAATTGTATGATATCACTTATATGTGGAATCTAAAAAATAATACAAATGGGGGAGGGACAGGGTGATAAATCAGGAGTATGGGATTAAGAAATACACACTATCATATATAAAATAGTGTGACTTCTTAATCCCATACTCAACAAGGGTTTACTGTATACCACAGGGAATTATAGTCAGTATCTTGTAATAACCTATAGTCGAAAAGAATCTGAAAAAGATGAATATAGATATACATATATATATATGTATATATAAATATATAGCTGCCAGGCTCCTCTGTCCATGGAATTTTCCAGGCAGGAATATTGGAGTGGTAGGCATTCCCTTCTCCAGGGGATCTTCCTGACCTAGGGATTGAATCCAGGTCTCCTGAATTGCAGGCAGATTCTTAACCATCTGAGCCACCAGAGATGCCCATATAGAGAATAAACAACAAAGTTTTAATGTACACCACAGGGAACTATATTCAATATATTATAATAATTTACAATGGAAAAGAATCTGAAAAAAATGTACATAGATATACATACATATATACACACATATGTGTAACTGAATCACTTTATTGGACACCTGTAAGTAATAATATTATAAATCAACTATAATTCAATTTTAAAAAATGAACTTACAACTATTTACCAAACTGTATTTCTCTTTTTTAATCTCAATTTAAATATACTCATCTCAATTATAGCCACAATTCCCTTGTGGCTCAGCTGGTAAACAATCTGCCTGCAATGCAGGAGACCTGGGTTCAATCCCTGGGTTGGGAAGATCCCCTGGAGAAAGGAAAGGCTACCCACTCCAGCATTCTGGCCTGGAGAATTTCATGGACTGTGTAGTCCATGGGGTGGCAAAGAGTCAGACACGACTAAGCAACTTTCACTTTCACTTTTACCAGTCGCCTGATAACTCAGTTGGTAAAGAATCTGCCTGCAATGCAGGAGACCCCGGTTTGCTTGCTCTGTTGGGAAGATCCATTGGGAGAAGGGATAGGTTATCCACTCCAGTATTCTTTGGGCTTCCCTTGTGGCTCAGCTGGGAAAGAATCTGCCTGCAATGCAGGAGACCTGGGTTCAATCCCTGGGTTGGGAAGATCCCCTGGAGAAGGGAAAGGCTACCCACTCCAGTTATTCTGGCCTAGAGAATTCCATGTACTGTATAGTCCATGGGGTCACAAAGAGTCAGACATGACTGAGAGACTTTCACTTCACTTCACTTCAGCCAATTTGGCAATATACCCTTTTGGGCTTCCCTTGTAGCCAAGTGGGTAGAGGATCTGCCTGCAATGCAGGAGACCTGGGTTTGATCCCTGGGTTGGGAAGATCCTCTGGAGAAGAAAATGGCAACCCATTCCAGTATTACTGCCTGGAGAATCCCATGGACAGAGAAACCTGGCAGGCTACAGTCCATGGGATCGCAAGAGTGAGACACAACTTAGCGTCTAAACCACCAATAATAAAAGCTTATATTTTGGTATTTACTGTAATAACATCAAGGGTACCAAAACAAAAGAAAATGTAGTGCAAATGGTTCCCAACTAAAAATGGTTTGACTTAATTTTTCAACTTTATGGTTGTGTGAAAGTCATATGCATTCAGCAGAAACCATACTTCAAATTTTGATCTTTCTCCAGACTAGTGATCTGCAGTACAACATCCTGGTGACACTGGGCAGAGGCAGCCACAGCTCTGTCAGCCACGCAATCATGAGGGCAAACAACCAATACTCTTACAACCGCTCTGCACCCATAGGACCATTCTGTTTCTCACTCTCAGCATAGTATTCAATCAATTACATGAACTAATCAACACTGTATTTCAAAATAAGCTTTGTGGTAGATGATTTTGCCCAACTGTAGGCCAACGTAAATCTCAGCACGTTGAAGGTAGGGTGGGCTAAGCTACAAAGGTCAGTAGGTTAGGTGTACTAATATATTGATGACTTAAAATATTTTCACTTTAGAACGGATTTATTGGGATTTAACCCCACTACAAACGAAGGAAGAACTGTATTTGGATATAAGGTTAATTTATGACATAGTGAGGGGCTTCCTAGGTGACATTAGTGGTAAAAAATCCGCCTGCCTATGCAGGAGACATAAGACACACGGATTTGTTCCCTGGGTCAGGAAGATCCCCTGGAGGAGGGCATGACAACCCACTCCAGTATTCTTGCCTGGAAAACTGCCATGTACCGAGGAGTCTAGCAGGCTATATTCCATAGGGTCACAAAGAGTCGGACACGACTGAAGTCACTTACCAGGCACACATACATGACATATGAGACAAGTGAAATCTTGAAGGGGCTGAGCAGGAAGTCCAAGTGCACATCCCAGGAAGTGGTTCAGTTCAGTTCAGTTCAGTCGCTCAGTTGTGTCCGACTCTTTGCGACCCCATGGACTTCAGCACGCCAGGCCTCCCTGTCCATCACCGACTCCCAGAGCTTGCTCAAACTCATCTCCATTGAGTCCGTGAGGCCATCCAACCATCTCTTCCTCTGTCATCCCCTTCTCCTCCCACATCAGGGTCTTTTCCAATGAGTCAGTTCTTCGTGTCAATCTTTCCCAGCATCAGGGTCTTTTCCAATGAGTCAGTTCTTCGCATTACGTGGCCCAAGGATTGGAGCATCAGTTCTCCCAATGAATATTCAGGACTTATTTCCTTCAGGATGGACTGGTTGGATCTCCTTGCAGTCCAAGAGACTCTCAAGAGTCTTCTCCAATGCCACAGTTCAAAAGCATCAATTCTTTAGCGCTCAGCTTTTTTTTTTAAACTAATTTATTTATTTTAATTGGAGGCTAATTACTTTACAATATTGTAGTGGTTTTTGCCATACATTGCCATTAATCATCTATGGATGTACATATCTTCCCTGTCCTGAACCCCTCCTCCCACCTCCCTCCCCATCTCATCCCTCATCCCAGTACACCAGCCCTGAGTACCCTGTCTCATGCATCAAACCTGGACTGGCAATCTATTTCACATATGATAATATACATGTTTCAATGCTATTCTCCCAAATCAGCTTTCTTTATAGTCCAACTCTCACATCCCTACATGACTACTGGAAAAAACATAGCTTTGTTGGCAAAGTAATGTCTCTGCTTTTTAATATGCTGTCTAGGTTGGAGAAGGCAATGGCACCCCACTTCAGTACTCTTGCCTGGAAAATCCCATGGACGGAGGAGCCTGGTAGCCTACAGTCCGTGGGGTCGCTAAGAGTCGGACATGACTGAGCGTCTTCACTTTCACTTTTCCCTTTCATGCACTGGAGAAGGAAATGGCAACCCACTCCAGTATTCTTGCCTGGAAAATCCCGGGGACAGCGGAACCTGGTGGGTTGCCGTCTATGGGGTCGCACAGAGTCGGACACGACTGAAGCGACTTAGCAGCAGCAGGTTGGCCATAACTTTTCTTCCAAGGAGTAAGCGTCTTTTTATTTCATGGCTGCAGTCACCATCTGCAGTGATTTTGGAGGCCCCAAAAATAAAGTCTGTCACTGTTTCCACTGTTTCCCCAACTATTTGCCATGAAGTGATGGGACCGGATGCTATGATCTTAGTTTTCTGAATGCTGAGTTTTAAGCAAACTTTTTCACTCTCCTCTTTCATTTTCATCAAGAGGCTCTGTAGTTCTTCACTTTCTGCCATAAAGGTGGTGTCATCTGCATATCTGTGGTTATTGATATTTCTCCCAGCAATCTTGATTCCAGCTTGTGCTTCATCCAGCCCAGCATTTCTCATGATGTACTCTGCATATAAGTTTAATAAGCAGGGTGACAATATACAGCCTTGACGTACTCCTTTCCTGATTTGGAACCAGTCTGCTGTTCCATGCCCAGTTCTAACAGTTGCTTCCTGACCTGCATACAAATTTCTCAAGAGGCAAGTCAGGTGGTCTGGTATTCCCATCTCTTTCAGAATTTTCCACAGTTTACTGTGATCCACACAATCAAAGGTGTTGGCATAGCCAATAAAGCAGAAATAGATGTTTTTCTAGAGCTTTCTTGCTTTTTCAATGATCCAGAGGATGTTGGCAATTTGATATCTAGTTCCTCTGCCTTTTCTAAATTCAGCTTGAACATCTGGAAGTTCACAGTTCAGGTACTGTTGAAGCCTGGCTTGGAGAATCTTGAGCATTACTTTGCTAGCATGTGAGATGAGTGCAATAGTGCAGTGGTTTGAACATTCTTTGGCATTTCCTTTCTTTGGGATTGGGATGAAAACTGAACTTTTCCAGTCGTGTGGCCCCTGCTGAGTTTTCCAAATTTGCTGGCATATTGAGCGCAGCACTTTCACAGCATCATCTTTTAGGATTTGAAGTAACTCAACTGGAATTCCATCACCTCCACTAGCTTTGTTCGTAGTGATGCTTCCTAAGGCCCACTTAACTTCGCATTCCAGAATGTCTGGCTCTAGGTGAGTGATCAAACCATCATGATTATCTGGGTCATGAAGATCTTTTTTGTACAGTAGCACAAGGTTTGTTTGAGCCCTCTGAGTGTCTCTGGCAGGAAAGGAGGAAGTGGTTAGCCCTTCCTAAACCAAATAACCTAATCTGGAGGAAATGTTTATGATCAGCCAAGGCATCCAAGATCTCCCCTTCAAGCCCTTTAGAGCTCTCAGAGCTGCAGCTATCTTGACAAATAAGATGACACAGCAAAGGAGCTATTTGCCTTTATCTCTGGGTTCAAAACCACTGGGGCAAAACCAGAAATTTTATTTAGAGTGAAAAACTGCTCCTGGACCCCGAGGAATTCCTATACCTGAGTAGTACAGAACTATAGGCATACCTCATCAGACCACCACAGAAAAGCAAACACTGCAGTAAAGCAAGTCCTGAAAATTTTTTTGTTCTCCAGTGCATATAAATGTTTATACTATACTGTAGACTGTTAAGTGTGCAACAGTATTTATTATGCCTAAAAATAAGGTCAATGCCTTAATTTAAAAATACTTTGTAACAGCATTGCAAAGCAACTATACTCCAATAAAAAGTAATTTTAAAAAATGAAAGCCACAGTGATTAAAAAAATACTACATTATTAAAATATGCTAACGATCATCTGAACCTTCAGGGAGTCATAATTTTTTTGCAATAATAACATCAAAGATCACTGACATATGTATACCTATGGCTGATTCATGTTGATGTTTGACAGAAAACAACAAAATTCTGTAAAGCAATTATCCTTCAATTAAAAAATAAATTTAAAAAAAAGATCACTGATCACAGATCACCATAACAAATATAATAATAATGAAAAAGTTTGAAATATTGCAAAAATTATCAAAAAGTGACAGAGACATAGAGTGAGCAAATTCTATTGGAAAAATGGAGCCAATACACTTGTTTAATGCAGGGCTTCCCTGAACCTTCAATTTGTAAAAAGTTCAATGTCTGTGAAATGCAATAAAGCAAAATGCAACAAAACAAGATATACACAAGTATATACAAGAAACAGCATTGTAATCTCATGTACAGGTACATACAGGCATTTCCCCTTAACCAAGGATACATGCCAAGACAGTACCAACCCTACAGATGCTACGTACAATCCCCTGGAGTGACAATCCCCACTGGAATGACAACCCACTCCAGTGTTCTTACCTAGAAAATCCCATGGACAGAGGAGCCTGGTGGGCCACAGTCCATGGGGTCACAAAAGAGTCAGATACAACTCAGCAACTAAACAACAACAATACATACGTATCTTCTTTTCTTATACATGCATATCTATGATAAAGTTTCATTTATAAATTAGGCACAGTAAGATACTAACAATAATAACTAATTATAAACTAGAACAATTATAACAGCATATTGTAATAAAAGCTATGTGAATGTGATCTCTCAAAATATGTTATTATACAAATTCAATATTTTTTTCAGCTTAACTGGGCACTCATCATGCACTATGGCTGTAACTTGCAACTTGAGATGCAGCAAGAAAACTAGTACAAATTTCTTTTTTCTTCTTCATAATTTCAGGCTGAAGACTCATTCTCATCATACATCATAGCAATCTCAGCATACAATCATTTTCTTTCCTTATTAAATCAAGGATATTCACCTTTTCACTTTAAGGAAGCACTTCATGGCTTCTCTTTGGTGTATCTGAATTACCAGCATCACTACTCTTGCATCTGGGGGCCATTATTTAGTAAAATAAGTGTTCCTTGAACACAGTCACTGTGCTCTGGTAACACTGATGACCATGGATCTGATAACGGAGTAACTAAGAGACTAACCAGCGAATACACTGGACAAAGAGATGATTCTCATCCAGGGCAGGATAGAGCAGGAGGGCATGAGATTTCATCATGTTACTCAAAATAGCCTGTAATTGAAACTCATGAATTGTTTATTTCTGGAATTTTCCATTTAATATTTCTAGACCAAGGTTGACGCCGCATATCTCTAACCATGTAAAGCAAAACCACTGATGGGGGGACTGTTGTACATATGCACAGCATATGCTGTATGTCTGCTGTACATATTACCAGCATCTACTAGTCTTCTACATGAAGTGGGGTTGTCCTTGGAGTTGTCTAAATCCCCACCTTCAAGAACCGTAATTTAAAATAACCTTGTCCCGAGAAAATAAAATGACTAATATAGCACACCTATTCTTCCCTTGACTCTGTGATTTAATACCTGAAATAAAGTTTATTGTGAAACATTTGCTCATCCAGGTTTGTAATTCGTATGTCAAAGTCTTCCAAAAATCAAGGAACATCTGCGATTTTCCCGCTTTTCTAATCAACCCATATCAAAGCATTGATTCATTTCAGTGATCCTAAGGGAGGGTTTGTCTTATCAACATTTAATAGTCACTATTTATAGCAAAGTAAGTGGTACCTCAGGCCAACAGGTCTTAGTGGTCATTAAAAGCAAACAAATAAAAAAAAAACAGACAATTAGGAGTCCTGAGCTTTGGAAGACTTCCAATTCAGGCAGAACTTATAAAGATGGAGTCTTTTTCTAAAGGAGAAAATAGTCATTACTTCCTTATTTTAAAAAATGAAGTAGAACTGATTTCCAATGTTGTACTAGTTTCAAGGTGTACAGCAAAGTGATTTGGTTATATGTTCATATACATTCTTTTTCAGTTTCTTTTCCATTACAGAGTATTACAAGATATTGAATATAGTTCCTTGTGCTATACAGTAGGTCCTTGCTGCTTACCTATTTTATAAATATATACAGCTGTGTGTATCTGTTAAACCCAAACTCATAATTTATCCCCCCCATCTCCTTGCCCCTTTGGTAACCAAAAGTTTGTTTTCTATGTCTGTAAGTCTATTTCTCTTTTAGAAATAAGTTCTTTTGTATCATTTTTTTAGATTGGACATATTGATGATAACCATTACTTCTAACTCCATGTTCTTTCCCTTTACACCAGAACTCACACTATGTTTGGTTCTCAAATAAAGACAAACTAAGTTGTCCTCCTCATTTATCTGATTCTAATTCTCAAAACAAAGCCCTCTTCCCTATAAACCTTAAACGCCTCTAATTAAGATAATCAACTGCAAAAAAAAAAAAGATAATCAACTGCCAATCAAGGTGTGCAGAGTGTATTCTTTGAGTTCAATGAAGTAGGTTATCGGTACTTACTCTGCATCAGAAATTTACATTAACCTGTACTACTCCCTGTGCTTCCCAGGAGGTGCTAGTGGTAAAGAACCTGCCTGCCAATGAAGGAGATGTAAGAGTCATGGGTTCGATCCCTGGGTTGCTAAGATCTCCTGGAGAAGGGAATGGCAACCTACTCCAGTATTCTTGCCTAGATAAACTCCAGTATTCTTGCCTGGAGAATCCCATGAACAGAGTAACCTGGCAGGCTATACAGTCCATGGGGTCACAAAGAGTCAGACATGACTGAAGCATCTTAGCATACATGCATACACTCCTTAGAAGCACTGAGCTATCAGGAAAATTCAACCCAGTACCGATAATCAAAAGTATTTTTAATAAACATTAAGTAAGTTCAAAGGGCACAGGATATGTTTCAGAAATAACAAGTGACCATGATCAAGTCACTTCTCTATTTACAGAGGGTTTCCCCTGTTAAATGAAGGAACTGGAACAGATGGTCTCTATAATCCCATCCAGCTTCAAGTTTCAATGACTCTGAGACTAGAGGCTAAGCATAAATAGTAGCAAACAGAAAACTACTCTAGGGATTTCCCTGCGGTCCAGTGGTTAAGACTCCCCATTTCCACTGCAGGGTGCACGGGATTGATCTCTGGCTGGGGAACTAAGATCCTGCATGCTCCATGGTGCAGCTAAAAAATAAAAAATAAAAAATAAAAAGAAAATAGAAAACTACTCTAAGTAAAAGGATTGGCCTGTAATATACATCAGAGATAATAAATACATATCAGTACACAAAGACAGGCTAACTATCTCCACAGGAATTCAGAAAGGGACAAGATCAATGAAGGCTAGAGTAGTTCTCTAATTGGATATGGCTTCTGTAAGATGGGAAAAAATGTGGATACCCAGAGAGGTGGACAGGCTTCCAAGCAAAAATAATAGCATAAATAAAGTCAGCAAAGAAAAAAAATGAGCAAGAAACAACAGATAGAACTGGACATGGAACAATGGACTGGTTCTAAATCGGGAAAAGAATTCATCAAGGCTGCATACTGTCAGGGAGAAGGCAATGGCACCCCACTCCAGTACTCTTGCCTGGAAAACCCCATGGACAGAGGAGCCTGGTAGGCTGCAGTCCATGGGGTCGCTAAGAGTCAGACACGACTGAGCGACTTCACTTTCACTTTTCACTTTCATGCATTGGAAAAGGAAATGGCAACCCACTGCAGTGTTCTTGCCTGGAGAATCCCAGGGACTGGGGAGCCTGGTGGGCTGCCATCTATGGGGTCACACAGAGTCGGACACGACTGAAGCAACTTAGCAGCAGCAGCAGCAGCATACTGTCACCCTGCTTATTTAACTTATATACAGAGTACATCATGAGAAATGCTGGACTGGATGAAGAACAAGCTGAAATCAAGAGTGTCAGGAGAAATATCAACAACCTCAGATATGTAGATGATACCACTCTAACAGCAGAAAGCGAAGAGTATCTAAAGAGCCTCTTAATGAAGGTGAAAGAGGAGAGTGAAAAAGCAGGCTTAAGACTGAACATTCAAAAAACGAAGATCATGGCATCTGGTCCTATCACTTCACGGCAAATAGATGAGGAAAAAATGCAGTGACAGACTTCATTTTCTTGGGTCCCAAAATCACTGGGGACAGTGACTGCACCCATGAAATTAAAAGATGCTTTCTCCTTGGAAGAAAAGCCATTACACACCTAGACAGTGTACTAAAAAGCAGAGACATTACTTTGCCAACAAAGATCCATATAGTCAAAGCTATGGTTTTTCCAGTAGTCATGTACAGATGGGAGAGTTGGACCACAAAGAAAGCTGAGCACTGAAGAATTGATGCTTTCAAACTGTGGTGTTGGAGTAGACTCTTGAGAGCTCCTTGGACAGCAAGGAGATGAAACCAGTCAATCCTAAAGGAAATCAACCCTGAATATTCATTGAAAGGACTAATGCTGAAGTTGGAACTCCAATATTTTGGCCACCGGATGTGACGAGCCAACTCATCGGAAAAGACCCTGATGCTAGAAAAGATGGAGGGCAGGAGGAGAAGGAGGCAACAGAAGTTGAAAAGGTTGGATGGTATCACTGACTCAATGGACATGACTTTGAGCAACTTCTGGGAGACAGTGAAGGACAGGGAAGCCTGGCTTGCTGCAGTTTACGGGATTGTAAAGAGTCAGACACAGCTGACTGACTGAACAACAAAAACAACAACGTAGATCAGTTTTGTTGCCTAAATAATCTGTGCTATTTCTTCTAAATTGCATTTATGATAATACACTAAACTGCCAAATTAGTTAATTTCTTTAATTTTTAAGATCTTTAAAGTTTTTCATTGTTAGCAGAGCTGATAATTTACCATTGTGAATTAAAATGGCCTTTCCCTTGATAACTAAATATATCTTAAAATGCAGTCCATTCATCATTAAGATTTTATGGGTCATTGCTGACCATTTTGATATGCAAGCCTACTGTCTTAATGCTGGCTGCATACCCTCCTCTTTCTACCAAGACCAGCAACATTTTTAATGATTGATTATATTCTTCATGTATCTTCTACGGTAAGGGCATAACCAAAATAAAAGAAACAGATTTCAAGTGGATGTTCATCTGCCTTTGTAAATAAAGATCTACAATAAGGTACAACATAAAATTTCTAAGTTTTAAAATGAAAGGGGGCTTTGCTGATGGATCAGTGGTAAAGAACCTGCCTGCCAATGCAGGAGACATGGGTTCAATCCCTGATCCAGGAAGATCCCATAAGCCTCGGAGCAACTAAGCCTGTGCTCAACTACTGAGCTTGTGCTCTAGAGTCCAGGAGCCACAACTACTGAGGCCCACATGCCCTAGAGCCCGTGCTCAACTAGAGAGTAGCCCCTTCTCGCCACAGCTACAGAAAAGCCCGTGCACCAATAAAGACCCAACACAGCCAAAAACAAAATCAATAACTAAATAAACTTTAAAATGAAGGGCTCAGTTTGAACATTTTTTTTTTCTTGAGGCATCTTGGTTCCATGACAAGCGAGCAAACCTGTGCCCCCTGCATTGGCACCATGGAGTCTTAAACATCGGAATGATAAAACTATCTTCTGATCCTTAAGCTTACTGCTCCTATCAATGAAGAAATATTTCACTTCATTGATAGACTTCATTTCAATATTATGAAGGATTATCATTTCTTTCAAGTCAATTGTTTTAAAAACACACACTTACCCAGCATTGTTGCTGACTGCAGTTAGTCCTTTTACTCCAGTCTTGAGCAAAGCTCCTATAAGATTCTCTGGAATTCCACATAACCCAAAACCTATAATGGGCCAAGAAGATAAATAATTTTATGTAGAGGATAATTTTCTTCCAAGGAAATGTATCTGTTACTCTTTTTAAAAAAAGAAAAATATACCAGCACATTATTAGACCTACTGTGCAAATGCACAGATATATCTGTCACAGACAGTAAAAAGAGCAACGGTTGCCAGGAATTTGAGGGGCGGGGCGGGGGTGGGTGGGAATGAATACACAGAGTATAGAAGTTTTCATGAACAGTGAAATACTTTGTATGACATTATAATGATATATATATATATATATATGTCATTATACTTTGGTCCAAACTCAAAGAATGTGCAACATTATTTACTTCATTAAAGTGAACCTTAAGGTGAACCGTGGATTTTAGTGGTTATGATACGTCAATGCAATTCATCCTTGGTTAAAACAAAAAAAAGTACCACTCTATTGATAATGGCTATGCATGTGCGGGGAGGAAGTATATGGGGAATTTCTGTACCTTCCTGTCAATTTTGTTATAAACCTAAAACTGCTTTGAGAAAAAAGTTTCCAAAAAAAAAAAAAAATTAACACTCAGGATAGACATTTTTGGAAAACCTTTTGTTTCACTTATATATGTATATATATTACATACATGTGTGTTTGTTGGATTATGATGTAAAATGCGTTTTTAGATCAAAAGAGTTTGCAAGTCACTTTACTAAAGTTCTACTGGCAAAACAAAGCACAAATAAACCTCAAAAAAAATGAAATAAAATAAATAGTCATATAGCTATCTCCAAATGTTTTACATCATTATATAGCATCAGACTTCACTGCCAAGTCCTTGACTCATAAGTATAAAGCCAAGTACAATGTGTTAATACAGCCAGCTACACATTGTTCTTCTTGCACTTAACTACATATTTGTTATTTTCCCACTTTAAAATTGAACCTTTACAGAGTTACTTTTTCAAGCATGTTTGTTTTACATTCCTGAGTAGATTCTGCAGATCTAGAAGCCTAAGCCAATGACTTTCATTTCTTTCACACAATTCCTCAAATGGTACTGGGTCTAAATAAAATTCAATGACTGCCGAGTTGAATGAATGAATGAATGAAGAGCAGCCCTAAAAATAACGCTTGATTTTTATGACCAAAGCCTAGAAATCCAAAGAAACATATAAGAATCAGGCAACAAGTTTAATGAGTGTGAGACAGGGGTGCTAAAAGACATTCTAAACAAAAAGAAGCAACAGAACTTGAGAGGCTCACTAACAGATAGTTGTGGATGTGCTCTCTAGCTTCCAAAATGAGGAGGAACAAAAGGAATGGCCAGTGTGGGCTGCTGAGATCAATGCAAACTATTTTTTTTAATGCAAACTTTTTAAGTTAAGCAGAATTCCCAAGTATCTAGGGATTTTTCAAAGCTACTAATAAGATATCCCCATTTAAGTTGTCAGCTTTCCAAATAATAGGAAAAGAAATAGAAAAGGAAAGAAAAGGTCAAATATAAAGTGCTAAACCTTGCTAAACTTTCAGAAAGGGGACACTATAACAAAAAATAGATAATATGTAATAAATAAATTAAAACAAGATAAAGAATCAATAACTAAACAATAAAATAACTGGCATTTCTAATAACTGGCATTTATTAACAAAGTAATAAAATAATTAGCATTTCTAATCACCTCACCATTATGATTTCCCTGCTTTGTGAAAATCAAAAGGAAAACAATACTATTACTCACCACCAACCAGTATTGTTGCACCATCAGGAATGTCTTTTACCGCTTCCACTGGGTCTGTATAAAATTTGGTATGGTGACGTGTGCTAGTTGAAAAGTAGCAAATACATCCCTAAAACATTAAAAAACATTTTTAAGTGAACAAGCATTTGGAAACTTGTGTTTATTTTGCATATATATGAATGTATTTAATTATTATATATACAAGGATAATTTCACTAGCTTGTCTTTGAAAGAGTGGGGCTGTAAGTAGTTCATCTTAAGAGTAGGATGGACAGAAACTTCCCTGATGGTCCAGTGGTTATGACTCCAGGCTCCCAATGCAGAGGACCCAGGTGAAATCCCTGGTTAGGGAACTATATCCACATGCCGAAACTAGAGTTCACGTGCCACAACCAAAGATACTGCATGCCATTATTTACAATAGCCAGAACATGTTAGCAACCTAGATGTCCATCGACAGATGAATAGATAAAGAAGTTATGGTACATATACACAATGGAATATTACTCAGCCATAAAAGGAACAAAATGGGGTCATTTGTAGTGAGGTGGATGAACCTAGAGTCTGTCATACATAGTGAAAGAAGTCAGAAAGAGAAAAACAAATATTAACGTATAGACATGGAATCTAGAAAAAGGAACCTATCTGCAAGGTAGGAATAGAGACACAGATGCAGAGGACAGACTTGTGCACACAGCAGGGAAAAAAGAAGGCAGGACGAATAGAGAGTGGCACTGACATATATATGCCACCATGTGTAACACACAGCCAGTGGGGAGCTGCTGTGAAACACAGGGAGCTCAACATGGTGTTCTGTGAAGGCCTAGAGGGGTGGGATGGGGGCTGGGAGGGAGCTCAAGAAGGAGAGGATATATGTTATGTATACTTACAGCTGATTCACTTTGTTGTACAGCAGAAACTAACACACTGTAAAGTAATTATCCTCCAATTTAAAAAAAACCCTATGGTAAACCATAATGGAAAAGAATATTTAAAAAAAGAATGTGTGTGTGTGTGTGTGTGTATATATATATATATATGTATAACTGAATTACTTTACTGTATGACAGGAATTAACACACTATAAATCAACTATAGTAAATCAACTATACTTCAATAAAAACAAATAAGTAAAAAAAAACAAAGATCTTGTGTGCGGCAACTAAGACTCAGAGTAGCCAAATAAATAAATATTTAACAACAACCAAAAAAAAAGAGTAGGGTGGACATACTCTATTCACAAATTACCACCAGAATCCCCTTATGATTGATATCTTCTATTACATAAGGAAAACTCTGTGTCATTTGGGGCCCCTTAAGAGTGAAAGAAAGTAGATACTGTGTATGATGGGACTTAAATTCACAATATCAGTGTCAATATCGACTTCCGATAGCAATAAAACCAACAAATATTTCCTGAGAACCCACTATGTGCCAAATACTCTATTTATTCCAACCTAATAAGTATTAAGATACAACTGCTGCTCTCAATACTATAAATACTACAGATTCGGGCCTTGATCCAATCTTGGGTATTAAAGAATACCTTCCTAAGGGACAAGAACAGCACACAAAAAACTCATTCCCTTCTAGGGCCTAGAGTTTATGGATGCCAGAGAAAAGTAGCAAACTGTTAACTCCAAGAGGGGCATGGCCAGTCTCATCACAGTGTACTATCTGGTGCAAGTCAGGTTATCTGGGGTGCATTCAGTTCAGTTCAGTTCAGTCACTCAGTCGTGTCCGACTCTTTGCGACTCCATGAGCTGCAGCACTCCAGGCCTCCCTGTCCATCACCAACTCCCGGAGCCCACCCAAATTTATGTCCGTTGAGTCGGTGATGCCATCCATCCATCTCATCCTCTGTCGTCGTCCCCTTCTCCTGCCCTCAATCTTTGCCAGCATCAGGGTCTTTTCAAATGAGTCAGCTCTTCTCATCAGGTGGCCAAAGGATTGGAGTTTCAGCTTCAGCATCAGTCCTTCCAATGAATATTCAGGACTGATCTCCTTTAGGATGGACTGGTTGGATCTCCTTGCTGTCCAAGGGACTCTCAAGAGTCTTCCCCAACACCACAGTGCAAAAGCATCAATTCTTCAGCACTCAGCTTTCTTTATAGTCCAACTCTCACATCCGTACATGACTACTGGAAAAACCATAACTTTGACTAGATGGACCTTTGTTGGCAAAGTAATGTCTCTGCTTTTTAATATGCCGTTTAGGTTGGTCATAAAAAGTGTCAATTAATACAAAAGGTAGAGAAGGAAATGGCAACCCACTTCAGTGTTCTTGCTTAGAGAATTCCATGGACAGAGGAGCCTGGTGGGCAACATCCCATGGGGTTGCAAAGAGTTGGACACGACTGAACAACTAACACACAATACAAAAGGAGATTAAGAAACTATACCGAAAGTCCAACAAGATTTGCAAAGGTATAGGTTGCTAAATGACCGTTGTCCTTTTAAATTGCAACCTTGGTCAAAGTCAGATGAGGAAGAGTGGTTTACCGTGGCACACTGCCCACACACAGGGAAATAAGCAGAGGTGGGGATACGAAGGAAAGAGCTTGAACCACCAACAGCTGTCTCCTCTGTCCTATACTCAAGTAGCAGGGATTTACTTGATTCTGTTTTAACACACACATATATATAAAAATATGTTTTTAATCTTAGAACTTAAAAATGTGATAGCTTAACGAGGCCAACGTATATATCTTAAAATGAAACTGAGGATATCTCCTAGAAAACAGGGGCTTCCCAGGTGGTACAGTGGAGACAAGAGATGGGGATTCGATCCCTGGGTTGGGAAGATCCCCCTGAGAAGGAAATGACAACCCATTCCAGTATTGTTGCCTGGGACATCCCAAGGACAGCCTGGCAGGCTACAGTCCACAGAGTGGCAAAGAGTCAGACACAACTGAGCATGCACACACGCCTAAAAAACAGAGAAGAGAAAAATACACACGTATCTAATCCAACCAACTCATTTTACAAGTGAAGTTCCTGAAGATGTAAGGATCTTGTAATTTACCCCACACTGTTAAAGCAAGACCAGTTCCCAGGTTTAGCCTTCTATCACTGGGGCCCTCTACCACAATATGTTCCTCTCTGTCCTTTTCAAAAATCCTCAGTCTTATACTACTTCTATTTTATTACTTACGTACAACAAACCTTTATGAGTGTCTTATTTTTTCATGAAGAACTCTGTTGTCCTTATTTTCAGTGAAATGTAGAGTCAGGGCCTTAGCAGGAGGAGGAAGAAAGTTAAAGAATTTGTCTGGGGGGTAAAACTGAACACTGAAAATTCTCTCAATATGACCTTACACTTTAGTAATCTAACACAATTATCTACTAATGTTTCCAAACGTATAGCTCCTCTGACATTTTTTAATGTAGTTAAAATTGTTTGTTGTTGTTCAGTCGTGTCCAGCTCTTTGAGATCCCATGGACTACAGCACGCCAGGCTCCCTGTCCTTCAATATCTCCCAGAGTTTGCTCAAACTCATGTCCATTGAGTCAGTGATACCATCCAAAAATCTCATCCTCTGTTGCCCTGTTCTCCTCCTGCCCTCAATCTTTTCCAGCATCAGGGTCTTTTACAATGAGTTGGTTTTTTGCATCAGATGGCCAAAGTATTGGAGCTTCAGTTTCAGTATCAGTCCTTCCAATGAGTATTCAGGATTGATTTCCCTTAGGATTGACTGGTTTGATCTCCTTGCTGTCCAAGGGACTCTCAAGAGTCTTCTCAATCCCCACAATTCAAACGGCAAGCCACTCCAGTATTCTTGCTGCAAGAACCCCATGAACAGTATCATTCATTACAAACAATCATAAATTACTGAGAAGTGGACTTACCTGGTGGTCCAGGGGTTAAGACTGAGATCCCAATGCAGAGGGCCCAAGTTTGAACCCTGGTCAGGTAACTAGATCCAACCTGCCACAACTAAAAGTTTGCATGGATCCCAAGTGCCACAACTAAGACCCAAGGCAGCCAAAACATATATAAATCTCTTTTTTTTTAATTACTGAGAAGCTTGTGCCACATCTCTCCCAAGAACAACCTCAAAAGTATTTTAGGAAAAACCCAAGTGTTTCACATTTACCCAGATAATCAAAAGCTTAAAAGTAATAAACTAATTCATATTTTCAGAGAATGTGAGGACTCAAGATAATAAAGAATTTATAGGTACTCAGCATTGGTCTGTTCATTTTGCATATGTTTAGCTCAACAATATTTGTTGATATTTATTATCTATTTATTATAACAACATTTGATATCTATTGACTGAGAAACAAACAGTGGCATAATGGGCCACACTCTATTAATCTCAGAGTCTAAAATATCCTTGTTTCAAATGCCAGTAGAAGTATTAACTGGAGAAAATTACTTAACTTCTGAGCCTCTTATTTTGGCGGGGGTGGGGGGGCCTTAGCAGTGACATTAAGTTTACAAAAGTGAAAGTTGCTCAGTCACATCCGACTCTTTGCGACCCCATGAACTATACAGTCCATGGAATTCTCCAGGCCAAAATACTGGAATGGGTAGCCTTTCCCTTCTCCAGGATATATTCCCAACCCAGGGATTGAACCCAGGTCTCCAGCATTGCAGGTGGATTCTTTACCAGCTGAGCCACAAGGGAAGCCCAAGAATACTGGAGTGGGTAGCCTATCCCTTCTCCAGAGGATCTTCGCGACCCAGGAATCGAACCAGGGTCTCCTGCATTGCAGGTGGATTCTTTACCAACCAAGCTATCAGGGTTTACAAAAAGATGATCATTTTTTAAAAATTCCTGTCAATGATTTCCATATAATTAGACATGTAATTGTATCACATAACAAGACACTCTTAATATTTTTTTTTAAAAAAAGAATGATACAAATGATGATAACTGTTTCCCAGGGATGTAGTACGGATCAAACAATTATGCATTATTATTATAAAGCTAAGAAGTACTTAGCCCTGAGCCTGGATTACAGAAGATACCCAGGGGATATGATCTTTGCTTGGGAAATGCAACCTTTTCTCCACTCCCCGCCAGGGCAGTAAGATTAACCTGACATTGATTGGGAGTTTAGTTTTCATTTTTAACCTCCCCACTCTACCCTCCACGCATGCAAAAACAGACACATTACTGATTTTACAAAGAATTTAACATGATCCACACTATAGCCAATTAATCCAAGCAATCTTTGTTGAGGGTTTTGGGGGAAAAAAAAAGTCCCAGCTTTAAGATTACTTTAATGTAATTATTTTATTTGCAATCAAGTTGCCAGTGTAAATATCCAAAGATTATTGGGCAAACAGCAATATGAACTGCAGGCAGTGGGGCAAAGAGGAAGCACGATGCTTGAGGCCAGTTACCACAGAAAGACTGTGTGTTCGAGGGCATGCAGGATCACACTGTGGAGAGAAGCTCATGAAGATCAGGCTGGTAAGGGAGTCAGGGCAAGTAGCAAAAGGCCTTAAAGACAACACTGGAGAGCTTCAACTTCATCCTTCAATGAGGAAAGGACAGCAAAGTAACAAAGTGTTTTGTTTTGTTTTGCTTGAAACAGAGATGTCACAACTCTCATACGAAAAGCCTGAATCAGGAAAATGGCAGGGGAATTCATTCTTTCATTCATTCCTCTATTTGTTCTAAGATACCCATTATGGTGCCTCAGCTGGTAAAGAATCAGCCTGCAATGTGGGAGACCTGGGATGGGAAGATCCCTTGGAGAAGAGAAAGGCTACCCACTCCAGTATTCTGACCTGGAGAATTCCAAGGACTGTATAGTCCATGGGGTCACAAAGAGTCAGATACGACTGAGCAACTTTCCCTTTCATACTAAATACTGAGATTAGAGAGTTAACAAACAAATAACCTCACAAGCGTAGTTTCTGCTCTAATGAAACTTCCAAACTTACAAGGATAACAGCCACTAAATAACTGCAGAATTATTACAGATGACACTGGTGATCAACCGGAAGTTAAAGAAAAGAGCAGAGGAGAGAATGGTTCCAAATTTCTAGCTTACATTCTGGATGGACACCGGTGCTGTAACCATAATAAAAACAAAACAAGGGAGGAAAAAGCCACTTTATGGCTTGTTCATTTTTGATCAGAAAGACTTGAGAAGTGCTGAGTGACATGAACCAGTAAGTTGTACTGGAAGGAAGGCAGTTCAGGAAGTCTGGGGTTGGAGATAAATCTGGAAAAGATGGTTTTCAAAGAAGAGAAACAGCTAAAGTGTTAATGGTAGTTTTAAGATTATTTTTTCAGTAATAATTTTCTATAGTGAATGGAAAATAGTATTAAACATACCCTCCAAAACAATCATGGACTAAGGAAGATGGAAAATACTTTCGGGGAGTCTGTTTAGGCCAAAGCCAATGCCACTGGCTCTGAAAGTGCAGTCCTCAGACCAGCAGCTTTACTACCTGGGAACTAATTAAGGCAAAGTACTGAGCTCCTGCCAGGACCTACTAAATGGGAAACTCTGGGGATGAACACAGCAATCTATTAGATAAAGCCTCCATGTAATTCTGATGCACACTCAAGTCTGGAAGACATGTTTATCACAAACAAGAAAAAAAAAAAAACTACCTAATTTCACCTGTTGGTTATATTTAGTAAAATATATATATATATCTATATCTCTCTATATATATATCTCCTCAAGGTAACTCCATAAGTTTGCCCACAGTGTTTTCTCAGTCACGTAGGAAATGTGTTGAGTGTCTGTTCTATGCATGGCAGTGTGTAACGTTCAGAGAGACGGAGAATAAGGCATACAATAAGGTCTGCAAATTTCATCTGGTTATGAAGATGATGTCTACACGTTCAAACAGTTAAACAAGTACACAAGTGTTACCGTTAACCAAGCAGGAGGTGAGGATTTAAGGGGTAAGCAGTAAGTGATCTAAGTGCCAAGTGCTGGAGGAACACCGAGAAAGGGGAGTTGGACCTATGATCAACAAATCCTGAAGGAGAGATGAGATACAGGAAAACCCATTAATTTGTAACTCGGCCATCTAAGAAGACGTTTGCTAGGCTTTGGTTATAGTTTAATAATACACTTGAGAAAATAAGTAAATTACACTTACGCAAATACGTAACTAGCAGGGCTTCCCAGGTGGCCCAGGGGTAAGAATCTGCCTGCCAATGCAGGAGACACAAGAGACGTGGGTTCGATCCCTGAGTTGGGAAGATCCCCTGGCGTAGGAAATAGCAACCCACGCCAGTATTTTTGCCTGGAAAATTTCATGAACAGAGGAGCCTGGCGGGCTACAGTCCATGGGGTCGCAAAGCGTTGGACACGACTGAGCATGCACACACAACTAAGTGCCAAAACAAGGAATGTTGTTAACCTTGGCCCAAGGAGGCCGCTGTGTCCTGATTTGCACTCGTTTCAGCGCCCACGGCAATGACAGAAGGTCGAGCTCCCTTCTAACAACGCTTTACAAATCCAAAGCTACCTGCAGTTATCAAAATGCCTCCTAACAGGCATTTATGTGTAAATCTTTCCAGTTCTTAATCACTATCTAGCACTCACCTACCGGGCTTTGTGACAGCCCCTCTCCGTTCACCGCTCTGAGTGGATGCCAGTAAGATGCAAAGGCAACGGGGAGGAAGAGGAGTTCCTTGTGAGGAGATAAGTGTTCAAGGCACACTTTTAAGCTCAGAACTATCATTCAAAAACATCACTTTTCCTTGTCTCTTCCAAGGAAGAGGCTCCCGTGGTGACGGAGGTAGAGGAGGTAAGCTAGTCTCCTAGACTGGCACTCCGGTCCTGTCCGAGAACTCCGGATAAGAACCGCACCGGGGCGAGGGCTTACAGGCGGGGACAGAGCACGCGGGAAAAAAAGACGACACATCAGCCCACAATCGCAGCGCGAGGGCCTCGAGATACTACCGTTCGTGAAGCGTTTGCAGTGAGAGTGGACAAGGTTTGCAAAGAACTTTGAAAACGGAAATCCCAAAGAGCCTCAGAAGAAAGGGATGCCCGCGCTCGAAGCCCGCGTCCTAGGCATCGCCAGACCTCCACAGGCTACTCGGCTTAGCGAGGTAAACGCGCCGGCGAGCGCTCCAGTCCGGGTTCCGCTTCCCACTGCCGAGGTGCAGCGCAGCCCCATTGGGAGAAGAAAGGGCGCAGCGTTCCACCCCCTTGGCGGCAAACTCAAGCCGACCCCTGGCTAGCCCAGCCCTCAGTTCTGGGCCTGTAGAGGGGCCTCCGCCCCGAAATTCCCAATTCGGAGCGCAAACCTACCCCTTGCAGCCGTCCCCCCTTGCCCTCCTTAAGCCGGCGAACCCTCCCGGTCCCGTTCCGGCCGCCAGAGCCCCTTCCCAAGAAACTGCCAGCGAAACGGAGACGCGAGCCAGGGCCTCTCCGCGCCCTTCTGTGCCTCATCTCGCCTCACTGGGGAAGCAGGTGCAGAACCAAGTCAAGGAAGCCAGGCGGAGAAGCAGCGAGGCAAGGAGGCGTCGGCGCGACTCGGGGCCCTGGGTCCTGCGCCCAGATGCCGGCTCCCGGGCTGGAGGGTGTGGGTGTGAGCAGACAAGAAAAAACGCTCGGGCTTTCGTCCGCGTTCTTCCGGGCGCGGCCTTGCTCTTCACCTGAACTTTACCTTGGACCAGACGCCCGCCGAGGGGAGGCCGGAGGCGCAGAACCGCGGGCGCGAGGAGAGGCGTGCGAGAGCTGCCATGGTCGGGTGGGCGGCGGGCGCAGGCCGGGCCGGAGAGCGCGTGTGAGTGAGTTCACTGACGCCGCCGGGCCGCCGCGTCACGGGACGGGAGGAAAAGGAAGGCGAGCGGGGGGCGGGCTGGAGGCTCGATAGCGCTGCGGTGACGTCGTGGGTCTTCTGGCGCCGGGGCTTGGCAGACGGTGCAGCGAGGATGGGAGGGGCCCGCGGGCGGGGCGGGGCGGGTCGGGTCGCGGGGGAAGGTCCCAGCCCGGCGGCGGTCGGATACAGCGGTCGGGCGTGCCTCGAGCTGCCCGGGTGCGAGCACTTGCCGCCGCAGCCGGTAGGCTGATAGCGGTCACGGGCAACTGTGTTTGCCAAGGTCAGGGATAGGTCTTAGCCTAGAGTTCGGGCGGTGGAGCTTGTTGCTCTTTCTTATCAGTGTCTGGAAGCTGTGGAGCATGCAAAGGTGGACCCGCCTTGAGGCCCCTCCCCATCTGTGGACAACCTTCCCACGTCTTCCGTTTCTCAGTCTTGTCTCCCCACACCCATCCCCGCTTGTGTAAGAGTAAATTTGCTCTGAGAATCAGCCAGGGGCCGTCTGCCCTGAGATAGGATCAGACAGGCCGCATCAAGATGATCCCTGGTGAAGAAGGCTAGACGAGGACTGGCCCTCTGGGACCGGATGTCGGCACACCTTTCCCCCGCTCGGCATCATCCGAGTCTACATTGTTCAGGATCTTCGGACGCTGGAGTCCTGGAAAACCCTGAGATTACTCAGCAGATGTAAACATGCAGCTGGTAATCCCTTTGACAGATCTGAGACAAGTTTCCTAACTTTCCTAAGCCGGTCTCCTTATCTGCAAATTAAAATTGTTAGTAATACTCAGAACTGTTGTGAAAGATTACATGAGGTAATTCATGCAGGGCTTCTGGCTCCATTATAAACACTCAATAAATCTTAGGCGTTATTCTAAGTTTATTCAAGTTGCAATGGTGCATTGATACGACACATGCATTCAATCCAAGCCGTGTCTTTTAGCCGGCTAGCTCCTTGAAGACCTGAGCCAAGTCAGGTTTCTTCAAAACCATCTGTGCTCTTAGTAGCTGGATGGAAGGGCTAAGTGCAAAGTCCATAATCATTTTATTTGATTAAGGGCCGACCAAAGGAATGTGGTTGTTAGTTTTAAACCAAAGCAAAGCAAACACGAAAATTAAATGAGCCCTTAGCTTCCTTAGCAAGTACACTGAAATTCGAATGGACAGTTAGTCCAGTTTAAAGTCTGTCCATCGAAGTGCTTGCCCTTTCATGCTATTCTTTCAACTCCGAAGTTTTTCATTTTTCCTATAAATATTATAATTTTAATTAAAGTCATTGAGGGAACAAAATACCAAGTTAAATTGTCCAACTACAGGAGGAGAAATTAACTTCGCATTGCCCAATGTTTTCAACACATAAGAAATTGGATGAAGGGGAAATTCAAGTATTAGAACTAAAGTTCCATTGTTAGTCCTAATACAGTATATAACAGTAATTGTGCTGTAGCTGATAGAATGTGAAAAAAGCTAACCTCACAACTGGGTCTGCTTTTCCATTTTTGCCCTTCCACAGGGCACATGAAATGGAAAATAGCATTAGCAACTTTGTCAAACTGTAGTCATATGACACACTCTTCTTGGCTGGTCTCACTCTGTTGCTCCTGGCTGAGGAAAAGACGCATATTTTTAGTGTTACTCTGTGTGACTCTAAATCTTGTGAAAAATAATCAGCCTCATTACTCTGTAGTCAAAACACATTATTATTTTTTGGTGACTCTATGACTCTGTTTTGTAGTTTATAAATAAAAAATGAGTATCTTCAACTTGAACAAATTACAGAAAAGTTTTTCTGTACAGATTTTCCCTCTGGTTCCACAAAACCATTTCAAATTTAATCAGTTTGAAATCAACTTTTAAAAAATATCTTAATTTTTCTGAACTAATAAGAAAAGCTCCCTTTTGTTTTAAGAGCAGTTTGTGACAACTATATATCATATTCTGGAAACTTTTCTTCGGGTAATCTTGTAGTGCTTAACTTCCACATTCTTAAAACGGGAATTGAATTGAATTCAAAGCTTCTAAACAAATGATCTGATTTTAGACATGCAATGGGAAAGTTTATTTTATATTATGTAATTATATATAAAAATACATATATTTTATACATATATTGCATGTATTATTATTTTTACATTTTTTAATTTTGAAATTGATTTTATTGAAACCAAAACAGTGTCATTAACTGTACATAATAAATGGCTCAGTCAGTAAAGAGTCTGCCTGAAGTGCAGGAGACCTGGGTTCAATCCCTGGGTAGGGAAAATTCCCTAGAGGAGGAATTGGTAACCCACTCCAGTATTCTTGCCTGAAAAAACCCATAAGACAGAGGAGCCTGGCAGGCTACAATCCATAGGCTCCCAAAGAGTCGGACACAACTAAGGGACTAACAAACCCTTTCTAACAAATGATTGCCATCAATGTGTCAGAGCTGGTTAGATTGTAAGTTGTCATTCTCTGTTTAAGAGAGTTTTATTTAAACTCTGCTAAAATATGGTAGTTATCTCTCATTACTGAAAGATAGGACATTTTGCCATCACAGTTGGAGTATTTCTTCAAATTGATAATCAGGGTATTTGAAGACTTGTTTTCCAATGTTGTTTGACTGGTTTAACTAGTAACAGGAGTTTTTAACTTGATCATTTGAATATTAAAAAAAAGATCTATGGATGCTTCATTTTATATAATGATTCTTAAACATATGGAAAACAAATCCATTCAGACAGATAATTTTCCTCTAATAGGTATGAAAGACATAAAAAACATTTTACTTAACTAATCTATACTAATATTTGCTCAATACATTAAAAAATTAGTTTAATTTTACTTACAGTATAGTTTTTTTCCTCAGGAAAAAATACTAAAACGCATAAGATGGTTGGAGACTCAACTCCTGGAATGAATTTGAAAATTATGTTAAAGAGCTAAGGAAACTCAAAGAAGCAAAACATACCAGCGTTATCTCTCATGTGCTCAAGTCTGATCATGTTCAGTTCAGTTCATTTCAGTCGCTCAGTCATGTCCGACTCTGCGACCCCATGGACCACAGCACACCAGGCCTCCCTGTCCATCACCAACTCCCGGAGTTTACCCAAACTCATGTCCATCGAGTCGGTGATGCCATCCAACCATCTCATCCTCTGTTGTCCCCTTCTCCTCTCGCCGTGAATTTCTCCTAGCATGAGATTCTTTTCAAATGAGTCAGCTCTTCACATCAGGTGGCCAAAGTATTGGAGTTTCAGCTTTAACAATCAGTCCTTCCAACGAACACTCAGGACTGATCTCCTTTAGGATGGACTGGTTGGATCTCCTTGCAGTCCAAGGGACTCTCAAGAGTCTTCTCCAACACCACAGTTCAAAAGCATCAATTCTTAGACACTCACCTTTCTTTATAGTCCAACTCTCACATCCTTACATGACTACTGGAAAAACCATAGCCTTGACTAGATGGACCTTTGTTGGCAAAGTAATGTCTCTGCTTTTTAATATGCTGTCTATGTTTGTCATAGCTTTTCGCATCTTTTAATTTTCTGGCAGCAGTCACCATCTGCAGTGATTTTGGAGCCCCCCAAAATAAAGTCAGCCATTGTTTCCACTGTTTCCCCGTCTATTTGCCATGAAGTGATGGGACTGGATGCCATGATATTAGTTTTCTGAATGTTGAGCTTTAAGCCAACTTTTTCACTCTCCTCTTTCACTTTCGTCAAGACGATCTTTAGTTCGTCACTTTCTGCCATAAGGGTGGTGTCATCTGCATATCTGAGGTTATTGATATTTCTCCCGGCAATCTTTATTCCAGCTTGTGCTTCAACCAGCCCAGCGTTTCTCATGATGTACTCTGCATATAAGTTAAATAAGCAGGGTGACAACATACAGCCTTGACATACTCCTTTTCCTATTTGGAACAGTCTGTTGTTCTGTGTCCAGTTCTAACTGTTGCTTCTTGACCTGCATACAGATTTCTTAAGTGACAAGTCAGGTGGTCTGGTATTCCCATCTCTTTCAGAATTTTCCACAGTTTGTTGTGATCCACACAGTCAAGGTTTTGGCATAGTCAATAAAGCAGAAATAGATGTTTTTCTGGAACTCTCTTGCTTTTTCAGTGATCCAGTGGATGTTGGCAATTTGATCTCTGGTTCCTCTGCCTTTTCTAAAACCAGCTTGAACATCTGGAAGTTCACAGTTCACATACTGCCGAAGCCTGGCTTGGAGAATTTTGAGCATTACTTTACTAGTGTGTGAGATGAGTGCAATTGTGCGGTAGTTGGAGCATTCTTTGGCATTGCCTTTCTTTGGGATTGGAATGAAAACTGACCTTTTCCAGTCCTGTGGCCACTGCTGAGTTTTCCAAATTTGCTGGCATATTGAGTGCAGCACTTTCACAGCATCATCTTTTAGGATTTGAAGTAACTCAACTGGAATTCCCTCACCTCCACTGATCATGTTACTTCTGCTTAAAACCTATCAGTGGTTTTCCTCATTGTCTTTAAGATCCAAAATTCACACTTAGTAACTTGGCATAGAAAGAGATCATCTTTTTTGGTTTTTCTCATCACCTTTAAATTCCAAACTCTAGTTGCCTCTTGATTGTCACAGGATGAATCCACACAATTCAGAATCAAATCCTGACATAAAAATAGTAAAGAGCATGGACTCTGTAGTAGCAAGACTGCCTGGATTCAAATCTCAGCTCTGCTGTTGCCTAGCTATATGGCATCCTGTGGTGCAATAGTTAAGGAGAGCTGCCAAACAGCAAGATAAAAGTCATGTCTGGACCAATACCTGCTTGTACTACTCTGCTGTTAAAAGATTATACTCTGAACATACATGCCACACATACACTGTGAACATCTTACAGAAAAACCCGAAAGAACTATTTGTTCATACCAGTTTTCTCAAATACTTTCTATGTTTTCATAAACTGGGAAACATCAGACAGGGTTCAAATGCTGCACTGTGTGGTATTAAACACTATGCCTCCCTCCTTATGACGTAGCTTTGAATCGGATTCCACCTTCACAGTTTCACTCATTCTGCCCTAGTGCAGGACTTCAATTTCAGTTTCTCTAAACCAGATTATTGCAGTTGCTTCCTAAATGAAGTAGTAGTTGTTCTTGTTGTTGTTCAGTCACTCAGGCATGTCCGACTCTTTGTGACCTCATGAACTACAGTACACCAGGCTTTCCTATCCTTCACTATCTCCCTGAGCTTGCTCAGACTCATGTCCATTGAGTCAATGATGCCATCCAACCTCCTCCTGCCCTCAATCTTTTCCAGCAAGAGGATCTTTTCCAGTGAGTTGGTCTTCACATCAGGTGACCACAGTATTGTAGCTTCAGCTTTAGCATAGTCCTTCCAATGAATATTCAGGATTGATTTCCTTTAGGATTGACTAGTTTGATCTCCTTGAGGTTGAGGGGCTCTCAGGAGTCTTCACAAGCACTGCAGTTTGAAAGTATTAATTCTTCAGCACTCAGCTTTCTTTATGGTCCAACTCTGACATCTATACATGACTACTAGAAAAACCATAGCTTTGGCTGTATAGACCTGTGTCAGGAAAGTGATGTCTCTGTTTTTAATACACTGTCTAGGTTTGTCATAGCTTTTCTTCAAAGAAGCAATCATCTTTTAATTTCCTGGCTGCAGGCACCATCTGCAGTGATTTTGGAACCCAAGAAAATAAAACCTGTCACTGTTTCCATTTCTTCCCCATCTATTTGCCATAAAGTGATGGGGATGGATGCCATAATCTTAGTTTTTTGAATGTTGAGTCTTAAGTCAGCTTTTTCACTCCTCTTTCACCTTCATCAAGAGACTCTTTAGTTTCTCTTCAGCCCGCTTGACTTCACACTCCAGGATGTCTGGCTGTTGGTGAGTGACCACACAATCATGGTTATGTATGTCAGTAAGGCCTTTTTTGTTTACTACTTCTGTGTATTCTTGCCACCACTTCTTAACATCTTTTGCTTCTGTTAGGTCCATACCATTTCTGTCCTTTATTGTGTCCATGTTTGCATGAAGTGTTCCCTTGGTATCTCTAATTTTCTTGAAGAGATCTCTAGTCTTTCCCATTCTATTGTTTTCCTCTATCTCTTTACACCAGTTCACTTAAGGCTTTCTTATCTCTCCTTGCTAGTCTTTAGAACTCTGCATTCAGATGGGTATATCTTTCCTTTTCTTTTTTGTCTTTTGCTTCTCTTCTTTTCACAGCCATCTATAAAGCCTCCTCAGACAACTATTTTGCCTTTTTGCATTTCTTTTTCCTAGAGATGGTTTTGACCACCACCTCCTATACAATGTCACAAACCTCCGTCCATAGTTCTTCAAGCATTCTGTATATCAGATCTAATCCCTTGAATCTATTTGTCAGTTCCACTGTATAATCGTAAGGGATCTGATTTAGGTCATACCTGAATGGCCTAGTGGTTTTCCCTACTTTCTTCAATTTAAACCTGAATTTTGCAATACAAAGCTCATGATCTGAGCCACAGTCAGATCCCTGTCTTGATTTTGCTGACTGTATAGAGCTTCTTCATCTTTGGCTGAAAAGAATATAATCAATCTGATTTTGTTGTTGACCATCTGGTGATGCCCATGTGTACAGTCGTCTCTTGTGTTGTTGGAAGAGGGGGTTTGCTATGACCGGTGTGTTCTCTTGGCAAAACAAGTTATCCTTTGCCCTACTTCATTTTGTACTCCCAAGGCCAAACTTACCTGTTACTGCAGGTATCTCTTGACTTCCTACTTTTGCATTCCAGTCCCCTATAATGAAAAGGACATCTTTTTTTGGTGTTAGTTCTAGAAGGTCATCATAGAACCATTCAGCTTCAGCTTCTTTGACATTCGTTCCTGGGGCATAGACTGGGATTACTGTGATATTGAATGGTTTGTCTTGGAAATGAACAGAGATAATTTTGTTGTTTTTGAGATTGCACCCAAGAACTGCATTTCAGACTCTTTTATGACTATAAGGGCTACTCCATTTCTTCTAAGGGGTTCTTGCCCATAGTAGTAGATATAGTGGTCATCTGAATTAAATTCGCCCATTCCCATTCATTTTAGTTCACTGATTCCTAAAATGTCAATGTTCACTCTTGCCATGACCCAGATAACCACGATGGTGTGATCACTCACTTAGAGACAGACATTCTGCAGTGTGAAATCAAGTGGGTCTTAGGAAGCATTACTATGAACAAAGCTGGTGGGTGTGATGGAATTCCAGTTGAACTATTTAAAATCCTAAAAGATGATGCTGTGAATGTGCTGCACTCAATATGCCAGCAATTTGGAAAACTCAGCAATAGCCATAGGACTGGAAAAGGTCAGTTTTGTTCCAATCCCAAAGAAGATTATAATAGCAAAGAATGTTCAGACTACCACACAATTGCACTCATTTCACATGCTAATGCAAAATTCACAAGGTAATGCTCAAAATCCTTCAAGCTAGGCTTCAACAGTATGTGAAACAAGAAATTCCAGATGTACAAGCTGATTTAGAAAAGGCAGAGGAACCAGAGATGAAAGCAAGGGAATTTCAGAAAAACATCTTCATTGTTGACTACACTAAAGCTTTTGACTCTGTGGATCACAACAAATTGTGGAAATTTCTTAAAGAGATGGGAATACCAGTCCACCTTACCTGCCTCCTGAGAAACCTGTATACAGGTCAAGAAGCAACAGTTACAACCAGACATGGAATAATGGACTGGCATGCTACAGTCTATGGTGCTTCAAAGAGTCGGACATGACTTAGTGAGATTGAATAACATAGGCTACAGGTTAAAGTTCAACATCCAATTATAGCCAAGCTCTTTCTAAACCATCATACCTTAAGAGCTTTGCAGAAGTACTTCAGGTGTTATACAAACACTGAATTTTGAAATTAAATTTTAAATTATATTTTTCTATCAATTCTAACAAAGTAGTAGCTTCTACACTCAATTGTGGTGTAGCTGATTTTAACCAATTAAAGATTACAGATCATGCACCTGGGAGGTAGAGCTCAGAATAATATATGACAGATTGTCTTTTTAACTAGCAGAAACAGATTAACTAGTCCTGAATTGGATTAGAAAAGTTTGCTGTAAATTTAGAAAAATATATAGATTGCTATATGTCAGAGTATATATAAAATAAAATCCAGGTTGATTGAATTACTGAATACATTTTAAAAGACAATTTTGCTGCTATTTGCTAAGAATGTTTACCTCTACCTAAATACCTCAAAAAGGGTAGGAACTCTGTCTTTCTGTGTCTTTCTTAACCCATCAAGTCTCATAATATAGTACTTAGGCTTCCCTGAGAGTGATGTGAGCCAACTGCCAAAATAAGTCTGTAGAATTTACTTGACATGAAGTGGTTTTGGAGCTATTTATGAAAAGGTGATAGTCTAATAGTCCAGGTCATCTGTATGAATGAATAATGATTGGTTCAGCAACAATAAAAATCAACTACCTCAGAAATCAGCTTAGGACTTTGTCCTTAAAACCCCCTGTGACACCTAATTGAAACAAAGCAAAATATAAAATAATAATTTTATCCCTGTATTCTGATATCATTTTTTGTGTATGGCAAAGACTATAAAAGCATTCATAGTAAAAATGAACATGTCCTATGAAAATAGTGTCGTTCAAGCTGGGGGAAACTTCTTGCCAAAGATACCCCACAAAATGAATGTCAGTTTTCCATGTGATGATTTTTGAGGACTGCCAAGACCTCTCAGCACAAAACAACTTAAACTCCATCCAAACTCTTCTCTAAGAAACCTTACCAAATCTAACAGCCTGAGACTAGATCCCAGGGATTACCCAGCCTCCTTTTGAGTTCCTGTGTGCAAAATATCAAGTTGGCTATTTGGCTCCTGATCTCCTTTTCTCAGAACATTCACTGAAAATTAAAAATCCTTCCTCTGTCCCTATGAAATGTATTTTGTTGTCACTGTCGTTTAGTTGCTAAGTCATGTCCAGCTCTTTGCAACCCCATGGACTACAGCACTCCAGACTTCCCTGTCCTTCACTGTCTCCCCGAGTTTACTCAGACTCATGTTCATTGAGTCAGTAGTGCTATCTAACCAGCTTATCCTCTGCTGCCCTCTTCTCCTTTTGCCTTCAATCTTTCCCAGCATCAGGGTCTTTTCCAATGAGTTGGCTCTTCATATCAGGTGGCCAAAGTATTGGAGCTTCAACTTCAGCATCAGTACTTCCAATGAATATTCGGGGTTTTCCTTTAGGATTGACTGGCCTGATCTCCTAGCTGTCCAAGGTATTCTCAAGAGTCTTATCCAGCACAATTCAAAAGCATCAATTTTTTGGTGCCCAGCCTTCTTTATGTTCCAACTCTCACATCCATACATGACTACTGGAAAAGCCATAGCTTTGACTCTACAGACCCTTTTCGGCAAAGTGACACTTCTGCTTTTTAATATGCTGTCTAGATTTGTCATAGAGATGTATTGATACCTCCTGCTACTCAGAGGTATCTTTCTCCAGGACCTAAAAACTATTCTTTGGAAATATAATTATCAGGATGAATTGGGCCTTTGTCTCCTACTCTCAGTGAAAGAATAGAATTTCAGTTTCCTTAACTTCCAGCTGGCAGACACAGCTAGCCTAATCACTTTGATACCACCCTTTGTAGTTTTTCTTTTCTCTTTTTACTTGAGCCCTGCTTACTCTTCCCTACTCCTTCATTCTTCCATTAACATGCCCAGTCATCTCTGCACTAATCAGATGGAGCTCAGCTCTTGCCCCTACAGTCAGTAGTTATTGAATAAAATCTGTTTTCAAACTTCAATGTCCTGCTTTGTTTATCTTTGACACTGGCAATATAGGAACAGAATTTTCTTTATAGTTCCAATGATATCACTTGCTTAGCAAACTAAATATTATTTCTGCAAATATACTTTAAAGACAGATTGTACACAGAAATATAAAAGAAATATAAGTATTAATCTTCTTAAATAAATGACATGGAATTAACATGGGATTCAGTAGTTCATATGCATGTGAATTTAATATGTGCCTAAACTGGTCTTTTTTTTTAATATTTATTTATTTGGCTGCACCAGGTCCTAGTTGCAACATGTGAATTCTTGGTTGCAACATGTGGGATCTAGTTCCCTGAGCAGGGGTCAAACTCAGGCCCTCTGCATTGGGAGCTCAAAATCTTAACAACTGGACCACCAGGGAAGTCCCTAAACTGGTCTTTTTGATTGGTAGAAAAAGATGAGCTAGTTCCTCAGTTGGTGTTAGTATGTATGAAGTAAATGAAGTATGTAGAAGTAAATGTAGAGGAATTATTTTATAATCTTAGAATGGGAAAGGCCTTTTCAAAGAAGTCATAAAATCCAGAAGGTATAAAGTGAAAGACTGATAGATTCAACAAAGCACATAAACCTTAAAGTTGTAATCTCATACTCATGAGCACAATTAAAAGACAAGAAAGTGGAAAAAGTTATTCTTTACATATAAATCTGACAGTTAATAGCTATAACTCTAGTGTCTACAAAAATAAAGCCAAAACATAGTCCCCAAAAAAGAAAAATGAACACACATAATGGAAGGATAAATGTAAATAGCTATTATATGAAAAGATGGTCTAACCAAGGAAATGCAGTTTCAAATGAGATGTCACTTTTGTTTATCAGATAGGCAAAAATTAGAGAGATTAATTATAAACAACATTGTCAAAATGTAGAAATAATCCTCTCATATTTTACAAAGCAAACTATCAAACTTTAAATTTCTACCTCCTTCAACATCTTATATCTTTACTGTGGGATATTGTTGTTGTTCAGTCACTAAGTTGTGTCAGACTCTTTGTGACCCCGTGGATTGCCGCATGCCAGGCTCTTCTGTCCTCCGCTATCTCCCAGAGCTCAGATTCGTGTTCATTAAGTCAGTGATGCTGACACTACTTCCCCCTTCTCATCCTCTACTGCCCACTTCTCTTTTTGCCTTCAATCTCTCCCAACATCTGGGTCTTTTCCAATGAACTGGCTCTTCGAATCAGGTGGCCAAAGTAGTCTAGCTTTAGCAAAAGTCCTTCCAATGAATATTTGAATATTCAGTGTTGATTTCCTTTAGGAGTGACTGGTGTGATCTCCTAGCTGTCCAGGGGATTCTCAAGAGTCTTCTCCAGCACCACAGTTTGAAAACATCAATTCTTTGGCATTCAGCCTTCTTTATGGACCAACTCTCACACAGTAGTAAAAAAGAATGAGAGGGATCTTCACATACTTACAGTAACACTTTACCAGGATATATCGTTAAATAAAAGAATCAAGTTGCAGGATAATGTCTATGACGTGATTCCACTTGTGTAAAAAGAAATAGATCAATTCTATATTAGTGGTACTTGTATAGAAATTCATAGAAAAATTAAGGGGATTTAAAATTTTCCATTTATATGTGTTGCCTTGTTTTAATTTTTACTGTATTTAGTACATATTATCTGTATAATTTTAAAAAGTGAAGAGCCAATGATTATCTAATAATTTCTTAAACTCAATTTTATATGTTCAACAATATTAAAAAGAATGACACGTTTCAATATCTTCAAGACTTTGACATGTCATAAAAACAAGCTAAAACCGTATAGTTTGGTTCCATGAAAAAATTTGACTTCTGTTTATGCAGAGATATCTGGAAGAAAATTTATAGAAATTTTACTAGTAGTCACTTTTATTTCAGGTGATTTTGACTTTTTTTTTTCCTTTTTTTCCTTTTTTCTTATTTGAATGTACCCCACAACTTGTGGAATCTTACTTCCCTGACCAAGGATCGAACCCAGGCTCCCTGCATTGGGAGCATAGAGTTTAGCCACGGGACCAAGTTACACTGCTATTTTTGAAGACGGAAGAGGGGGTCATGAGCCAAGGGATGCATGAAATGCAGCTCTAGAAGCTGTGAAAAGACAGGCAATTGATTCTTCCTTAGAGCCTCTGGGAGAGAGTGGGCCTGCTGACACCTTGACTTTAGTCCAGTGAAACTGATTTTGGAATTCTGACTCCCAGAGCCATAAGATAATAAATGTGTGTTGTTTTAAACCACTGATTTCATGTCAATCTGTGACAGAAACTAATAGAAAACTAATAAATTGAGGTTGTAGGAAGAATCCGTTTCCTTGCCTTTCCAGCTTGTAGCAGCTAGCCATATTCCTTGGCTCATAATCCCCTTTCTCTATCTTCAAAGTTAGCCATGGCAAGTCAAGTTCCTTCTCAGAAGGTATCACTCTGACCTCTTCTTCCTCCATCTTCCACTTTTAAGAATCCTTGTGATTATACTGAGCACATCCAGATAATGCAGGATTATACTGCTGTATTAAGTTCAGTTGATTAACAACCTCATTTCCATCTGCAACCTTAGTTGTCCTTTGCCATGTAACATACTCACAGCTCCAGATATTACGATGTGGATGTCTTTGTGAGGCCGTTGCTCTGCTCACGGGGGGTTAATCATTCACTTAGTAAAGCTGAACACATTAATCAACACTCTGGCTTGGATAGTTCCTCACCTCAGTCCAGAAATGGGAAGAAGTTAAAATATTCAGGACTTTGGCTGGCCAGACTGGACTGGAGTGGGGCTGAGTGAGTGACGGGATTTAAGAGTGATTCCATGATAAGAACTATGGATGCACAAAACGGCAGAGAGTTGAGGATGATGATTCTGGGTCTGGACATTTTACATTTGAAGTGCCCATGGCATTTCCAGCTGAAAATGCCTAGCAGTCAGTTTTGTATGAGTATATGGAGTGTGGGGCTTCCTAGGTGGCTCAGTAGTAAAGAATCTTCCTGCCAATGTGGGAGACCCAGGTTTGATCCCTGGGTCAGAAGATCCCCTGGAGAAGGGAATGGCAACCCACTTCACTATTCTTGCCTAGAAAATTCCATGGACAGAGGAGCCCAATGGCTAGAGCCCATGGGATCACAAAGAGTCAGACATGACTGAGCAGCTAACCCAGACACATACAGTATAGGTGGTAGCTGAAACCATGTGTGTAAGGTATGTTAAGCAGGGCAGGAGAGTGAGAGGCAAAAAAAGCAGTGAGCTAAAGACAGAATGGGAGGGAAATTCTCACTGTAGAAGAAGCTATAGTGCACCTTCACAGTTCTCCCCTTCACAACCAAGGCACTCACCTCCCCAGCTTCTAGGAACACTGACTGTGGATTGCTCCCAGCTCTGTCAGAAGGATATCACTTTTCTAGAATTGCCCTACACCCAAGGGAGATGCTTTGCCCTACTTTGAACCCATTCTGTGGGGATATCCCTCATCCAAGGAATGATCAATGTAGAAATCCAATCCCTTGGCCCCTTTGCATCAATTTGTGACATCAGTCAAGGACCACCTAATTCAAGAACTCTGTACCATCAGTGGAGGTTTCTGTTGCAACTGCATCACAGTTCAACTTGTCTCTTGCCTCATCTCCCTCTCCTACTGATAATCATCCTCCTGAGAGCACTCCAAGCACACAGCTACACTCTTCTCCATTTTAGTGTCCATTTCCAGGCAAGTAGCTCACACTAATACTCTCACATTTGGTGGGACGGTAGGAAAGTTTAATTTTGTGGAAGGGACAGTAAAGAAATGAATTAGAACAGTATTACGAGAGTGCAGTCTTTGAACTGTGAAATGAAACAGTGTCACATGCTGCAGAGATGTTTGGTGAGATAATGACTGGACCATGATGACACACTGAAGAAGGGAAGGGAAGGGAAGAAGCCGCACTGAAGTATGGTGATGATTCTTAAAGGAGAACAATCGGTGCCAGGTAATCGTGAGGACAGTCTATGCTTCTGCAAAGATTGGATGCTGGGATTGAATTCAGAATGGAAAGGAGCCAGAGAAGAACACAGGAACAATGAATGTCAGAAACTCAAGCATTTTAAAGGTGCGTTCATTTGTTAAAAAAAAAAAATATTAAAAAAATTAACATTTAATAAGTTAATAGATATTTATGTCTATTATATACATCAGTAGTCATATGCAAGTGATCTGACTGCCCATCAGGCACTCAATTTGCCCTCAAGGAATTTACTATCTGAAAGGGATGAGAGGAAGCTGACTAAGGGTAACTGACTAGGGACTGCTAGGCAGTAGGAAGGCTCCAGATCAGTTTATAGTCTGTTGGCAATAAGTCTGCATGCCGGTCAGTCTGCTGGCATTAAGTCTGTTGTGCTTCACTGCAGGGCAGAGGAACATTCAATGAAGATTTTCAGGGTTTTTACAGTGGAAGGATAGGAAACCGAAGTGCCCATTTGGATGACCAATCTTGTGACCCAGGGGAAAGCGGCCAAAAAGGACCTAAAAGAATTGAGAGAACATTTCACCTAAAGGTTTTTTTAGATCAAAAATCTGCAATGTTGTGAGATCATGAGAGAATGATAAAGAATATATGGGATGTAGTTAGAGACTGAGTTTTGGAGTTTAAGGTGTCTGAGGGCTATAGCCTGGTTCATTGGTCCACCATGATGTTGGGCTAGTTTAGGCTTATAGCAGGGTCTAGGGTGAAGATACAGAGAAGGCAATGCCACCCCACTCCAGTAATCTTGTCTGGAAAATCCCATGGATGGAGGAGCCTGGTAGGCTGCAGTCCATGGGGTTGCTAAAAGTCAGATACGACTGAGCGACTTCACTTTCACTTTTCACTTTCATGCACTGGAGAAGGAAATGGCAACCCACTCCAGTGTTCTTGCCTGGAGAATCCTAGGGACGGCGGAGGCTGGTGGGCTGCCATCTATGGGGTCGCACAGAGTCGGACACGACTGAGGTGACGCAGCAGCAGCAGTAGGGTGAAGATAAATGATGTAAATCAGGACAGTGTCTTTACTGAGTTGTGAGAGGGAGCTAGAGGTCAGTAGAGGGGAAGAGAATTATGAGGGAGCTTGACATCAAACAGATGAAGTATTAATAGGCAAGTGTCCATTGAAATAAATAGATGAACATTTTAAGGAGATAGATGCGTTTGTTAACATTGAAGCAAGAGCTCCAGGGCGTACAGTGAAAAAAAGTGGGAGGGAGGTGATTGTTAGGAAGAATCTTGGAAAAGGATGTTCAGCATAGTCAGGATATGAGGGCACAAAAGCAGATTGTAGCTTGTAGGGCTTCCCTTCCCTAAGACCACAGGGTTTAGAAATATGGTAAAAAGTGACTGACCCCAAATGATTAACTTGACACAAGTTGTCTTGAGTCTATACAACTTGGCACAAGTTGTTTGCATTTACCAGAGGCAGTTAATTATTACTGGCAATAAACTCAAAAATAGGTTTCTGGATCAAGTACAAGAAATGAAAATTTATTCAATTTTGGCAATGTAAGAAGTGGATTTTTTTTTAATTAGAAAAGTATTAGCTTCTCTTTTATATGGTATTTTATTGTCTTAATTTTTACTGGTAAATTGAAAAGAGAAACTAAAGCTTCTAAGCCTTGTGCATTAAAAGTATTTTTAAAAATCGCTGAAGTTAATATAAACAATATTATACAGTGGGGTAAGGAGAACTTTTATTTCAGTGGATTCAGCAGAAATTAAAGGATGGATTTTTCTTATTAACAGGCACAAAGCAATGCTCTTGGGCTTTAACTTTGTACTACATTACTGACCAATTCTTGGTCAGAATCCTGATTTTGTACAGGTTTCCATTTTCACTCTTCAACGTATCCTTCACGGGTTTGGAAATGGATCTTGTGATGATTAATCTTTTAATTAATTAATTAATTTGGCTGCTTCGACTCTTGGTTGTGGTATGTGGGATCTTCCATCCTTCTGCTGGAATGTGGCCTGTGGGATCTACTTCCCTCACTAAGGGTCAAACCTGGGTCCCCTGCATCGGGAGCTCAGAGTCTTAGCCACTCAGTCACCAGGGAATTTCTCTGATGATTACTTTTATGTGTCAACTTTGGTAGGCTATAGTATTAAGTTATCTAATTAAGTACTGTTGTTGTGAAGTATTTTTTAGGTGAGGTTAACATCTATGAGTTGACCTCAAGGGGATTATTTTTGTGACATATATGTGTATATATCTCTACCTATATATCTATCCTCAATTGATTCTGTTTTTCTGGAGAACTCTGACTGATACAGACCTGATTGGTATAAGGATAATTTCAACCCTGTGTTAGCAATTGGTTCTGGACCAGTATGTGACCCAGATTGAACCAATGAAGTGTAACGAAATGTTTGATCTGGGCTTCTAGAGAAGTACTTCCCTATAAATCTATGAGAGTTTCCACTAGTACCTGCCTCTCTCTTCCTCTGACAGTAGTTTCCTTAGATATGAGGTTTGGAATGGCGGCATCTCTTTCACTGTCAGATGAGGATGAAGCCAACAAACAAAGAAGGCAGAGCTAAGACACTTGCAGAGACATGGAGCTGGGGCTGCTGGTTTAAATCAGCACAGAAGCCTGTTCTGCCTCTGAGATTCATAACCCAAACCATGTATCATATTTCCTCACTGTTTATGTGGTAGTTGGGCTTTCTGAGTCCTGCAGCCAAAATTATTCTACCTAATACAACACTTCCCTTAAGATGAGTTCTTTGGGATATTAATAAGCTAGTATGTTTGATCCGTCATTTGAAATTTATGTCCTGTGTAGATACTTTTTTTTATAATATTTGCATATTAGGGATTTAAAAACGGGTAATATAAATCAAAGAATAGCTTTTAATTGAATCTTTGCAAATTAGATAATGTGTTGTTTGTAAAGTTTCAATGTGTTTTGTTAATTTGTTTTAGAAGTATTAAGATTCTTAAGATTCCAGTGGACTTATAATATTGTACCGAATCTTTTTTAAAAAATTGGGGTATAGATGCTTTACAATGTTATGTTAGTTTCTGCTGTACAACAAAATGAATCAGCTATACGTATACATATATCTCCATCCTCTTGGACTGCCTTCCCACTCCACGTCCCCATCCCATCCCTCTAGGTCATCATAAAGCACCAAGCTGAGCTCCCTGTACTATACAACAGGTCCTTACTAGCTATCTGTTTTACACATGGCAGTGCACATAAATCAAGCCCAATCTCCCAATTCATGCTTAAGTCTTTTTTGCATTTGATTTTTTCAGAGTATATGCCTAGTAGTGGGATTCAGTTCAGTCACTCATTCATGTCCGACTCTTTGCGACCCCATGGACTGCAGCACGCCAGGCCTCCCTGTCCATCACTGACTCCCGGCGTTTACCCAAACTCATGTCCATTGAGTTGGTGATGCCGTCCAACCATCTCATCCTCTGTTGTCTCCTTCTCCTCTTACCCTCAATCTTTCCCAGCATCAGGGTCTTTTCAAATGAGTCAGCTCTTTGCATCAGGTGGCCAAAGTATTGGAGTTTCAGCTTCAACATCAGTCCTTTCAGTGAACACGCAGGACTGATCTTTAGGATGGACTGGTTGGATCTCTTTGCAGTCCAAGGGACTCTCAAAAGTTTTCCCCACACTACGGTTCAAAAGCATCAATTCTTCGGCCCTCAGCTTTCTTTATAGTCCAACTCTCACATCCATACATGCCTACTGGAAAAACCATAGCCTTCACTAGACAGACCTTTGTTGGCAAAGTAATGTCTCTGCTTTTTAATATGCTGTCTAGGTTGGTCATAACTTTCCTTCCAAGGAGTAAGCATCTTTTAATTTCCTGGCTGCAGTCACCATCTGCAGTGATTTGGGACCCCCCCAAAAATAAAGTCAGCCACTGTTTCCACTGTTTCTCCATTTATTGCCATGAAGTGATGGGACCAGATGCTATGATCTTAGTTTTCTGAATGTTGAGCTTTAAGCCAACTTTTTCACTCTCCTCTTTCACTTTCATCAAGAAGCTCTTTAGGAGTGGGATTTCTGGGTCTAAAAATAGAACTACCATATGACCCAGCAATCCCATTACTAGGCATGTACCCAATCTTTAAATGCCATGCCACTGACAAAGCACAGAACTTGGAAATTATTTGATATTGCAACAATAGTGCACACTTATTAGATAGTTTATCTGGCAGATATATCTTCCAGGTAATATGGATATCAATAAAACTGCTGAAGGAAACAGCCAAATAAGGCTGCCCACAGAATAGGGGAAATGATTAATAACCTTGGGGAGTGGAAAAGGAGAAACAGTTTCTTGTAACATAAAAGTAGACCTAGAAAACCTAAATGGCACAGCAGTCTTTCTGCTCTGTTCCAGAAATAATTTATTCTAGAGCTTAAATTATATATTTAACCCTTTAATCATTATGCTTTTAATATTTTGAGTCCTTTTGCACAGGGTGGTGTTAATTACCAGTATGCCTATAGGGAATCACTCTCTCTCTCCCTTTCTCTTTCTCCCCAATGTAAACTTCAAAAATTAATTGCTAATTACTTTTTTAGATGAATGTAAAAACTTAGATAGGTAAAAATTTTAGTCAAGGACTTAATTACATGTACATGAGTATTCACAGCAGCACTTTTCACAACAGCTGAATGGTGGAAACAGTCCAAATGTCCATCAATAGTGAGTGATTAAACAAGTTGTGGTACATACATACACACAATGGAATTTTATTCAGCCATAAAGAGAAATGAAGCACTGATACATGCAACAGGATGTAGCCCCTCTAAAACACTATGCTCAGTTTAAGCCAGACAAAAAAGATCACATGATTTTACTTCCGTGAATTACCCAGAATAGGTAAATCCATAGCAACAGAAAGCAGTGGACTTATCAGGAACTTGGAGAAGAAAGAGTGAAGATGGTTGTTTAAAGTGTATGGGGTTATCTTTTGGGGGAGTTAATGAAAATGTTTTGAAAATGGATAGAAACGATGATTCAATGATATTGTAAATGTTCTAAATGTCACCGATTTGTATACTTTAAGCTGGTTAGTTTTACTATGTAAATTTTGCCTCATTAAAAAATGGGGGAAAAGTTTAATTGTGCTTAGGTTTACCTATAGAGCTCTACAAATCAATAAGACTGAATTAATTCTTGCTATTCCCCACAAATCTGTTCCTCCTCTATCTTCATCTGAGCCAACAAATGTCACTGCCATTGGCCAAGTAGCTCTTGGCGGAAACCTGGAAAACATTCTCTATACCTCTTTTTCCTTCTCCTCTCCCATCCAATCCTATCACCAAGTCCTATTGATTCTTCTTCTATAGTGTGTCAAATTTAATCCTCTGTATTTCAGCTGTGCTCATTCTGATTGGAATTACTTTATTTTCATCAGAGAACTAGTCTCCCAGCTGAACTACCAAATTTTCTTTCACATTTCTGTCATTCCATTCTAGCCAGAGTGAGTCACTAAAGTGCAGCCTGATGATATCAATGCCTTGTCAAAAATACTTCAGTAGGTTTTTTTTTTTTCCCATTTAAGATAAAGCCTACAATCTCCAACATGGTATCAGAGGCTTGATCTGTCTCTACTGTCCTATACTCATACTGTACCTATCTATCTATATATGTATATACATATATATGTATATATATATATTTACTATTTTATTTACTTATTTATTTGATTGTGCTGGGTCTTAGTTGTGTTATATGGGATCTAGTTCCCTGACCAGTGATCAAACCTGGGGCCCCAGCATTGGGAGCTCCGAGTCTTAACCGCTGGGCCACCAGGGAAGTCCCTCTGTTTATGTTTTGTTTTATATGGCATGCAATATAAACTGACTAACTAGTTTCAGGATACAGATACGGGAGACGATCAAGGAAAAGTTGAGCAATCAGGACAGAAGTAGAGAGTTAAAGGAACCAAGTCCTCCCCAGGGACCTCTGCAGCAGCAGGTGGGTTCCTCTCACTGGAGTGCTGACATGGATGTGTTTAGTGTTGTGTCTTTAGTGTCTCGGATTACTAGGGGAGAGAATCTAATTGGCTTGGCTTCTGTCAGACTTTTACCCCTGGATCTGTCTGTCCTTGAATTTATCTCCACAAAGATAGGTCTGTCTTGTGCCATATTACATGTGCCTGGCATACAGTAGGGGCTCATTCAATATTGAACAAATTTATGTCCAACTAATTGGATAAATGAATTGGCCGTGGCCATAAGACAAAGCCGATTAATTCAGACACAGCTGCTGAGGGCTCACTCCGGGGTGTGGAGTCCATTTCCATGATTGAGGGTGAGGCATCCAGCTCAGGAAATAACCTCTCACTTTGCTCCTCAGCCTCACCTTGTTCCACTTTCCTCCTTGCACCAGAAACCTTTGCCCTTCTCTCATCCCTCAAAACTCTCAAATTCTTTCTAAACTCAAAGGCTTTGCATATGCTCTCTCCTGTGCCAGGTGTTCTTCTCCATTGTTCTGATTGTAGATTTATTGCCTCTCAGCTAAAAATTTATTCCTTTTGCCTGTTTTGTATATGTGTGTGTGTGTGTGTGTGTGTGTGTGTGTGTGTATTCACAGGCTCCTCCTCTGTCCATGGGATTCTCCAGGCAAGAATAGTGGGGTGAGTTGCCATTTCCTTCTCCAGGGGATCTTCACCCAGGGATCGAACCCACATCTCTTAACCTCTCCTGCATTGGTGGTCAGGTTCTTTACTACTAGTGCCACATGGGAAGCCCATATATATATGTGTATATATACATATATGGGCCCTTTAATTTTGGTCAGCTGGTATAATATTAAACTTTGTCAGTAGAGGGAGCTAGAGAGACATTGCAGGAAACAGCCGGTCTTCTGGTTCCCCTGTGCCTTCTTGGCAGACTTTTACAGCACTGCCAGCAGCTTCTCCTGGCACTCATCTCAGGTGTGTTTGTAGCCAAGTGTCTCCTGTAAGACACCTTGCCATGAGCAGCTTTCCCAGCACCTTGAGGGCAGATTTCTGGAAAGTCAGAGAGGGTAGAGTTCCAGCAAGTTCCAGTGGTGTGAACTACAGTGATTTCTCTGCTGGCCAGCTATCCACAGCCAGAAATTCTCCAACAAAGTCTAGATCTATATCCCAGGGGTAGTGGCTGTCCCTTGTCCCTGTTGTTTCTATATTCTTGCTTCTTACCAGCAGTCCATGTGACTTCAACCCCTTGTTAATAATCTTTTTTTTTTGGCCATGCTGTGTGGCATTGTGGGATCTACTTCCCTGATCAGGAATTGAACCTGGATCCCCTGCAGTGTAAGCACATGTTGAACAGCACTGCCACCCTTGGGGTATCACTGGTATTGCATTTTGTACTGACAGAGGCTTCTTTTGAATCCTGTGTCACATGATGAGATTTCACATTAAGCAAAGGGTACCAAGCTGATCCTTGCCAGGAACCAAAATCTATTACTGCTAGCAACACTCAAAAGAGTACACATTTTCCCCTCCTCCCTTTACTTGCTATGTATTAATAATTAGATTAGTTAGAATTAGGCTCTGGAGTCAAGCAGACCTGGTTGGGTTTCATGATCAATTCTTCCACTTGCTAACTTAGGTGAAGATATTTAGCTTTTCTAAGCTTCTGTTTCCTCCCTTGTATGGGTGAGATAGAGAGTAATATCTATATCATAAGGTAGCAGGTAAGGATTAAATAAATTAATGAGTAGTGCTTGGCAACAAAGTGTATGTATGTAGGCTAGTTGCTGTATAAAAGGCCCATGAAGATAAATCCATCAAGTTTTTGAAAAGATGAACATTTCTGATATTAAGAATCTTCATATTAGCTGGCCTTATTTTCCACTGTTTCCCAGTCAAAGGACTGCACAAAGTTCTCTTGGGAGCTTCAGTTCAGTTCAGTCGCTCAGTCACGTCCAACTCTTTGCGACACCATAGACTGCAGCATTCCAGGCTTCCTTGTCCATCACTGACTCCCAGAGTTTACTCAAACTCATGTCCATTGAGTCGGTGATGCCATTCAACCATCTCATCCTCTGTCATCCCCTTCTCCTCCCACCTTCAATCTTTCCCAGCATCAGTCTTTTCAAATAAGTCAGTTCTTCGCAACAGGTGGCCAAAGTATTGGAGTTTCAGCTTCAGCATCAGTCTTTCCAATGAATATTCAGGACTGATTTCCTCTAGTATGGACTGGTTGGATCTCCTTGCAGTCCAAGGGACTCTTAAGAGTCTTCTCCAATGCCACAGTTCAAAAGCATCAATTCTTCGGCACTCAGCTTTCTTTATAGTCCAACTCATTTCCATACATGACTACTGGAAAAACCATAGCTTTGACTAGACAGAACTTTGTTGATAAAATAATGTCTCTGCTTTTTAATATGCTGTCTAGGTTTGTCATAGATTTTCTTCCAAGGAGCAAGCATCTTTTGATTTCATGGCTGCAGTCACCATCTGTAGTGATTTTGGAGCCCCCAAAAATAAAGTCAGCCACTGTTTCCACTGTTTCCCCATCTATTTGCCATGAAGTGATGGGACAAGATGCCATGATCTTAGTTTTCTGAATGTTGAGTTTTAAGCCAACTTTTTCACTCTCCTCTTTCATTTTCATCAAGAGAATCTTTAGTTATTCTTTGCTTTCTGCCATAAGGGTGGTGTCATCTGCATATCTGAGGTTATTGATATTTCTCCCAGCAATCTTGATTCCAGCTTGTGCTTCATCCAGCCCAGTGTTTCTCATGATGTACTCTGCATATAAGTTAAATAAGCAGAGTGACAATATACAGCCTTGACATACTCCTTTTCCTATTTGGAACCAGTCTGTTGTTCTGTGTCTAGTTCTAACTTGCTTCCTGACCTGCATACAGGTTTCTCAAGAGGCAGGTCAGGTGGTCTGGTATTCCCATCTCTTTCAGAATTTTGCAGTTTGTTGTGATCCACACAGTCAAAGGCATTGCCATAGTCAATAAAGCAGAAATAGATGTTTTTCTGGAACTCTCTTGGTTTTTCAATGATCCAGTGGATGTTGGCAATTTGATCTCCAGTTCCTCTGCCTTTTCTAAATCCAGCTTGAACATCAGGAAGTTCACAGTTCACGTACTGTTGAAGCCTGGCTTGGAGAATTTTGAGCATTACTTTACCAGTGTGTGAGATGAGTGCAATTGTGCAGTAGTTGGAGCATTCTATGGCATTTCCTTTCTTTAGGATTGGAATGAAAACTGACCTCTTCCAGTCCTGTGGCCACTGATGAGTTTTTCAAATTTGCTCGGGAGCTTTCTGTGGCTCAAATTAGTTGTCTTAACCACTGGACCATCAAGGAAGTCCTTGTAATAATTCTTTATATCAGACTTTCCCTATTCAAATGCTCATGTAGTTTCTTTCTCCTAATTGGGCCCAGGTCGGTACATATCCCCACTCTTCACCTGGGTAATTTTATTTGTCCTTTAGGTGATAATAAAGCCTAAAGGATTTTATTAAGTCCTTCTCTGAGACCTCAAACCAGATTATCCCTTTGTTTTTCCTTCATAACATCTTCCACAGTTTTAAACTTATGTATTAGTTTGTGTAATTATTACATATCTTTATCTTCCCAAACTAGACAACAGTCTTCAGGAGGGCATTGATCACATTTATTTTGTTTACTGCTATAAATCCAGTGCCTATTACAGTGCTTAACCCAATAATGGGTCATTAAATGAAAAAGAGAGTAAATCTTTTTTAAAAGAGAATTAATTATTTATTTATTTTTGGCAGCTATGGGTCTTAGTTGCTGCTTGTAGGCTTTCTCTAGTTGTGGTGAGTGGACTTCTCATTGCAGTGGCTTCTCTTGTTGTGGAGCATGGGCTCTAGGACACACGGGCTTCAATAGTTGTGGCACATGCGCTTAGTTTCTGCCTGACATATGGAATCTTCTGGGACTAGGGATCCAAACCTTGCATTGGCATGCAGATTCTTAATCAATGGACCACCAGGGGAGTCTGAAAGTAAATTTTTATTGAGGTTTTATAACATTCAAGTCACTGGTGGCAACTGAAAAAAAAAAAAAGAACCCAACCCCAAGTTCACAGGGGTTTGACAAATTTATATGAAAGAATAAGACCCACACAAAAAATGTACGTCAGTAGAGACACTTTCAAAAGAATGGTATAAGTTGTAAGTACTAGTAGTTCAGAGGCAATCAAGAATTTTATTTTTAGAAAGATTTTTTATTTTTATAGATATCCCTAGAAATTAATTTCTTTTTAGCTAACTGTATTTTATCCATTACATATTAATGGGGAGGAAGATGGTCCAAATGAGATCAGTTATTTTAGAAGACACTTTTTGGTAGATTCATAATGAGTTATTAATTTTTCTGGGAAGTTTTTAAAATCTAGCATTATATTTTAATTTGTTCTATGCATTGTAGGTTTCCTAAAGTAGAAATAATTAACTGTAAAATTGAAGAAATTACTCATATTTGCTCTTTTCTGGGACTAGGCCTCTGTCTTTAAGCCCTTTCTTCGGTGTGCATTGTGAGGGCTAGCTGTTATCTGTTTATATCTATGGTGAGAATCTTCTAATGCTTACTTTGGTATGATTTTGGGCAAGTCACAGAATCACATATTCTAGGATTTGGAATGGTTAATAGTCAAATTCTGTTCAGTTCCTTCACCTAGAAATAAGGGGCTGTACTATATGTTCTCAGATCCATCTCCATCTGATTCTCTCTGAAAACATTTACACACTTAGTTGAGCAATAATTCCCAGTGTCACATTTGTTTCCTGAAAGACTATGGTGGTTTAATGAATTACTGAAACTGTAAATTTTATTTAATACTTAGTGAGTTTTGATATTTTGAGATGTCAAATGCTTATTAGAGTTTTGATCCTTTAGCCTATATATATAGTATATAAGTATGTATAGTATATATTTGATAAGCATTTAAATGCTTATTAGAGTTTTGATTCTTTAGCATACATATATGACATATTATATATAAGATATATTTAATAGGCATTTGACATCTCAAAATACCAAACCTCACTAAGTGTATTTATGAAATACAATTTACAGTTCCAGTGATATATACATATATATTTTGGTCTCACCATCCAGCATGTGGGATCTCAGTTCCTCAACCAGGGATCGAACCTGTGGCCTCCTATAGTGGGAGCTCAGGGTCCTAACTGCTGGACCATCAGGGAAGTCCCCTATTTAGCCCTCATTGATCACATAATATAATATTCCTGGCCTTCAGCTTCCTGATTAGAGAGTGTCCTGAACATTCATTGGAAGGACTGATGCTGAAGCTGAAACTCCAGTACTTTGGCCACCTGATGCAAAGGACTGACTCACTGGAAAAGACCCTGTTGCTGGGAAAGATTGAAGGTGGGAGAAGAAGAGGACAACAGAGGATGAGATGGTTGGATGGCATCAGTGACTAGATGGACATGAGTTTGAGTAAACTCCAGGAGTTGGTGATGCACAGGGAAGCCTGGCGTGATGCAGTCCATGGGGTCACAAAGAGTCAGACACAACTGAGCGACTGAATTGAATTGATATTGACAAGATAACATGAAATTTTTGTTTAATTAATAAACTTTTCCTTAGTATTTATTATGTATCAGGCACTGTAGGAATCTCTGAGGCAGAGTCGGACACGACTGAAGCGACTTAGCAGCAGCAGCAGCAGAAGGAAGAAACTGTTGTTACAAAGGTCAGCTAAGAAAGCCATTATGGCCAATCACTTATAAATCACAACACACAATTTCCTCATATGAACTGAAAAAAAAATGCACAGTGAGTTGTGAGTTAAGTTTTTTTGGGACCTGATGAGGACTATAGCCTGGGCTGTACATAGCTCCGAGGACCTGTCAGTATATACATGGTTTTAGTGAAGGGGGATACTTGCAATCAGGCACACATTTTTCAAAGGTTTGATGCTAGTTACGAGGAACAGATGTCTCCGTTAAAGACTTTAGTGGTTTTCCAGATATGAGAATTTTCCAGACAAGGAATTGGGCTCACAAAATCTTCTGAAAATAACTATCCAAAGGCCTGTTCTGCCAGTTTTTCCCAGAGCATGCTCGTTTCTGATCTCTGCCCTTAACTCCTTTCAGAGTGTGTTGAAGGTCAGTGACAGCAATGGCTGGTGACTTCATTCTTGTAAAATGGCAACAGATGACAAGTGACAATTTTTAGTGGGCACCTATTTTTAGTATCCCTTATTAAATAAAAAACTAACTTCCATAAGACAGAAGATAGGATGGAGATTATTCAAGATACACTGTGTCAAATCAAAAAATGAAAAAGATGATTTAAAGGTTTGATCAGAGGCAAGAAAATAGGGAATGCACGATGGAAGGTAGACTTCTAAGTGCTTTGAAACTCACAGTTGAGAAGAACTTTGCACAAGAAGTTTTTTAGAACCTCTTTAAGGGAGGGTCTAGAGATGTTTGGCAATAGAAAATTTTGTAATGCAAAATTTTTGTACACTGGGACGAGATGAATATATTAAATGTGAGCTAGACAAAGCAGACCAAAAATAAAGCAAACCCAACTGCTACAATTCAACTTTAGAAACACTCAACCACATAGACTGGGAATTTCCACTAGAGTTTAGAGGTCTCATGGATCAGAGCCCGGCGGAGAGAGCTGGCTTTTCATTGGATCAGCTCGGGGACAGAGCCGGCTCTCTATTGGTTTAGATGGTGGGCGGGAGGGAGGTGTGTCCTGACGTCACGCCCGTCCTCTGAGTGCTTACCCAGGGTTGTGGAAGGCTAAGTCCGAGAGGAAGAGGATAACCCGCAACAACCTTTGCGGACCTGAGCCAGCTGTTTCTCGGAACTGGGGTCCCCTCCCACCAACCAAGAGAGCTCCGCCCCAAGCAGCCCCGCCCGCACCAGGGGATCAGGTGACCTCGGGCCGGCGCGGTCACGTGACTGGGCGAGCCTGCCCGTTGTGGCCATGGCGGCCGCAAGCTCCAGTGTGGTGAGGCGAGTGGAGGAACTCGGAGACCTGGCTCAGGCCCACATACAACAACTTAGCGAAGCCGCCGGCGAAGATGGTGAGGGAGCCGAGGAGAGGGAGGCGGGCAGGCGGGCGGTTGTCCAAGCTGGCTCTCGACGGCCATAGGGGCTGAGGCTGGGGCCTGTAGTCTGTGGATTTCAGGCCAGAACTACCGAAAGTGTTGCGCTTCTGGCCCTAGCTGGGCGGCGGCCTCTTGTCTACCGCCAGGAGCTCCCATCGCTTTAAAGCAAAGGCGTTTACTTCAAGACCAGGCTTTTCATAACCCGCGAAAACCGCGAAATCTCAGGCAAATCAGTGTTTCTTGTCTTTAACTGTCTCGGTGGTGACTGGCAAAAGGGCGAGATCTGGATGAAAGTACACAGGGAAGTTTAAATGAGTGGTTCAAGTTGGATGATGGTACGCAAATAAATAATGGTAGTTTTGCATGTCGTAGAGATAGTTTGGAGTGTTTAATAGTTCTCCTTTTTCATTGCTACGTTGTAAATTTCTGTGTTGTGTTTTGGAGTCTAAACTCAGCTGTAAACAGTAGTCTACAGAAGAGATTTACATTGGCATAATTAAACGGATTCTCTCACGTTCATCACCTTAGTTGTCACAAGGGCCCTGTCAGTACTAGAATACTTTTTTTTTTTTCTAAATATCTAGGCGGTTTCCTTAGGAAAAACTGACACAGAATCACCTCGACGTTTGCTCTTTTTCATTCCTTACCAGCTGCCTGTGGGTTTCTACATTCTTAGAGAGTTTTGCACCTTTACTTACAGATAGAAAGTTTAAAAAAATTTTATGAGCTGTCTCGTTGTCTTCGGAGTCATAGGGAAATAGTAGTGGAACGTTGTCCCAAGCGATTTAATAGTTGGTAAATTTATTAAATAGGGTCCATGATAAAATGGTTCTAGTTCCATACAACATTATTTGCTGGATTTTCTTTTCTTAGGGGTCTGTTCTTAAAAATCCACAAGACTACCCTGAAGTTGTTTCCTCTTTTGGTTTGTGGAAAGTGAAACACACGAATAATTTTAGTTCATGGACACTAGTAGCTATTCCGATAGCTAGTGTCTGGAAGTGTATCTAAGTTACTTCTAAATAAACTATTTAGTGATTTCCACCCTGCTCCAGCTCCATTAGAACCAGTCTGAAGAGATGAAAGAACATATGCTGTTCACTTACCAGTAAACCCAAAAGCCATTCTCATTTTCCAATGGAAGAATACTTTAATCCAGTCTAGAGTGAGGGCTGAAAAGTGAAGTATGTATTCTTGTTTGGAGGCTTTAAAGTTCTGAAATGTACTAGAATTGCAATAATAGTGGTCCACGTTATGAACTGTTCAGTATTACTAGCAAGATTTGATTTTATGAAGTTGAACTAAAACATAGGTCCATGTATTTGAACTTGTATTTTCCAATACAACAAAAATAATACACATTAAAAATTTGTTCTTTAATGATATTTATATTTGATTGATAGTTCCTGTAGTTTTTTATTTGATCAGGTACAGCCAGACACAAGTCCATGTAAGAATACTCTCCTTTCTACTACTGGTCAATTTTGTTCATTTATTTCTCATTGTACAAGCACAATGTGTTTACGGTATGGAAATATACCATTAGAGGGACCTTTTCTGGGGACTGGGTTAGAATCTCTTATCTTTGCCTTGTCAGTCACTATTTTGGCTGAATGGTTAGGAAAAATTCTGTTTCATAAAAATTTTTTAAATGGTGAGCCATTATCCCTCCACTTCTCTAATTATGTCATGCTGCTGCTGCTGCTGCAAGTCGCTCTATGTCATGAGTTCATGTGAAATGCTCCTTCAGCAATGGTTTGATGAATTCAGTGCAGGTCTTTAGGTTTAAAATAATCCTGCAAATTAAGAAGAAAATATCAACTCATTGTTTAAAGAAGCTCCTGAGGGATGTTATGTTCCAAACCATTTCAGTTCACAGTAGAATCTTTTTTCCTGAGCTGTGTGGGGGATACTTCTGGGCTGAGGAGAGATAGGAAGGCAGTGCTGAAGAAGTAGTTTTCAGTTTAGGTAAATAGTGGGCCTTAAAGCTTTCAGAATCTGGCCTAGATACAGGTTTGGCCTTACCAGGGAAAGTTTAAGATTGTTGTATTACTGCCAACAGACGCAACTTACACTGGTGGTGCTTTTGTTCCAACACTGATCTGCTTACCTACTTGTGTAGGTGCTGAGGCTGGATCAGATGGACCCTCCCCAGGTCCTACATTGTCCGTTTACCAGTGAGGGGAAAAGGTTATTTATTTCAGGAGAAAGCTACAGAAGGGCAGTCTCAAGGATCTAAGTGTCTTGATGTTGACCTTATTTTTTTTTTGATGATGTGTGTGTGCGCTTAGTTGCTCAGTGTCTAACGCTTTGCAGCTCTTTGGACTGTAGCCTGCCAGGCTCCTCTGTCCATGGGAATTCTCCAGGCAGGAATATTGGAATGGGTTGCCATGCCCTCTTCCAGGGGTTCTTCCCAACCCAGGATGCAGAAGGGTGGATAGCACCTTGGTATGGACAATTTGTAGGTTAGGGAGGAAAAATTCATAAGAAAAGGTGAAACCATAGAAGCAAAAGAAAAAAGAAATAAATTAGACAGTGTAGAGGGTAGGTGAGGACGATTTGATTTTAGAGGGTATATCAGAAATAGTTTAATTTTGTCCAGGTTTTGATTTCTAGGTTTTTAAGAAATAAGCTACTCAGGTATATTGTGTAATTTTACTTACAACAGCTATTTGTATACATAAATATGTAAATGTAATTATAAAGTTATAATTTTATAACTAACAGCACTTACATTTTATGAGTCATTAGGTTTAATCAGTCTTTTTCCTTCGCAGAATGTATTTATGAAATTATAAGTTTTTAGTGGAAGTCCTTTCTGTAGATTTATGTATATTATTTGTACTCTTCCAATAAAAGTTTTAAATTTAATGCTTAAAACATTTTGAGTATGTCAACATCATAAAATAAACATTATGAAAGTACAGGTTGTGCTTAAGAAATGGCAACTGAACCTAGAAAGTTTTAAGTCTGGCTTTTAAAGAAAAAATTTCCATAATAAATTTAAGTAGAGTTAGGCATTATGATATACTTCATGTTTTAGAAAAGATATTACTATGTTGTTTTAATTTTATCATTTTAGATATGTAGCTTTTTTTTTGTTTAAAAGACACCTGAAACTAGGTGAAGTAATCATATTTTTATCTCTTATAGATCACTTTTTAATTCGCGCCTCTGCAGCTCTAGAAAAATTGAAACTTCAGTGTGGAGAAGACAAAGAATGTTCAACCCCATCAAATCTTCTAGAACTTTACACACAGGTACTAAATCAGATGGTTTCTGACATATTGTGGGGGCAGGTTGCTTACTTAAGAGGGTTGACTCCAAAATATAGGTTTAATGTTCTTTATTTAAAATGTTTTTGTTCAAAAAACTATGTATAAGACATATAGACTTGAAACTGTGAGGCAGTTTGCAAAGAAGTAAAGTTTATTGGATGTGTGGATTATAAAGTCAGGGGAAAAGTCTTACAGATAACAATATTGCTTCCCTGTATAGATAATTAAGCAAAATACTCATATGTGCAATTTCCAAGCTCTGAAAGGTTAGTCAGAGGGAATGGAGGTTTCTATAAGGCCTCTGGTTATTTTTTTTTCCCCTGAAATTTATCTTTCCTTTGGATTCTTCACTTGACTACCTGTGCTTTTGTTATGCGAGTCCCTAAGAACAGAAAACTGTTCCCCCTTTTTCTTTCACTTTTCTTTCAAATTCAGACCTCTTTATGGACCAGATCTGTTTTCTAGGTTTTCTCAAACTGCTGAGGCAAGTTCACATTTACAAACATAATTTCGAGGGACTTCCCTGGCGATGTAGTGGTTAAGACTCTGTTCTTCATTGCAGAGGGCACAGGCTCCACCGTGATGGAGTCCATCAGGGGACTAAGATCCTACATTTGTGCAGCACAACAAAAAAGTAAAACCTGAAAAAAACATAGTTTTATTATATAAAACTATCATTTATATAGCACTTTATAGTTGACAGAGTGCTTCATATGCCCTTACTTGATTGCCAGAGGATAATAAAGATGAAGTTGTTATAGGAAATAACAGTTATAGGAAATAAGAATAAACTTGGTCGAGTTTCCAAAACACACATTCATAGCACTTGGCTGCCTGACACTGCTTTCTGTTAGGAGATACATGGAGATAGTTTCTGCCTTCAGATGTGGTTGAATGAGCCTCTGACAAGTACCCACAAACCCCAGAGAGCTATTGCAGCTCGGGAGAAATTTGCTTCACTTTCTTTCCTTTCAGAAGATTCCCTGTTTATCTTACTTCTTTCATATGGGAGAGCTGTAAACATTTTAACGTATTTCTGCGAATAAGACAAAAGAATTAGAGATATAATTAAAATTCCTCAAACTCTTCTGGAGCTTACTTGTGGTTCTGAATCAACAGGTCCTTTTCCTTAGGATGATGTTCTCTCCCTTCCTGGCTTAGGCTGTGTAACACAAGAGCACCTGTCACTTAAGTAGTGCTGTGTGCTAGGTCATGTTCTAAGTGATTTACATATGTTAATTCATTTTATCCTCAAGGCCAGGGGCTTTAAAAGACAATTTGTCAATGAAGAAACTGAGGCTTTAAAAAAGAAGTAAAATATGACTTGTCTTTGGTTGGTTGCTGCTGCTGCTAAATTGCTTCAGTCGTGTCTGACTCTGTCCAACCCCATAGACGGCAGCCCACCCAGGCTGCCCCATCCCTGGGATTCTCCAGGCAAGAACACTGGAGTGGGTTGCCATTTCCTTCTCCAATGCATGAAAGTGAAAAGTGAAAGGGAAGTCGCCCAGTTTGGTTGGTTAGATAGATCTAATAGCAGAACTCAGTTTCCTTAGTCTTTGTTAAATAGATTAAACAGAGACAAAGGATTGAGTAGTTTGAAAGTGCTGGCTCTTCATTTGGGGAAACAAGTAATCCTTTGAAGATTCAGTGTACAAAACTGGAGGTAGTGACCTTTTCTTGATACGGCAGGCATTTAGAAAATGTTCAGAAAGTAATATATGCATATAACAAAGAATATAAAAAACTTTTTATAATTGTATATGATTAACTTACCTGAATTAAAACATAAATATCCATTTTATTTTTTGGGGAAAGCTGGATTATCTTAAATCAGTATTTAGTTAAATTTTATGAAGTTTACTATAAATTTGTCTTATTATATTTAGAGCTAGGACTACTAGAGCGTCCCTGATGGCTCAGCGGGTAAAGAATCCGCCCACAATGCAGGAGATGCAGGTTCGATCCCTTGGGAAGATCCCCTGGAGAAGGAAATGACAACCCACTCCAGTGTTCTTGCCTGAAAAACCCCATGGACAGAGGAGCCTGGTGGACTACAGTCCATGGAGTTGCAAAGAATATATGTAAGATTAAACTGTAAGAGTTGTTCATTCTAATTCAAATCTTTTATATTATACTTTTTTCTCTCTTACTTCAGGCTATTTTGGACATGACATATTTTGAGGAGAACAAGCTAGTAGATGAAGATTTTCCTGAAGATTCTTCACAGAAAGTAAAAGAGTTGATCAATTTTCTTTCAGAACCAGAAATTTTGGTTAAAGAAAATAATATGCATCCAAAAGTAAGTTTTGCACAACTGTGAATTATGGTGGAATGCTGCTAATTCCTGCTAGACTACCCTTTAGGATCTGTGTTTTTTTCTTCTTAAATGTGTCTTTGTTTCTGTTTTAAATTGACTGAAGGAGGGATATATGAGAGTTGAACATTTCAGACTGATGTCAAAACTAAAGTATCCATTTTTATAAATATGTTTCAGAGCATTTTCTATGATGAAGTTATACACAGTGCATACTCATTTTCTAAAGATGCACATTTGCTATTTCTACTCCCTTTACTTTTGCAGATGCTGTGTTTTCTTGAAGGTTCCTAGTAATCTTAATGACCACATCTCTGGTTCTTTCACAGTCCTCTTCCTCCAGGACATTTGCTGTCTTTCCAAGGATCATAGCATCCCTGAAGGCCTTGCATGCTTCTCTTCATCTCTGAGAAGCCTTGCTCTTTCTATTTTTAAGCATCTCACCTCTCTCCCATTCTGGAAACATAGACACTCCCCAAGAATATCTCCTTAATCCTCTAATAGTTTCTATTTTATCTTTGTTTGGCAACTTGTCCACATGCTTTTTACTGCTGTCTCTATTTCGATGATTTCCAAGATTTTTTTATCTAGCCCTGACTACTCTAAACCCCTGGATCAGCAGGGAAATCCACTCATTCAGGCAAATAATTTATCATATTCAACTATCTGCTGGCTATCTCTACCGAGATATCTTTGTTACACTCTGTTTTATCAGGGAATGGTAACTGTGGAAATAAATAATCCCAAGTTTTAAATGATACCACATAATAAAAGTTTGATTCATTTGAATTATTTTTTTATATATCTTTTCATTTAGTAGTAGTAGAAAGTGAAGTCGCTCAGTCATGTCCGAATCTTCGCGACCCCATGGACTGCAGCCTACCAGGCTCCTCCGTCCATGGGATTTTCCAGGCAAGAGTACTGGAGTGGGGTGCCATTTTCACTTTCATGCATTGGAGAAGGAAATGGCAACCCACTCCAGTGTTCTTGCCTGGAGAATCCCAGCGACAAGGGAGCCTGGTGGGCTGCTGTCTATGGGGTCTCACAGAGTCGGACACGACTGAAGCGACTTAGCAGCAGCAGCAGCAGCAGCAGTAGTAGAAAATGTTTCAAGTAACGTATATATATTTCTGAAAACTTATTTTTTCCATCAGACTATGGAATACTTACATTTGAACTACATTAGAGGATTTAATTACTAAAATACTTGAATATCAATTATCTAGAAATGTTTGTAAATTAGAGTAGTTATTTTAATTTTTATGTAGCAGTAGATATCTATTTCTAATTGATTCAAAGTAAGTCATTCCTGTGTAGGTTGCTAAGTAAAGGGCAGATTTTATGAAATGAATATTTTTACTTTCTCAATAGTTTGAAATTTAATTATTATTTTTACAGACATGAAGTTTCTCTTTTTTAACTGAGTCTTTGTTGTATTTCAGCACTGCGATTTGCTTGGAGATGAACTCCTGGAATGTCTCTCCTGGAGGCGAGGAGCCCTACTCTACATGTATTGTCACTCTCTGACCAAAAGGAGAGAATGGCTCACAAGAAAATCTAGCTTACTTAAAAAGGTAAAAAGGCAAATTCCTCATACATATTTGATTGTTGACATTTAAATATTTCTAAAATCTATCTTTAATATAGGATTAAGAACCAAGGAATCAAAGGGCCTGGGTTTTCATTCCAGGCCTGTACTTATCAGCTGTGTAATCTTAGTTTGGAATTACTCTTAAGATTAAATAATGTGGAAAAGAAAAACCATAAAATAATGTGAAAATCCTTTGTAAACTGGGAAGTTTTACACTTTTTTTTTAAGTCCCAGATTTTTATTTTTTATGATACAAGACAGATAATCTATATTAATTTCTAAGCATATTTTTTGTCCTGAAGAAAACAAACTTGGTAGTGAGCCTCTTTCTATCAGCAGATCACTCCTAAAGATTCCCCATGACCCTGCTCTTAGAAAACTGTGGCTCTCTGATTTTTCCTGATTCTTCTGACCAAATCAGTAAATGCAAAAAGCCTGTCTTAATATTTGTATCACTATGGATCCTTCCTATCTTGGGTTGGTTGTACACACAGTTGATGTGGGCCTGCAAATTAGAGGTCACAGTTTCAGATGTAAAAATTTGATTATAGTATTTCTAAATTACAGTAAGTGTATCCATATTTTTAACAAGTTGTTATTGAATACATCTTTATTATCTTTATTGATTTCTTCCTCCGATGACATTTTTGACAAGTATGTTACTGAATCATGTGTTCTTGGTTAGTAATTTTTTCCCTTGTTGTTCAGCCCCTAAGCTGTGTCTGACTCTGTGCAGCCCATGAAATGTAGCATGTAAGGCTCTTATGTCCTGCACTATGTCCCAGAGTTTGCTCAAATTCATGTCCATTGAGTTGGTGATGCTATCTAACCATCTGATCCTCTCCTGTTGCCTTCAATCTTTCCCAGCACCAGGGTCTTTTCCAGTAAGTTGACTCTTCCCATCACGTGGCCAAAGTGTTGGAGCTTCAGCTTCAGCATAAGTCCTTCCAGTGAATATTCAGGGTTGATTTCCTTTAAGATTGAGTGGTTTGATCTTGCAGTTCAAGGAACTGTCAAGAGTCTTCATCAGCACCATAGCTCAACAGCATTAATTCTTTGGCATTCAACCTTCTTTATGGTCCAACTCTCACATTCATACATGACTTATGGAAAAACTATAGCTTTGACTATGGACCTTTATCAGCAAAGGGATATCTCTGCTTTTTAATACACTGTCTAGCTTTGCCATAGGTTTCCTTCCAGAAGCAGATGTCTTTTAATTTCATGGCTGCAGTCACTGTCTGCAGTGATTCTGGAGCTCAAGAAAATACAATCTGTCACTGTTTTCACTTTTTTACGTTCTATTTGGTATGAAGTGATGGGACCAGATGCCATGATTTGGTACTTTTTTAGTGCTGAGTTTCAAGCCAGCTTTTTACTCTCTTGTTTCACCTTCATTAAGAGGCTCTTTAGTTCCTGTTGGCTTTCTGCCATTAGAGTTGTATGATCTGTGAAAGATTGTTGCTGAACCATGAAAAGACGCCGGGATTCTTGGCCTCCAGAGGAGAAGAATTCAATCTGGGGCCAGAGACAAGGCTTGATCGCTCAGAGCTTTTGTGTAATTAAGTTTTATTGAAGTATAAAGGAGATAGAGCAAGCTTCTGACATAGGCATCAAAAGGGGGCAGAAAGAGTGCCCCCCCTGCTAGATTCTAGCTGGATGTTATATAGTCATCAGCAGTCTGTTAAAGAAAGGAATGTCTCAAAACTCAAAATGGCACCAGGCCCCTCATCCATAAGATGTATTTTGGGATAATCTTGGCACCAGATAAGTCATCCTGGGCCATAAAACCATTGACTCGAATCTTGTAGAAAGGCGGATTACCATACAAATAGTTTCATTTACATAGATTAGGGGAACAGTGTCTGAGTATAACATAACGGTTTGTCAAGTAGGTTCTGAGCCATTTAGCCCAACTTGAAGACAGAGTTTGGGGTAAATGCATAGTACATTAACATAGCTTAAGACAAACGTTTCCATAAGAAAAATGCATTGGTTAACTCAAGGTTTGAGAATAGTTAACTTCAGGTGAAACCAGGTGTCATTATGGCAACACAGTATTTTAAGAGAAACCGCCTTTTAAATTTGTATAGAGAAGGGGAAAAATATATATCACTAGTTTGTTTCCTCCTGCTGCTTAAGAGAAAGAAAAATGTCTGACACTTGCAGCCTGTTTCCTCCATTTGGAGACCCATGGCCTTCCTGCCTGTTACCCTCTCATCCGCATGTCTGAGGTTGTTGATACTTCTGGCTATCTTGAGTTCAGCTTGAACTTCAACCTGGCATTTCACATGATGTACATGTACTCTACATACAAGTTAAATAAGCAGATGACAATAAACAGCCTTGATGTACTCCTTTTCCTATTTTGAACTACTCAGTTGTTCATGTAAGGTTCTAACTGTTGCTTCTTGACCTGCATACAGGTTTCTCAGGAGGCAGGTAAGGTGGTCTGGTATTCCCATCTCTTTCAGAATTTTCCACAGTTTGTTGTGATCCACACAAAGACTTTAGTGTAGTCAATGAAGCAGAAGTAGATGTTTTTTTGAAACTCCTTTGCTTTCTTCATGATCCAGCAAATTGATGGCAAATTAGTCTCTGGCTTCTTTGCCTTTTCTAAACCCAGCTTGTCCATCAGAAAGTTCTTGGTTCAGGTACTGCTGAAGCCTAGCTTGAAGGATTGTGAGTATAGCCTTGTTACAATAGCGTGTAAAATGAGTGCAGTTTTGCTGTTGTTGAAACATTATTTGGCATTGCTGCTCTTTGGGATTGAAATGAAAACTGATCTTTTTCAGTCCTCTGGCCACTGCTGAGTTTTCCAAATTTGCTGGCATATTGAGTATAGCACTTTCACAGCACCATCTTTAGGATTTGAAATAGCTCAGGTGGAATTTCATCACCTTTACTAGCTTTGTCCATAGTAATGCTTCCTGAGGGCCACTTGACTTCACACTCCAGGTTGTCTGGCTCTAAGTGAGTGATCACACCATCGTGGTTATCTGGGTCATTAAGACCTTTTTATATAGTTCTTCTGTGTATTCTTGCCACCTCTTCTTAATCTCTTTTGCTTCTGTTAGTTTGTTACCATTTCTGTCCTTTATCATGCCCATCCTTGCATGAAATGTTTCTTGGATATCTCTCATTTTCTTGACTATATCTGTAGTCTTTCCCATTCTGTTTTTTTCCTCTATTTCTTTGCATTTTTCATTTAAGAAGGCCTTCTTATCTCTCCCTGCTCTTTTTGGAATTCTGCATTCAGTTGGGTATATCTTTTCCTTTTTCCCTTGCCTTTCACTTTTCTTCTTTTCACAGCAAGTTGTAAAGCCTCCTCAGACAATCACTTTGTCTTCTTGCATTTCTTTTTCTCTGGAATGTTGTTGGTCACTGCCTCCTGTATAATGTTACGAACTTCTGTCCATAGTTCTTCAGGCACTCTGTCTATCAGACCTAATCCCTTGGATCTGTTTGTCACCTACACTGTATAATCATGAGGGATTTGATTAGGTCATGCTTGAATGGTCTAGTGGTTTTCCCTACTTCCTTCAGTTTAAGCTTGAATTTTGCAATAAGTAGCTCATGATCTGAGCCACAGTCAGCTCCAGGTCTTATTTTTGCTGACTATATAGAGTTTCTTCATCTTCAGCTGCAAAGAACATAATCAGTCTAATTTTGGTATTGACCATCTGGTGATGGTGATGTCCATGTGTAGAGTTGCCTCCCATGTTGTTGGAAAAGGGTGTTTGCTATGACCAGCATGTTTTCTTGACAGAATTCTGTTAGCTTTTGCCTTCCTTCATTTTGTACTCCCAACTCCAAACTTGCCTGTTATTCTGAGTATCTCTTGACTTGTACTTTTGCATTCCAGTCCCTTGTGATAGAAAGGACATTTTTTTTTTTTTTGATGATAATTCTAGAAGGTCTTGTAGGTCATCATAGGACCATTTAACTTCAGCTTCTTTGACATCAGTGGTTGGAGCGTACACGGGGATTACTGTGAATGTTGAATGTTTTGCCTTGTAAGGGAACGAAGATCATTCTGTCATTTTTGAAGTTGCACCCAAGTACTGCATTTTGGACTCTGTGAGGGCTACTCCATTGCTTCTAAGGAGTTCTTGCCCACAGTAGTAGATATAATGGTCACCTGAATTAAATCCGCCCATTCCTGTCCATTTTAGTTCACTGATTCCTAAGATGTTGATGTTCAATCTTGCCACCTTGTGCTTGACTACGTCCAATTTACCTTGATTCATGGACCTTACATTCCAAGTTCCGATGTGGTTTTGTTCTTTATAGCATCGGACTATACTTTCATCAGCAGAGACATCCACTACTGGCATCATTTCTGCTTTGGCTCAGCTGCTTCATTCTTTCTGGGTCTATTAGTAATTGCCCTCTTCCCAGTAGCATGTTGGACACCTTTTAACCTTGAGGTCTTGTCTTCCAGTGTCATATCTTTTTTTGCCTTTTTATACTGTTCATAGGGTTTTTAAGTCAAGAATACTGGAGTGGGTTGCCATTTCCTCCTCCAGTAGACCACATTTTTGTCAAAACTCTTCATTATGACCCATCCATTTTGTATGGCCCTGCCCAGCATGGTTCATGAGTTACAAAAGCCCCTTCGCCACAACAAGGCTGTGATCCTTGAAGGTTTTTTTTCCCCATACCCTTTTACTAACTGGAGGGTTATACTTTAAAATACCCTTTTAAAAATTTCAAGGTAGTGGGTCCTTACAGCATTGTAATGTAATAACCATAAGACATATCTAGTAATAACTATTAGCCAGTATTCTCCTGAGTAAAAATGTTAACATTTGAAGTTTCTATAGCTCTGCATTTAATAACCTAGATTCTTTGTTTTTGACTTTCATTTAGTACCTTGTTGATGGAATCAGTTATTTACTACAGATGCTCAATTTTCGGTGTCCCATCCAGTTAAATGAAGGAGTTTCTTTCCAAGACCTAGACACAGCTAAATTACTAAGTGAAGGTAATATGATTTCTTTTTTCAGTTTTCTAAGTGTTTCAAAGCATTTTAAGATTTTAAAATGTTTCTTAAATTTAACTGATTTAAGTAAATTTCAAGGTTTACATTACAGACAAAACAATAAAAAAAGGCTTTTTTAAAAATTGAAAGTCTTCTCATGTAATACATAAAAGTACTGCTAATCTTTGTTTAATAGTTTAAAGAAATTAAATCTATCATGTTGCTTTTACTTTCTTTGTATCCCCACCCAGCCCTGATCAGGCTCTAGTTTTGGCTTCTTGTAACAGGGACTAGAAGTAACTTCAAAACAACAATTTACTGCTTTTCACTTAAAAAAGGTCCACAGCTGGTTATGGTGGCTTCATGGCATCAGATTCCTATCTTTTCCTCTATCATCTTTTGAAGTGGTACCCTGCAGCTTCAGAGGAATGTGCTTTATAGAATTCATATAAACAGTATTTGCCAGAGTTGTGCAACAGGCATCCCTGTTGAGGACATTGCTTCCATTTTCAGTATCTCAAGATGCTGCTGGAGCTCCTCCTGTTTCAGCTATGTTTCAGTCTCTAAGAATGGCAAAAGGCAGTTTCTTTCAGCCAGGTCTTGCTTATAGCCTTCTTAGAAGCTTGTTACAACACTGAGAACACTTCTGCCAACATTTCACTGGCCAGAGTTTAATCACAGAGCTTCATATAGCTACAAGGGAATCTGGGATGTATTGCCCTTTACATTATACGTTGCCATCCCTAGTAAAGTCTCTTGATTAAGAAAGAAGAGACGAGTGCGTGTTGGATGGTACCTGCTGGTTTCGGTCATAAACATCTGTGCACTTAAAAATGTTAGGAACTGAAAGTAGAGCATCATTTGGGTTTTAGATTGAGATTTGAGAGGGAAGAACCATTTATTTTTAATGTCTCTTTTTACAAATGGAAGAACTGAGGTCCTAATAAGCCTGGTAAGGTCACATAGCTGGCGAAAGATGTTAGATTATATATGTAAACTCTTATGCTTCATGTGGAATTCTGGGGAAATTTTGATGGGAAAACTCAAACATGGGGAAGCAGAAGAAAGCTTCTTAGGGAAGAATCTGTGTTTTAATTTTATAAGTGTGTTTTAATTCTTCTTTGTTAACTGCTGTAGACTTTTCCTTTCTATTAGAAAACATTGCATGGAAAAAAAAAACCACCGTGAATTAAGTGCCTTTAACATATATGACTGGCTACTGGTGTCCAAAAGTTTCCCTTCAGTTTATTCAAGCAGATGGCTTGTCCTTATAAAAACTTGTTGTGAATATAAAGTGCTCCTTCAGTGAGCATGATGTTTTGACAAATGTGTTTTGATTTATTCGTGAGAAGTATTTATTCCAGGTAACTAGTGAATTAATTAGCTGCATTGAAAATGAGCTTTCTAAAATTTCTCACCGCATGGATTGATTTAAAAGAAAAAGCAGAGATGGACATTAAAGCATATTTAAACTCAAAGAAAAAGGCGTAATATTTCCCTTATTCTCCCATTTCTAGTCATAAAGTTATATATTCTCATGGCCTGGAATTTTTTTTATCACTATCCTTGTGATACGGTCTTCTTCTGGATTATAATTGATTACACTTGCCTCTACCTTCCGTTACTTCTTCAACAGGGGAATCAAAGGCACAGATAGGGTCTCTTTTTTTTTCCCAGGAAACAAGTACGCAAGATCAGCTCCTTAGCAGTTTTGCCACAGGAGTCAGTCCTCTTGGTGTTGACTTGCTCTCAACTAAAGCAGTTTGTTCCTCCCTGCTTGATTCTTTAAGATGTAGACTAGTAGCCAGGAAACCTACTTTTCATAGGCTAAATTACTCTTAAGACCCTGGTGGAGTGGTTCTAAGTTTTTTTTTTTTTAATTTTGTTAGCCAGTATAAAAAACATAATTGGGAATAATTTTTTTTTTCTTTATTTGGCTGTGCTGTATCTTCGTTGCTGCATGGGCTTCTCATTAGGATGGCTTTTGTTGTTGTGGAGCAGGGCTCTAGGGCACACATGCTTCAGTAGTTGGAGCCCGTGGGTTCTAGAGCACAGGCTCAGTAGCTGTGGCACACAGGCTTTAGTTGCTCTGCAGCATGTGGGATCTTCCCAGATCAGGGATCAAACCTGTGTCTCCTGCATTGGCAGGTGAATTCTTTACCGCTGAGCCACCAGGGAAGCCCCAGAATAGTTCTTACTGCTAATTAGAGAGAAAAGTTCTTTAAGAGTCATCAAATCTTTTGTGGCCAGATCTTAATGATAGTTTGCCTGATTTTGGATAAAACTCAAAGCAATGTATGCTTTCAATGATTTTTATGTCTTTTTTAGAAGGTGAGATAATCATTTTGTCTTTTGATCATTACCTGTATGCCATTAAGTATTTTGCTTTTAGAAATTATCAAGTAATGTATTCAGTAAACCTTTTTATTTCATTTCTGTGTTTCATTATTCTGTGGTCCCTTATAAAAATAGCCTTGTCACTATAACCCTGAATTTAAATAGGTTAAAGGACTGTTCAGCTGTGTGCATCCTTGGTTTATGCCCTTCTTATGCCACTAAGAGCCACCCATCCTGGCAGCCTTTGGCTCATGGCTTAGCCCAGAACCTGGATTTCAGATCTCTTGAAGGAGGTGCTCTGAATTGAGATCACTAAATGCCTGAGTAGCTTGTTAAAAATACCGCTTTCTGTGTATCACCTGAAGGTTCTGATTCAATATCTGGAGTCCAGGAATCTATTTTTATTACCTCCTGTAATTATGATTCAATCAGATTTAGACATCACTGCTTCTAGAGAATGCCATTCTGGCCTTTTTTTTTTTTTTTTTTTAACATAAAAGTCTCTGCCATCACTCTTACTTCATGGATTATTTATCCTCTCCCTCCCTTCATCCCCTACTCTCACATATATGTTCACTAAACATATGAACAGTACATAGTGAAGTATTTTATTGAAAACCACGCTGAACCTTAGCAGAAAAATATCAAAGAAAATTTATAGCACCAAAAACAGTGTAACTAGAGAGTAATGGATTCCTTGAGAGAGTAGGGAGGGAGGAAGAGTATTTTTTATGTTGTTCATCTCTTCCCTTGGTATTTTGAAATGGTAGTTTAGCATAGTTTATGGACCAGTAGCCTCACCCTAGATCCTAAGTCTTTGTTAAAAATGCAGATTCATAGATGCAATCCTATACCTGAATCTGCAAGTTTTGGAGGTGGGAATCCAGCAACCAGCATTTCAGCATGTCCTCCAGGTAATCCTAGTAAAGTTTGAGAACCACTCTTTAGTATATAGCTGTTCTTTCACTCCTCAGAGACACCTTCCTATAGGATATCTGTGTACTTTTCTTAGCCGTCACTCCTTGTTAGTATAAAGGATGAGGCTAGCTTAGAGTTGGGTATAAACTGGATGCCAGATCTCCCTTAAGCAAACACTTCTCATCTTCCCCATGTGGCCTCACTTTGTGGGACTTACTTCAACTCTTCCTTCTAAAGATCTAGTCTGCTTAAAAGTTCAACCTTTCATTCAATTTTGCTCCTATCTCCTTACTTTACCAGTCTTCTTAGGAACAATTAGGGTGTAAGATCATAAAAATGAGAAAGGATATGCATTCGATGAAATGCCTTATCTAATATGAAATATAATTCTGGAGTGAAAATCATTAATTGGGGATGGAGGAAACCCCACCAACTATTCCTTAAGAAAACTCCATGAAATTAAGGAGAGCATGTGGAATCTTGATTTTTTGCAAACTGGGGCCTAAAGAGCTTTGATGAGTTGCACAAAGCTAGTAATTTTTATCCAGATTTTCTCAGATTCTAGGTCTGTTTCTTTTTATATTCTGAATAACATCTAATGCTATTCTAGCTTTTTCTCTGAAGATTTTGATCTTTTAACTATGAAGAAATGAAAAAGAAATGATTATGGGCAATACATACAAAACAAGTTAATAAGTACAAGACATATTACCCATAATCTTTTCTTTTCACTTCATTTCTTCATAGCTAAAAGAGAAAAAAATCTCAGAACAAAAGCTCGTTAAAATTCCATGAAATAAGTAGGACATGTGGAATCCTGAGTTTTGCAAACTGAGATTTAAAGAGCTTTGGTGAGTTGTACAAAGTTGATCATTTATCCTCAAATTTTTACTATTCTAGGTTTTTTTTTTATATCAAATTAATAAACTCTGTCATAAATGTTTAATTATATAATTGCCTTCTTCTATAATAAGCATGCTTTCAACTTTTGATGGAAATCCTGCAGTGTATTCCTTTTTTCTGAGAACATGAAGCATCTTGGATACAATTTAACACCTTTAGTTATTTCAAATTATATGGCCTCTAAGGGACATGATTATGCAGGATTGTATCTGTACACTGTTGTAGAAATATAGGAATTGTATTACTGATCCTTGAGTATACCCCCTAAATAAAAGTTCTGTTCATGAATGGAATTGAGGTAATCTCTGAATAGTATGCGGAATATGGAATGAACGTTTCTGGGAGAGGTTCCATTGATTTAGATTAGATTTTCAAACAGATCCTAAAGATAATCCCAGAAAGGTGAATACACGAACCTAAATGATTCTTTAAAAATAATTTTTTGGGGAGGGTGGGATTGGGCTTCTTTTATAGATAAAGTAGAGATGAAAGTGTCAATGAAATGAGGATTGTATTAAGTGATATTTGGCTTTTCTAAGTATAGCTGTTAAATGAGAAGGAAAAATGCTTAATGATATAAAAGGATTTTATTAGAGTCTTAATCGTTAGGGTTTCTTTTTAAGTTTTTAAATTCTAATCTCTCAACTTAAATGACTTTCCTAGGAATATTTAGTGACATTCATTTGCTGGCTATGATGTACAGTGGAGAAATGTGTTATTGGGGATTGAAGCATTGTGCAGATCAACAGCCAGAAAATCACGAAATGGATACTGGTGTTTCTGGAGCAAGCTACAGTACACACAAAGAACCCTTGGATTTCCGAGAAGTAGGAGAGAAAATTTTGAAAAAGTATGTATTTGTATGCGAAGGACCCCTGAAAGAACAAGAATGGAATACAACAAATGCGAAACAAATTTTAAACTTCTTTCAGCATCACACTAACTAGTAAGTTCTTCTAGTCCTTTCCAAACAGAAAAACAAAAAGACTCAGGAAATGAAAATCCAGAAAAGAAGACATATTGATACTGAATTTAAGAACATTACACTACATAAAGATAGCCAGCATGGTTACCCTTTTTTAAATGCCATTACTGTCTTTCACTATATATTCTTAAACCTATGAAGGAATGATTCTTTATTTCTGAAATGGCATTTACATTATTCTAACTCAGCCTGAACTACAGATATCCTGTGACTAATATTAAGAAGGAATCCAGTTTATCTCTATAAAGATTTTTTCTGTTATTAATACTTTAGATTTTTTTTATTGTGGTACAATATACATAACATAAAATTGAACATTTTAACTGTTTTTTATTTTTTTAGTCTCCCTCTCTTGAAGTTTGCTATATTTCATAGATTAAAATCAAGTCACCTCTTTGCTTTGGATATATGCTATGGATGTATTTAAAAATTGGCAAAATGAAAAATTGTGACTTGTATCCATGTACCATTTCCAGAGTAAGATAATGAAAGACTCCACAAGAAGAATTTTTGTTTCACTACATACTACTAATGGCATTTAAAATTTTTAGTCTGTTAGGCATTTTATAAAAATTTTAAAATGATTTTTCTTCTTTTGTTTAAAAGAATGTGCATGGTTTATTAAACGAATAATGAAGATAAAACCAATAGGTTAGTGTGCCATTAGTCATGTGTCTTAGGGCACATCTTTTCATACATTCTGAAATGTTAATATTTTCTGTCTTTGATTGTAGGGGTGAGTGTTAGAGGCCAAGAGCCCAGCCTGGTATCTCACTGACAGTCTTTCTGTCTACCTCAGTTCCTGTCATCGTCTAAGGATGACCTGTCTGATACCTTGCCAATATCCTCCATCTCTGGGCCATTGACTTCATCGCATTCCAGGAACTTGACTCCCATGGCCACTCTGTGAATATCACCATCCTTAGTTTCTGTTTCTGAAATCTTCAGTTTCAGTAACTAATGACATTCTCATCTTTCCAACTTTTTACTTCCTCAGTTTTGTTGATTTTTCTCTCTTTTACTTCTTTCCTATCTCTTTTGCTTCATCAGAGCTTCCTCTTACTACTCCCTTTTGTCCTCACCATCAGCCCCTTTCAGAGTTTTCTTCCTTCCCTGTCCAGCCTTGGTTTTCTGGGACACCACATGAAGAGCTCTCTACAGTCCCTTCAGATCCCATCTTCCCCTTCAATCATTCTTCAAGCCTTCTCTCCATATTGAATTAATCCTGTCATTCCCCCTTCTTTTCTGGGATGCTGAATTCATGTGAAGTTCCTGCAGCCATTCAAAGTGGAGTCACTCTAAGTATCTCACCTTCAAGTTTAGAAGAGCCCTCAGTGTAAGCCTTTTATCTGTCCCTTTCCCACTGTGGCTCATGCACACCTCTGATTGCCTCATCACTTTCTCTGGCCATTTGTCTCCTCCCCTAGCACATAGCTCTTAGTCCTGTCTTAACAGAAAATAGAGACTATGAGTAGGTCAGTCTCTGTTTCCCCGCTTTGCCCTACTCATTTTCCCGCTTTTTCAAGGAAAAGAGGTCTCCTGCTTCATGTTGAAGACCAATTTCCCCACCTTTCCTTTCTGCCGACTTCCTCCTTTCTCCCAGGGCTTCTCTTTTTTTTTTGTCTGTACCCTTTAGGTACTGTTGTTTCCCAAAGTACTATCCTTTTTCTCGTTTTCCCCCTTCTCCCCTATTTCCTTCCTACTTTTCTCCTTTTTTTTCTTTTTTACTTGCTCTAAATAGTTGACCCTTGAACAATGCAAGTTTGAACTTTGAGCTACATGGGACTGCTTATACATTTTTTTTTCAATAGTTAATACTATACTTCTACACAACCAGCAGTTGGTCATATCCTCAGATATGGAGGAGTTGCAGTATGGATGGTTGACTATAAGTTATAGTCTGATTTTTTACTGCCAGGAGGATTCATCCCTAATCCCCTCATTGTTCAAGGATCAACTGTACTTCTATGTGATATTATTCATAACCATGGCTTCTACCACCTGTAATGTTAGGCTGACTCCCAAACCTGCACTTTGAATCCCAACCTCTGCTCTCTAAACCTTCTTTCTAATTGCCTATTAAATATCTTCACCTAGACCTCCCGCAGTAATTTTAAATTTAACATGCTCACACACAACTAATCTTCATCTTTTGTCTAAAATCTTTTCCTGTTGATGTTTTCTTTTTCTTTTTTTCGATCTTCCACAAAGCAGAGCAACAGAGAATGCTGTAATCTGCTTTCTTCTACCTACCTTGCCAATCTCATCTTTGCAGCTCTTCTTCTGGGATCATTTTCTAGTCCAGTGTTCCTTAGGCTCCTTTTGATAAATGTTCTGATAGAACTTCTTGGGACAAGTGGAGAATCTCTCCCTATATCTGTCTCTTACTTATCCTCACATGGCTAAGAAGATTTTTATTTAATTTAGTCTTCAACAAGTTTTGCTGTGAAAACGCCTTTATGCTTTCTAAGCATGAAGATTTAAATCACAGACTGCCCATCCTCACTCCACCCCTTTTGGAGCATCATGATCAGTCACAAGTGTACCGGTTCCTTTCCCAATGTGCTATGTTTTTTTCCTTTGTTATTCTTGTTACTTCTAACTGGGATGCATTGCCCTTCTTTGTGGCCAAGGGAACATTTTTCCTTTAGGACTCAGCCCCAGTGATATGGTGTCTGTAAGGCTTTCTCCAGAGCTTTTCAGTCAAAGTTACAAGTTTCTTTGCTTCTGCTCCCTGAATCTTCCCCTCCCTGAATCTTCCCCTCCCATGTTATCACACTGATTATATTGCATTATAGTCATTTTTCTTAAGAGTTGAAAAATTCCATATTTTGAAAATTTATCTTTATGCATAGTGCTTAATGAATGGTAGGCCCTTAGTAATGCTTTTTGATTTAATAAGAGACATGATTCTTAAGCACTGAACTCTGCCACAAAAGTTTCTGATATCTGATTCCAAACTGCCGTGCCCTCTGGTTGACAAGGCCAAGAAGGAATTATTCCTCAGAGGAGTAAAGTATCGTTTAAACTCAGAACCAGAGCAAAAAAGAGAACTTTGTCTTCAGAAGCTAGGGACTCCATTTTGTCTTCATGACCCTTGTGAAACAGTCCTTTTGGGTCTCACTGGTTGGTACACTGATGAGGGTACTGTTGGGGTGCTTTTTGTACAACTTTTTCATCCCCTGCACAATTGGAGAATAATTTGTAGATCATAACAGTTACAATGCTTTTTACTGTGATGTATTACGAAGCAATGAACAGTACATTTTTATATGTTAAAGCCTGCTAAGTGAATTCTGTTTCATTTAGAATGGATTAACTTCAAAATACCAAATACTCCACATAAGGAAGGTACTATAATTCACTGATCAAAGTATTACAGTTCACTTATCAACATGTGCCTACTACATGCTACGTTTTATCCTTAAGCACTGAGAATATAGCTTTGTAAAACATCAGAGTTATATTCTAGTGGAAGAAGTTAATGCATTTTAAGAAGTAAAAATATAGTGTGAGTGATGAGTGCTGTAAATAATAAAGCAGGGTAAGGGGCTAGCGTGACTCTTAAGAAGGGTACTGTTTTATTTAGGGTGGTTGGGAAGACACCTCCAAGCACCTATCTACTTCATCATTTGTGTCTCCCCTCTGTTTAAACACAGTCAAATGTGCCATTTCACATTCAGTGTATTCATAAAATTTCTCTTTTGAAAATTTTGATGCTGGATTAAAGAATGAATCACTTCCTAAGAACTTTTCATTTTGATCACATTTAAAGTGTTTCCAATGTGGGCCTTACTAATGGGTAAGTGATAACCTAAAGGCCTTGTAAAATTTATTACACTTGGAGTTCCTCTCCATTTTGAACTCCTTGATGGGTTACTAAAACTTTAACTCTGTTAAAGGAATTTTCATAATCCTTAAATTTGTATGGTTCTTTTCCAGTATGAATTTTCCCATGTTAACTAGGCTTTGAGACTTAGTTAAAGGCTTGTCTGCTTTGCTGCATTTATAGGGTTTCTGGCTACTGTGAATTGCTTGATACTGATTACAGTGCACATCATGACAGAAGACTTTCTCTTATTTCTTCATGTTCAGTAGAGTGAGGTGAGAGTCGTGGCTAAAACCCCACAATAAAATTTCCTTTCTTGCCTTTACAATTCCACTGGAAATTCTGTAATGTAAGGGGGTATGGTCTCTAAAGGTTTTCTCAGATTCTTTTTAATGCCATTTTTTAAAAACTCACAGCTGGCTGATAACGCTAGTCGTAGATCGCTTGTCACTTTTCTCTCCACCTTCCAGGGCTCCTTTTCTGGCTTCCATAGGGATATCCCTTCTGCACAGAGTACAGGATTCCGTAGTTCTCTAGCATTACTTTCTTGTATTATTTTTTTTTTAATGCAGTATGAGCTATCATGAAAGTATTACATTAACATACATTTAATGTATCCACAATTAAAGTATGCATTATGTATTTGTGCTGCTGTCCCTTACTGTTTTTTGTTTGTTTTCCTACTTACAGTGAAAATTTCCAAGTAAAGTGTTTTGGAGCATATAAAATTAAAAAAATAAAATAAAACCATAATCCCATATTTGTTTTTTGTTTGTTCTTTGTTTTCTTTTATATCTGGGTATTGTATTAGAATGAAAACTTTCATCATCTTAATTTAGTGTTTATAACCATGCACGACCTTATGGGGCCTTTCTGAGATAGATCGCTGCCTCCGCCCACTATGTCCTCTACCTGCCTCTTCATAGAAGAACTTCAGCTTGCCAGGCCTTCCCCAAGTTCAAAATAAAAATTTAATCAGAGAAGTGAGAAAATGCAGAAACAAAGGAAAACAGGCAAACAAGACAAAATAATGATTTAGCCATTAAACAAAGTCAAGGACCTTTAGTTCCTCCTCAAGGGTTATAGATAATGTTATAAACCACATCCTTTGAGCTGTTTTGCAAATACTCAAACTTGCACCACGTGGAAGAAGTTAAATTGTAGGCTGACCACAGAACATAGATCCCAGATTGATAGGAACCAGAAGGTTGTTGCTGTTGACGGCCAGCAACCAATCAGAAGAATGTCCACAGGCTGATCAGGTATCCTGCAACTCTCTCCCTTACTCTGCCTTTAAAAAACTTTCTCTGAAAGCCATCAGCGAATCTGGGAGTCATCTTCTGAGCACTAGCTGTGCATGCTCCTTGGTTTGTGTCTGCAATAGATGCTACACTGTCCTTCACAATCTGGTGTCAGTAGATTGGCTTTAATGCATATAGGCAATGGACTTTGGTTTGATAATGTATTGACAGTATTATCCTGGTCCTGATAACCTTCAGACAGAGTAGTGGTTAGAAATATGGCTTCTAGAGCCAGAGCTTGATTAAACGCCAGTGCTCTCGTTTCCTAGCTGTGTGACACCATATAAATTATTTAACCTTTTTGTGCCTTAGCATTCTGTTGTTTAATAGGAATAATAATGGTACTTACTTCACAGGTTGGAAGAAAAAAACAAGTTAATATTCGAAGTGCTTACTCAATAAAGCAGAAGTAGATGTTTTTCTGGAACTCTTTTGCTTTTTGGATGATCCAATGGATGTTGACAATTTGATCTCTGGCTCCTCTGACTTTTCTGAATCCAGCTTGAACATCTGGAAGTTCATGATTCACATACTGCTGGAACCTGGCTTGAAGAATTTTGAGCATTACTTTGCTAGCGTGTGAGATGAATGCAATTGTGCGGTAGTTTGAACATTCTTTGGCATTGCCTTTCTTTGGGATTGGAATGAAAACTGACCTTTTCCAGCCCTGTGGCCACTGCTGAGTTTCCCAAATTGCTGGCATATTGAGTGCAGCACTTTCACAGCATCATCTTTCAGGATTTGAAATAGCTCAACTGGAATTCCATCACCTCCACTAGCTTTGTTTGTAGTGATGCTTCCTAAGGCCCACTTGACTTCACATTCCAGGATGTCTGGCTCTAGGTGAGTGATCACATCATCGTGGTTATGTGGGTCATGAAGATCTTTTTTGTATTGTTCTATGTAATCTTGCCACCTCTTCTTAATATCTTCTACTTCTGTTAGGTCCATACCATTTCTGTCCTTTATTGTGCCCATCTCTGCATGAAATGTTCCCTTGGTATCTCTTAATTTTCATGAAGAGATCTCTCATCTTTCCCATTCTACTGTTTTCCTCTATTTCTTTGCATTGATCACTGAGGAAGGCTTTCTTATCTCTCCTTGCTAATTCCTTGGAACTCTGCATTCAAAGAGGTATATCTTTCGTTTTCTCCTTTGTCTTTAGCTTCTCTTCTTTTCTCAGCTGTTTGTAAGGCCGCCTCAGACAGCCATTTTGCTTTTCTGCATTTCTTTTCCATGAGGATGGTCTTGATCCCTGTCTCCTGTACAATGTCACTCCATAGTTCATCAGGCACTCTGTTTATCAGATCTAGTCCCTTAAATCTATTTGTCACTTCCAATGTATAATCGTAAGGGGTTTGATTTAGGTCATTCATAGATGGTCTAGTGGTTTTCCCTACTTTCTTCAATTTCAGTCTGAATTTGGCAATAAAGAGTTCATGATCTGAGCCCAGTCAGCTCCTGGTCTTGTTTTTGCTGACTGTATAGATCTTTTCCATCTTTGGTTGCAAAGAATATAATCAATCTGATTTCAGTATTAACCATCTGGTGATGTCTATGTGTAGAGTCTTCTCTTGTGTTGTTTTGAAGAGGGGGTTTGCTATGACCAGTGCGTTCTCTTGGCAAAACTCTGTTAACCTTTGACCTGCTTCAGTTTGTTTTCAAAGGCCAAATTTGCCGGTTACTCCAGGTATCTCTTGACTTCCTACTTTTGCATTCTAGTCCCCTATAATGAAAAGAATATCTTTTTTGGGTGTTAGTTCTAGAAGGTAGTGTAGGTCTTCATAGAACTGTTCAACTTCAGCTTCTTCGGCATTGCTGGTTGGGGCATAGACTTGGATTACTGTGATAGTGAATGGTGTGCCTTGGAAACAAACAGATCATTCTGTTATTTTTGAGACTGCATCCAAGAATTGCATTTTGGACTCTTTTGTTGACTATGTGGGCTACCCCATTTCTTCTAAGTGATTCTTGCCCACAGTAGTAGATATAAAGGCCATCTGAGTTAAATTCACCCAATGCAGTCCATTTTAGTTCACTGATTCCTAAAATGTCAATGTTCACTTTTGTCATCTCCTATTTGACCACTTCCAATTTACCTTGATTCACCTTACCTGCCTCCTGAGAAATCTGTTTGCAGGCCAAGAATCAACATTTAGAACTGGGTGTGTAACAACAGACTGGTTCCAAACAGGAAAGGAGTACGTCAAGGCTGTATATTGTCACAGATTGAAGGTGGGAGGGGAAGGGGATGACAGGATGAGATGGTTGGATGGCATCACCGACGTGTGGACATGAATTTGAGTAGGCTCTGGGAGTTGGTGACGGACAGGGGGCCTGGCGTGCTCCAGTCCATGGGGTAGCAAACAGTCGAACACGACTGATCGACTGAACTGAAAGATAACTGAAACATTCCTATATATTGAAGCCACCAACTTGCTACACAATTACAGTTAATTTGCTTCATTTTGTTGTGGATATTTAGGAGTTTTCTTTAATTTTTGATGTTATCTTATTTTAAAAAATACCGCAAAAATGCAGTACATGATTCCCAAGCCAATGGACAAAATTCACCATATATTCAGAGAAGTATAGTTTACATCCTGATCCCCTACATCTGATTCTGCTCCCCCATCTCCTCCTTTCACCACAGATAACCATTTTTAAAGTTTTTTAGTATAAGCAAGCAAACATTTATACTCTTTCTTAAATAGTACTGTATATCTTTTTCCACCTTTTCACTTAATAATACCACTCCATAGCATTTTCAAGAAATATTCCTCTTTGCTTTTTAAAGCTACATGCTACTCAGTCATGTGCATTTACCGCAGTTTATTTTGAAACAGTGTATGCATAATATTTAGATGACTAATATTTATTAAACGCATCGGACTTGTGAGTTAAATGTGAGACCAAAAGTTAAGTGTGAGACCAGAAGCCCAGTAAATGAAGCTGAATGGTAACTGTGGAAGTTGGTATATTATAGCAGGTATATACACATTTGGAGACTGGGGCTGAAAAACTGAAAATTGTAGGCTTTCTTCCAGCCATACTTATTGTAAACATTTAAGATGCCTATACAGTCAGTGATTTCCTCTCTGAAAACTGCTTCCCACTTAGAATGCCAGCACCACTTGAACTAAGCAAATGTTAGTGAGTGCTCACTAGCCAGAACAAGAACCAGCCATTTGGGAATTCCCAGTGGTTAGGATCCCATGCTCACTGCTGAGAGCCTAGTTTCCCTGGCCGGGGAACTAATATTCCAAAAGCCATGAGGCCAAAAAAAGGGGGAGTTAATTATTCTGGCTGATGAGTAAGGCAGATAGTCAACTTCAGTTGCTCGGTCATGTCTGACTCTGCAACCCCATGGACTATAGCACACCAGGCTTCCCTGTCCAGAACCAACTCCAGGAGCTTGCTCAAACTCATGTCCATCAAGTCCATGATGCCATCCAACCACATCTCATCCTCTGTTGCCCCCTTCTCCTCCTGCCCTCAATCTTTTCCAGCATCAGGGCCTTTTCAAATGAGTCAGTTCTTTGCATCAGGTGGCCAAAGGATTGGAGTTTGACCTTCAGCATCATCAGTCCTTCCAATGAATATTCAGGACTGATTTCCTTTAGGATTGACTGGTTGGATCTCCTTGCAGTCCAAGGGACTCTCAAGAGTCTTCTCCAACACCACAATTGAAAAGCATCAATTCTTCTGTGGTCAACTTTCTTTATAGTCCAACTCTCACATCCATACATGACCACTGGAAAAACCATAGCTTTGACTAGACGGGCCTTTGTTGGTAAAGTAATGTCTCTGCTTTTCAATATGCTGTCTAGGTTGGTCATAACTTTTCTTCCAAGGAGCAAGTGTCTTTTCATTTCATGGCTGCAGTCACCATCTGCAGTGATTTAGGAGCCCAAAAAAATAAAGTCTCTCATTGTTTCCATTTTTCCCCATCTATTTGCCATGAAGTGATGGTGCCAGATGCCATGATCTTAGTTTTCTGAATGTTGCATTTCAAGCCAGCTTTTTCACTCTCCTTTCACTTTTATCAAGAGGCTCTTTAGTTCTTTGCTTTCTATAAGGGTGATGTCATCTGCATATCTGAGGTTATTAATATTTCTCCTGGCAATTTTGATTCTAGCTTGTGCTTCATCCAGCCTGGCATTTCACATGATGTATTCTGCTGTAAGTTAAAAAAGCAGGGTAACAATATACAGCCTTTACATACTCCTTTCCTGATTTGGAATCAGTTATCTTTAAAACAGTAATTTGGACACCCTTAGTGGGATATCACCAAAGGCAAAAAGAACTGGAAAGAAATCAACCTCCTTGATACCTATGTTATTATTAAGTATGAACATTGAAATGTATGCAATTAGAAATGAGAATTTTCAGTGTAAGAGAAGAGACATGAAATTGAATAAAGCAAACATTTTTTAATTTTAAATTTGAATAGGAAATAACAACTCATCTCTTTTATATGAAGACCACTAAATAATGTCCAAATACCAGTTCCTGTTAAAGTGAAGTAGAGTTCCTTGGAGATAAAGCTGATTCCGATCTTGGGGAGGGTAGTCAAATGGTTGATGAGGGATAATTTTTCTGTAATTATCTAATAAAAGGAATTACAAAATTGGAATAGCAACATTTTTCAACTGTAAACAACATTCAGTTCAGTTCAGTTCATTCGCTCAGTCGTGTCTGACTTTGTGACCCCATGAATCGCAGCATGCCAGGCCTCCCTGTCCATAACCAACTCCCAGAGTTTACCCAAACTCATGTCCATCGAGTCGGCAATGCCATCCTCTACCATCCCCTTCTCCTTCTGCACCCAATCCTTCCCAGCATCAGGGTCTTTTCCAGTGAGTCAACTCTTCGCATGAGGTGGCCTAAGTATTGGAGTTTCAGCTTCAACATCAGTCCTTCCAATGAACACCCAGGACTGATGGACTGTTTAGATCTCCTTGCGGTCCAAGGGACTCCCAAGAGTCTTCTCCAACACCACAGTCCAAAAGCATCAATTCTTCGGCGCTCAGCAGCTTTCTTCACAGTCCAACTCTCCCATCCATACATGACTACTGGAAAAACCATAGCCTTGACTAGACGGACCTTTGTTGGCAAAGTAACGCCTCTGCTTTTTAATATGCTATCTAGGTTGGTCATAACTTTCCTTCCAAGGAGTAAGTGTCTTTTAATTTTATGGCTGCAGTCACCATCTGCAGTGATTTTGGAGCCCAAGAAAATAAAGTCTGCCACTGTTTCCACTGTTTCTCCATCTATTTTGCATGAAGTGATGGGACAAAATGCCATGATCTTAGTTTTCTGGATGTTGAGCTTTAAGCCAACTTTTTCACTCTCCTCTTTCACTTTCATCAAGAGGCTCTTTAGTTCCTCTTCATTTTCTGCCATAAGGGTTGTGTTATCTGCATATCTGAGGTTATTGATATTTCTCCCGGCAATCTTGATTCCAGCTTGTGCTTCTTCCAGCCCAGCGTTTCTCATGATGTACTCTGCGTATAAGTTAAATAAGCAGGGTGACAATATACAGCCTTGACGTACTCCTTTTCCTATTTGGAACCAGCTAAATCCTTTGAAGTGAGAAATGTATGGAGCATTCAGTTACGAATGGATAAGGCTTTTGAAACCATTAATCAGTTTGAACATCAGAGAACAAGAACGACTTACTTTGAGACTTCCCTGGGAAGTCATTTTCTAAGAGTTGAGAACCATTTCAGTACTTCATACTTAAACTGATTTATTTTTGTTATTCCTAGAGAGGTAGGAGAAATGTCAATTTATTTATGATTCTTTTTCTTGTCTGGACTGCCTCGCACGACTAAGCCTGAAGTTGGATTGGTTATTGGCTCCTTGCAATGCATGCAAGATAAATGATGAAACTTAATATTCAGATCTCACAGAACCTCTGAGGCTTTACTGGATTTCTGTTATTTGACATTTAGATCTCCAGATAATTTACTTTTGAAGTGTAAATACAAGCTGGTAAGCACTGTGTCCATTATTAAGCACTATCACGCTCTGCTATGTAGAATATAAATATGGATGTAGATACAGATAGAGATGAATATTATGTTAAACATATTTTATACTTAGCTATTTGTATAAATACACACAACTTTTCTATATGTTTCCTGTAGCCTATCATGATCCTTAAAGGCTTAAATGGTTTTGTGAAGTTGCTGATCCTCTGTTCTATTTTTGAAGGTTATTTAAAAAAAAGGGATTAATTTCCCACTCTTGGGCACATATCTGGACAAAACTATTATTCAAAAAATACATGTACCCTATGTTCATAGCAGCGGTATTTATACTAGCCATGACATGGAAACAACTGAATGTCCATGGACAGATGAATGGAGAAAGAAGTGGTATATACACATACAATGGAATATTACTGAATCACAAAAAAGAAAATAATGCCATTTGCAGCAACATGACTGGACATAGAGTAAACATAGTAAGTAAGTCAGAGAAAAACAGATACCATATCACTTATGTGTGGAAATTAAAACATGACACAAATGAACATATCTTCAAAACAGACTCACAGACATATACCACAGACTTATGGGTGCCAAGGGGAAGGGGGTGGGGGAGGGATGAAGGGGGAGTTCTGGGTTAGCAGAAGCAAACTATTATATATAGAATGGATAAACAACAAGATCCTCCTGAATAGCACAGGGAACTATATTCAATAGCCTGTGTTAAACTGTAGCAGAAAAGAATATAAAAAAGTATGTATATACATATAAAGTATATATATACATATAACTGAATCACTTTGCTGCACACCAGAAATTAACGCGTTATAAATCAACTATACTTTAAAAAGGTTGCAACAACAACAAAAAAAGGATTTTTTTTAAATGGGTGATTTGGGTAATACACGAGAGAATGTTTTAACAATTGAGATAAGACAATGGTGGGCAGAGGCTAATTCTGAAGAAATTTCCATAGTTGATTATTTTCACGAAGAGAATGGGTAGCTGCATGTCCTGGAAACTGCAGCTTGAGAGTGAGTTAAACCAGGTTTCAGTTTCAGTTCAGTGGCTCAGCCCTGTCCGGCTCTTTGTGACCCAAAGGACTATTGTACACAAGGCTTCCCCGTCCATCATCAACTCCAGGAGCTTGGTCAAACTCATGTCCATCAGTTGGTGATGCCATCCAACCATCTCATCCTCTGTCTTCTCCTCCTGCCTTCAGTCTTTCCTAGCATCAGGCATTAAGCCCCAAATAGTGGAACAGGGCCATATATTGCATAAGTAAGAGTCGCCCAGACCGAGGCAAAGAGTAAATGAGTACCACACAGAGGGACCGCCTTGGGTGAAGTAACGCGGTTATAAAGGGGCAAAGGGCGAGAGATCTTACATCAAAGGATGAGGTCAGTGCGACTGAGGTTGAGGCCTTCAGTGAGGGGAGCAGTGATTTCTTGTGGGAGCTTCAAGCTCAGCTGCGAAACACGCTCAACCGGGCCATCTCTCCATTCTCTCCCAGGCTCTGGAGCTTCTTCTGCGGTGGGACCGGTGCAGGAGGGCAAGGGGTTGGGGGGAACGTAGGGAGCGGAGCGGGGAGGGGGAAAGGAAGGGGAAGGAGGCGGGGCGCGGTTGCGCCGCGTCATCCTGCGGCGCGTCGGGAGAGGCGTAGGCAGCCATGGCGGGAAGCGAGCCTGGCAGCCGAGGGAGTTCGCCTCAGCCTTCTCACAGCGATTGGGGCCGCCTGGAGGCGGCCTTCCTCAGCGGCTGGAGGAACTTCTGGCAGTCGGTTGGCAAGGAGAGGGCGGCTCCGAGGGTCTCCGCGGAGGAGGCGGACGAGGAGGCCAGTTCTCTGACGCGGCTGCCGGTGAGCGTCGGTCGCCGCCCGCGAGGAACCCAGGGAGGGGCTCTCGCTGGGGCGGCCTCTTGGGGGGCCGGGGAGGGGGTAGCCCGCTGTGCCCAGCCTATGTCTGGCTCCGTCCATGCAGCTTTACGGGCACTGTCGTCACCTAGCGGGGCAGCAGTTGAAAACAGACGCCTTAGCGTTCACGCTTCGTGCCTGGCAGCCGGACCGAAGTTTGCTGCGAAGCTCACCTGCAAGGAGGGCCCTGGTAACCTGCCAGGTCACCCTCAGGTTTTCTCCCCCAAAACGAGTTTGGGGATTGGGACACCCTGAACATCCGGTTGAGGAAATGCTGAGACCATTCCAGACATTCTGGAAAAGCATGGACAGCGTTCAGCGTCTGTGTTCTCAGCATCTTTCATCCTAGGCTTCACGTATCAAAACCCTCTAAGGATTTTGCTGCTATTATCTTACCGTGTATTTCAAGTAACAAAACCGACAAGTGAAATTAAATAAGTTACAAGGGCCTCAAGTTACAGCAGGCTTTGAGAATGACACACATCATTCCTTGATAAACTTTTTAGAAAGATGGGAAAACGGCGAGAGGAGAATATCTTAGAAATTATTAAAATTCTGTATCTTAGCTGGACTGTTGTCACTTCCCTCGGAGGTACATCAGAAATTGAAAACTGCAGGCTTAAATTTCCTCCATGGTTCTCCTTGCAGAGATAACAGGTTTTTACAGAAGAACACAGGTGACAAATACACCCTTTGATTTGATCTAATGATAAAATCAGAAGTTTGTTCACTTGATAAAGATTTTATTTTGAAGAATAAATTATTTCATTAAGTAATTTAATTCAAATAATTTGATAGAATATTCATGAGGAGAAATTAAATAAACTGATTATTTTGCTTGAAAAATCCAGAACAATGGGTGCTTTTTCAGGAATGTTTCAATGTGTTAAAATGAAGTGTTCATTATGATTCTACCCTGAGGCAGGAAATTAACTTCAGCATGGTAGATTTCATTATTAAAGATAATTATTAAGTTGATCTTTTGCTGTTTAGTATTAAAATTGTTTGTTAATTTTGTAATTTATCGTGATAGATTTAATTATTAAAACGATAAATTGTTCAGTTGACCTTTAGTTTCCCAGTATAATTGTTAATTTGTAATTTATTTTTCAAAAAAAATTATCTGCCAAGGTAAATTATTCATCCCCTTTACCTACCTGCTGCTTCCCTCTGTTTCAGATTGACGTACAGCTATATATTTTGTCATTTCTTTCACCTCATGATCTATGTCAGTTGGGAAGTACAAGTCATTATTGGAATGAAACTGTCCGAGATCCAGTTCTGTGGAGATATTTTCTGTTGCGGGATCTTCCTTCTTGGTCTTCTGTTGACTGGAAGTCTCTTCCAGATCTAGAAATCTTAAAAAAGCCTATGTCTGAAGTCACCGATGGTGCATTTTTTGACTACATGGCAGTGTAAGTATCTAGTTTTATGAATTAAAAAGAAGATATTAATTTGATTATAGCGAGTCAGTAGCCTAAGTTAGTCTTGGTCCTCCTACAAATTTGTGGCATGGATTTTGCATCTAAGAGTCCTTTTGTAAGAATCGGGTGTTAGATTAAATAACATCCTTCAGGACCTACTATAGAGCCAAAAAAAAAAAGTCTGTGACAGAAGATAGCACCTAAAAAGAAAAGAAGAAGAATATTTGTGCTTTAGGTAAGGATTGTTTTCCTGTGCTAGACTTACTAGCTACATGTGGGGTGTTTTTTTCTTCATATTTAAAGTTATTTAGAATCCTTATTCCAATACAGATGCCATTACATCAAGTCTTGTGAGACTCCTTGACTAAAATGTGCATGTGTATAATTTTAACAAGTGATGGCTCAGTGGTAAAGAATCCTTCTGCAGTGCAGGAGATGAAGGTTCAATCCCTGGGTCAGGAAGATGCCCTGGAGGAGAAAATGGCAACCTACTCCAGTATTCTTGCCTGGAAAATCCTATGGACAGAGGAGCCTGCCAGGCTGTAGTCCATGGGGACTCAAAAGGGTCAGACACAACTTAATGACTAAACAGCATAGCACTGTAGTCTCACTTGCTGCTTACTTCTACATTGTCCCACAGCCAGCCAAGACATCAAGTGTATCCGTGGTGCTGTGGAACCGTGTTTTCGTAGGGATAGTAATAATTACAGTAATGAACATTTGTGATCTGACTCAATGGATATGAATCTGAGCAAACTCTGGGAGATAGTGAAGGACAGGGGAGCCTGGCATGCTCCAGCTGGAGAGAGACGATTTAGTGGCAAACAACATGATCATTTGTGAGCATATAAGTTATTTCTGATTCTTGTGATCTTGGGTTGATTGTTATTGCTCAAATGAAGCAAATTTAAAAAACTGAAGTTCAGACTATAAGTGGCTTATATGACTAATTAAAGTGGTGAGGCTTGGCCAAATCTGCCCTGCTGCAATGTTGACTTTTTTTTTTTCCTTTTTAAATTACAAGATTCCTAAGTAAAGATGCTTTTCTTATAAAGTTAGTGATTGTCTTAACCAGCTTGATTTAAAGGGCTTTAGGTTTTATTTAGATTTGAGCAACTTTGTTTTAATTTTTGATAACATGTTGAATCACTAGTTTAGAAATTTATGGCTATTGAAGAAGTTGTTTCACATGATTCTTAGTTTGCTGCTGCTGCTGCTAAGTCGCTTCAGTCGTGTCTGACTCTGTGCAGCCCACCAGGCTCCCCTGTCCCCGGGGTTCTCCAGGCAAGAACACTGGAGTGGGTTGCCATGCATGAAAGTGAAAAGTGAAAGTGAAGACGCTCACTCGTGTCTGACTCTTAGCGACCCCATGGACCGCAGCCTACCAGGCTTCTCCGTCCATGGGATTGTCCAGGCAAGAGTACTGGAGTGGCTTGCTATTGCCTTCTCCGTCTTACTTTGCTGCTGCTGCTAAGTCGCTTCAGTCGTGTCTGACTCTGTGCGACCCCATAGACGGCAGCCCACCAGGCTCCGCCATCCTCGGGATTCTCCAGGCAAAAACACTGGAGTGGGTTGCCGTTTCCTTCTCCAGTGCATAAAAGGGAAAAGTGAAAGTGAAATCTCTCAGTCGTGTCCGACTCTTAGCGACCCCATGGACTGTAGCCTACCAGGCTCCTCCATCCATGGGATTTTCCAGGCAAGAGTACTAGAGTGGGGTGCCATTGCCTTCTCCCTTAGTTTGCTAGGTTACCTGTAATAAGTTCTTATTGAACTGTTAGTGTTAATGGAAGTACCCTAAGAAATTCAGTTATATCGGTAGCTTTGGTAATTTTTTTCTTTTTTACCTCTAAAGACATTTTTATGCTATCTATGTAATTTAGTGCAGGCTTTCTCAGTCTTGGCACTATTGACATTTTGGACCAGGTGTTATGGGAACTGTCTTGTGTTTCCCTACATGAGGACTAGGACTGTATAATCATTGTATCCCTTTTGTCTAGCAAGTTTTCAATGCATTATATATTGTTGAATGAGTAAATGGCTAAATAAGTGTTTGTGTTAATTTTCTAATTGTGACAATTTTATACAGCTATAAAATGTGCTGTCCACATACAAGAAGATCCTCAAAATCTAGCCGTCCTATGTATGGAGCTGTCACCTCATTTTTACACTCATTGATCATTCAGAATGAACCACGATTTGCCATGTTTGGACCAGGTTTGGAAGAACTAAATACATCTTTGGTGTTGAGTTTGATGTCTTCTGAGGAACTTTGCCCAACAGCTGGTTTGCCTCAGAGGCAGATTGATGGTAATTTTCACGTTAATGTACAGTTCATAATAATTCAAACACTTTGAGCTTGACTCTAGGATTACATAGAAAAAATTAGTTTTTTAAATTATTTAACATTTGATGTAATGAAATGTACTAATTTGATGCATGGGAGTCCTCATGTCTCTGTGGACTGAAAGAATTAATCTACTTTTTTATAAGAGGTAAGCTTTCTCTTACTTCTTCAGTCCAGAATATGAGATTATGTGAAAGCAAATTGTATGTTGTCAAAATTTTGTACCATATTTTAAAAGAATGTTATAGTAAAAACCATTCAGCATCTACTATATTCAAAGTAGTTTGATATGTATTGGAATTTCAAAAAAGAGCTAAATTATCACCTTACCTTTATTTCTATGAAAAACAACAGCAACAACAACCATGTAGTTAATTTGGTAAGTAGGATATATAATAAACATGTTTAACAGTGATCTAGCTTCTCCTTTACTTTTTCATTTGTTGAGGGTACCTATTAGATACTAAAGATGCAGTGATTTAAAACAAACAGCATCAAAAATCTCCTCTTTGCCCCGAAAGGTCTAGGTGAGGGCAGAGACATGTATACAGGTGATTAGAAAATGGTGTAATGAGCTTCTGTGTAGAAAGGTAAGGGTCATAGAAGGCTCTGCATTGAACATGATGCCTTATGTGAGTCATTATGATAAACAGGGGTAGGCCATCAAAAAAAGACAAGGTAAAATATTCTAAGCAGTGAGAACTACATCTCTAAATTCTCCAAGTTCTGGGTGTGCATGACACACTTGAAGTAGCTCTGTGTGTCTAGAGTGGGGCCAGGTGAGAAGATGTTTATATGTCAAACTTACGCGTTATATTGAAGGATTTGAAGCAGAAAAGTAAGATGATCAAGATGGCATTTTAGATAGATCACTCTGGCTCCTGAGTGGAGAATTGATTAGAAGGGGCTCCAAAGGCATGAATACCCATTAAGAAACCACTATAATATTGTGATCAAATATGAAGGATACAGAATTGACTCAATGTGTATCAGCAGTAATAAGGATAACTTCTGGTTTCTGGGTCTGATTTTCATATTGGATGATGGCGTCATTCTCTAGGTTAAGGAAACACAGGAGTAGGAAGAGAAACTTTCTGTTCAAGTAGAGATGCCTGCTACAAGCTAGCCATTTGAATGTTAGTTCCATTAGACCAGAAATCTTCTCAGCCTTTTTTTTAAGAGGTTTTGTTTTGTTTTTTAAACTATTTTTGGCTGCACTGGGTCTTTGCTGCTGCGTGTGGGCTTTTTCTAGTTGTGGCTAGCTGGGGCTACTCTTCATTACAGTGCTCAGGTTTCTCATTTTGGTGGCTTCTCTTGTTGTAGAGCATGGGCTTTAGGTATGCAGGTGTCAATAGTTGCAGCATTCAAGCTCAGTAGTTGTGGTGCACAGACTTAGTTGCTCTGCGACATGTACAATCTTCTGGACCATATCCCTTGCATTGGCAGATGGATTCTCAACCACTGGACCACCAGGGAAGTCCCTCTTGTCAACTTCATTCTTAGTTGTATCTGTAGTGCCAGGCACATAGTAGACATTCAATATGTATTTGATAAATAAATGAATGATTTTATGGAATACGTTATGCATTCATGTCTCAAGAGAAAAATCTAGGCTAGAAATGAAGATTTGGGAATCATATGAAGTCCATGTGAACTTGGAAGTTTCTAAGGGTAAAGAGGAAGATTCTGAGCCAGGTGTTATATGATCTTCAGTGAATGTTTGGAGAAAGGGATTATCAAAAGTAGATTCGTAAGTGACCAGGTTAAGGACAGGGAGATGGTATTAGAGCTAAATGGTGTTTGTGTCTCAAAGAGATGGAGTTTTTTCAAGAGGGTTGGTGAGTAATGGTTTAAGACATGGCATTGAGGAGTAATAGAGAACAGTCATCTCATCTCTGTACCCTGAGATGTGAGAGAATAAGCAGTTTAGTTACTGGAAGCCCACTGTAAGAGAAGCAGCACCTAGGCACAGGCCAGTTTCAGGTCAGGTCATGAGGTGGAAAGAACCCATTTCAATAAGAGGTTGGGGATATGGGGAAATTGGCTGATTATGAAGTTGCCATTTCATTCTCCAGAGTGATTGTGATTGTTTGAAGTTGCCAGTCTAAGTGTACCTCAAATCCTGCAAGGTCAGGGATGGGTAAAGGGATGAGTCATTGGCAAGCTGGGGCAAAACAGCATGCATATCTTATTGGACTGAGGATAGATGTGTTGAGAAGGTAGTTTCTGGAAGTTAAACTGATGAAAACAAAGATCAGAGACATGGTTGTTATTCAGTCACTCATTTGTGTCTGATTCTTTGCGACCCCATGGACTGCAGCACACCAGGCTTCCTTCACCATCTCCTGGAGCTTGCTCAAAATGCATATCCATTGAGTTAGTGACACCATCCAATCATCCCGTCCTCTGTTGTCCCCTTCTCCTCCTGCCTTCCATCTTTCCCAACATGGTAGAATGTTTTTATGATATCTTTGGGAAGTCCCCTGGTGGGGGAAGACTAGGGCCACTTTGCCTGAAATGCTTGTAGACCCCGCTAAGATCTCTATATAATGTGTTGCCTGAAATGGTGATGTAAAATAGCATGGCATGGCTTCTTTAAATGTCTAGATTGGTTATAATGCAGGGATTAAGGATATGAAAGATGGAGTTGTCCTTGGGCTTCCCTGGTGGCTCAGATGGCAAAGAATCACCTGCAGTGCAGGACACCTGGTTTCAATCCCTGGGTTGGGAAGATCCCCTGGAGAAGGGCATGGCAACCCACTCCAGTATTCTTGCCTGGAGAATCCCCATGGACTGGAGCCTGGGAGGCTCCAGTCCATGGGGTCGCAAAGAGTCAGACACGACTGAGCGACTAAGCACAGCACAATGAGGTAAGTAGAGGCCATATTATATTAAAGTTTTATTTATCTGAAGAGCAGTGGCTTTGAAGGGAATAGACATAATTAAAGACATTTTAAAGCAATCTATCCAGTTGCTGTCAGAAGATTGGATAGTAGGGAACAGAAGTGGATTTAGGAGCCTAGTTAGAAATGATTACAGAAGTTCAGCTGAGAGGTGATGATATCTAAATTAAAGGTGTGGGTGGGAATGGAGAGGAGTAGACAGATCTAAAAGGACATTTATTAATATATAGCAAAAAGACACAAAGCCAAAGAGGAGAAGGATCTTTCCAGGAGGCAAGAGGAAAATCAATCCCTGAGTGTTAACACAAAGGAGGGAAGGCGTTAAGAAAGGACAAATAACAGTGTTGAATAATTTAGATATAAAATATAGTAAGAATTAATATTTGAGAAGACTCTTGAGTGTCCCTTGAACTGCAAGAGGATCCATCCAGTCCATCCTAAAGGAGATCAGTCCTGGGTGTTCATTGGAAGGACTGATGTTGAAGCTGAAACTCCAATACTTTGGCCACCTCATGAGAAGAGTTGACTCATTGGAAAAGGCCCTGATGCTGGGAAGGATTGGGGGCAGGAGGAGAAGGGGACAACAGAGAATGAGATGGCTGGATGGCATCACCGACTCGATGGACATGGGTTTGGGTAGGCTCCGGGAATTGGTGATGGACGGGGAGGTCTGGCGTGCCGTGATTCATGGGGTCCCAAAGAGTCAGACATGACTGAACGACTGAACTGAACTGAAGAAGTAATATTTAGCACCTGTTGCTTACCAGTTATGTATGTGATCTCATTTAATGCTTACAATAACCCTAAAAAATGTGTATTATTTCTATATTTCAGTGTCAAAACCAAGGCTCACAGAAACATGGGTATATGTGACAAATTCTAGCTCAAATCTAATTCCAAATTTCAGTGTTTGCCGTATTTCTTCAGTTTTCTAAGACACCATGAATTTAAAAATGCCTTTTCAGAGTTCAGGGAGAAAAACCATTTGGCTGAATGTATGGAGTATGAGACTAATGAGAAGCATAAAAAAAGTGAAACTAAGTCAGTCTTGAAGATAAGTAGAAGTAGTTGTTATGATGCAGCTGCTACTGATAGGATAATAATAAAGTTAATGATGATAGTGATGATGGTATAAAAAGCAATGTTAAAGCCTAAGAGTTTTTTATTCTGTATCCATTGTTTACTATTTTGTGAATGAAAATTGCATATAGCATCTTTTCTTCAATATAAACATTTTATTCCAAAGCTATATATAACTTGTTACAGTTTTTTGTTTGCTCTTTTTATATTAAGTAATTTTTTCATTGTCATCTTTTGCTATCTTTGTGACTTGTTTTGATAACTGTAATTTTCTCCTTTAGGTATTGGATCAGGAGTTAGTTTTCAGTTGAGCAATCAACATAAATTCAACATCCTAATACTATATTCAACTACAAGGTAAGGCTACCTTCTTAGCAGCCTACCTGAGACATCAGTAATAGAATATTTTAGGGGGGGTGAAGCCTGTTTAGTGTCTGTTTATGTTTTATATTTACATTTTTTTTTATAGAAAGGAAAGAGATAGAGCAAGAGAAGAACATACAAGTGCAGTTAACAAGATGTTCAGTATACAGAATGAAGGGGATGATCAACAAGGGAGCCGGTACAGTGTAATTCCACAAATTCAGAAGGTGTGTGAAGTTGTTGATGGGTTCATCTATGTTGCAAATGCTGAAGCTCATAGAAGTAAGCATTATCTTATTTTCCTTTTAAAAGCACTTTCTTTGCAAAGCTAATAAAGTATTTTTTTAGGCTTTACTGTGGCTTGTTAAGAATATCATGGCTAATTTTATCAGTGTGATTCTGTTAATATTATTACTATCAATATTGGATTCTCAAACCTTGATAAGCAGTAGGATCACTTGCAGATCTTGTTAAAAACATAGCAGCCCGATTCCTATCCTGACGGATTATGACTCATAGATGTGGGTTGTGTCTTGGCTCTGTTTTTTTAAACAAACTTTACAGAATTCTGGTGCACTCTGAAGTTTGCTGCTATAACTACATAGTATTTTTTTGTTGTCTCATGCTTCTGTACTTTTAGTTATTGATATTTTGTTTGCTTTTGACCTTATTCAAATAATTTATGCAGGTAAATGAAAATTTTTAGCTTATTTTAATCATCCAGATAAGGAGGTTTGGTGGAGTGTTTAATAAAGTGGATTAGTTAAGAACACTCTCCATATATTCTGAATAATTGCCATTCACATTGATAAATAGCATGAAAATAGAATACTATTGGGCTGTAAGCCGATATTGTAATTTCTTTTCCAGATTCTTTGTGAACAAGGTAAGGTGAAATATACAATATATTATTCTCACTTGGAAAAAGCTAGAAACAGTTCACTACTGAAAGAATTTACAGTTTATAGTGCACTGAAATTAACTGTAACAACGAAAGCCAAATCGAGCTCAACTACCAGCTAATTGTACTTATCTCACTGCATAAATGGCCTAACAGGAGAAGAAGCATACCCATTTGTAGAAGTAAATCTTTTTACCTCAGTCTCTTCTGTTCTTCCACATAAAACATCTAGCATTAAATTAAAAAGTATAAGATACAAAAAAAAAAAAATGAAATGACCCATTCTTAAGAGATAAAGCAATCAATGGAACTAGACCCAGAAATGGCCTCAATATTGGCACCCTCAGAAAAAAGACATAAAAAGAACTGTGATTAATATGTTGAAGAATCTAGTAAAAAAAAAAAGTGAGCAATATATGTGAACAAACAGAGATCTGCAGCAGAGGGAAAGAAGCTATGAAAAAGTAAAATGGGAATGCTAAATACCAAAAATACAACAGGTGAATAGTTTCTTCAATGGACATATCAACAAAGGAAACCTTTTGTGAATGTGAAGATGATCAATTGAAATTACTCAAATTAAAATAAAGAGATGGGTTTCCCTGGTGGCTCAGTGGTCAAGAATCCACCTGCCAATGCAGGAGACATGGGTTTGATGCCTGGTCCAGGAAGATCCCACATGCTGCGGAGTAACTGAGCCTGTGTCCTAGAGCCTGGGAATCACAACTACTGAGCCCGCGTGCTGCAGTTATTGAAGCCCATGCACCCTAGAGTCTGTGCTCTGCAACAAGAGAAGGCACTGCAGTGATAAGCCTGCGCACTGCAACTAGAGAGTAGCCCCCACTTGCCACAACTAGAGAAAAGCCCACATAGCAACGAAGACCCAGCACAGCCAGAAATTAATTAAAAAATAAAATTTTTTAAAAAGGGAAAAATTGGTAGGGGAGGGCAGAGCAAGAGCTGGGAGAAACCAATGAAGTGATCTAACTCAGGGGTTGACATTTTCTTAAAGGTCTAGGTAGTACATATTTTAGGCATGTGAGCCATATAATCTCTTACAATTACTCAGCTCTGATTCTATACTGCAAAAGTAGCCATAGACAGTTTGCAAATGAATGGGCTTGGCTATTTTTACCAAAATAATTACTTATAAAAATACCTATAGTGTGTGGTGTGTGGACCCCTGATTCAATTTATATGTGATTGGAGTCCCAAAATATGAAGGGAGTAAGAACAGGGAAAAATAAATTTCTGAACAAATAATGACCAAAGCTATTTCAAAATTACTGAAAGACAATAAACCATAGATCCAAGATTCTCAAAGAACTCCAGATGTGATAAATAAAAAATACAGATACTTCATAGCCAAACTGGTGAAAACAAAAGATAAAGAGAATATCTTGAAGGCAGCCAGGGCAAAGCAAAACATACATATAGAGGACCAAAGATAAGCACAGAGACTTTCTGATAGAAAGCTAGATGATAATGAAGGGAAATTTCATAGTATTGCAAAGGGGGGTGGGGAATAATATACAGCAGAGAGATCTTTCAAAGTGAAGGCAAAATCAAGACGTTTTTTAGACAAAACCTGAGAAAGTTCAGTCAGCAAATTTTTATTACAATAAATATTAAAGGAAACTTCAGGGAGAATAGTATACAGGGTGGAAAACTACATTTACAGAAAGAAAGAAAAAGCCTTGGAATAGAAATAGTATAGCTATACATAAAATATTTTTTTTTCTAATTTTAATTTCTTTATCATTATTTAAAGGAAAACATATTTTTAAAAATGAAATATATTGTAACAATATTACACAGCATGGAAAAACAGAAATGGAAATGTTGTGTTATAAGGTTCTATTTGTGAAGTTATATAATACTTTTTAAAGGTAGACTGTTGTAAGTTTAAAATATACATTGTAAGTCTTTGAGCAACCAACCACTAAAAAAGTGTAACAGAGATATAATTAAATAAGCCAGTAGTGAAAATAAAATGTAATCATTAAAAAAGTTCAGAAGAGCGCAGGAAAAGAGAGTAAAAGGAACAAAGAATAGATGGGACAAGTCAAAATGCAATAAATATGTGATAGATTTAAATGTACTGTGTTGATAATTACATTAAATGTTTGTTTGTTTTCTATTAATATATAACAAATTACTGCCAACCGAGTGGCTTAAAACTGCATCTTTATTAGCTCAGAGTTCTTTATGTCAGAAGTCTTGAGTACAGCATGGCTGGGTACTCAGCCAAGCGTCTCACAGGCTGAAACTAGGGTGAGAGATGGGTTACATCCCTTTCGGGAGGTTCTGGGGAAAAATCTGCTTATCTAGCTCACTCAGATTATTGACTGAATTCAGCTTACTTTTGTAGATCTGAGGTCCCTGTTTCCTTGCTGGCTGTCAGCTGGGGGCTGCTCTCAGCTTCACGGGCCATCTTCATTTCTTGCCATGTGACCCCCTCTGTCTTCAAATCCAGCAATGGAGGATCTCTCTGACTAGGAAGAATCCATTTGTTTTAAGGGCTTACCTGACTAGATTAGGCTCACTGATTATAGTCTCCCTTTCTTGAAGTCAGCCATGTCTTGTGATATAGCCTAACCATGGTGGTGATATCCCATGTGTTTACAGATTCCTCCCACACTCAGAGGAGGGAATAGAAAAGAATTTGAGTCATTAGGATTATTTTAGAATTCTGCCCACCACCAAATGTCAGTGACTGACACTCCACTGAAAGGCAGAGATTTTCGGTTTGAATAAAAAACCTAGACTCAATCATATGTTTAAATTTTAGAAACTATCACCTTTGAAAGAAGGCGTAGTGACAGCTACAGAATTTGTGACAGGAAAATACTTTTATCAGAGTACTTTTGCCTTTAAACCATAGAAACATGTAAGTGGTACTGTTTTTGTTCTCTCTGATTTCTTCTAAATTCTGATCCTTGCAAGGCTGATTAATGTAGTTTTATGAAAGATCAGTAAATGAACACACCAATAGAGGGATAGATGCAGTTTGTTATGTTTGAATCCTGGTAATTTTTATAGTTTTTAATTTTGTTTTATTATTTTTTAAGTAACAAAAATTAAGGATTTTAACTACATTCCTTAGGACATGAATGGCAAGATGAATTTTCTCGTATCATGGCAATGACTGATCCAGCTTTTGGATCTTCCGGGAGACCAATGCTGATTTTATCTTGTATTTCTCAAGCTACTGTAAAAAGAATGCCTTGTTTTTATTTGGCCCATGAGCTGCGTCTGAATCATCTAAACCACCCATGGATGGTAAGGTTCTATTTTCTCTGATGAGAAAAATCTCATTTTATTTTTGACTCTAATTTCTAATTGATTTTATTTTTGTTTATTCTTTTCTATTCATTCTTTTTAATAGAATAGCATTCTAAAAGTTAGTTTTAGTAGCTTAATTGGTGGGAGATATTTGATATCAAAGCTGAGTTCCAAGATAAGTAATAAACCTCATATTGATAGTAATTATAAGACAGAAGAGAGGATGGTATTTTTAATCTAAACTCTCTAGAAGACAAAACTTGGTTATTCACCCGAAGTTTACTGGGATTGTTTTTAGTCCTATTCATTTTTGAGTGTCCAGAAAAATGTCCCACATAATTATAAGATTTTGTGCTTGATTTCTTGGTAACAAATCCCACATACTCTTACTGTTCTTACTGAGTTTTTTTTTTTTTTTTTTTTTTTTCTGTGTACTCTTAGATTTTAATGATTTTTTTTGCCTGGAGAATCCCATCGATGGAGGAGCCTGGTAGGCTACAGTCCATGGGGTCACAAAGAGTCGGACATGACTGAGCAACTAAACTAAACTTTCTTAGTAACAGATAGTCTGTTTTTATTTGCTCATAGGTCCAGGACACAGAGGCTGAAACTTTAACTGGTTTTTCGAATGGTATTCAGTGGATTCTTGAAGAAGTAGAATCTAAGCATGCAAGATGATCCTCCTTTTCAACCTTGGCAACTGAAAGCATTTGAAACTTGTTACTGAGGTCATGATGTGGATATTTGCTCAAGTCAGCTCATTCTGCCCTGCCTTTTTGCAGGTAGGCTTTATATTGGATGGCTGTCTCCACTCTAATTTTTATATAATTTTTACTTTTTACCTTAAATCAATTACAAGAAAAAAGTTTCAGTGGTAGCATTTGGCCCCAAAATGAACCTTTTAAGATTTTTTAATAACTTTCATATATATATATATATATATATTTAATATTAAATTCTGAAGAAAAAGAAAAAAACAAGTTTGTGCCTCTCTCATTCTTCGTGGTTTCTCTTCTGTTCAGTTCAAAGATTGCCATCGTGGGGAATAGCCAATTTGCTAAGCTTTCAATAGGTAATTTTCAAGGGTCCTTAACTGGTTATCAGAAAATGTTTTATCTATTTTTAATAAATATACTGCTTAAAGATTGGAATATTCACTGAAATTTCATTTACTGGTTTGGCCATACAACTTATGTTTCTTTTCTGAAATAGTAGGAATTAACTTTATGTCTTATTCAATACTAATTCAGTGAAAATAACTGGAAATTCTTGCTGTTTTCAAATAACCTGAAAGCTCATGAAGTACTAAAGCCAGATTTTTTTCCTCGCTTATAAAGAAAATATTCCAGAGACATTCATGATCATATGACCTCTTACTCACTAATTGCTTCCACTTTGCAGAGGAAATAGTCCTCCTATCTCAGTGGAATTGAGGGATTTAAAAATTACAGTTGAAAAGAGCATTACATTCTCCGTGGTGCTGCACCCAAGAAACAGCCTCCATCCTACAAGTGGGTGCCATTCCGAAGAAAGGAGCTCTCACATTTTGGGTGCACTTATCCGGCCCTTAACTTGAGCACTTGTAGTCAGGGCAAGAGTGAAAAATGCTGATGTCCTGCTTTTCCTAGAAAGGAAGCCCTCTGACTTGGAGAGAGAGTGCTGTTTCCTTGACTGCCTTGGTCTAGAATGGAGTTTCTGTCTTTCTGAGCTGGAGGAGGGATGTCTTGGTTCAAATCCCACATATTCTTACTGTTCTTACTGTTTTTTTTTTTTTTTTTTTTTTTTCTGTGTACCCTTAGATTTTAATAATTTTTTAAAATTAATTTTCTCCAATTTCTCTGGGGAACCATTACATAGTACTCTTCATGCTATTATGCCAAAAATACGTCCACTCCACTTTTAATTATGTGTGGTTAGGTGGCTCAGATGGTAAAGAATCTGCCTGCAATGCAGGAGACCTGGATTCAAGCCCTGTGTTGGGAGGATCCCCTGGAGGAGGGGATGGCAACCCACTCAGGTATTCTTGCCTGGAGAATCCCCATAGACAAAGGAGCCTGGCAGGCTACAGTCCATGGGGTCGCAAAGAGTCAGGCATGATTGAGTGACTAAGCACATGTTACCTCATTCTTTGCTGATGTTGGTAATTTATTTTCTTTTTTTCTTCGTGATCAATCTGGCTAGAGTTTTGTTGATTTTATTATTCTCAAAGAGCCAGCTTTTGGTCTTACTGATTTATTCTATATTCTGTTTCATTGATTTAATGCTCTAATCTCTATTTTTCTGCTTTTTAAATTGTAAAACTTTAATTTTCTTTTTTTTGTATTATTAAGGTACAAATTTAGGTCATTGTAGGCTTCCAAGGAGGCACGGTGGTAAAGAATCCTTCTGTCAGTGCAGGAGGTGCAGGAGACAAGTTCCATCCCTGGGTCGGGAAGACCCCTGGGAAAAGGAAATGACAACCCACTTAAGTGTTCTTGCCCAGAAAATTCCATAGAGGAGCCTGATGGGCCACAGTCCATGGGGTTGCGAAGAGTCAGACACTACTGAGTGACTGAGCATGCACCTATGCATAGGGTTGCAAAAAGTCAAAGATGATTGAGCGATTCTTTGAGTATGCATGCATTGAATGCATTGCACTTAAATATATTGTAAATTCCAGAAGACAGTGTTATCATTTTTGATGAAACAGTCATATGTATTAAAAAGAAATTAAAAGAAGAAAAATTTTAAGAATAATGAAAGTAATCTTTTATTCTTTTCAAGATATATGCATACCTCATTTTATTGTACTTTGCTTTATTACATTTCATAGATAACTGTATTTTACAAATTGAAGTTTTGTGGCAACCCTGCGATGAACATGTCTATCAGCACCATTTTTCCAGCACCATTTGCTCATTTAATATCTCTGTCACATTTTGATAATTCTTAGAATATTTCAAGCTTTTTTTTTACTGTATTTGTTATGGTGATCTGTGATCAGTGATCTTTGATGTTACCACTCTGACTTGCTGAAAGCTCAGATAATGATAAGCATTTTTTAGCAGTTAAGTATTTGTTAAGATATTTACATTGTATTTTTTAATTAATTAATTTATTTTAATTGGAGGCTAATTACCTCACAATATTGTGGTGGTTTTTTGCCATACATTGACATGAATCAGCCATGGGTATACATGTGTCCCCCATCTCGAACTACCCTCCCACCTCTCTCCTCATCCCATCCCTCTGGGCCGTCCCAGTGCACCGGCTTTGAGTACCCTGTTTCATGCATCAAACTTGGACTGGTCTATTTCATATATACTAATATACATGTTTCAATGCCATTCTCTCAAATCATCCCACCCTCACCTTCCCCCACAGAGTCCAAAACTGTTCTTTATATCTGTGTCTCTTTTGCTGTCTAGCATGTAGGGTTGTCATTACCATCTTTCTAAATTCCATATATATGCATTAGTATACTGTACTGGTATTTTTCTTTCTGACTTACTTCACTCTGTATAATAGGCTCCAGTTTCATCCACCTCATTAGAACTGATTCAAATGCGTTCTTTTTAATATATGAATAGTCCATTGTGTAGATGTGCCACAGCTTTCTTATCCATTCGTCTGCCGATGGACATCTAGGTTGCTTCCATGTCCTAGCTATTGTAAACAGTGCTGCAGTGAACATTGGGGTACACGTATCTCTTTCAATTCTGGTTTCCTTGGTGTGTATGCCCAGCAGTGGGATTGCTGGGTCATATGGCAGTTCTATTTTCAGTTTTTTAAGGAATCTCCACCTGTTCTCCATAGTTGCTGTACTAGTTTGCATTCCCACCAACAGTAAGAGGGTTCCCTTTTCTCCACATCCTCTCCAGCATTTATTGTTTCTGGACTTTTTGATAGCAGCCATTCTGATCAGCATGAGATGGTACCTCATCGTGGTTTTGATTTGCCTTTCTCTAATAATGAGTGATGTTAAGCATCTTTTCATGTGTTAGTCATCTGTATGTCTTCTTTGGAGAAATGTCTGTTTAGTTCTTTGGCCCATTTTTTGATTGGGTCATTTATTTTTCTGATATTGAGCTGCATGAGCTGTTTGTATATTTTTGAGATTAATTCTTTGTCAGTTGCTTCATTTGCTATTATTTTCTCCCACTCTGAAGGCTGTCTTTTCACCTTGCTTATAGTTTGCATCATTGTGCAAAAGCTTTTAAGTTTAATTAGGTCCCATTTGTTTGTTTTTGCTTTTATTTGCATTATTCTGGGAGGTGGGGCATAGAGGATCTTGCTGTGGTTTATGTCAGAGAGTGCTTTGCCTATGTTTTCCTCTAGGAGTTTTATAGTTTCTGGTCTTACATTTAGATCTTTAATCAATTTTGAGTTTATTTTTGTGTATGGTGTTAAAAAGTGTGCTAGTTTCATTCTTTTACAGGTGGTTGATCAGTTATCCCAGCACCACCTGTTAGAGAGATTGTCTATTCTCCATTGTATATTTTTGCCTCCTTTGTCAAAGATAAGGTGTCCATAGGTTCGTGGATTTATCTCTGGGTTTTCTGTTTTGTTCCATTGATCTATATTTCTGTCTTTGTGCCAGTACCATACTGTCATATAGCTTTGTAGTATAGTCTGAAGTCAGGCAGGTTGATTCCTCCAGTTCCATTCTTCTTTCTCAAGATTGCTTTGGCTATTCGAGGTATTTTGTATTTCTATACAAATTGTGAAATTATTTGTTCTAGTTCTCTGAAAAATACCGTTGGTAGCTTGATAGGGATTGCACTGAATCTATAGATTGCTTTGGGTAGTATACTCATTTTCACTCTATTGATTCTTCCGATCCATGAACACGGTATATTTCTCCATCTATTTGTGTCCTCTTCGATTTCTTTCACCAGTGTTTTATAGTTTTCATGTAAGCATTATTTTTTCCTTAAGTAGTAGTTAATCGTGGATTAGCTTAGTTTCTCATCCATGAACATGGTATATTTCTCCATCTATTTGTGTCATCTTTGATTTCTTTCATCAGTGTTTTATAGTTTTCTATATATAGGTCTTTTGTTTTCTTTAGGGAGTGCTCACAGTGTATGGACCACACTGGCTTTGCTCCAGCTCACAGCAGCATGTGCTTTCCAGGTCTACACTGCTCAGGCTCCAGGGTGTTCTGCAGGGCACTGTCCAAAGCGGGCCCTACGTTTCATGCACTTCCCAAGTCTAAGCTGCTCAGGTTCAGGTTCTCGGGTGCTCCTCAAGGGCACAGACTCGGTTGGGCATGCGTTTTGTGCCCTTCCCGGGTCCAGCCAGCTCAGGCGACCAGGTGCTTGGTGAGCACACTGTCCTGCTGGGCCGTGTATCTTAATCACCTCCCTGGTCCCGGCTGCTCGGTTTCCTGGGTGCACCACGAGAGCACCATCTCAGGTGTGCCTTATGTCTCCTTTGGGGAGCTGATCTCAGGCTGTGACCCTCCTGGAAGATGTCAACTGTCCAGCATCCCAGGAAGATGTGATTAGCAACCGGGAGCCTGCTCACAGTTTGCTGAAAGATGCTGGTCTCTGGGGCCAAAATTGGAGCAGCCCCTTGCCTTCCGGCTCTGGCTGTCTCCCAGCTGCCTCTCTGCCTCCAGTGTGGAGGGGTGGGAGAGGCCTGTATGCAGCCAGGTAGCTCTGCTTTGGTATTCACTCAATCCTTTTGTTCTGTGAGCGGGCCAGGCTGTGAGTTAGAGCCTTTCGTGGGAAAGTTCTCTCTCTTTTTTTTTTCCTTTCTAGCGATCTCACAGTTTGGGTTGCTATCTCACAGTAGCCCCTTCAGATTGTCCTCAGAGCATTCAGGCCACATCCTTACCCTAAGGACCGATGATGCCACCCGCGCCTCCCTGTCCAGCCCCACCTCGCTGCTGGTGGATGCCAGCCTCTGGGCTACTTCTCCGCTTTCAGTTGTGATTAGGTGCCTATTCTGTGGGGTTTTGTTTTGTTTTGTTTTCTCCCAGTTATGTTGCCCTCTGAGATTACAGAACTCCCTACAGACCCACCTGTGAGGGGGTTTCCTACTGTTTGGAAACTTCTTCATGACTCCCTCCCAAGGACAGATCTCCATACCTAGCTCTTTTGCCTCTCTTTTTGTCTTCTATATTTTGTCCTACCTCCTTTCAAAGAGAATGGGCTGCCTTTCTGAGTGCCTGGTGTCCTCTGCCAGCATACAGAAGTTGTTTTGTGGAAGTTGCTCAGCATTCAAAAGGTCTTTTGATGAATTAGTTGGGGAGAAAGTGGTCTCCCTGTCCTATTCCTCCACCATCTTGGGACTGCCCCCTTACATTATATTTTTAAACATAATGCTGTTGCACACTTGATAGACTACATTAGTTTGTGCATGCTCAGTCACTCAGTTGTGTCCAACTCTTTGTGACCCCATGGACTATAGGTTGCAAGGCTTCTCTGTCCATGGGATTTCCCAGGCAAGAATACTGAAGTGGGTTGTCATTTTCCACTCCAGAGGATCTCCCCAACCAGGAATCAAATGCGTGTCTCTTGTGTCTCCTGCATTGGCAGGCGAATTCTTTACCACCAAACCACCTGGGAAGCCTACATTATACTGTAAATGTAACTTTGTAAATATTGTGTTAGACAAAAAATTCATTCGCTTTTTTGTAGGCTGACTCTAGTAGTACTTGCAGTTCAGTTCAGTCGCTCAGTCATGTCTGACTCTTTGCAGCCCCATGAATCGCAGCACGCCATGCCTCCCTGTCCACCACCAACTCCTGGAGTCCACTCAAACTCATGTCCATCGAGTTGGTGATGCCATCTAGCCATCTCATTCTCTGTCATCCCCTTCTGTTCCCGCCCCCAATCCTTTCCAGCATCAGGGTCTTTTCCAGTGAGTCAGCTCTTCCCATGAGGTGGCCAAAGTATTGAGTTTCATTCAACATCAGTCCTTCCAATGAACACCCAGGACTGATCTCCTTTAGGATGGACTGGTTGAATCTTCTTGCAGTCCAAGGGACTCTCAAGAGTCTTCTCCAACACCACAGTTCAAAAGCATCAATTCTTTGGCGCTCAGCTTTCTTTATAGTCCAACTCTCACATCCATACATGACCACTGGAAAAACCATAGCCTTGACTAGATGGACCTTTGTTGGCAAAGTAATGTCTCTGCTTTTTAATATGCTGTCTAGGTTGGTCATAACTTTCCTTCCAAGGAGTAAGTGTTTTTTAATTTCATGGCTGCAATCACCATCTGCAGTGATTTTGGAGCCCCCCAAAATAAAGTCTGACACTGTTTCCACTGTTTCCCCATCTATTTGCCATGAAGTGATGGGACCAGACGCCATGATCTTAGTTTTCTGAATGTTGAGATTTAAGCCAGCTATTTCACTCTCCTCTTTCACTTTCATCAAGAGGCTCTTTAGTTCTTCTTCACTTTCTGCCATAAGGGTGGTGTCATCTGCATATCTGAGGTTATTGATATTTCTCCCAGCAATCTTGATTCCAGCTTGTGCTTCTTCCAGTCGAGCATTTCTCATGATGTACTCGGCATGTAAGTTAAATAAGCAGGGTGACAGTATACAGCCTTGACGTACTTCTTTTCTTATTTGGAACCAGTCCGTTGTTCCATGTCCAGTTCTAACTGTTGTTTCCTGACCTGCATACAAATTTCTCAAAAGACAGTTCAGGTGGTCTGGTATTCCCATCTCTTTCAGAATTTTCCACAATTTATTGTGATCCACACAGTCAAAGGCTTTGGCATAGTCAATAAAGCAGAAATAGATTTTTTTCTGGAACTCTCTTGCTTTTTCAATGACCCAGTGGATGGTGGCAATTTGATCTCTGGTTCCTCTGCCTTTTCTAAAACCAGCTTGAACATCTGGAAGTTCATGGTTCACGTATTGTTGAAGCCTGGCTTGGAGAATTTTGAACATTACTTTACTAGCGTGTGAGATGAGTGCAATTGTGTGGTATTCCGAGCCTCTTTGGCATTGCCTTTCTTTGGGAGTGGAATGAAAACTGATCTTTTCCAATCCTGTGGCCACTGCCAAGTTTTCCAAATATGCTGGCATATTAAGTGCAGCACTTTCACAGCATCATCTTTTAGGATTTGAAATAGCTCAACTGGAATTCCATCGCCTCCACTCGCTTTGTTCGTAGTGATGCTTTCTAAGGCCCACTTGACTTCACATTCCAGGATGTCCAGCTCTAGGTGAGTGATCACACTGTCATGATTATCTGGGTCATGAAGATCCTTTTTGTACAGTTCTTTTGTGTATTCTTGCCACCTCTTCTTAATGTCTTCTGTTTCTGTTAGGTCCATACCATTTCTGTCCTTTATTGAGCCCATCTTTGCATGAAATGTTGCGTCAGTATCTCTAATTTTCTTGAAGAGATCTCAAGTCTTTCCCATTCTGTTGTTTTCCTCTATTTCTTTGCACTGATCACTGAGGAAGGCTTTCTTATCTCTCCTTGCTATTCTTTGGAACTCTGCATTCAAATGGGAATATGTTTCCTTTTCTCCTTTGCTTTTTGCTTCTCTTCTTTTCACAGCTATTTGTAAGACCTCCTTAGACAGCCATTTTGCTTTTTTGCATTTCTTTTCCATGGGGATGGTCTTGATCCCTGTCTGCTCTACAATGTCACGAACCTCTGTCCATAGTTCATCAGGCACTCTGTCTATCAGATCTAGTCCCTTAAATCTATTTCTCACTTCTACTGTATAATCATAAGGGATTTGTTTTGGGTCATACCTTAATGGTCTAGTGGCTTTCCCTACTTTCTTCAATTTAAGTCTGAGTTTGACATTAGGAGTTCATGATCTGAGCCACAGTCAGCTCCCGTTCTTGTTTTTGCTGATTGTATAGAACTTCTCCATCTTTGGTTGCAAAGAACATAATCAGTCTGATTTCAGTGTTGACCATCTGGTGATGTCCATGTGTAGAGTCTTCTCTTGTGTTGTTGGAAGAGGGTGTTTACTATGACCAGTGTGCTCTCTTGGGAAAACTCTATTAGCCTTTGCCCTATTTCATTCTGTACTCCAAGGCCACCTTTGCCTGTTACTCCAGGTGTTTCTTGACTTCCTACTTTTGCATTCCAGTCCCCTGTAATGAAAAGGACATCTTTTGGGGGTGTTAGTTCTAAATGGTCTTGTAGGTCTTCATAGAACTGTTCAACTTCAGCTTCTTCAGTGTTACTGGTTGGGGCATAGGCTTGGATTACTGTGATACTGAATAGCTTGCCTTGGAAATGATCAGAGATTATTCTGTCGTTTTTGAGATTGCATCCAAGTAGTGCGTTTTGGACTCTTTTGTTGACCATGATGGCTACTTCATTTCGTCCAAGGTAAGAGAAACCCAAATAAGATGGTAGGTGCTGCGAGAGGGCATCAGAGGGCGGACACACTGAAACCATAATCACAGAGAACTAACCAATCTGATCGCATGGACCATGGCCTTGTCTAACTCAAATGAAGCTAGGCCATGCCGTGTCAGGCCACCCAAGACAGACGGGTCACGGTGGAGAGGTCTGACAGAATGTGGTCCACTGGAGAAGGGAATGGAAAACCACTTCAGTATTCTTGCCTGGAGAACCCCATGAACAGTATGAAAAGGCAAAATGATAGGATACTGAAAGAGGAACTCCCCAGGTCTATAGGTGCCCAATATGCTACTGGAGATCAATGAAGAACTAACTCGAGAAAGAATGAAGAGACGGAACCAAAGCAAAAACAATACCCAGTTGTGGATGTGACTGGTGATAGAAGCAAGGTCCAATGCTGTAAAGAGCAATATTGCATAGGAACCTGGAATGTTAGGTCCATGAATCAAGGCAAATTGGAAGTGGTCAAACAGAATATGGGAAGAATGAACGTCAACATACTAGGAATCAGTGAACTAAGATGGACTGGAATGGGTGAATTTAACTCAGATGACCATTATATCTACTAGTAGTGCTTAGTTATCTTTAATTTCACTCAAAGCAATTTTGTTAGATTGTATTGTAACAGTTCTTATATCAGCATGCATTAAAAAACTTACCAACATTGGTGAATTTTTGTAGCCATTTTAATGTTGAAGATGGAATAAAAAAACCTCATTTTTGGGATGTTATGCTGTATTATTTAAAGAAAGGTAAAAACATAACTGAAAAGCTAAGATTTGTTCAGCGTGTTTAGAAGGTGCTGACCATGATCAAACATGTCAAAAGTGGTTTGCAGAGTTTCTTGCTGGAGATTTCTGTCTGGGATGATGTTCAGACCAGTTGAAGTTGATAGTGATCAAATCACAACACTAATTGACAACAATCAATGTTATACCACGCAGGAAGTAGCTGACATTCTCAAAATATCCAAGCATTGAAAATCATTTGCACCAGTTTGGTTATATTAATTGCTTTGATGTTTGGGTTCCACGTAAGTCAATTGAAAAAAATAAACTTCTTGACTATATTTCCATATGCAATTCTCTACTGAAACATGACAAAAGCATTCCATTTTTAAAACAAATTTTTATGGGTGATGAAAACTGCATACTGTACCATAATGTGGAATGGAAGAGATTGTGCTGGAAAAATTACCAACCACACCAAAGGCCAATCTTCATCCAGAATAGGTGATGTTGTGTATATTGTGGGATTGGAAGAGAGTCCTCTATTATGAGCGTCTTCTGGAAAACCGAATGATTAATTCCAACAAGTAGTGCTCCCAGTATTACTAGGAAGACAATAGAATGGGAAAGACTAGAGATCCTTTCAAGAAAATTATAGAGACCAAGGGAATATTTCATGCAAAGATGGATTCAATAAAGGATGGAAATGGTATGGACCTAACAGAAACAGAAGATATTAAGAAGAGGTGGCAAGAATACACAAAAGAACTATACAAAACAGGTCATGACCCAGATAGTCACAATGGTGTGATCACTCACCTAGAGCCAGACATCCTGGAATGCCAGGGCAAGTGGGCCTTAGGAAGCATCACTACAAACAAAGCTAGTGGAGATGATGGAATTCCAGTTGAGCTATTTCAAATCCTAAAATATGATGCTGTGAAAGTGCTGCACTTAATATGCCAGCATATTTGGAAAACTCAGCAGTGGCCACAGGACTGGAAAAGGTCAGTTTTCATTCCAGTCCCTAAGAAAGGCAATGCCAAAGAATGCTCAAACTGCTGCACAATTGCACTCATCTCACATGCTGGTAAAGTAATGCTCAAAATTCTCCAAGCAAGGCTTCAACAATACATGAACCATGAACTTCCACATGTTCAAGCTGGTTTTAGAAAAGGCAGAGGAACCAGAGATCAAATTGCCAGCATCTGTTAGATCATTGAAAAAGTAAGAGAGTTCCAGAAAAACATCTATTTCTGCTTTACTGACTATGCTAAAGCCTTTGACTGTGTGGATCACAATAAACGGTGGAAAATTCTGAAAGAGATGGGAATACCAGACCACCTGACCTGTCTTTTGAGAAATTTGTATGCAGGTCAGGAAACAACAGTTAGAATTGGACATGGAACAACCGACTTGTTCCAAATAGGGAAAGGAGTACGTCAAGGCTGTATACTGTCACCCCACTTATTTAACTTATATGCTGAGTACATCATGAGAAACGCTCGACTGGAAGAAGCACAAGCTGGAATCAAGATTGCTGGGAGAAATATCAATAACCTCAGATATGCAGATGACACCATCCTTATGGCAGAAAGTGAAGAACTAAAGAGCCTCTTGATGAAAGTGAAAGAGGAGAGTGAAATAGCTGGCTTAAAGCTCAACGTTCAGAAAACTAAGATCATGGCATCTGGTCCCATCACTTCATGGCAAGTAGATGGGGAAACAGTGGAAACAGTGTCAGACTTTATTTTGGGGGGTTCCAAAATCACTGCAGGTGGTGATTTCATGATTGTAGCCATGAAGTTAAAAGACACTTACTCCTTGGAAGGAAAGTTATGACCAACCTAGATAGCATATTAAAAAGCAGAGACATTACTTTGCTAACAAAGGTCCATTTCGTCAAAGCTATGATTTTTCCAGTAGTCATGTATGGATGTGAGAGTTGGATCATCAAGAAGGCTGAGTGCTGAAGTATTGGTGCTTTTGAACTGTGGTGTTGGAGAAGACTCTTGAGAGTCCCTTGGATTGCAAGGAGATCAAACCAGTCAATCCTAAAGGATATCAGTCCTGAATATTCATTGAAAGGACTGATGCTGAAGCTCCAATACTTTGGCCACCTGATGCAAAGAGCCAACTCATTAGAAAAGACTCTGATGCTGGGAAAGATTGAAAGCAGGAGAAGGGGAAGGCAGAGGATGAGATGGTTTGATGGTGTCACCAACTGGATGGACATGAGTTTGATCAAGCTCTGGGAGTTTGTGATAGACAGGGAAGCCTAGCTTGCTGCAGTCCACGGGGTTGCAGAGAGTTAGACACAACAGTGATTGAACTGAACTGAAATCATCATCATGTTTAGAAATAACTTGATGTATAATAGTCTCACTTGGACATGACTGAGTGACTGGACAAAAACGTGGTAGTCTCCAAATGTTCTACTAATCAGGCTCGCTCAGGCATAATAGAACAGATGGGCTCACAGACCAAATCAAGATAATCTAATCATGCTGTTGGTTGAATCAATTGAAAGCATACAACACGGAGCAAAGGGAAAGAAGTGAGGTAGGTTAATATACTCAGGGTAGTGTTCAAGCAGTTTTAAGTTACTGTGCTACCTGAATCCTGTGTTACACATGTTCGTATGTCCTTTTTCTATCGCTCTCCCCACCCCTCCCTTACCTTCTCTCCTTTCCTCTCCCTCCTTCTTCTCTCTCCACCCTCTCTCTCTTTCCCTCTCCTCTCTCATATATGAATCCAAATTAAGTAATTGAGGCCACATAAACAATCTCCTTAAAGCAGAAACCTCTGAGCAAAGCACTGAATCACATAATTACGATGCATCATCCACATCTAGCCAATCCCTCTATTCTAAATTTTCAGTAAAAGGATTTAAGTATTTGAACACCAGCTGTTGCTCTGTTCTCAATATTGCATATAATAGAAGCATTTGTAAACTACTCATGTTGTCTTTTTCAGTGTACTTAGGAAGACAGGATGTTAATTTTTATTTTAATCACTTCATAATCATTGATTGTGACATAGTTTGTCTGAAATCCGAGGAACATCCAAAAGAGAAACATCAGAGGCTAATCTCAATTAAATTCTTAAATTACATTTTGGGATGAAAGCTAAGGGATAGACACTAACGGTATAAAATTGATCTCAGATCATTATTTCTTCAAGAAAATTGGAGATACCAGGGGAAAATTTCATGCAAAGATGGTCATGATAAAGGACAAAAATGGTGAGAACCTAACAGAAATAGAAGAGATTAAGAAAAGGTGGCAAGAATACACAGAAGAACTATACAAAAAAGTCTTAATGACCCAGATAAACACAGTGGTATAGTTATTCACCTAGACAGACATCCTAGAGTATGAAGTCAAGTGGGCCTTAGGAAGCCTTACTATGAACAAAGCTAGTGGAAGTAATGGAATCCCAGCCAAGCTATTTTGAATCCTAAAAGGTGATGCTGTTAAAGTGCTGCACTTAATATGCCAGCAAATTTGGAAAACTCAGCAATGGCCACAGGACTGGAAAAGGTCAGTTTTCATTCCAATCCCCAAAAAAGGCAATGCCAAAAATGTTCAAACAACCGCAAAATTGTGCTGATTTCACATGCTAGCAAGATAATGATCAAAATCCTTCAAGCTAGGCTTCAACAGTACGTGAACTGAGTACTTTGAAACGTACAAGCTGCATTTAGAAAAGAGAAAAGGCAGAAGAACCAGAGATTAAATTGCCAACATCCATTGGATCATAGAAAAAGCAAGAAAATTCCAAAAGAAAAAGAAAAAATACTTCTGCTTCATTGACTACACTATAGCCTTTGACTGTGTCAATCAGAATAAACTCTGCCAAATTTTTAAAGAGATAGGAATACCAGACTACCTTACCTGCCTCCTGAGAAACCTGTTTGCAAGTCAAGAAGCAACAGAGCTGGACATGGAACAACAGACTGGTTCCAAAATTGGGAAAGGAGTAGGTCAAGGTTGTATGTTGTCACCTGCTTATTTCATTTCTATGCAGAACATGCAAAATCCTGGGGTGTATGAATCTCAAGCTGGAATCAAGATTGCTGGGAGAAATACCAGCAACCTTAGGTATGCAGATGATACCACTCTAATGGTAGAAAGCAAAGAGGAACTGAAGAGCCTCTTGAGGAAGGTAAAAGAGGAGAGTGAAAAAGCTGGCTTAAAACTCAACATTCAAAAACTGAAGATCATGGCATCTGGTTCCATCACTTCATGGCAAATAGATGGGTAAAATGTGGAAATAGTGGCAGATTTTATTTTCTTGGGCTCCAAAATCACTGCATAGTGTGACTGCAGTCACAAAATTAAAAGACACTTGCTCCTTGGATGAAAAGCTATGACAAATCTAGACAGCGTATTAAAAGGCAGAGACATCACTTTGCTGACAAAGGTCCATACAGTCAAAGCTATGGTTTTTCCAGTAGTCATATGCAGATGTGAGAGTTGGACCATAAAGAAGACTGAGCTCAAAGAATTGGTGCTTTCAAATTATGGTGCTAGAGAAGACTCTTGAGAGTCCTTTGGTCAGCAAAGAGATCATACCTGTCAATCCTAAAGGAATCAACACTGAATATTCATTGGAAGAGCTGATGCTGAAGCTGAAACTCCATGACTTTGGCCAGCCACCTGCTCCAAAGAGCTGACTCACAGAAAAAGACCCTGATACTGGGAAAGATGGAGGGCAAGAGGAGAAGGGGGTGACAGAGGGTGAGATAATTGGATGGTATCACTCATGACTCAGTGGACATGAATTTGAGCCAACTTTGGGAGATAGTGGAGGACAGGAGCCTGGTGTGCTACAGTTAATGGGATCACAGAGTTGGACACGACTTAGCAACTGAACAACAAGATAAAATGGATAAATGTGTGGTGTGAGTTGTATGTGTTTATGTTTCTTCACTTCTAGAGAAATTCCAGAATAAATTGACTAAGCTACATTACCTAGATGAAGCAGAGTTCACAAATTTGTGAAGTTTTTGACAACTAAAAGGGTTTTTATACATCCTATATTACTCCCTGTGGAGCAGAAAGTGATCACAGGGAATACTTTTTTTTTATGCACTGGGTCTTCGTTGTGGCAGGTGGGCTTTCTCTAGTTATGGTGCAGGCTTCTTGTCGCAGAATATGGGCCATAGAGTGCACAGGTTCAGTTAGTTGCATCACGCGGACTTCTCTAGTTGTGGTACAAAGGCTTAGTTGCTCCATGTCATATGCGATCTTAGTTCCCAGACCAGGGATTGAACCCCCATTCCATGCATTGTAATATGGATTCTCAATCATTGGGCCACCAGGGAAGCCCCTATGTTATATCTAAATTTGATATTGTACAGGACCTAGTGGATCCTACTTGAGTGAATCTGAAGGAAAAAAAACAGCATTTCAGTCATAATGTGCAGACTATATAGATTTAAATTGTTTTTAAAAAGCATGATACAAGGATTTCTAATCAAGATAGAGAGTAATTTCAGAGAAACAAAGTTTATATTCCTGAATAAACAACAAGAAACTGAATAAAATATATGATAAAGTTTTTGAAGGTGTTGAACATCAGGCAATAAAGGGTAGTGATTCCATTCACTATTTGAATAGATGAGATGAGACCTAAATTGTCCAGCTTATTACCTGCATATTTCCCCAGCCACAAGGGAGAAAGAGTCCAGATAAAGTGTGGTGGTCTTTCTAAACTGAGAAGATGAAGCTGGGAATCTGGGTACACCAAGAACTGAGAGTTCATAGGGAAGAATATAACAGGAAAAAGCTGTTCAGAGACAGGGAACGAGGTGTCTGGAGATCTGCAAAGTCCTCTGTGTGTCTTCAGTTGACTACTGGTCACTGCATGAAGGTGAGAAAACTGCTTGATGTAGAAGGGATTAGAGGAAGTAATACTCAGTATTTACAGAGGGCACCAGCCAAATGTAAAACTTCATAATTTATGGGATTTGGATAGAGTACTCAGAAGTGTTTTGCCACAGCAGTAGCAGAATCATTCCTAAACTAAATGCTGCTCTGGTTCCTCCTAACAGTGCTGATAAACTAGATGTGAATGGCTCAAACTGTTCCTAAATAATAACATCACACAGTAAAACTCAAGAATATTTAAAGGAATTCAAAAATATACAGCATCCAACAAGATCAAATTAGTAATGTCCAATCAAAATTATCAGTATGCACAGAGCAAGGTATATGACCCATAAAAAGGAGAAAAATAATGGAAACCCATCTAGATGGGACACAGAAGATAGAACTAGAAACAAGCACAGGAAACAATTGCTATATTTCTCTGTCTAAGGATCTGGAGTAAATATTGCACATGTTAAGCAAAGACAGAAAGTGTGAAAAAAAAAAAAACTCAAGTTAGACTTCCAGGGATGAAAACTGCAAATGAAAAACATACTATTGGGATTAATGATGAGTTAGACGCTTTAGACACTGGGGAAGAAAGGATTATGGAACTTGAAGACATAGTAATGAAACTATACGAATGAAGAACATAAGAATGACTGAAAAAAAAAAACCAGCATTAGTGAGTATTTAATATTTCTTATAGTACAGATCTGCCAGAGATTTGATGAATCCTCTTAGTTTTTGCCTGCTTTCAAATGGCTCTATTTTGACTTCATGTTAAAAGGATATTTTTACTGGATACAAAATTATAGATTAACTGTTTTTTTAAGTGTCATTGCTTTAAAAAAGATGCTATTTAAAGATGCTATTTAATTGCTTAACTTTCATTGTGTTTTCTGATAAAAAGTCAACTTCATTCTCATCATTGTTCATTGCCTGTAATAATATCTTTTTTCATTTCAAGATTTTATCTCTATGCTTTTGATTTCAGCAGTACAACTATGATATGCCTACGCGTGATTTTTTTTTTTAAATTTACTGTACTTGGGTTTCACTGAACTTCTTAGGTCTGTGGGTTGATCTCTTTTCTCAGTTTTGGAGAATTGTTGGTCATTACCTTTTCCAATATTTATTCTGCTCTGTTCCTTTTTCTTGTTTTGGGTCTCCAGTTACATAAATGATAGCCCATTAGATTTTGTTTCACAGTTATTAAATGTTTTGATCCCTTCCTCTTTAATTTTTTTCACTTTGTGTTTGAGTTTGACTAATTTCTCTTGTCTTCAAATGCACAGATTCTTTGATATGTTCAGAATGCGAATGAGGCTATCACAATAATTCCTCATCTTATATTTTATTTTTTATTTTTAGGATTACCATCTGATTCCTTTTTGTAGTTTTCATCTACATAGGGAACAAATTCCGCATCTGTTTACCATGCTATTCATCTTTTCCATGCAATTCCTTAATTATTTATCTTTTTTTTTCATTTTTAATTAATTAATTTTAATTAGAGGATAATTACAGTATCATGATGGTTTTTGCCATACATGAACATGAATTGGCCATAGGTATACATGTGTCCCCCCCCATCATGAACCCCTCTCTCCACCCTATCCCTCTAGGTTGTCCCAGAGCACTGGCTTTGGGTGCCCTGCTTTATGCATCAAACTTGCACTGGTCATCTATTTTATATATGGTAATGTATATGTTTCAAAGTTATTCTCTAAAGTCCCTCTGGTAATTCTAACACTTGGACCATGTTTGGATCAGATTTTAATGAACTGTTTGTTCTCTTGAGTGTGAGTCACATGCTTTTTCCTTTTTTCATGTCACATATATTTTTATATTTGGATATTGACAATAGAACAATAGAAACTGAAGTAAATAATATTTATACCCAGAGAAGGGCACATTCCTTCTGTCAAGCCAGTAATATGAAGAATTGAGTCAATCTCATTTATGATTTAGTTGGATCTGGGCCTAGCTTTAGTTTCTTTAGTTAGGTTTATCTTTACTACAGGCTTCAGATAATTAGTGCAAGGGATCAGAATTTTCATTTTAGTCAGACATGGGACCTGAGTACCTGGAGGGTTTGTTTTCATTCTCCTGCTTTGCTCACAGCCTTCCTGAGACCCTGCTTGTCTACATCTCAGAGGGATGTCTCTAGGCTCTCTTGCTTCTCTCCCAGCCAAAATCAGTCATTGCTTTGTACCCAGTGAAGACCTCATGTACCTAAAGATTTCAGTACAGTTTTTCCTATGTTGCCTTCAGACTTCAAGAAACCTTCTATGCTTACACCTCAGGAAGAATCCCTTTCAGCTTCCCTGCCCCTCCCTCAGTCATAGATTATCACTGCTCTTACTCTCTGTACAGCCTGGAGAACTTAAGGTCCTTGGTAGAGCAGTTCTCTCTCAGTAATTCTGCACCTCTTCACCAAAGTTAGGTGCCTGGTGCCTTGTATCTGTAAAGCCTGAGTACTCAAAAGTTTCTTTTAACATTCCTACTCTAGCCCCAATATTTTTCATGACTACTCTGTGAAGGCTGTGAAGTATTGGTAGGTGGGTATAATCTGTGTTCTAAAGATCTAAACTATCATATCAGCTCACACTTGGTCTACAAAAATTTCTTAAAATTTCAGCAGTTTTCTTAAGTTTCCCCAGTTATCTTACCTTTCTTCTTGCTCTGATGGCTTTGTTCTTTTCTACTGCTTCAGCAAGAATGAAAGAAACTGTTGGGTTGCTTCCCTCCAGAGAGAGGTTTGTGACTTCCTGGATTTTAATTCATGAGATATTTTTCTCCATCCTTAGCTATCTTGACAGATTTACAATAAACTATGATTTCATGGGTTATCTGGCTTGTTACTATTGTTAGGGTAGAAAGGACATTTTTCTTGCAACTTTCTACATTCTAGGCAGAAGCTGACATCTGACGGTTTACATATAAATGATTGTTTAACCTTTCAACATATATATGTTTTGGAATTCCTTTTTCAAAATTTCCTGGAATCATTCATCATATTCTTTCAAATACCCTGGGTGGTGGAAAATCTTTAGTTCCAAAAATCATATCTGCTATAAAATAAGAATAACAATCAAAATTAAGTTTCTAAGTAATGCTGCTGATGAAATTTAGCAGTATTATTAGCAAAAATGTAAAATAATTAGGCTGATTTCCTTATATTTCTTTTAAACATATTTTGAAGAAAATTTTATATGAATAGTTCAAAACTGGTTTTGAGTGACGACAGCATCATTGAAATAAGAAAACTCTTTCTTATGTTTAATTATACAATAATTTAAACCAAATAGTTAGGAAGATGCAATTTTAAAATCCATTTTCATTGCTCATGAGCTATCACCTCACACTATCAGAATGACCATCATCAAAAAGTCTACAATCAAGAAATCCTGGAAAGGATGTGGAGAAAAGGGAATCCTTCTACACTGTTGGTGGGAATGTAAACTGGTGCAGCCACTGTGGAGAACAGTGTGGAGTTTCCTTACGGAACTAAAAAGAACCATCATATGATCCAGCAATCCCATTCAAGGGCATATATTTGGAGAAAAACATGGTTTGAAAGGATACTTGCTCCCCAGTGTTCACTGCAGCACTGTTTACAATAGCCAAGACATGGAAGCAATCTAAATGTCCATCAACAGATGAATGGATAAATAAGATTTGGTACAAATATACAGTGGACTGTTAGTTATTAAAAATATTGAAATAATGCCATTTGCAGTAACAGGAATGGACCTGGAGATTATCATACTTACTAAGTGAAGTAAGTCAAACAAAGACAAATATCATATGATATCACTTAAATGCAGAATCTAAAAAAAATGATACAAATGAGCTTATTTACAAAACAGAAACAGACTCATAGACTTAGAGAATGAATTTATGGTTGCCAAGGAGGAAGAATGAAGGGGGAGGCATAGATTGGGCATTTGGGATTGACATGAACACTGCTATATTTAAACTAGACAGCCAACAAGATCCTACTGTATGGTGCAGGGAACTCTGCTCAGTATTCTGTAATAACCTAAATGGAAAAAGAATTTGAAAAGAATAGATATATGTATATGTATAACTGAATCACTTTGCTGTACATCTGATACTAACAACATTGTTTTTATTTTTGTTTTTTTTTAATAAATGTATTTATTTTAGTTGGGGGCTAATTACTTTATAATATTGTAGTAGTTTTTGCCATACATTGACATGAATCAGTCATGGGTTTACATGTGTTCCCCATCCTGAACCCTCCTCCCACCTCCCTCCCCATCCCATCCCTCTGGGTCATCCCAATGCCCCAGCCCTGAGCATTTGTCTCATGCATAGAACATGGAATGGTGTTCCGCCTCACATATGATAATATACATGTTTCAATAAAAATACTCCACTATAAAATAGAAAAATTTTAAAATGATTTTCATTGCTCATATATCTTGCTTCAAATACTTGTTTTTAAAATTACTTTAAAATATTTCAGATTTTAGTTCTTATACTGAATAATACAATGCAATCAATAATACATATTTTGTCCATTTTATGATTTTTGTAAATGCAAAAATAGATTTTTTTCTTAGTTTAATTGAAAACATGCCGTAGCCATGTTTACCTTATTTACAACTGATTTTAATTTCAAATGAAGCATTTTTGGAGGAAGATAAATACATTTCATTCAGAAAAACGAAAGTGGGAAAATTATACAAAAATTGAGAAGCACAGAAAAGTGGGACCAGACTTGACACAACTCTCCCAGCAGAGGGCAGCACTCTATGGGAAATCAAATGTCACAAGAGAGTGCTTCTGAACTTTTGCCTTACGTACCAGAGCCTGGTCAAAGCATAGAGAAACATTTATTTTAACTGAATTTTAAACAGTCATAAAATGATTGGACACTTTCTTTAGAGGCTTAATATGTTGGCTAGGTGTTTACTTATGTGGTGTTTTTTTCTGTCAATACCATAGTTTAAGCATATATAATAATTTATTGTACTGTGTATTTACTTATTTACTGCTTTCTGTGTAAGATATGATTTCTTTTAATTATTGAAAATGAGTTATTTTGAATTTCATTGGTATACTCATGTCTTGACAATTGCAGTATTTATTAAATGCAGTATTCTTATATTTTATGAATGTCGATTATGTTTCCATGAGGTATCATTTTCTTTTCTTTCTAGACTGTTTTTTAAGCCTTTTATTTATATGGGAGTTTTTTTCCATTTAGTGTTGTTTTGGGCATTTTCTAAGTGCAAATTCCTTTGCGAATGCTCTTGTCTTGGCTTATTTTAGCTGTCCTTATTTTATCTTGTGCAGTTCAGTTACACATGTATTGACACATGGTCAGATACAGAAGGCAGAGGTTGGTGCCTGCCAGCAGTATCCTGCAATTGTATATCCTGTATAATGCCTAACTTTTCCCATTCATCCCTTACTCTTTTCTTATTAGGAAATATATATACTTATGGAAAAGTTCATAAAATATATATGTACTTTCTAGTGAATACTTAAAAAAGAAATACTGGTATAACCCAAAGTCAAAAAATAGAACTTTGGCAGCATCCAAGAACACCCACTTTGTTCATGGCTTCTCCCTAATTATAATTCTATCCCTCACCCTGGAAGTATACACTATTCTAGCTTTGTGATAATCATACCTTTCTTTTCTTTTATGCTTTTACAACCTATATGTGCATCTATAAACAATGGTCTGGTTTTGCCTGCTTTGAACTTAATATGAGTAGACTCGCACTTTTGAACTTATTTTTATCTTTCTTCTTTTGTTCAGTATTGTGTTTGAAAAATCATCCATACTATACCATTTGGCTATAGAATTTTCTTAGTAGCTTACTGTTCCATTGTATGCATATTTCACAACTCATTCATACTATTATAAGTGGAGTTTAAGGTGTTTACAGTTTTTTTTTTGCCATATATATTCTTACAAATGTATGCTAGTGCATATGTTCACAAAGTTTTAGGGTGATATTAGCATACTTGAACATTTCCCTGGTGAAACACCTCTTGAACTTTGATATCCAAACTTTAGAATATAGATGTCTTTGCAATATACTTGTCAGCTGATTTATAGTTAAAAAATTGTATTTATATCTCACAAATTCAGTACTACATTTTAAACAAAACAGCATGCATGTGGGAGGGGAAGTCTGGGTTATATCCACATAGAATTGTTAAGTATTAGTGTTTTGAAAGGTGCAGCTAGAATCACCAAAGGGCATGTGTGATGGTTAATTTTATGTGTCGACTTGACTGAAAGGGTTGCTCGGATATTTGGTTAAACATGATTCTGGATGTATCTTTGAGGGAGTTTCTGGATGAGATTAAGATTTGAATGGATAGACTAAGTTAAATAGAGGCCCCTTCCTAGTGTAAGTGAGCCTCATCGATTTCATTGAAGGCTTGAATAGAACAAAAGGCTGAATAAAGGAGAATTTTCTCTCTCTGCCTGTCTTCTAGCTAGAATATTGATCTTCTCCTGCCTTTAGACTTGGACTTGGATAGGAACTACACCATTGGCTTTCCTGTGTCTTCACCAGATTTCTGGGTTCAACTGCAGATCTTGGAACTTCTCATTCTCCATAATCACGTGAGCCCATCCCTTATAATAAATTATATATGGTATATTACATCAATTGGATATCATAAATCTATATAGCTATAGCTATATCTGCAATTGGCTCTGCTTCTCTGGAGAAGCCAGAATAATACAGCATGTTGCTGCATACAATGAAACTGTTTGCAGTAAACACTTTAGTCATTTAATGAAAACTTTATTCATTTTATATCTTAACATGACAGCTTGCTACATATATGCATATACATATATATAGAATATTTTACTCGGAGTTATGTTTTAGGAAATTAGTTGAGGTTTTAGATTGATACAAAAACATTATAATTTTCCTTATTTAAAATATTGAGAAATGGACTCAATTAGCATATTTTAATCAAATAGGGAATTTTGAATATAGCATAAGTATTAGAAGAGACAAAAGGTACTGAAATAGAAAGTAAAGATTATTTACTGAAAAAGTAGGTTGACAAAGAGTATGTACAATATGATTTTATATTGATGTGACACTACAAAGTTGTGTATATTGTGTGTGTGTGTCTGGAAATATAGACATTAAGATAATTAGTAGTGATGGTCTCTGGTGATGAAGGATTGATTTAATTACACTTTTCTACAATGTCCATGTGCTGCTTTTGTAATGATTTTTAATCAAGTTATACTTAACATACAATGATATATTAGTTTCAGCTATACAAAATAATGATTTATTATTTTTATACATTATGAAATAATCACAATAAGTTTGGTTGCCATCCATAACTACACATGATAATAATTTCTGAAATATTAGGTAATAAATTAGATAGTAAAAAGTCGATCATGTAATAGATTAATTTTAAACTGATTAATTTTAATGGAGCATAATTCCTGGTAAAAATTGAGATATAAAAGACAGCTAAGTATTTTCTGCCTAATAATAATTCTAATTCTATGCATGACTGGACCTTAGATGCTAGATAATCTTCTTGGAAATAACAATTACCTTGATAATTATTATTATTATTTTTTAATTAGTTTATTTATCTATTTTTCAACTTTACAATTGTATTTGTTTTGCCATCAAGACCACTCCATAGGCTCATAGCTTCCGTAGTGGCTCAGACGGTAAAGTATCTGTCTGCAATATGGGAGACCTGGGTTTGATCCCTGGATTGGGAAGATCCCCTGGAGAAGGGAATGGCTACCCACTCCAGTATTCTGGCCTGGAGAATTCCATGGACATAGGAGTCTGATAGGGGTCACAAAGAGTCGGACATGACTGAGCGACTTTCACTTTCTTTCACTTTCACTTTATAGGCTCATAAGTCACCTGGTGTCTTCCCTCTTGATTATGTGCATTTTAATATGGATCTTAAAATAGGTAGAACATGTCTTCCTCTATTCTTCTAGCATTTTATAGTTGAAGTTCCATTATTTTCAACCCTGTTAAGTCACACTGAGTTTATTAAAGAAGAAAAAAATTGATTAAAATAAATTATGAAGAGTTTGCGGATAGCTGTCTATAGTTATATACAGAGTATTATACTCCCATTTACTTCATTTTACATATATGTATTTTTAAATGCACCTCTTCTTTCTCCCTGTGACTCTTGAAAGCCTAAATTATAGTCTGTCAGTTTTAGTACATTTTTATCTACATGAGAAACTCTTTTATTGATTGATGCAATTATAAAACAATGATCAATGCATTTTAGTACATTACATTGATTTTAGTGTATTAGTGAATACAAAAGTGAGTAAGTAAGGTTCTTTGTCCTCAAGGAGATACCAATTCAGAAAAGAGAGGAAGAAGAAATGTGCTAAGTAGATCTATGAACAAAACAATTTCCAAACCAATAGAATTTCACTTATTTTATTCAGCAAATACTTATAAGTATTTATTAGGCTCCAGGTTCTATGCTAGAAACTGGGCTTCAGAAAGAAAATATATAGTTTCTCCCTTTGAGTTGGCGATAGTCTAGGGTAGACTAATAAAGAGATAAACAGACTATCCAGGATCGGTATGATTAGTAGCACTTAATCGGTGGTTCTCAAATAGGGAATATTTTGCTTCCCAGAGGACAATTGTCAATATCTGCAGACCTCTTTGATTGTCACATTTGGGGTGTGTATGCTGCTGGTATCTGGTACTAAAATAAAGATACTACTAAATATCCTATGATGAAGAGAATAGCCATGCACAACAGTTATTAAGTCAACAATGTCAATAGCGATGCTCTTGAAAAATGTTACACTAATCATTGAGTGTTTTTGGTTTATGTAAGAGAAGTGTCTAATCCAGTAAAGGTAAGTGGGAGAGAAGGGGTGGAATGTTTTCATAGAGTCTGGAGCTGAAGTTTGAAGGACAAGTGGAGGTCACCAGGCAGAGGGCACCAGATGTGTCAGCAGGGTAAGTGAAGAGTGCTACGGGAACATACAGGAAGGAAAGTCTAATTTAAGAGAATAATGAGGAGTGGGCATGCATAGACAACTGTCAAAGAAGGCTTCTGGGGGATATTTGATGGTTTAATCACTAAGTCGTTTCCAGCTCTTGTCATCCCACAGACTGTAGCCTGTCAGGCTCCTCTCTTCATGGGATTCTCCACCCAAGAATACTGGAGTGGGCTGCCATTTCCTTCTATAGGGGATGTTTGAGCCATGTTTAAAAGAATGACTAGGTGAGGACATAGGTATATGGGAGATGGTGTTGGAAAAGTTCTCAAATTTCAGTTTCAGATTGAAGTTTATAATTCTGCCAAGAGTCGTTTAGAGAAGTGGTGCATTTAAGTCCTGTAAAATAACAACAACAAAAAAATTGCATATGCCAATAATAACTTATTTGTACCATAAGGGGATCATCTTATTTTAGAGATTACGTCATATTTGAGAAAATAACAGAACTCAGTTGCAATGAGTATATATGAATATTTATTGCAGGTTTAATTTCCAAATATTTGGGAATTTTCCAGATATATCTATTTTATTGATTTCTAGTTTAATTCTATTTTGAGCTAAAGACATTGATCTCTATCTTTCTAAATTTGGCCAAGTTTATTTTATGGCCAAGAATACTGTTTATCTTGCTGAATGTTCCACATACACTTGAAAGAAACAGTTATTCATCAAAAGGGAAGGGACATATGTATGTTGGGCTTCCCTGGTGGCACAAATGGACCTATGGCTGATTCATGTTGATGTTTGGCAGAAACCAACACAATTCTGTAAAGCAATGATCCTTCAATTAAAAAATAAAAAGTTTAAAATTGAAAAAAAAAGAAAAGAGGAAAAGAAAGAAATGCTTATTCAGATGTTAGATGGAACATTCCATAAATGTAAAAAATATGACATTATAGTGATAGATTGGTCAATAGTGTTGCTTCTCTCTTATATCTTTACTGATTTCTTGTCTTTGTTCTAGCAATTACTGAGAAAGGCAGTATCAAACTGTTAATTGTGGGTTTATCTATTTCTCTTTTTAGCACTATTAGTTTTTTCTGTATTTTGAGATTTTGTTATTAGGGATCTACAAGTTTAGAATTCCTAGGTATTCTTGGAGAATTGATCATTTATTATTATCTAATTTTTCTCTTAAATATTGATAATATTCCTTGTTCTGAAGTAAATGTATAATATTATTATAGCCACCCAAGCTTTCTTTTGTTGGTGTTGCATGGTATATCCTTTCCCATTATTTTACTTTTAACCCAACTATGCCTTTGTATTAAGGAGATTTCTTACAAATAGCATATCATTTAAAAAATTCCAATCTGACCATCTCTGTTTTTAATTGACACATTTAGATCATTCACATTTTGTCGCTGCTGATATGGTTGAATTAAACTCTACAATCCTGCTTTCTGTTTGTTACATCTGTTCTTCATTTATTTTATCCTCTTTTTCTGCCTTCTGGTTAATCAAACATTTTCCTTATGATTCCATTTTATTTTCACTATTAACTTACTATCTATACTTCTTAAAAAATTTTAGTACTTTCCCTAGAAATTATGATGTATTTCTTCAGTTAATCAGTCTGCCTTTATAATATTCTGCTTCATGTGTAGAGTTTTTTTTCTTTATGTACCACTGACTTCAAAAGAGCATACAATCATGCTTATAACTAATTACATTATTAAAAATTCTGAAATCTATACTCCTTAGTCTATGTCTAGCAAATGTTCAATAACTGCCTATCAGGAAGAAAAAGTCCTGATTTATAGTGTTTCATAATTTCTGTGATATAACATCTCCAACCATGGCCTATTGCTAGCTACTATTGTGATATCACTAAATGTAGATTTAGAAGGAATTGAGACAATTACTGCACTGAGCCACGCAAGCTGGCTCTAGTACATGCTTTTGAGTCCATAAGCTCCCCTGGTATTGCTAAGACATGTCCTTGGTTTTTGGTTACTATTCATATTTCTTGGGCCTAAAGCTTTCAATTCTCAGACCTACGAATTTAACTTTCAATATCTAAGAAATCTGCAATTACGTTTCATCCTCTTGCAGGTTTATCTTCTCGTAATGTTAAAGATTTCAGGTTCATTAAAAATGATCTATCCCTTCCAAAGAATTTCTTTCTACCTTCAAAAAGCCTTGCCAGTGTCTCTCATATACCTATTTCTATTAACTGTGTCTGATATCAATCTAAAGACAAAACAAAACAAGTAGATGCATCAGGCCATTCTGTAGTTGAAAGTTATTTGTGACCGTTTCCCAGGAGTTGGCTGCACTAGCATTGGCGCTGATAGCAGATTTAATTTGGAAAGGATCTGGGAGGGTTAGAGAGCAGGTTTGCATGTTTTATTCCCAAGAGAATGTGATTCATTGGATTGATACATGTTAGGCCAAAGGTCTATGTTTTGAAGACCTAAAAATGACTGCCTTGGTGTTCACTCATAATCAGCTACTAACTCTCCCAGTGTGAATCAAGTGGTGACTCTGGCCTAATAAGATGAGATCTTATTTACAATGGAATTGGGGAAATGGAACAACTGTTGAATATTTGGAACCTCCTGGGAGAGTCTGCTGCAAGACAGCCTTAAGAGTGTTTCAATTCCAATGTCTTTATAGAAGGGAGAATCAGAGCCACTCATGCTAATGTTAAAATAAAGATTTTGGGGGAGGGGGTGGGTATGTGCTGAAGAGAAAAATTACAGAAGCTCAACACATTTGACCGAGAACTCAAATGCTAAGAGACTGGGAAAGGTCATATAGACACTACAGTATATATTCAGGAAAACATTTTGAATAATAGTGAAGTTTACTACACAAACAGTTAGATTAATACTTTCTTGTGTTGTTGTTTCTTCACATTCCAGGATGAAAACAGTAAAAAAGGGTTGAAGAATCTTAAATCTCATTTCTCAATTCTTACTCCCTTTTTAAAAATTTTTGTATAACAATCATCACCAATATATCAACTTTCTTCTAAAGGAGGAAGTTGGAACATAAAACACACCTTTATGATAAAAAAAAGCATGTAGACAGGAGTTGTAAATCATTTAAATTTCCTTTGGTATAGTGATTCCAAAACATTACTTAGTGAATTACTATTGGTATTAATCACCTTTATAGCCAAGAAATTCAGATTTTTCTCCAAATGTATGGTTTTCTTTTTCTGTGAATTAAAGAATATTTACATAATAATAACAGTTTAAATACATGAGAACCATTTTGTTAGACTATGGCTATTTCCACTTTTGTTTGTTTGTTTGTTTCTTTAAAACCATGTAGTTTTTCTATCATAAAAGGAATAAATACTTATTATTTTAAATATTGGAAAATATAGATAATACATATAAATAAAACAGAAAAATCAACCATAACATGAACATGCAGAGAAAACTTATTAATATTTATAGAATTTCATCTATATACTTTTATGACATATTTTTGAAATTTGGAATTATACTGTATGAGTTCAGTTCAGATGCTCAGTCATGTCCAACTAGTTGCGACCCCATGGACTGCAGCACGCCAGCGCTCCTGGTCCATTACCAACTCTGGGATCTTGCTCAAACTCATGTCCATCAAGTCCATGATGCCATAAAACCATCCCATCCTTTGTCGTCTCCTGCTCCTCCTGCCTTCAATCTTTCCCAGCATCAGGGTATTTTCCAGTGAGTTAGTTCTTCACGTCAGGTGGCCAAAGTATTGGAGCTTCAGCTTCAGCTTCAGCATCAGTGCTTCCAATGAATATTCAGGACTGATTTCCTTTAGGATAGACTGGTTTGATCTCCTTGCAGTCCAAGGGACTCTCAAGAGTCTTCTCCAATACCACAGTTCAAAAGCATCAACTCTTCGGTGCTCAGCTTTCTTTATAGTCCAACTCTCACATCCATACTTGACTACTGGAAAAACCATAGCTTTGACTAGATGGACCTTTGTTGGTAAAGTAATGTCTCTACTTTTCAATATGCTGTCTAGGTTGGTCATAACTTTTCTTCAAAGGAGCAAGCATTTTCTAATTTCATGGTTGCAGTCACTATCTGCAGTGATTTTTGAGCCCAAGAAAATAAAGTCTGTCACTGTTTCCATTGTTTTCCCATCTATTTGCCATGAAGTGATGGGACAGGATACCATGATCTTAGTTTTCTGAAAGTTGAATTTTAAGCCAGCTTTTTCACTTTCCTCTTTCATCCTCATCAAGAGGCTCTTTAGTTTCTCTTCACTTTCCTACATAAGGGTGGTGTCATCTGCATATCTGAGGTTATTGATATTTCTCCTGGCAATCTTGATTCCAGCTTGTGTTTCACCCAGTCCAGCATTTCGCATGATATACTCTTCATAGAAGTTAAATAAGCAGGGTGGCAATATATGGCCTTGACATACTCCTTCCCCAATTTGGAACCAGTCCATTGTTCATGTCTAGTTCTAACTGTTGCTTCTTGAAATGCATATAGATTTGTCAGGAGGCCAGTAAGGCGGTCTGGTATTCCCATCTCTTTAAGAATTTTCTACCATTTATTGTGATCCCACAGTCAAAGGCTTTGGCATAGTGGATAAAGCAGAAGTAGATGTTTTTCTGGAACTCTCTTGCTTTTTCAGTGATCCAATGGAATTGGCAATTTGATCTCTGGTTCCTCTGCCTTTTCTACATCCAGCTTGAACATCTGGAATTTCATGGTTCACGTAGTGTTGAAGCCTCCCTTGGAGAATTTTGAACATTACTTTGCTAGCGTGTGACATGAGTGCAATTGTGCAGTAGCTTGAACATTCTTTGACATTGCCTTTGTTTGGGATTGGAATGAAAACTGACCTTTTCCAGTCCTGTGGCCACTACTGAGTTTTCCAAATTTGCTGGCATATTGAGTGCAGCACTTTCACAGCATCATCTTTTAGGATTTGAAATAGCTCAACTGGAATTCCATCACCTCCATTAGCTTTATTCATGGTGATGTTTCCTAAGACCCACTTGACTTTGCATTCCAGGATGTCTGGCTCTATGTGATTGATCACACCATCATGATTATCTGGGTCATGAAGATCTTTTTTGTGCAGTTCTTCTGTGTATTCTTGCCACCTCTTCTTAATATCTTCTGCTTCTGTTAGGTCCATACCATTCCTGTCCTTTATTGTGCCCATCTTTGCAGGAAATGTTCCCTTGGTATCTCTAATTTTCTTGAAGAGATCTCTAGTCTTTCCCATTCTATTGTTTTCCTCTATTTCTTTGCATTGATCACTGAGGATGGCTTTCTTATCTCTTCGTGCTATTCTTTGGAACTCTGCATTCAGATGGGTATATCTTTCCTTTTTTCCTTTGCCTTTCACTTCTCTCCTCTTCTCAGCTGTTTGTGAGGCCTCCTCTTTGCATTTCTTTTCCTTGGGGATGGTGTTGATCACTGCCTCCTGTACAATGTCGGGAACCTCCATCCATAGTTCTTCAGGCACTCTGTCTATAGATCTAATCCCTTGAATCTGTCACTTCCACTGTATAATCGTAAGGGACTTGATAGGTTATACCTGAATAGTCTAGTGGTTTTCCATACTTTCTTCAATTTAAGTCTGAATTTTGCAATAAGGAGTTTATGACCTGAGCCACAGTCAGCTCTAAGTCTTGTTTTTGCTGACTGTATAGAGCTTCTCCATCTTTGGCTGCAAAGACTATAATCAATCTGATTTTGGTATTAACCATCTGGTGATGTCCATGTGTAGAGTCTTTTCTTGTGTTGTTGGAAGAGGGTGTTTGCTATGACCAGTGCATTTTCTTGGCAAAACTCTATTAGCCTTTGTCCTGCTTCATTTTGTACTCCAAGGCCTGTTACTCCAGGTATCTCCTGTCTTCCTATTTTTGCATTCTGGTCCCCTGTGATGGAATGGACATATTTTTTGGGTGTTAATTCTAGAAGGTGTTATAGATCATCATAGAATCATTCAACTTCAGCTTCTTTGGCATTAGTGGTTGGGGTATAGTCTTGGATTACTGTGATATTGAGTGGTTTGCCTTGGAAATGAATAGAGATCATCGACAAGAGAATGTTCAATCCCACCAAAAAAAGCTACCCCACCTCCAAGGGCAAAGGAGAAGCCCCAGTAAGATGGTAGGAAGGGCAAAATCACGTTTATAGTCAAACCCCATACTGACCAGAGATGCTCAAAGGGCTCAAACAAAACCTTGCTTGCACCAGGACCCAGAGATCCCACAAAGACTGAGCCACACCCGCCTTTGAGGGTTTGAGTGTGTCCTGTGGGGGCATGGATCAGCAGTGGCCTGCCTCAGGGACAGGCTCTCTGGTTGCAGCAGACCTTGGACACGCAGTGTGTTGCATAAGCCCTCTTGGAGAAGGTCACCATTCAGTTCAGTTCAGTCGCTCAGTCGTGTCCGACTCTTTGCGACCCCATGAATTGCAGCACGCCAGGCCTCTCTGTCCATCACCAACTCCCGGAGTCTACCCAAGCCCACGTCCATCGAGTCGGTGATGCCATCCAACCATCTCATCCTCTGTCGTCCCCTTCTCCTCCCACCCCCAATCCTACCCAGCATTAGGATAGGTGTTAGCTCTTCTCCAAATTTTTGATAGAATTCAGCTGTGAAGCTGTCTTGTCCTGGACTTTTGTTTGTTGGAAGATTTCTGATTCCAGTTTCAATTTCTGTGCTTGTGATGTGTCTGTTAAGATTTTCTATTTCTTCCTGGTTCAGTTTTGGAAAGTTGTACTTTTCTAAGAATTTGTCCATTTTTTCCAAGTTGTCCATTTTATTTGCGTATAGTTGCTGATAATAGTCTCATGATCCTTTGTATTTCTGTGTAGTCTGTTGTGATCTCTCCATTTTCATTTCTAATTTTGTTGATTTGATTTTTCTCCCTTTGTTTCTTGATGAGTGTGGTTAATGGTTTGTCAATTTTATTTATCTTCTCAAAAAATCAGCTTTTGGCTTTGTTGATTTTTGCTATGGTCTCTTGTGTTTCTTTTGCATTTATTTCTGCCCTAATTTTTAAGATTTCTTTACTTCTACTAACCCTGGGGTTCTTCATTTCTTCCTTTTCTAGTTGCTTTAGTTGTAGAGTTAGGTTATTTATTTGACTTTTTTCTTGCTTGTTGAGGTAAGCCTGTATTGCTATGAACCTTCCCCTTAGCACTGTTTTTACAGTGTCCCATAGGTTTTGGGTTGTTTTGTTTTCATTTTCATTCGTTTCTATGCATATTTTGATTTCTTTTTTGATTTCTTCTGTGATTTGTTGGTTATTCAGCAGCATGTTGTTCAGCCTCCATACGTTGGAATTTTTAATAGTTTTTCCCCTGTAATTGATATATAATCTTACTGCATTGTGGTCAGAAAAGATGCTTGGAATGATTTCAATTTTTCTGAATTTACCAAGGCTAGATTTATGGGCCAGGATGTGATCTATTCTGGAGAAGGTTCCGTGTGTGCTTGAGAAAAAGGTGAAATTCATTGTTTTGGGGTGAAATGTCCTATAGATATCAATTAGGTCTAACTGGTCTATTGTATCATTTAGCTAGATTTATGGGCCAGGATGTGATCTATTCTGGAGAAGGTTCCATGTGTGCTTGAGAAAAAGGTGAAATTCATTGTTTTGGGGTGAAATGTCCTATAGATATCAATTAGGTCTAACTGGTCTATTGTATCATTTAAAGTTTGTGTTTCCTTGTTAATTTTCTGTTTAGTTGATCTATCCATAGGTGTGAGTGGGGTATTAAAGTCTCCCACTATTATTGTGTTATCGTTAACTTCCCCTTTCATACTTGTTAACATTTGCCTTACATATTGCGGTGCTCCTATGTTGGGTGCATATATATTTATAATTGTTATATCTTCTTCTTGGATTTATCCTTTGATCATTATGTAGTGCCCATCTTTGTCTCTTTTCACAGCCTTTGTTTTAAAGTGTATTTTATCTGATATGAGTATTGCTACTCCTGCTTTCTTTTGGTCTCTATTTGCAGGGAATATGTTTTTCCAGCCCTTCACTTTCAGTCTGTATGTTTCCCTTGTTTCGAGGTGGGTCTCTTGTAGACAACATATATAGGGGTTTTGTTTTTGTATCCATTCAGCCAGTCTTTGTATTTTGGTTGGGGAATTCAACCCATTTACATTTAAGGTAATTATTGATAAGTATGATCCTGTTGCCATTTACTTTATATTTTGGGTTCGAGTTCATACACCTTTTCTGTGTTTCCTATCTAGAGAAGATCCTTTAGTATTTGTTGGAGAGCTGGTTTGGTGGTGCTGAATTCTCTCAGCCTTTGCTTGTCTGTAAAGCTTTTGATTTCTCCTTCACATTTGAATGAGATCCTTGCTGGGCACAGTAATCTGGACTGTAGGTTTTTCTTTCATCACTTTAAGTATGTTCTGCCATTCCCTTCTGGACTGAAGATTTTCTATTGAAAGATCAGCTGTTATCATTATGGGGATCCCCTTGTATGTTATCTGTTGCTTTTTCCTTGCTGCTTTAAATATTTGTTCTTTGTGTTTGATCTTTGCTAGTTTGATTAATGTGTGTCTTCACCTCGGGTTTATCCTGTTTGGGACTCTCTGAGTTTCTTGGACTTGGTTGGCTATTTCCTTACCCATTTTAGGGAAGTTTTCAACTATTATCTCCTGAAGTATTTTCTCATGGTCTTTCTTTTTGTCTTCTTATTCTGGGACTCCTATGATTTGAATGTTGGTGCATTTGACACTGTCCCAGAGGTCTCTGAGGTTGTCCTCATTTCTTTTAATTCTTTTTTCTTTTTTCCTCCCTGTTTCATTTATTTCTACCATTCTATTTTCTACCTCACTTATCCTATCATCTGCCTCTGTTATTCTACTGTTGGTTCCCTCCAGAGTGGTTTTGATCTCATTTATTGCATTATTCATTATATATTGACTCTTTTTTATTTCTTCTATGTCCTTGTTAAACCTTTCTTGCATATTCTTGATCCTTGTCTCCAGGTTATTTATCTGTAACTCCAATTTGTTTTCAAGATTTTGGATCATTTTCACTATCATTATTCAGAATTCTTTACCAGGTAGATCCCCTATCACTTCCTCTTTTGTTTGGTTTGGTGGGCATTTATCCTGTTCCTTTACCTGCTGGGTATTTCTCTGCCTTTTTATCTTGTTTATATTGCTGTGTTTGGGGTGGCCTTTCTGTATTCTGGCAGTTTGTGGTTCCTCTTTGTTGTGGAAGTTCCTCCCTGTGGGTGGGGTTGGACGGGTGGCTTGTCAAGGTTTCCTGGTTGGGGAAGCTTGTGTCGGTGTTCTGGTGGGTGGAGCTGGATCTCTTCTCTCTGGAGTGCAATTGAGGTGTCCAGTAATGACTTTTGAGATATCAATGGGTTTGGTGTGACTTTGGGCAGCCTGTATATTGAAGCTCAGGGATATGTTCCTGTGTTGCTGGAGAATTTGTGTGGTATATCTTACTCTGGGACTTTATGGCCCTTGGGTGGTGCTTGGTTTCAGTGTAGGTATGGAGGTGTTTGATGAGCTCCTATCGATTAATGCTTCCTGGGTTCAGAAGTTCTCTGGTGTTCTCAGGATTTGGACTTAAGCCTCCTGCCTCTGGTTTTCAGTCTTATTTTTACAGTAGCCTCAAGACTTCTCCATCTATACAGCACCGATGATGAAACATCTAGGTTAATGATGAAAAGTTTCTCCACAGTGAGGGACACTTGGAGAGGTACACAGAGTTACATGGAGAAGAGAAGAGGGAGGAGGGAGATAGAAGTGACCAGGAGGAGAAGAGGGAAATCAAAAGGGGCGAGAGCAAGCTAGCCAGTAATCACTGCCCTATGTGCTCTCCACAGTCTGGATCCCTCAGAGATGTTCATGGAGTTACACAGAGAAGGGAAGAGGAAGGAAGGATACAGAGGTGGCCAGGAGGAGAAAAGGGGGAATCAAAAGGAGAGAGTCAGATCCAGCCAGTAATCAGTACCCTAAGTGTTCTCCACAGCCCAGAACACACCAAGAGATTCACAGAGTTGGGTAGAGAAGAAAAGGGGGGGGAGATAGAGGTGACCTCGTGGAGAAAAAGAGTCAAAAGGGGGAGAGAGCACTCAAGCCAGTGATCTCACTCCCAAGTAGAAATGGGTACTGAAGATTGGGTTCTTAAAGATACAAAGTTGATAACAAATACCAAAAAGCAAAGATTAAAAATCTAGAGTAGAGGTTAGAGTCTCAAAAATACAATGTTAAAAAAAAAAGTCACAAAAATTATAAAATATATACATATGAAATTTGCTTTAAAAATATGGTCTTTTTTTTTTTGCAAGGTAATAGTAGGTTATAAAAATGAAAATTGAAGGAGTACTAGGGGACTTAAAAATAAAAAAAATTAAAAATAATTTAAATTTTTTTAAAAATTTAAAAAATGATAATAGTTAAAATATATCTAGGACTTTCTCTGGAGCTATTGTGGACAGTGTGGGGTCAGTTCATTTTCAGATAGTTCCTTGGTCCAGCTTGTACTTCTCAAGGTCTAAAGGTCCCTTCCTATGTAGTCGGTGCTAACTACAGGGTTTCAATCTATTGCACCTATCTCTTCCAGAGCGGTTCCCTCTGTTTATTTTAGCTTCTTCTGTTTGCTGGTCTCTTCAGTGTCTAATTTCCGCCCTGACACAAGGGGGGGCGGTGGTAGTCACTTTTTTTATTCTCACTTGTTCAGTCGTGCTGTGGGGAGGGAGGAACACTGCAAACAAATATCACTGTCATGTGCTCACAGTGATTCAGCCACACTGGGTTTGCCCCCGCTCATGGTGTGTGTGCTTTCCTAGTCTACACTCCTCAGGCTCTAGGTTCCTCTGCTGGGAACTGTTTGAGGTGGGCCCCTGAGTTGCCTGTACTTCCCAGTTCTAAGCCTCTCAGGTTCAGTTTCTCAGGTACTCCACAAAGGCGCAGACTTGGTTGAGCCTGAGTTTTGTGCCCTTCCCAGGTCCGAGCAGCTCAGGTGGCCAGGTGTTTGGCAAGCACAGCTGGGGGCTGTGACTTATCCCCTCTCCTGTCCCAGCTGCTCGTTTTGGGGTGTACCACAGGCAAGCCTTTTCAGGTGTGCTGTGTGTCTCTTCTGGGGAGCTGATCTCTGGCTGCGACCCTCCTGGCAGATGTCGACCGTCCAGAATCCCAAGAAGTCTTGGTTACCAATGTAGTCTGCTTGCACTTTGGTATAGGATGCCTCTCTGGGGCCACGATTGCCCCCTTCCGGCTCTGGCTGCCCTCCCCTGCCTGTCTCTGGCGGGGGATGTGCTGGTCCACAGCCAGCTAGCTCTGCTCAGTCCTTTGTTCTGTGAGCAGGCCTGGCGGTGTCTTAGGTTAAGGCTTTTCCCGGGATAGCTATCCCACAGTCTGGGTTGCTATCTCAAGCTAGTTACCTCAGATTGCCCTCAGGGCATTTAGGCCCACTCCTTACCCAAAGCAATGCAGCCCACCCCTCCTTGTCCAGTCCCCGCTTGCTAGTGGGGGATGCATGCATCTGGGCTGCTGCTCTGCTAGTAGTTGCTATTAGGCACATAATCTGTGGGTTTTAATTATTTATTTATTTTTCCTCCTGGTTATTTTGCCCTCTGAGATTCCAGGGCTCACCATAGACCCGCCGGAGAGAGTGTTGCCTGGTGTTTGGAAACTTCTCTCTTTTTTAAGACTCCCTTCCCAGGACAGATCTCCATCCCTACCTCTTTTGACTCTCCTTTTATCTTTTATATTTTGTTCTATCTCCTTTTGAAGACAATGGGCTTCCTTTCTGGGTGCCTGATGTCCTCTGCCAGCATTCAGAAGTTGTTTTGTGGAATTTGCTCGGCGTTTAAATGTTCTTTCGATGAATTTGTGGGGGAGAAAGTGGTCTCCCCATCCTATTCCTCTGCCATCTTAGGATCATCTCTCCTGGTTTCCTTTAGGATTGACTGGTTTGATCTCCTTGCAGTCCAAGGGACTCTCAAGAGTCTTCTCCAACACCACAGTTCAAAAGCATCAATTCTTCAGCACTCAGCCTTCTTTATGGTCCAACTCACATCCATACATGACTTTTGGAAAAATCATAGCTTTTACTAGATTGACCTTTACTGGCAAAGTAATGTCTCTGCTTTTTAATATGCTATCTAGGTTTGTCATAGCTTTTCTTTCAAAAAGCAAATGTCTTAATTTCTTGGCTTCAGTCACCATCTGCAGCGATTTTGGGGCCCAAGAAAATAAACTCTGTCACTGTTTCCATTGTTTCCCCATATATTTACCATAAAGTGATGGGACCAGATGTCATGATCTTCATTTTTTGAATGTTAAGTTTTAAGTCAACTTTTTCACTCTTCTGTTTCACCTTCATCAAGAGGCTCTTTAGTTCTTCTTCACTTTCTGCCAAAAGGGTGGTGTCATCTGCGTATCTGAGGTTATTGATATTTCTCCCGGCAATCTTGATTCAAATTGGTAAGGAAGAGGTAAAATTGTCATTATGTGCAGCTAATATAATACTAGATAGAGGAACTCTAAAGACTCCAAACAGGAACTACTAGAACAGAAAACTGAATTCAGCAAAGTAGCAGTATATAAGATTAACACACAGAAATTAGTTGCATTTCATACACGAACATTGAAATATAAGAAAAGGAATGTAAACAAGCGATCTCTTTTAAAATCTAATTAAAAAAATAATTGGGAACAAGCCTCACCAAGGTGGTGAAAGACTTATTTCATGATAACTACAAAACATTAGTAAAGTAAATTGAAGATGATTGAAAGAAATGGAAATACATCCTATCCTCTTGGGTTGAAAGAATTAATATTGTAAAATAACCATATTACTGAGAACAATCTACAAATTTAATGTGAGCTCTATCAAATTACCCATTTCACAGAACTAGAATCCTTAAAGTTATATGGAAACTTATAGTCAAAGCTATGGTTTTTTCAGTATTCATGTATGGATGTGAGAATTGGACCATAAAGAAGGTAGATACCAAAAAATTGAGGCTTTTGAATTGTGGTGTTGGAAAGGATGCTTGAGAGTCCCTTGGATTTCAAGATCAAACCAATCAATCTTAAAGGAAATCAACCCTGAATATTCATCAGAAGGACTGATGCTGAAGCTGAAGTTACAATACTTCAGCCCCCTGATAAGAAGAGTTGACTCACTGGAAAAGATGCTGATGCTGGAAAAGATAGAGGACAGGAGGAGAAGGGGGAAACAAATGATGAGATGGTTGGATGGCATCATCGACTCGATGGACGTGAGTTTGAGCAGGCTCTGAGAGACAGTGAAGGACAGGGAAGCCTAGCATGCTGCAGTTCATGAGGTCACAAAGATTCAGACATGACTTATTGACTGAACAACAACACAGAAGATCCAGAATTGCCAAAATAATACTGAGGAGAAAGAACAAAGCAGGAGACATAATTCCCTCCCCTCCTCCAGGTTTAAGGCAATGTTGCAAAGCTAGTAATCCAAACACTGTGGTACTGGCACAAAAATAGAAATGCTGATCAATGGAACAGAATAGAGAGCCCAGAAATAAACCTACACAGAATTAATCTTTGACAAAGTAAGCAAAAATATACAACAGGAAAAAGACAGCTCTTCAGCAAGTGGTGTTGGGCAAGTTGGACAGCTGCATGTACATCAGTGAAATTAGAACAGACCCTCACATCATACACAAAAACTCAAAATGGCTTAAAAGACTTAAATATAACACAAGACACCATAAAACTCCTAGAAAAGAACACAGGCAAAACATTCTCTGACATAAATCATACCAATGTTTTCTTGGGTCAGTTTCCCAAGGCAATAGAAATAGGAGCAAGCATAAACGTGGAATCTAATCAAACGTATAAGTTTTTGCACAGTGAAAGAAGCTGTAAGCAAGTCGAAAAGACAGCCTATGGAATGGGAGAAAATATTTGCAAATGATGAAACCAACAAGGGGTTAATTTCTAAAATATACAGACAGCTCATAAAATTCAATAACAAAAAGCAACCCAATCAAAAAAGGGCAAGAGACCTAAATAGATATTTCTACAAAGAAGTCATAGGTGGCCAATAGGCACATAAAAAGATGCTCATCATTCCTAATTATTAGAGAAATGCAAATCAAAGTTACAATGAGATAGCACCTCACACTGATCAGAATGGCCATTCTTTTAAAAGGTAGACTTTTTAATAAATAATAAATCCTAGAGAGGGTGTGGAGAAATGGGAACTCTCTTACACTGTTGCTGGGAATGTAAATTGGTGCAGCCATGGTGGGAAACAGTATGGACATTCCTTAAAAAAATAAAAGTTGAGTTAATATATGATCCAGCAATCCCACTTCTTGGCATATACCCAGACAAAACTGTAAATTAAAAAGATACATGCATACCTATGTTCATAGCAGCACTATTACAATAGCCAAGACATGGAAAGAAGCTGAATGTCCATTGACAGATGAATGGATAAAGAAAACATGGTATATGTACATCATACATATGTATATGTGTGGAATGCTACTCAGCCATTAAAAGGAATAAAATAATGCCATTTGCAGCAACATGAATGGACCTAGAGATTATATGCTAAGTAAGACTGACAGAGAAAGACAAATATCTTATAATATTGATTATATGTGGAGTCTAAAATATAACACAAATGAACATATCTATGAAACAGATACAGACTCATAGACAGAGAACAGACTTGTGATTGCCAAGGGGGAGGGGGCATGTGGGAGGGAGGGATTGGGAATTTGGGATTAGCAGATGCAAACTATTATGTATAGGATGGAGAAACAACAAGGTCCTACCATATAATACAGGGAACTATTTTCAATATCCTGTACAAACCATAATGAAATAGAATATATATATATGCATAACTGAGTTACTTTGCTGTATAGCAGAAATTAACACAACATTGTAAATCAACTGTACTTCTTTTTAAAAAATCATTAGGACTGGAAAAAATGACTGCAAAAGTTTTGGAAAATTTGTCACATACAGATTCAAAGCTCCATGTGAATCTCTGAAACATAGGCTGGTTTTTTACTACTTCAAAGAAGAAGAAATTAGAATAAAGTAGAAATACCGATAAACAGGCAAAAATCTTGATTCCAGTTCAATTTATGCCTTTTGGAAAAACCACAGAGGTTTCTGGGCTTTGAATGGGCAGGTTTGGGCAGAGTTGGCCTTCCTTGAACTATGCAGTTCTAAGTAGTGCTTTTGAATTGACAGTTGGAAAGGATGTTCAAGACCACGGATTTTATCTTCTTCATCTTACAGGTGTGGAAACTGGGGCACAAAGGCATTAACTGATTAATCTATGTGAATATCAGACTGATTATTTTTAAAACTGGGTAGCAAATTGCCAAAAATAATTGATGAAAACTTGATACATCGGGGAAGAATACAATGCTTTTCTCTCACCTCTTCTGCCCTAAATGTTCAACCATTTACATCTCTTATTCCTTGTAGAGAAAAGAGACAAGGTAAAAGGAAGAGGAGAGAGAGAAGAGTAAGGAGAAAAAACGCAGCACAAGAATGTGAGGGATGCTGGAGAAGGCTCATCCTCTGATGTGATAAAACAGTGAAGCTCTTTCTAAGGAATTAGAATAGTCTTACCTTGTGCCCCTCCATTAAGATTCAAATTATAAGCTTTATTTGCCTAAGTATACTTAGTATATTTAGTATCCTAAGTATACTTTCTGATGGTGCTGGATAAATAGCTCTTAGGAGATATTTTGAACTATATTGTCATATTATGCTTCAAACTTGGCTTATCTTGGAAGCCATTGGAGTGAAAAGCTGTAAATACATTTATAAAACATTTTTAGATTTTTGAAGTTGTTTTCAAATGAAGATTTATACTTTTCTCCTCAAGTTACTGAATCACTGAACTAATGTTTCCTAACTGCTGGAGAAGAAATCTTTCCTCTTATTCTCGGTCCTCCATCTGAACTTTTTATTAAGTACGGGCTATTTTCAGAGAACAGTTCTCTTAACTGTTGGAGAACTTTGTTTTAGAATATTTTTATTATTGCATCTTAAAGAAGAGTATATCCTCCAGGGTCATTACAGCTGCAGAGAAATTGATCAAATATTTTTTCTGTACTATCATCTCTTTCTCACCAGTAGGGGGCACCTGAAGATTTGAACCAAATCTTTTAATCCATTTATATTTCAAAAAGTCATATTGACCAAGTTGTATCTAGTTTTAACCCCTTTGGGTTCCTAATTAAAACAAACAAACAAACACACACATATATATAAAACCCTCTGTTGCCTATCAGTAAATTCCCAACTCCTTAGCTTGGAACTTAGGACCCTTTGTGATCTAACATTTCCTGGTGAAGCCCTTCTTCTTACTCTTCTTTGCTTATCAAGTGCTGTCATGTAACCAGTGTTCCAAATGCTTGGTATTTTTTGTATTTCTGTACTTCAATGTCTTTTATCTTGGTCTGAAGCACTACCCTGAGTTTTCATGAAATTGAGTTCATGAAATCACAGTTCAGTTGGTACTTTTCTATCATCTCTCCACTGCGTAATACTGGTATCTGTACTTAATGTCAGTAAACAATTTCTAAGTCAGAAGCTCTACATGCAAATGTTGATCAAGAGTTTATTTCCCATTATGTTAAGAAAAATTGTAGTGTGTTTTATACCACGTCCAAATCCCCCAATCAATTTTCTAAAATGTTGCTGTAATATACATGCCTATGTATAAGAAACTATAATAGAGTTTAAAGCACTTAAACCTATAGTAGTTACTTTATAGGAAATAACATGTGTAACATACTACGATCCAAACACCTTTTCTGTATGGGGCGGCAAATAACACAGCAGTAAATACATTTGTTATAGAAACCACAGACAAAAATTATACAGAAAACCAGTCAATTTCCTCTGTGAGTTGATATTTACCAAGTGATGTATAAATACAATATTTGAAGAAAGTTGAGAAGCAAGTGTTGGGAGAGTAATTTCTTCGATTCAGTCTAGCTGCAACAAAGATTTGAATGGTAGACCAGTGTTAGAGCTTAGATGCAGCTCAGACTTTTATTTGGTAAACAAAGGATAGTACACCTCTGAGGCATGAGGGTGGGCTGACCCCTGAAGGAGAGGTCCCAACCGTCTTGGCTCCTTTTTAAACATTTTGGCTCCTCCCTTCCCCACAGCCTGCCCTATGCAAATTAGGGCTAGCACTCATTATCAATCAGGAAGGGGGTGTGTTTGTTTCACCTGAGGTTCCCACTTCAGTCTAGGGATTTTTCCTTTGTACCTTTTTCAACAGCCTTTTCCCTTTCTTTGTCTTTTAGCTGCTGGCCATTTTGAACTCTTTTTTTTCCCTCTATCTTGATGAACATGAAAGAGGAGAGTGAAAAAGCTGGCTTAAAACTCAACATTCAAAAAACTAAGATCATGGCATCCAGTCCCATCACTTCATGGCAAATAGATGGGGAAACAATGGAAACAGTGAGAGACTTTATTTTCTTGGGCTCCAAAATCACTGCAGATGGTGACTGCAGCCATGAAATTAAAAGATGCTTTCTTCTTGGAAGAAAAACTATGACCAAACTAGACAGCATATTAAAAAGAAGAGATATTACTTTGCCGACAAAGGTCTGTATAGTCAAAGCTATCATTTTTCCAGTAGTCAGGTATGGAAATGAGAGTTGGACCATAAAGAAAGCTGAGCTTTCTTATCAAATCGAAGAATTGATGCTTTTGAACTGTGGTATTGGAGAAGACTCTTGAGAGTCCCTTGGACTGCAAGGAGATCAAACCTGTTAGTCCTAAAGGAAATCAGTCCTGAATATTCATTGGAAGGACTGATGCTGAAGCTGAATCTCCAATAGTTTGGCCACCTGATGGGAAGTACTGACTCATTGGACAAGACCCTGATGCTGGGAAGGACTGAAGGCAGGAGGAGAAAAAGGGGGCAACAGACGATAAGATGGTTGGATGGTATCACCGACTGGATGGACATGAGTTTGAACAAACTCCAGAGGTGATGATAGACAGGGAGGCCTGGTATGCTGCAGTCCATGGGGTTGCAAAGAGTTGGACACAACTGAGAGACTGAACATGAACTGAAACCCTCAGTACCTCAGAATGTGGCCTGATTTGGAGACAGGGCTTTACAGAGGTATTCAAGTTAAAGTGAGGTCATTTGGGTGGGTCCTAATCAATAAGACTGGTGTCCTTATAAAAGGAGTGATTTGGACATGCATAAAGAGGTATGCATAAAGACAAAATGATATGAAGAGACACAGGGGAAAGATGGCCATCTACTAGTCAAGGAGAGAGTCCCCTCCCTAACACTCCTTAGAAGGAAAAAACCCTGCCAATAATCTTAATTTTGGGCTTCTAGCCTCTATAACTGTAGGACAGTAAATTTCTGTTCTCTAAGCCCTCCAGTTTGTGTTACATTGTTACAGCAGCCCTAGCAAACCAAGATATTGCTCTAAGAGATAGAAGGCTAGTTTAAGACAGAAAGCTTCTTATCTTGCCATATGACACTGTGGTGTCTCTGAGGCATCATATGCATGTGATTCTGGGGCCCTAATTATTGGGCATCCGTTATTGTATTTGAATGTAACCTGAGAATTTTTTTATGTACATCCTTTTGTTTAAAATGTTTGGAGTTTTGAGGACGTAAATATGAATGAATAGAAAAATACAAATATTTTCTAGAATAGAGATTGGTAAACTTTTCCCTAAAGGATCAAATAATAATATTTTAGTCTCTGTGGCCGTATGGTCTACATGGCAACTACTCAGTTCTACTACTGTAGCATGAAAGCAGCCATGGTTAATACATATGTCAACAAGTCTGGCTGAGTTCCAATAAAACTTTGTTTATGGATCCTAAAATTTGAATTTCACATAGTTTTCATGTATTCTTCTTATGATTTTTCCCTATGCATTTAATAAATGTAAAAATCATTGATTTTTAACTTGTGAGTTATACGAAAACAGATGGCAAGCTAAATTTTGCTTGTGGGCTATTGTTTGACTTCTTTCCCTATAAAAATGATCTATGAGTTTGGTAATTAATTTTATGTGTCAATTTGGCTAGACCTTTGTTCCCTGATATTTGTTCAAACATTATTCTAGCTGTTTCTGTTAAGATATTTTTTAGGTGAGATTAGCATTTAAATCAGTAGACTTTGAATGAAGCAGATTGTTCTCCACAATATGATTGGGTGTCATTTAATCAGTTGAAGGCCTGAAAAGGAAAAAAGCCTGAACCCCACCTAACCCTCCCCAAGAATAGAAATTCTGTTAAGTCTGTCTTCAGACTTGCACTCATTCTCCCTTGGGTCTCTGGCCTGTTAGCCTACCCTGCAGAGTTTGGCCTTGCCAACCTACACAGTCATGTAAGGCAATTCCTTAACAGAAATCTTTCTTTCTCTTGATATGTGTGTATTTTGTTGTTCAGTCACTAAATTGCATCCAAATATTTATGATCCCATGGTATACAGCATGTCAGGTTCCTCTGTCCTCCACTATCTCCTGGAGTTTGCTCAAATTCATGTCCATTGAGTCAGTGATGCTATCTAACCATCTCATCCTCTGCCACTCTATTCTCCTTTGCCTTCAATGTTTACCAGCATCAGGGTCTTTTCCAGTGAGTTGGCTCTTTGCATCAGGTGGCCAAAGTATTGGAGCTTCAACATCAGTCCTTCCAATGTATATTCAGGGTTGATTTTCTTTAGGATTGATGGTTTGATTTCCTTGCTGTCCAGGGGACTCTCAGGAATCTTCTCCAGCACCACAACTCTAAAGCATCAATTTCTTGGTACTCAGCCTTCTTTATGGTCCAACTCTTACATCTGTATATCACTAGTGGAAAAACCATAGCTTTGACTATATGGACATTTGTCAGCAAGGTGATGTCTCTGCTTTTTCATATGCTGACTAGGTTTGTTATAGCTTTTCTTCCAAGGAGCAAGCGAATTTTCATTTCAGAAAATTAGTGTCCTAAAGTAGGTACAAGCTATAAAAATTTAGAGGAAAAAGGATTTACCATTCAGATTCTCTCTCTAGTAAACATTTCCTGGTAAAATACCTGCTTTTGTGGTTTTTTGTTTAATGACTAATTATAATAATCAGGCTTCTCCAGATAAACAAAATCAATAGGATATATGTATTTACATACATATAGCCTTGTATATTGATTTTGTGTGTGTATATATAAACATGTATTTACATACACACATATCCTATCAGTTTTGTTTCTCTGGAGAAGCCTGACTATTGTAATTAATCATTAAACAAAAAATCACAAAAGCAGGTATTCTTACCAGGAAATGTTACTAGAGAGATGATCTGGGTGGGAAGTCCTTCTTCCTCTAAATTTGTATAGCTTGTACCTACTTTATAGCACTAATTTCCTAGAGTAGCATTTCATTATTTAAATTTACACAAATTAATAGGCATAGTTTAGCAACAGTTTCACAGTAAAAATTCAATAGGGAATCACTGTAAAAGGATCTTTTGCTTGTTTGGTTTTTATTATATTTCATATATTAATGTGTACATTATGCATTTGAAAACACTGCAATTAAACTGTGTATGCTGTACTTTTTGGATAATTTAAGAGGTTTTCAAGATATGTTTTGAATACACTTCTTTTTCCACAATCTAGGAATTGATTTTAAATTCTAAGCATCATGTGAGCTATGAAAAGAAAAAGAAAGTGAAGTTGCTCAGTTGTGTCCAAATCTTTGTGACCCTATGGACTGTAGCCCACCAGGCTCCTCTGTCCATGTAATTTTCCAGGCAAGAATACCGGAGTGGATTGCCATTTTCTTCTCCAAGGAATCTTCCGACCCTTGGATCAAACTCAGGCCTCCCACTTTGCAGGTAGACTCTTAACCCTCTGAGCCACCAGGGAATCCCATGTGAGCTATAGAGAGCTGCAACTGACTTATGTTAAAATTTTGAAACTACTATCCATTCTTAAAGTTACTTTTGCAAAATCCTCAGGGGTGGAAATTTTTATTATTCGTTTTATTCCTCAAATAAAACATTTAATAACTATTTACTAATTATAATTCATGGATATGTGTTACATCTGAGAGGAAAATTTTATATTGCAAATATGCCTAGCTTGAGTCTCCACTTTCTTCATCTATTTAGCAGTGAGTGGGTAATACAAGTAGCTTTAATGCAACATTCATTTTAACCTAGACCTAATGAACATGATTCTTAGGTAGTCTAACTCATTAGACCTTAATAGTCTTATAATGTACTTAAGCATTTTTGTAAAATTATATCTTTTCATACTTAAATAGCAAATCTATTCCATCAGTTGCATGGAATCAATACATAGTTGATTATTTCTTCTGCTGCTGCTGCTGCTAAGTCACATCAGTCGTGTCCGACTCTGTGCGACCCCATAGATGTCAGCCCAACAGGCTCCCCCGTCCCTGGGATTCTCCAGGCAAGAACACTGGAGTGGGTTGCCATTTCCTTCTCCAGTGCATGAAAGTTAGACGTGAAAGTGAAGTTGCTAGGTTGTACATTTTATTGGCATACACTTGTTTGCAGCAGTCTCTTATGATTCTTTGTATTTCTGTGTTGTTGGTTGTAACTTTTTTGTTTCTGATTTTACTGATTTGGGCCCTCTTTCTTTTTTCTTGATGAGTCTAGCTAAAGATTTATCAATTTTGCTTATAGTTTCAAAGAACCAGATTTAGTTTGATTGATCTTTTTATTATTTTTTTTAGTCTCTATTTCATTTATTTCTGCCCTGATATTTATAATTAATTTCTTTCTACTTAGTTTGGGTTTTGTTTGTTCTTTTTTGTCTATTTCCTGTAGGTGCAAAGATGGGTTGCTTATTTAATTTTTTTTCTTATTTCCTGAGATAAGCTTGTATTTTTATAAACTTCCCTCTTAGAACTGCTTTTGCTACGTCTAGTAGGTTTTGGATTATTGTGTTTTTGTTTTCATTTATCTCTTTATATTTCTTTATTTCTTCTTTAGTTTCTTCAGTGATCCTTTGAGTATTTAGTAGCATATTGTTTGGCCTATACACGTTTGTTTTTTGCAGTTTTTTTTTTTCCTTGTAGTTGATTTCTAGTCTCATAATGTTGTGGCTGGAAAAGATGCTTGATATGGTTCCAATTTTCCTGAATTTACTGAGGCTTGTTATATAGCCTAGAGTGTGATCCATCCTGGAGAAGGTTCCAAGTGCACTTAAAAAGAATGTGCATTCTGCTTCTTTTGATTGAACTACTCTTTATAGATCAATTAAGTCCATTTGATCTAATGTGTTTTTTAAGGCCCGTGTTTCTTTATTGATTTTGTTTCTGGATAATCTGTCCATTGATATGAGAAAGGGTTAGAAGTCCCATACTGTTATTGTGTTACTGTTGATTTCTCCTTTTATGACTGTTAATATCTTCCTTATATATTTAGTTGGGTGCAAATATATTTTCAATTGTTGTATCTTCTTAAATTGATCCCTTGATCATTTTTTAGAATTATTTTTTTGTCCTTTGTAACAGCCTTTATTTTAAAGTCTACTTTGTCTGAATATTGCCACTCCAGCTTTCTTTTGATCCCCACTTGCATGGAATATCTTTTTCCTTCCCCTCATATCCAGTCTGTATGTATCTCTTGATCTGAAGTGAGTCTCTTGTAGGCAGCATATATACAGGTCTTGTTTCTGTATCCATTCAGCCACTCAATTTATTTTGATTGGAGTGTTCAGTCTTTACATTTAAAGTAATTATTCATATGTATGTCATTTTGTCAATTGTTTTGGATTTGTTGGTATTAGAATATTCTCTAATACCATATACAAGAATAAACTCAAAGTGAGTTAAAGACCTATATGTAAGACTATATATTATAATAAGCTTAAAGAAAAACATAGGCTGAACATTCTTGAATATAAATCACAGCAATATATTTTTTGGATCCATTTTTTTAAAGTAAAGGAAATAAAAGCAGAAAATAAACAAATGGGACCTAATTAAGCTTAAAAGCTTTTGCAAAGAAAAGGAAACCATTGACAAAATGAGAAGATAACATGGGAGAAAATATTTACAAATAATATGACCAGTATGATATTAATGTCAACAACTATAACAGCTCATACAACTCAACATCAAAAACACAACCCAATTAAAAAATGAGCAGGAAAAGTGAATAGACATTTTTACAAAGAGGAAGATGGCCAACAGGCACAAGAAAAGATGCTCAATATCACTAATCATCAGGGAAATGCAAATCAAAACCACCATGAGATATCACCTCACACCTGTCATAATGGCTATCATCAAAATAACACAACTAACAAATGTTAACAATGATGTGGAGAAAAGAGAGCCTTCATACACTGTTGATGGGAATGTAAATAGATGCAGCCACTGTGGAAAACATTATGAAGGTTTCTCAAATAACTAAAAATAGTACTACCATATGACCTAGTAATTCTACTCCTGGGTATATATCCAAAAAAAACACAAAACACTAATTCAAAAAGATAAATGCATCCCAGTGTTCATAGCAGCATTATTTACCGATGCCAAGATTTGGAAGCAACCTCAGTGTCCATCAACAGATGAATGGATAAAGAAGATGTGGCACGCACAATGGAATACTATTCAGCCATTAAAAATGAAATTTTGCATTTGTAGCAACATGGATGGACTTGGAAGCCATTATGCTAAGTGAAATAAGTCAGATAGAGAAAGACAAATTCTGTATGTTATCACTTATATGTAGAGTCTAAAGAATGCAATAAACTAGTGAATAAAACAAAAAAGAAACAGACTCACAGATTTAGAGAACAAACTATTGGTTTTCAGCGGGGATGGGGGAAGGACAATATAAGGATAGAAGAATAAGAGACACTAACTATTGGGTGTAAGATACACTCAAGGATGTATTGTACAACATGGGGAATATAGCCAATATTTTGTAATAATGGAGTGTAACCTTTAAAAATTATATAAAAATTTAAAGATTTTTAAAAAATTAAATTAAAAACATAGTAGACCAGTCTCAAATATTTCTAGAACTGGGTGGTGATAAGGGCTGCTTTCTGGTTAGTAGTCACATATGACACAAGATCTGCTCAAAGGTTTCCTATTTCTAATCATTTGCCTGTATTTGTTACCATAAGAAACTTAACAATTTGGACTAGTCATTGAGGAGGGGAAGAATAGCCAGAAGGAAAGTAAAAGAATGAATAATGCACTTGGGAAGAATCACATGAAGATGAATCTAACTAGAGAATAATGAGACATTGTGGTGCTATTGTTGACTTATTGCTAAGAGATTTAGAATTCCAAGAAGCTGGAGTCTACTAGATAATGTGTGAATAATAAATAAGAAATTGGTCACATATTGGCTCAGGGATAATTTCAGTTAATGATGCAACAAAGTCAATCGGTCATGGGCGTTCCATTATCTTACTTTCAGCTGAACTCTTAATGAAGAACTAAGTATTGACATAGGCCTAATCTAGAATGCATGCCTGATCCTGTTTTAAAATTTGGGGGACTAGACATACTGGCTTGATTTTTTTTTTTTTTTTTTTTTTGCTTTCCCTTCTCATCTCAAAATAGAGCTACTAGAAGTAAATTTGGGCAGATTGATGGAAAATCTTTTCAGTGGATTTGTCTCGATAATACAGTGTGGTCAGGGCTGGATTCCTTTCCAGGATGTCGTGGGTTAACTCTAAGGAAGCATGTCCTAATAAACTTGCTGGCATACTCTCACCTCTTACCTAAGTTCCATTCCTAAATAGGATGTGTACAATAAGGGGAAATTATAAGATTTGTTAATTAAAGATATTAGAGCTGAAGTTCCAATACTTTGGCCACCTGATGCGAATAGCTGACTCATTGGAAAATACTTTGATGCTGGGAAAGATTGAAGGCAGGAGGAGAAGGGGACAACAAAGGATGAGATGGTTGGATGGCATCACTGACTCAATGGACATGAATTTGAGCAAACTCTGGGAGATGGTGAAGGACAGGAAATCCTGGCATGCTGCAGTCCATGGGGTCACAAAGTGTTGAACGTGACTGAGTAACTGAACAATGACAATTAAAGATATGACCATGTCAAACTTGCCAATGGCTTCTTTCACCTATGGGTAGAATTCTTTGTTTTAGGAAGAATTACTCAAATTTTTTCTTTTATGTATGTGGATGTGAAACAATTAAGCAGTTTTGTTTAGGAAGTAACAAATAATTTTCTCAAATGACTTGATATGCTAAGCTCAAAATAATTTGGGGAAAAACTCAGGAAGGTTAATAAATTTAAATGGGAGTCAAAAGGCCACAGAAGGAAAGCTATAGAAACATTGGATTGCTTTTTCCTTTAAGTTCAACATAATTCGACTCTCTGATGGGTTCAGGAGCTCTAATTAGGAGAAACTGTCAAGAATTAGACACCAGGGTCCCCAAAAAGTTCATGGATGCATCTTTAACAGGTGGTCTGGGCATGACTCCAGGGACTAGTTTGACCTGGGAGAAATCTGGAAACCCTGGCTGTACAGATGCCTCTTGAGTAAAATGCTTGAGTGTGTGTGTGTATATGTGTGTGTGTGCGCACACGTGCATATGTCTGTGTGTCTGAGAGATCTGTGTTACCAAAGAGCTGTAACATTGGATGTTCAGGCCTGATTTAGAGACATATTCCAAGAAACTTGTGCTTTTCCAGTGAGAGAGGAGAGGAGAATCTTTTATTAGGCACTGTTTTCAGTGGGTTAAGATTCATCTAGGCTCTGGGTCCCTAGATTTTGGTGGCAATGAATGCCTGTCATTATGAGTTTGGACAGCAATCCAGAACTGTGTTGGGTTTCTACAATGTTATGTTGGGGGTTAGGCATACCTTTCATCGCCACTGGACTTCCAGCAGGGAACAAGGATTGCATTGGTTTGCTTCATTGCTTGTTCCCAACAGCATCATCATATTCCAGAGCTTTCCATAAAGACAGAGGCATTGGTGTGCAAGAGACAATGAAGGAAAGGCCTTTAAATCTAGGTGAATTGTGTGTAGTTTCTGAATCTGGACTTCAGTGTCTTCATAAGCAAAATGGGCATGATTATAGCTCCTTATTATAGGTTTGTTGTGAAGATTAGTCACACTAGTATACATGAAAGACTCACAATGGTGCCTGTAATAAGGCAGTGCTCAGTAATGTTAGGTAGGAGAAGCAAAGAACAGAAACCTTATAGGGAATTGACTAAATTTTCCATTTTTTCTCCATTAGTATGTAGAGTCACATCTGAGGCGAATGGTTTGTTGTGGATTCAAGATGTGAAGGGAGAGAAGACTCGGTAGTTATTTGATTCAAATATTAAAAAGAGGGTGAATACCACTTTTTATCCTAATTTGGTGAAGTTGAACATATCTTTTAATATTTCCACTTAGGTGTCCTTAACAGTTTTTCTAAATTATTTCTCCTCAAATTGTCTTGTTGGCTGATATTTCTTTCAAGCAATAATAACCATTCCCAAACCACTCAGGCTAAAAAGTCTGGATCTTGCTTTAAGTGCTTTTTCTTCTTTGGCATCTACCCAGTCAGTCCCTGTACCCTCTCATTTTTCCTTCAATAGTAATCCTTGAATCTGTCCTTTCCTCTCCATCCTCACCTTTATTTGTCCAACTAGTCCAGACAAATTCCCAATAAGCTGCATTTGCTCAAGTGCCACAGGACAGAAATAGGTTTTATGAGCATGTGTTGAGTTGGGAGCAAACAGGGCTGTACCCTGGCAAAACGTAAAGTAGGTAAAGTTTGGCTTTGTCACCTTACCCTTTGCCAGCCTTTCCCCAGAGGTGAAGAAAGCTGTAGCTTCTGGCCAGGAATGCACATCAGCAAGGGCATTCTTCATGAATTCAATGCTAGCTAATGACTTTCCACTCAACTGCAAAGAGAAGGCAAGAATCTAAGGTTTGACTGTAAGCTTCCTTGCAAGACCATATGTTCCCTGAAGGTAGACTTTCTAGCTATTTCTTTTTTCTAACCACTGTAGCCTAGTCATAGTGTAGGATAACTAGATGGAATTATAAGAAAGAAAAAATATCAAGACTGCCAATATCTTTAGAGAGAGAGATTTGACTTACTTGGCCAAGGCAAGTGTGGTTTCTTTGTTAAGAAGACTTAATGAGACTTTCCCACATCACCCCCACACTACTTCCATACCCTCATTTTTCCACCCAAAAGTCTAGGACTTTTGATTTGCTCATTGTGATTTTTAACATTTTGGAGAGGACTACACATTACTTCCGGCAGCTTCTGTCACTATGTGTACTGACATTCTCTTTATCTGTGGATATCACATTTGAGAATCATTTTCAGTAATTTATCCTATAAAAACAAGCATATTTGTGAAATGTGAATATAAAATAATTTTTTATTATTGAATATGCTCTTTAAAAATTCCATCCTATCATTCCACATATTCTGACATACAACTCTGAGAGAGAACAATTTCTTTAAAGCATGTAGGCATTTAGGTTCAATAGGTCTGAATTAAAATCCCAGCTCCATGATTTGTCAGGTAGAGTTCCTTCGGCATGTTATTTAAACTCTCTGATTCTGTTTTCTCTGCTGTTTCACTAGGTTTTTATGTTGTTGTTAAAAAAAATAACATATGTAAAGTGCTTTAGCTCAATGCTTGGCACATAAAGAACACCCAAAGAAGAAAGTTCAGTGTTTTAGCTAAAATGGATTTTAGTTATCAGTTCACCTAAGCCTGCCCTTTTTAAGATGAGGAAAATGCAGTTTGGGACTGGAATCCATCTTGTGACTCCCTACAAGCTCGTTGGTATTCATCAGAGAGCACGAGTTTGGAACTTGAAGGATTTGAGTTTAATTCTGGATTTTTCTGATCACTTCACCAACTTTAACTTTTCTCAGTCTCAGTTCTTTCGTCAATAAATCAGGGGTAAAATATCTCCTCTTATACATTATATAAAAGGCATTGAAAAAATTACTGGCATAGTGTGAACATACAAAATGTCTTAGTTTTCCCCAGTGCCATACCAAGGTTGGGGCAGTAGGCACGATGTGTTCCAGGTATAGACAATAAGGGGCGGGAGAAAATTATCTGTAGAGGATTTAGAAATGGAAATAAAATCAACTAAAATTGGTCTTATTTTTATTATCATCAGTATACATAGCAACACTAAGCATGTCATTCAGTCATCAATAAACATTCCTCTCTGAAGAAACTCTTTGGTTGGTCCGAGTTCTAAACAATTGTTGAGAATACTGTTGAGATTAATTTTATGTGTATGTGTGGCATGTTTTATGACTTTTCCTTAAAAAGTGTATTCTAAATTGAAGTTAATTCAGAGAAGAGTTGGTCCTTGAGGCATACAGGTGATGTTACCCTTGTTCATTTTGAGAGTGATTTTGTAATGACGTAGCATTTGCCTTCTTCATACTCAAATCAACCCATACATTCAGGCTGATGATGCTTCCAATTTATTAGATATACCCATGTTTATCTCAATCTCTTATTTAAACATCATTTCAGTTCAGTTCAGTCACTCAGTCATGTCTGACTCTTTGCAACCCCATGAACCGCAACATGCCAGGCCTCCCTGTCCATCACCAACTCCCAGAGTCCACCCAAACCCATGTCCATCAAGTAAGTGATGCCATCTAACCATCTCATCCTCTGTCGTCCCCTTCTCCTCCTGCACTCAATCTTTCCTGGCATCGGGGTCTTTTCAAATGAGTCAGCTCTTCGTATCAGGTGGCCAAACTATTGGAGTTTCAGCTTCAACATCAGTCCTTCCGATGAACACCCAGGACTGATCTCCTTTAGGATGGACTGGTTGGATCTCCTTGCAGTCCAAGGGACTCTCAAGAGTCTTCTCCAACACCACAGTTCAAAAGCATCAATTCTTTGGCGCTCAGCTTTCTTTATGGTCCAGCTCTCACATCCATACATGACCACTGGAAAACCATGAATATGCTAATATGATGCTTTCTGAATATCAGTTCTACTACAGTCAGAGCCTGGGAAGAAGACTCGATTCTCGACTCTTTCTACTCTGGTAGGTTAATGGTCAGAAGGAATATAACTAAACTGATACTGCCAAAGAAAAAAGTATGTCATGGAAACATAGGACTAAGGTGTGTTTTTGGAAATCATAGGATAATGGAGAGACTGATCTCATGAGGTTCTGTTTCGAAGTGAGTGACTGAAAACATCACAAATGTGAGAAGTCATTTGGAATGTGGTGACCACCTAGTATTTATTTTGGAAACAGAGACTGAGATTTGTCCCCAAAGTGATGGGACAAAACAAAGGCAAGGAAGTTAAAAGGGAATCACTAGGAGGCATTCAGTGAATCAGGAAAAACATTAAAAGTGTGTTTGGATAGAAATATTTAGTCCTGTTAAGGAAGAATTGATATCATCTTGGGGAGCACAAAGAAAAGATGGAAAAAAGCAAATACATTAGTCAGTTAAAATAAAAATAGAGCAATGAGTCAAGAAAGCATTAGCTTCCAAACTGTAGTTGCTATTGTTCAGTCACCCAGTCATGTCCAGCTCTTTGCGACCCTATGGACTGTAGCCCACCAGGCTCCTCTGTCCATGGGATTTTCCAGGCAAGAATACTGGAGTGTGTTGCCTTTTCCTTTTCCAGGGGCTCTTCCTGACCCAGAGATTGAACCTGCATCTTCTGAGTCCCCTTCATTGGCAGGTAGATTCTTTACCACTCAGCCACCTAGAAATCCCTAGAAATATGTTGGGGGTTCTTCAAAAGATAATCTCTGCTGAAAGGAGAGAGATATAGAAGAAAAGCTCTATTTCCCCTCATTTTTTCTCGCTGGTATGCCGTTATAGATTTGCATGATGTTTAGAACATCAGTAGCCATCTTGCATCCAGGAGAAGAGACATATTTGAAGCATCAAGGGTAGCAGACAGCTAAAAAGCACTGGCTCTTGCCTGGCATAATCAAACCACACACCAACCTTGTAGTTAACTTCATAGGGACTTCTTTTTATATTTTTAGATAAATGTTTTTTATTAGTGGTACTGAAACATTATATTCTCACTAATATGTTAAATTTTTATTAATGTAAAATATTTTAAGAGATAAAAATTGAACATACAACTTTTTTGAAATTCTGTTTAAAACATTTTATGATATAAAAATTTATGATCTGATTGTAAAAGCCATATTATTTTAATATTTTGCTGTAATGGCTGTTTTACTTGAAAAGAAAAACAATGGAAGAACTGTACAGTTGACTCTGGTACTAAATAGTGACACTCATTTTTTAATCTCATATACCAATGGTGCAAACTTTTTCCTTTTTTATGCAACCTTCTTCACTGAAATAAAGGTCTTTACATTTCAGGAATGTTAGTCAGGTAGTCTGTTATTTGAAGCCGAAAGTATCCTAACTGCTAAAAAGACTGATAAGAAATCAAAGCAGGAAATTTATTAAGCAGTAATGTTTAGACAGTGTTCAAATGATATTATTCCTTTCCTGTATACTCTAAGCAGTAGAAAGAGCAAAAGGAAATGTGTTTTTTATCTTTAGTTCATACTGGGAAACATGAAGAAAGCAATTTAGAATTTTCCCATTCACCAAAAGAAAAAAAAAACAGTTTATTCTAATTTTTGTCCACTAGAGAGTGAAAACAGCTATGCCATATATGCCTGAGTGAAAAGGAAGCAATGATCCTAGAATACAGTTTGTCATCCTAATTCCTTCTGACATGGGGCCTCAGGCCATGCAATTCTTAAAAGTCTGCAAATGGTGTCAGGACAGGCATCAGATGCTGAAAACCAGGCAAGGGTGGCACAAGAAAATAAAAATATAAATAAATGCAAAAGTACTTGTAAAATATTAGCAAATTAAACTCAGCAGTCCATTAACAAACATCATAAAGAAATAAAAGTAAGATATTAGTAAAACTCTCAGTGCAATTCACTAGGTTAACAGTTAAACAGGGGACAACTGTATGATTAACTCCATAGATGCCAAAAGTGTGTAGTTGCTCAGTCGTGTCCGACTCTTTGCAACCCTATGGACTGTAGTCCACAGGGTTTCTCTGTGCATAGAATTCTCCAGGCAAGAATACTGGAGAGAGTTGCCATAACTTTCTCCAAGATGCCGAAAACCCATTGTCTGTTGTTTCCCTTTTCTGTTCTTTCATTTTTAATTTTTATTTTTTAAATATTTACTTATTTATTCTTGGCTGTACTTGGTCTTTGCTGTGTGAGGGCTTTCTCTAGTTTTAGCGAGCGAGGGCCACTCTAGTTATGGTGCATGGGCTTCTCATTGTGGTGGTTTCTCTTGTTGCAGAGCATGGGCTCTAGGTGCACAGGCTTCAGTAGTTGAATCATGTGGGCTCAGTAGTTGTGACATACGGGTTTAGTTGCTCCATGGCATGTGAGTTCTTCTTGGGACCACATATCGAATCCATGTCCCCTCCATTGGCAGGTGGACTTTTAACCACTGAACCACCAGAGAAGCCCCTCTGTTCTTTTGAAATGTAGCAAGAATTTAATGGCATTTACCAGGCAAAGGAGTACAGAATTCTTCTGTGTTTTTATAGTATTTTCCCAAAAATTTACAGTCATCTTACTCACCTCTAAATCATTAGGTTTTTAAAAGTGATTTTCCTTTATAAGTTTTTACAAAAAATGAATATTTTCATGTCTATTTTTCATCATTATTCTGTAATGGTGATTGAATTGCACAGTTATAGTCATAAAAATAACAAGATCAAGCAGAGTTTTTAACAACACAACTTCATCTTTGTAAATATGACTCAGCTGGTGGGGAAAATGCTGCTACCACTACTAAAAGGTAACTTTTTAGCTATGTTCAACTTCTTTTCAGTATGATGAATAGAGAAAATGCAAAGCTTTGGTAAATCCCATTAACTTATATCCAACTATGTCTGTCCAAAACCACAGCCATTAGCCACATGTGGCTATAGAGCATTTGAAATGAGGTTAGTGTGATAGAGGAACTGAATTTCATATATAATTAAATATGAATAAATTTAAAGTTATATCCTAAAAGCAATACCCAATTCAATCATTGAAAAACTTTTAAGTATACTTGGAGCAAGTTGGATATGTGAATCTACTTTTACAGCCTAAATGTATGAACTTTAAATATAGATCATGTATTTTTAAAAAAAATTTAGTATCTATTCAGGGTCTTTTGTGTTTCCATACAAATTTTAAAAAGATTCATTCTAGTTAAAAAATTACCACTGGTATTTTGATAGGGATTGCATTGACTCTGTAGATTGCCTTGGGTAGTATAGTCATTTTGACAATATTGATTCTTCCATCCAGTAATATGCTATCCCTTTCCATCTGTGTAGTTTTTGGAGTATGGTCTTTTGCCTCTTTAGGTAGGTTTTTGTGTGTCTGACTCTTTGCAACCCCATGGACTATAGCCCATCAGGCTCCTCTGTCCATGGGATTCTCCTCATAAGAATATTGGAGTGGGTTGCCATTTCCTCCTCCAGGGGATCTTCCCAACCCAGGAACTGAACCTGTGTCTCTTGCATCTCCTGCATTAGCAGGTGGTTCTTTACTTTCCACGTGGCACTGGTGGTAAAGAACCACGTGCCAATGCAGAAGATACAAGAGACTCAGGTTTGATGCCTGGGTCAGGAAGACCCCTTGGAAGAAAGCATGGCAACCCATTCCAGTATTCTTGCTTGGAGAATCCCAAGGACAGAGGAGACTGGCCTGCTATAGTCCATAGGGTTGCTCAGAGTCAGACATGACTGAAGCAATTTAGGATGAGCACGAGAATCACCTGAGCCAGGAGTTAGTTAGGTTTATTCCTAGGTATTTTGTTCTTTTTGATGTGGTGGTAAATGGGATTGATTTCTTAATTTCTCTTTCTATGCTTTGCTGTTTGTGTATAGAAATGCAACAGATTTCTGTATGTTAATTTTGTATTCTGAAACTTACCAAGTTTATTGATGAGCTTTAGTAGTTTTTTGGTAGCATCTTTAGTATTTTCTATCTGTAGGATTATGTCATCTACCAACAACGACAGTTTTATTTCTTCCTTTCCAGTTTGAATTCCTTTTATTTGTTTTTCTTCTCTAATTGTTGTGGTTAGGACTTCCAAAACTACGTTGAATGAAAGTGGGGAGAGTGGGCATCCTTGTTTTGTTCCTGATCTTAGAGGAAATGTATTCAGCTTATCACCATTGAGTATCATATTGTCTGTGGGTTTATCATATATGGCCTTTATTATGTCGAGGTATGTTCCCTTTGTTTCCACTTTCTTGAGAATTTTTAAAATCATAAACGAATGTTGAATTTTATCAAAAGCTTTTTCTGCATCTATTGAGATGACTGTATGGTTTTTAATTCTTCAATTTGTTAATGTGGTTTATCACTTTGATTTGTGGGTACCAAAAAATCCTTGCAGTCCATGATCCCTACTTGATCGTGATTTATGATCCTTTTAATATATTGTTGGATATGCTAACGTTTTCTTGAGGATTTTTACATCTATGTTCATTAGTGATATTGCTATAACATTTTTTGTGTGGCATCTTTGTCTTGCTTTGATATCAGGGTGATGCTGGCCTCATGGAATGAGTTCAGAAGTGCTTCTTCCTCTGTAATTTTCTGAAATAGTTTCAGACGGATAGTATTAACTTTTTTTAAGTGTTTGAACACAGAACAACAGACTGGTTCCAAATAGGAAAAGGAGTACATCAAGGCTGTATATTGTCACCCTGCTTATTTACCTTATATGCAGAGTACATCATGAGAAACGCTGGGCTGGAAGAAGCACAAGCTGGAATCAAGATTGCCGGGAGAAATATCAATAACCTCAGATATGCAGATAACACCACCCTTATGGCAGAAAGTGAAGAAGAACTAAAGAGCCTCTTGATGAAAGTGAAAGAGGAGAGTGAAAAAGTTGGCTTAAAGCTCAACATTCAGAAAACTAAGATCATGGCGTCTGGTCCCATCAGTTCACGGCAGATAGCTTGGCAAACAGTGGAAACAGTGGCTGACTTTATTTTTCTGGGCTCCAAAATCACTGCAGATGGTGATTGCAGCCATGAAATTAAAAGATGCTTGCTCCTTGGAAGGAAAGTTATGACCAACCTAGACAGCATATTAAAAAGCAGAGACATTACTCTGCCAACAAAGGTCCATCTAGTCAAGGCTATGGTTTTTCCAGTGGTCATGTATGGATGTGAGAGTTGGTCTGTAAAGAAAGCTGAGCGCCAAAGAATTGATGCTTTTGAACTGTGGTGTTGGAGAAGACTCTTGAGAGTCCCTTGGACTGCAAGGAGATCCAACCAGTCCATCCTAAAGGAGATCAATCCTGGGTGTTCATTGGAAAGACTGATGTTGAAGCTGAAACTCCAATACTTTGGCCACCTGATGTGAAGAGCTGACTCATTTGAGAAGACCCTGATACTGGGAAAGATTGAGGGCAGGAGGAGAAGGGGACGACAAAGGATGAGATGATTGGATGGCATCACCAACTTGATGGACATGGGTTTGGGTGGACTCTGGGAGTTGGTGATGGACAGGGAGGCCTGGTGTGCTGTGGTTCATGGGGTCGCAAAGAGTCAGACACGACTGAGCAACTGAACTGAACTGAAGTGTTTGGTAGAATTTACCTGGAAAGCAATCTTGTCCCAGACTTCTGCTTGTTGGGAGCTTTTAAAGTACTGTGTCAATTTCATTCCTTGTAATTGGTCTATTCATATTTTCTATTTCATCCTGGTTCAGTCTTGGGAGATTGTATCTTTCTAGGAATTTGTCCATTTCTTCTAGGTTGTCCATTTTATTGGCATATACTTGTTCATAGTAGTCTCTTATAATACTTTGTACTTCTGTGGTATCAATATTGAAAGTGAACATGTTAGTCAGTCATGTCTGACTCTTTGCAACTCCATGAACTGTAGCCCACCAGGCTCTGTGTCCATGAAATTCTCCAGGCAAGAATACTAGAGTGGTTAGCCCTTCCCTTCTCCAGGGGATCTTCCTGACCCAGGGATTGAGCTTGGGTCTCCTGCATTGCAGGCAGATTCTTTACCATCTGTTCCACCAGGGAAACCTGGTATCAGTATTAACTTCTCCTTTTTAATTTCTTGTTTTATTGATTTGGGCATGCTCTCATTTTTTATTAATATGTCGGGCTAAAGGGTTATCAGTTTTGTTATCTTTTCAAAGAACCAACTTTTAGTTTCATTGAGATTTTCTATTTTTTGTGTCTATTTCATTTATTTCTGCTTTGATCTTTATGATTTCTTTCCTTCTTCTACTAACTTCAAGTTTTGGTTGTTCTTTCTATAGTTCCTTTAGGTATAAGATTAGATTGTTTATTTGAGATTTTTATTTCCTGATGTAAGCTTTATTGCTATAAACGTCCCTCTTGGAAATGCTCTTGCTGCATTCTGTAGATTTTGGACTCTCATTTGCAAATGATATGACTGATAAGGGATTAATATCCAACATATGTAAACAGCTTATACAATTGAACATAAAAAACTCAATTAGAAAATGGGCAGAAGAACTTAATAGACATTTTTTTCAAAGAAGATAGACAGATGGCCAACAGGCACATAAAAAGATACACAACATTGCTAATCATCAGGGAAATGCAAATCAAACCCACAATGAGAAATCACCTCACACCTGTCAGAATGACTATCATCAAAAAGAACACAAATAACAAATGCTGGCAAGACTGTGGAGAAAAGAGAGCCCTCATACACTGTTGTTTTGAATGTAACACATGCAGCCACTGGGGACAGCAATATGGAGGTTTCTCAAAACAATAAAAATAAAGCTATCATATTACTTAACAATTCCACTCCTGAGTATGTCCCCAAAACCACAAAACTCTAATTCAAAAAGATACACGCATCCCCAGTGTTCATAGCAGCATTATTTACAATTGCCAAGATATGAAAACAATGTGTCCATCAACAGATGAATGGATAAAGAAGATATGGTATATATACACAATGGAATACTAGGCAGCCATGAAAAAGAATGAAGTTTTGCCATTTGCCACAAGATGGATGGATTGGAGGGTATTATGCTAGGTGAAATAAGTTAGACAGAGAAATACTATATGATATTACTTATATGCGGAATCTAAAAAGTATAACAAACTAGTGAATATAACAAAAAAGAAGCAGATTCACAGATATAGGGAACAAGTTAGTGGTTACCAGAGTGGAGAGAAGGAGGAGGAGCAATAAAGAGGTGGAGGAGTGGAAGGTACAAACTATTGTGTGTGAGACAGGCTACAAGGAAATATTATACAACATGGGGAATACAGCCAATATTTTGTAATAACTGTAAATGTAGTGTAATCTTTAAAAATTGTGTAAAAATTAGCATCTGAACTAAGATGTAGTATAAGTATAGCATACATACTAAAATTTGAAGACTTAGTATGATAAAAAGATAAAAATAAAAATATCTCATTAATAGTGTTTATGGTGTTCCATGCTAAAATGATAGTATTTGGGACATAATGGGTGAAATAAAATAGATGGTGAAAATTTTGTCTGTTTCTTTTACTTTTTTGATGTGGCTACTAGAAAATTTTAAATTATGTATTTATTTTATTATATACTTTTGGATAGCACTGATCCAGATGTTTAGCTGGGAGTTTCTACTGTTTCTTTTAAGTTGTATACTACACTTATAATGACTAGAGAATTTTTATTCTACAAGACAACTTACATACCTTTACAAATATAACATACTGGGTATTTATTTTATTAGTGTTATGACAAATGATAGGCAACAACCTCAATGGTTTTTTAATAGGGTAAAATAAATGATATTTCAAACACATATGGAATGCTAATCATAAAGAAAATAAAATACATATATACATAGAGAGATGGAAAGATGGTCATAAATAGTAAATAATTAAGACTATAAAAGTTATGCACATTTTCACTATTTTCTATAGATTTCTATATTCTTTGCATTTTCAAAAAGCATGTTTCATAGTTAAAAAATAATTAAGTGACATGGATAGTGACATACAACAAAATTTCTTAACATATTTGTTGATCTATGCAACTGTGTTATAGATTGAATAATGGCTATAAAGTCATAATTTTCAAAATCATGGATGATTTATAGGATCAACCTGTAGGTAAAGTACAAAAGACTTAATTTTAGGTATAGAAAAATTATGAATATTACAAATCCTGCCAATGTAAAAGAAATCAAATTTGGAGATAGTAGGAGAAGAAGGCACAATTGCTGATTTTCTCATCTGAGATAGTGGAAAGTCAACAGATAGTGTCTAAAAAAATTACCATTTAAATTACTATTTGAGTTCAAAAATTTGTCACAAGGAACTGAATGTAAATAACAACAAAATTATTTTGGGGCTAGTAAGCTAAATTTTCATCCTTCATCAATTCAGTTCAGTCGCTCAGTCATGTCCAAGTCTTTGCAACCCCATGGACTGCCGCATGCCAGGCTTCCCTGTCCATCACCAACTCTTGGAGCTTGCTCAAACTCATGTCTATCAACTTGGTGATGTCATCCAACCATCTCATCCTCTGTCATCCCCTTCTTCTCCTGCCTTCAATCTTTCCCAGCATCAGAGTCTTTTCCAATGAGTCAGTTCTTCCTTCATAGCAAGAAGTAAAATGAAATTATCTGATATGAATCAAATGACAATTGAGATTCTTTTACTAAACATTTTATAATTATTTATTGACTGGAATAAATATATAATAAGCTAGTGAAATCAGTAAACAAAAAATTCTGATCCAGATAAATGTTATAAAATAGTTTTAAGAGGGTGACATGGTAAATAGAAACCAGTATGGATGTTATATATTTTGAGATTATGTTTATCCATAATTACCATAAAACTTCATAAATACTGGCTTAAACAATAAAGTTATTTTTCTCATGAAATAAAAAGTGTGGGTTTTCAGTTCATAGCTGATATGGTATCTCAACAATGCTCTCAAAGGAACAGTGCTCTTCTTTTCTCTCCACTCTGCCATCCTTAGTAGGGATAGCCGCACAACTAGCTTTCTGTCTGCATTCCAGTAAGGAAGGATGAAATGGATAAGCTGGCTTAAGTTATGTCTCATTGGCATAACTGAATATCATGGTCTTCTTTAGCTACAAGGAAGCTGAGAAATGAAGTCTTTATCTTTGCAATACCTACATGAAAGGAAGCTGGAATAGGTTAGCCCAGGATTGTTAAGTGACATCTAAACTGACTTCATGGATGAAAAGAAGGAAGCCAGGCAGATCTCTCTCTTGATGTACTTGGACAGGAACTGAGGACAGGACAACTGAAGCATAGGATGCAAACTGAAGTGTGGTAAGAGATGAGGTTAGAAGGGCAGACAAGAATCAGGTCACTCGGGCTTCTCAGTCATGATTAGGCGTTTCAGTTTTATTCTAAATGTAGTAGAAGAGTTTAAACAGGGTTTGACTTAACATTTTTAAAGACTTCTCTGGCTGCTGTACACAAATTGGATTGAAATGTGACAAGGGTTGAAGCAAGGAGTCCAGTTAACATCTGTTCCGGTGGTTCAATTAGGAAACAGTTTGGGTTGGAGTAAGAGGAGCAGAGATGTGTAGAAGAGGAAATATTCAAGATATATTTTGATCAGATAGCATTCTTTTGACTTGTTGATTGAATGAATAGAAAGGAAGAAGAAAAAGAAAGAATTAGGGATGATTTTTAATATGAGCATCCAAGTAGATCATGGTGCTATTTACAGAAGTTGGAAAGACTAAGTGGTATAATTTAGTGTAGGATAGGAAATAGGCAGAATCTGGAATTCTATTTTAGAGTTGTTAATTTTGCAAAGTTTGTTACACATGCAAGCTGGAAGCTGGCTTTGGGAGTCCAGAGCTCAGTCAAGAAGTTATGATTAGAGTTAAAATATTTGGAGTCATCAACATAAAGACAGTTTTCCAAGCCACAGATTAAGCATACAACTTAGAATTGTGGTGATAACCACTGGAAAATTAAAAGCAAATTAGTAAAAAATCATTTTCTCCAGGGAAAGTGATTGGGGTTTGTGGAATTGGGTGGGACACTTTAACTTTTTATTTGGTACTGTGTAATTTTGTGTGTATTTTAATTTCATACATATATTTTTAAAAGAAACATAATGTGAAAGAACAGCAATTGAGAAAGAATAAAATGGCACACAGATAAAAATGTATGACTTAGTGTATTCATTTCACACTTTTCCTGTATTGATCTGAATATTCATGCTGGTGTTGGGAGCCAGTTATTTCAGAAGGACAAACCAGAATATTTGGTTTTAACAAAAGCTAAAGAAAACTCATAGATATTTTAGTATTCAGGAGAACCCTACAGTTAGCAATTTGGTCTCTTTCACAGTTAATTTTGGGTTAATTTTGGAAACACTTTGACTACATCTTTCTGAACAAGAAATTTTGGTTTAGCTTTTAAATGATCTCAGTGACACAAAGGGTTTAAATAAATTCTGTGGGGCCTTGGGTCCATTGCGCTTCAGAATGTCTCAATTCACTCTCCTTATTTGCCCTTCCTTTACCTTCTTAAAGTGACTCCCCAAAACCCACTGAAACTTCTAAGTAAATGGTTGTAGTCTTTTGTGAAAAAAAGAAAATTAATATCTGAAGGAATACCTCAATTATAAATATGGAATTAGCTGATTTTATTTAATTGGAGTATAATCGTTTTACAATGTAATGTTAGCTTCTGCTGTAGAGCTAATTTTACTATTGAGCAAAGCGAACACCCAGAATGCTTACAGGTAGCCAGAAAGCAGTCACAAAGCTGTAGGGATAATAGTGGTAAATAACCCACAGGTCAATGCAGGAGACTTAAGAGACGCAAGTTCGATCCCTTGGTCAGGAAGATCCCCTGGAGAAGGAAATGGCAACTCACTCTAGTAATCTTGCTTGGAGAATCCCATGGACAGAGGAGTCTGGTTGAGCTACAGTCCATAAGGTCACAAAGAGTCAGACATGACTGAAGTGACTTTATATACACGCACAAACACACACACACATGCTTCTCCAATGGCTCAGTGGGTAAAGAATCTGCCTGTAATGCAGGAAACATAGGAGACTCAAGTTTGGTCCCTGGGTTGGGAAGATCGCGTGGTGGGAGAAATGGCAACCCACTCCAGTATTCTTGCCTGAAAAATCCCAGACAGAGGAGCTCTGTTTATAAGTAATTAAACTATATTTTCTATACATCATCCTACTTTTAGTAATAATCAACTAGTATTCAGTTTGCATCAGCAGTTACACTGAGTTTACTCTGACATCCTGTAGTTCATAAATTTTTATCCTGTTTACTCTGACATTGTTTTTTTCATAATTCTTTATCAGATTTTCTCTGACATCCTGTTTTTTTATAATTCTTCATCAGTACCTCCTACGGTTGTCCTTGACAGCAAATCTTTCACATGTGATTAGTCATATCCTTCAATATTTCTCAGTGAGTTTAGATTGTTCTGTTTACCCATGTGGAAGAGCATGAGGGTAGTTGTAGAATAAAACCACACAGTCTCCTGAAACACCCCCGAAGGTTTTGCGTCATTGGCATAGGATAGCTAAAATGTGAATGGTATAGGAGTGTACGGATGAGAGAGGAGAGAAAAGCTCAGTTTTGATATTCTAGTTTGAGTTTCTCCATGAGAATATAAGCAAGGAAGCAAGACTCAGATTATACTGCAAGTAGGTAATTAAAAACATATATAGGATTTTAAAAACTGAAATATAAATGTCAGTTTCCACAATGGTATCCAAGCAATTGCCAATATCAACTATAAATATAATAAACTTTGAAATTCTTATCTATACAGTACTTTCAGATCCATTGTCTGAATTTGAATGTCTTTCCAGATTTATTCCCCCATGATAGTCATTTGGGGATATGGTGAGAGAAGTAGAGAGTGAACCCACCTTGTAGGACCACATAACTGAATATCTTAAGGGACTTTTCTGAGTTTCAGACATCTTACTAGAAATTATCATTGTAGGATTGAGTTGCATAGTTCATAAATAGAATGGTGGCTCAAATGGAAATGTAGTTTATCCCTCAAATATTTTACTCTAATAAACCTATGGAAAAGACTGAGATCAATTTTTACAAGGGGATCTGCTATTTTTGCCTGTATAGCATTTCTATTATTTTTGAGTAATACCCCTGTTCAATTGCTGTGCACATTTTCCACACAGCCTCATGTGTAGGCACATGCTGCAGGCAGAAGAAATTATAACAGCCTCATTCCTCTGGCTAGAGTAGTTATTATAGTTCATTTGGGTACATGATCTATACTAAGCTGATCAGTCTTCTTCCCTGAATTGACATTCAGGTGCTGTGAGGAAGAAGTACTTTCTTTCCACAGACTTTCTAAGCTAAGTGTATATGAATATGGTAATGCTGGTGGCCAATTTTGCCATCAGGCACAGGTAGCCAATTTGCAGATTGAAGTCAGACCACTGAGAGGAGCAAAGTGGAGAGATAATGAATGACGGAGAGCCCTAAATAATAATAGCAGCCTGCAGTCCTCCATTTGGGTTGGGTTATTTGTTCCTTGAAATCAAAAAAATTATTACAAATGCTGCTTTCTTCAATTGGGTTTGCTTACTGTTGTCTGGATGTGTGTTCATGCATTTTTAGCTTATTTTGTTACCTTATTTGTTTCTCAAATTCATTTGAAAACCCCACAATCTATTTATCTAAATTCTATTAATTGTTTATGTCCCAGGTAATGTCCTTTCTCCCTCAGTCTTCACTGATAGCCTACACAGACTTCCTCTGAACTCTCTGAATTTATTTTTTGTGCCGCTAGATGAACATTTAACCCGATATTGCCTTATCATACTTCTTGAATTACAATTCATGCTGTTATTTAGTGTGTGTGCCTCACCAATTAATTTGTAAACTCATTGAGGAGACATATATTACATTTTTATTTTTTAAAGTTCCCCCAAATGATAGGCACATCATAAGAACTTGGCAAATATTTGTTGTCTGTGTGATAGAATAAACTGTAACAGTGCCATATAACAAATCTAAATGGAGGCATTGGGGTGAGAGCCAGATATATGAAATAATCAAGTCTTCCTTAGTATAATGATACTAATTCAAGCTTTCTTTGCTTGTCTTTTGGTGAGTATGAAAGGGTAAAAGATAAGAGCAAAGTTATATTTACAGAAGAAAGAGCACATTAGATTATAAAATTAGTCTATATTACTGAGAAAAAATAATGCTTTGACGAGGGATCAGTAAACTACACTTGTCTGTCACCTATTTTAATAAATAAAATTTATTGGAACACAGTGCAGAGACCATATGGCTTATACAGACAAAATGTTTACTGTCTGGCCCTTTAAAGAACAGTGGTTTGCTGACTCCTGGCTTCTGTGTGCTTACTTCTTAACTTAGAGAAAATCAGCCACAACAATTTATTTTGGGAAAAATGAATAGAAATGTATACATTCACCAATAGCCTTTGGAGTAGTCTCCATTTGCATCTCACCCTGACATAAAGTACTCAAGTTATAACACTTTAAAAGAGATCAAGGAGGGGTCAGTTTTGGACAGGTTGAGTTTGGCATGCTGTCGGATATGTGAGTCGAGTTTGGGGAGTAATGTCTAGACTTGAGATAAGAGTTTGGGGGCATCAGCATAGAGAAGGTGGATCGACCCTCAGGCCTGGATGAAATAGCCAAGAGAGTATAGTCAGTGAACAAGACTGAGGCTGACCCGAGATGCTTTAAAATTTAGAGGTTGGGGAGACTCTGGAAAACAAGTCAAGGAGATGGAGGAGAGGTTCACTGAGGGTAGGAGGAGGAGCTCAGTTACTTTCTTCTCTGCATTGTCAAAATTGGCTGATGTTGGTAAGTTTCTAACAGTACTTATTCTATCTAATAAAAGTCATCTCCTTCTCTGTAGGAGGCAACAGAAATTATGGGACTCAGGTCCCCACAAGTGTTTTTTTTCTCTTAGAAAGTGTACCAAAGAAAAGAAATGTTTTAAACATGCCTAGAAACTTAGAAACACCTTTAAATTATTATCCTAGGGATACGATCATCAAAGCTCTTTTTCTGAAAAGCCCATTTTTCTTATTTTTAAAGCAGTAATCTAATTTCTAATACTTTTAGTAATAGCATGGCTCTGGCAGCTAATACATTTTTTAAAATTCTCAGATTCTAATAAAAAATGCATTTGTCTTCTAATGTCTGTATTAAATTAGCTAGAAATGAAGGCTGACCACTTCTTTTATGCTTGATAGAAACATGCTCATAAAATTAGTAGTACCTCAATTTCATCTATTGGTAGATAACAATTTGTATTTACATGTCTTTTAAATGGAAAAGGCTAAGATGTGTATAAATGCAAATCCAGTCATTTTTATTGCATAAGCATCAAAAGCTTAGATTCGTTATAGACAGAAGCATTTATCTCACTGTTAATGAGAGCTATTTCAAATGATCAACATAAACTAGATAACAGAAATTATCTTGATTTACCATTGTCCAAAAGAGAAAATATAATCTCAATTTTTCTTGATGTATTTGTCCAAATTTTAAAAAGCTCACAGATTGCTTCAATTAAACAGCCTTTTTTTTTTTTTGTAGGGCAATTTCTATACATATTTTTAGAAATCTACAGCAAATATCCCAAGGTACTGCAGGCTGATCCTTTTATCCTAGTTAATTAGACCAAATAAACATATCTACAGTGTGCTGTGAAGCAACTCATTATCAAATGTGCCTAGCAGGTTGAGTATAATTTGAAGTTAGTTGAGAAGAAAACCTAACAAAGATCAGAGAAGCTGATCTCATTAGACACAATAATACTTTTTGAGAAATTTAATTTAGGTTTAACAGTTATTCTGAGTATAAATATCTTAAGAACTCATAAGACTGTAATAAGCAATATTCAGAGGAGAATGAAGAATAAGCTATAAAAAGATGTTCATTAGATTTTCGAGCTAGAAAAATATTTGACCTGGCAGTCAACATAGTCAAACAGTTGTGAGTGACGAGGAGTTGCTGAGAGATCCCTGATGACTGCTAGTGAATGATATTCTTGGTCGACTTGGTTAGTTGAGTGTGTTTATTAACATTTGAGGAGTAGTACCCATTTACCAGCCAAAAGCACTGTTAAACGTTTTTGAAGGTGTTTGTTGGATTGCACTGCAGGTAGCTTTGCTTAGGAGGCTTGTTCCCTGATATTTGTCAAAATACAAGGACATTTATTTCATAGATAATTGTCCTGTATTTATTTACATGATGTTTCCATGTTTGGTTGCTATTGATGTATTTACTGGCTGTAAGTTGATTTTTCATTCAGATTTTTAGCACTAAACCAAATCAAAGCAAAGTAAGTAAAACAAGGGATGGTTTTAATTTTGGACTCTGACTAAACCAGTTTAAGAACAAAAAGTCTTGCTCTATTTTTATCTATACCTAGGAGCAGGGCCAGGACTAGGGTTAGGTGAACTTGCTCAGGCAGCAAGATTCAGGTGGGCTGGGCCAGAGAATAAAGGATCTTTCTCCTATGGAATTTGAACGTTACTCTATAGTTGAGGAGTTAGCTGGGAGTGACTAACACAAGAAGGTAGTGAGGTGTTACAGCCTTTGCAGGAAATGAAAAAAAGCTGGCCTACCCTTTTAAGACTTCCTATTTTGGAGAAGTTAGAGTTAGTTGATGGCAATGGTAAGCAGGGGCAAGACAGGGACTCTTCCTCTAGGTACCCCTAACCATAAGTATCACTTAAAAACACACTAAGTCAAACAAGAAATGCATTTAAATAAAAACCCATCAGCTATAACATGATAGAAAAGGACTGATGTTGAGCACTGAAACTATTTAAATAAAGTGTGAACAACTGTTGTGTGTTTTCAAAATGAAACATACTTTTTTGAAATGATGATAATGCTTAAAAATAATCCCAGATGATAATAAAAGCATTCCAAATTATAAACAAACAAACAAAAAAACAACACCAAAGAGAGGAAAAGGAAGGTATAGGTATGCTAATTATTTTGTCCAAACAAACAAATAAAGCCTGTTTCATTCTCAGCACTGATAATTAGAGACTAGTGGTTCGACAGTAAGATTTACAAGTAAAACAGCATATTTACCTTCCAAGCTACTGGAACTAAAAGACATCAAATAATACATGGACCATATAGCACAAAACTGAAAACTAGCAAGTAAAAAAGGCCAGGAGGCAAAGCATAACATGAGACCTCTTAGGATATTACATGTAAATGGGAACACCCAAAGAAGTAGGATGGGGAAGAGGCAGTAATGAGCAAATTCTGCATCAGACTTGCCCCAAATCTGAGATACTTGCAATTTCTTTTAGATTCATCTGTGGACACTCATTCTTTTATGAAGGCAATTTGAAGGATGTTCTGAAAAATGATTTCATTCTCATGATTCAGTTTCTGAGACCCCAGAGTCCACCAACAGAATATAACACCTCTTTTCTTTAGGCTAGAAATTCTTTCTAGAAAGCCATTAGACATTTTCCAGTTTCATCATAAATCAATCACCCAAATTATTTTTGTTTCCTTTCAAATATATTTTACTGCTTTTATTTAGTTATCAACTATCAATGCCTTGGCTGAAGCAGTTTTTCATACTGTTTCTCAAGATTAAGTGTTTCTCAAGAAACACTTAACACATGATGTTTCCATTTCCAATTATCTATGAAATAAATGTCCTTGTATTTTGACAAATATCAGGGAACAAGCCTCCTAAGCAAAGCTACCTGCAGTGCAAGCCAACAAACACCTTCAAAAACATATAACAGTGCTTTTGGCTGGTAAGTTTCTCTTATCTTGTTTCTCAAGATAAGATAGCATTCTGGCATGGCCCAGGTAAGTGTTGACAGCCCATATATTTGGAGTAATGTTTTCCTTGCTGAAGTTTTCACTAGTATGAAATAAGAAAATAAGAAAAATACAGTGAATTTCTAGAACAGTTAAGTATACTCATTTGTTTCTAATGCAATGGATTCTTATGTATTTATTTGTATTTTTATTTCTTTTAAATTTTTATTTTATATTGGAGTATAGTTGATTAACAATGTTGTGTTAGTTTCAGGTCTACAGCAAAGTGATTCAGTTTTTAGTTATATGTATACTTGTATGTACTGTTTTTCAAATTCTTTTCACATTTAGTTTTTTTACAGAATATTGAACAGAGTTTTCTGTGCTAAAGAGTAGCTCCTTAGTGGTTATCTATTTTAAATATAGCACTGTGTATATGTCAATCCCAATCTATCCCCTCCCTTCCACCTGGTAAATATGTTTGTTCTCTAAATCTGTGAGTCTGTTTCTGTTCTGTAAATAAATTCACTTGTATCATTTTTTTTTTTAAGATTCCACAATAAGCAGTAACATCTGATATTTGTCTTTCTCTGTCTGACTTACTTAGTATGATAATCTCCAGGTCCATCCGTGTTACTACAAATGGCCAATTTTTTACCATTTTTTTTTAATGGTTGAGTAATATTCCATTGTATACATGTACCACATCTTCTTTATCCATTCATCTGTCAATTAACATTTAGGTTACTTCCTTTTCTTGGCTATTGTAAACAGTGTTACAATGAATATTGGGTGCATGGTATCCTTTTGAACCATGGTTTTCTCCAGATATATGCCCAAGAGCAGGATTGCTGGATCCCACTGGGTTTTACTGTTAAAGATTCCTTGTTTTAGGAAATGAGTCACTAGTGGGTAGCAGTTTCTAAAATATCCATATTGGCAAAATAGACTATGTCTTTTAGTAACTCTGCTAGTTTATCTTCTTTTCTTTTGATATTTACTGTTACCTGAGGTCAGAGAGACTCCATTCACTTTTTACTTAAGCACCTGATATCTACTGAGATCTTCCTATGTGTCAAGCACTGGTTTAGGTGCTCAGAACACATCAGGGAATTACAAAAGTGTTTATTCTCAGGAAATGTAAATACTGCTGAAGGTGGAGTCAAGCAACAAGCAAATAAATATATAATATATGGAATGAACAAAAATTAAAAGAAAAAAGTAAAGCAAAGTAAGGAGATAGAGAGTGGTGAGTAAGTGTCTAAATGATAAGGAACATAAGATATTTGAGTAAGTATCTAAATGGTAAGCGAACATTCCAGAACAGAGATTCATTGGGGGGTATGGGTGGGGAGGGAGTTGTCTGCTTCACACATTCAAGGAACAGTGAGGTGGCCTTTCAGCCTGAAAGTCAGTGAACTAGGAGGAAGTAAATGAGATAAGATTTAAAGAATAGCTCATCTCTATTAATACAATGCCTTGCATATTATGTAATTCAATAAATTGTTTTCACATATGATAGAAAACCCAAATTATAAGAACTTTAAACAGTCAAGTAAAGAGGCAGTAGGATGACTGTGCTAAGTAGGTTATATGGCAGACATTTCTCACAGTTTGAAGAAGCTAAGTTTATAGTGCCAACAGTTTGACAAAAATATATGTAAAGCTCATGATAAAATAAAAATAAATGACTAAAAACTATATTGGCTAAGATGTATTGAAGATAGCAATATTTTGAATTTTTTCCAACTCTTTTTGAGTACATCAGTTTGAACAAGTTGTTTCTAGTTGAAAGAATAAAGACACAATTAATAGTCATTTTAGTCTTGCTAAGTCTATGTGAGCATATGTCCCAGACGTTGAAAAGGCACATTGCTTTCTTGACTGTGTAACAAATTATTTTGCAATTCAGGCCAGTTCTTCTCTCTTAGTTATAGTGAGGAGCATACACTGAGTGTCAGACAAAAGATCATTGAAAATAACTTGTGATGATGGATGAGTGTGATGGTTTACTAATATAATCAGTATGTAACTTTTACCATATAACTGGGAAGGAGTTTAAAGAATAAGTGACACTGGTATACGAAATTCCTTCCATTTTTATTTATATAATTTATCATCAACTATATTTATCAAAAATATGTGATAGGCATGGAGTGTCTATTTCTAAATATTACTAGAAATCAGTAATATTTATCCATAGTGAATAAGTTGCTAAAAGCAACCATCAGTCAGTTCAGTTCAGTTCAGTCACTCAGTCGTGTCCAACTCTTTACAACCCCATGAATTGCAGCATGCCAGACCTCTCTGTCCATCACCAACTCCTGGAGTCTACCCAAACCCATGTCCATCGCATCAGTGATGCCATTCAACCATCTCATCCTCTGTCGTCCCCTTCTCCTCCTGCCCCCAATCCTACCCAGCATCAGGGTCTTTTCCAGTGAGTCAACTCTTCGCATGATGTGATCAAAGTATTGGAATTTCAGCTTCAACATCAGACCTTCCAATGAACACCCAGGATTGATCTCCTTTAGGATGGATTGATTGGATCTCCTTGCAGTCCAAGGGACTCTCAAGAGTCTTCTCCAACACCACATTTCAAAAGCATCAATTCTGCGGCGCTCAGCTTTCTTCACCATCCAACTCTCACATCCATACATGATCACTGGAAAAACCATAGCCTTGACTAGATGGACCTTTGTTGGCAAAGTAATGTCTCTGCTTTTAAATATGCTATCTAGGTTGGCCATAACCTTCCTTCCAAGGAGTAAGCGTCTTTTAATTTCATGGCTGCAATCCCCATCAGCAGTGATTTTGGAGCCCCCCAAAATAAAGTCTGACACTGTTTCCACTGTTTCCCCATCTATTTCCCATGAAGTGATGGGACCAGCTGCCATGATCTTAGTTTTCTGAACGTTGAGCTTTAAGCCAACTTTTTCACTCTCCTCTTTCACTTTCATCAAGAGGCTCTTTAGTTCTTCTTCACTTTCTGCCATAAGGATGGTATCATCTGCATATCTGAGGTTATTGATATTTCTCCCAGCAATCTTGATTCCAGCTTGTGTTTCTTCCAGCCCAGCGTTTCTCATGATGTACTCTGCATATAAGTTAAATAAGCAGGGTGACAATATACAGCCTTGATGTACTCCTTTTCCTATTTGGAACCAGTCAGTTGTTCCATGTCCAGTTCTAACTGTTGCTTCCTGACCTGCATACAGGTTTCTCAAGAAAGCAACCATACCCACTAGCTTATATTTCCAATAAAGTTTTACTTTTCTATATCTAATAATTATTAATATGCATTTTGTATTGATTAATTGATTACTGATAATTATAATATACGAATTAGCAAGAAATATTTTAACACAACTTTATGGATTTAATAAATTTAAAAACAACATTTTAAATTATATATAGATTTTTATGCCTCCAAAGCAAGCTAGATTGAGTAACAAAATAATTTCAAATATAAAAATAGACTGGACTCGGGTAAAATTCAATGGGGAAAGTGGAATAGAAACTCAGCTTCAAGCATAAAAGGAAGTGATGTAAAATTTCTGGCTTTTAAACAAGAGCTGACTCAAATATTTAATTAAATTGGGCAATGATGTTTATTCCTTTTGGGCATATTTAGAAGAAAGATTATAATAGCTTTACTTACATTTCAATATTTAAATATACGAGAAATTATATCGCTTGCAATTATTTAAGCTTATAATAATAAAAAAAAACTATAGTTTTTAAGTTAAAAATGTGCAAATAGCTGCACAGTTTGCCAAAGTTCTTTCTGGTAATACAAGGGGAAAAAAAGTTGTAGGTCATTGTCCTGTGATATTTCTTGATATAGTTCTTATATATAAACAGTTTCCAATTCTCCCTTGCCTCCCTTGCAGTAAAGGAGCTGAAATAAAATCAAATCCTAAGGAAACTCCAGCAGTTACAATAACACTAAAAAGGATTTCCATTTCTTATCTCTGACAGTGAAGTCAAGCAAGTTATGTGCTCTTGAATTCCTGGCATTCTCTAATTTGAAACAAAATGTTCTGAGGCTAATGGTGAATAATACCAGTTTTCTCACTTTAGAAAAAATATATAATCAATGGACTTTTCTATTTTTTCCCCTCCTAAAATTTTATTAAAAGCTTAAGTGACACTGGTTTTTGTCTCTTAGTGATCTTTGCTATTGAATTACCTAGCTTAGTATTATTTATTATACTATATGCATACTAAGTCACTTCAGTCATGTCCAACTCTTTGAAACCCTAAGGACTGTAGCCCGCCATGCTCCTCTGTCTGTGGGATTCTCCAGGCAAGAAGAATGGAGTGGGTTGCCATGCCCTCCTCCAGAGGATCTTCCTGACTCAGGAACTGAACTCATGTCTCTTACATCTCCTGCATTGGAAGGTGGATTCTTTACCATTAGTGCCACTTGGGAAGCCCTATAATACTATGTAATAATATATAAATTATGTATTTATTTATTATAGTATCTAATATATAAATACATAATTTATTATTTATGAATTATTATTATTATTGAGTTAAAAGTATAAATGAATATAGAAAACATGAAAATAGTTCATATTTGATTTGATAATTCATCTTTCCTTTCAAAGTTTGTATACTAATGGTTGTTACTTTATATTGTGTGTGCATGTATCTTTTTTGGAGGGGGCTAAGAAGGTTTTTAATTTGTTTAAGAAAAGTTAAATGTCAAGATTTCAGTGTGGTATAAAGATCATGGTGTTCTGAAAAGATCTTCATGAACTCTCTACCATCTGAACAAATCTGAGAACCTTTAAGATGGATCATTGTTTGTAAATTATCAAATAAGCTAAAGAAACCAGCTAGTTTTATTTAGGGTGTCAAAATGATTAAACTTTGTTCATATGCACAATACATTTAATTTAGAACAATATACATTTCTATATAAAATTATTATACAATAAATGGATTTTCTCCAGAAGTCTCCAAACATGATTGTTATTTTCTTAAATAATTACAAAGACTACTGACAATGAAATTCTGGATTTTCAAGGATCTCATTAAATGGTGGTGTATGGAATTCCAATAATAGTGAAGAATTATTAAACATGATTTCCACTTGTTAGTTAAAGACCAGAACTAGCATTTATGTCCCCCCAGCATTTGCTTTTTAGTTCTGTAACTTCCCAGGTGGTGCTAGTGGTAAAGAACTCACCTGCCAAAGCAGGAGACATAAGAGACCAGGGTTCAACCCCTGGGTTGGGAAAATCCCCTGGAGAAGGGAATGGCAACTCACTCCAGTATTCTTGCCTGGAAAATTTCATGGACAGAGTAACCTGGAGGGCTACAGTCTATAGGACCACAAAGAGTTGGAAGCAACTGAGCACATGAATCAATAGTTTTGCTTAAAACTTCATATCTATTGACAGGGGTTCCTTATGCACTAGCTTTTAGCATTAGCCTATTCCAGGAAGCGTCTCATTTTCTACTACATTAGCGTGTCTTTGGGGTTGACTTCAATGTATCAGCTGTATGTAGCTTTATATTGAAGATGAGGTGATTTGAAATTTCTTAAGAAAAAGTCTGCTTATGGAATTTTGGGAAACACAAAAAAGGTGTATTAGATCAGAGATGGATTTCAACAAATCTTTCATTTCTCCCCAGCTTTCATTAATGCCAAGATGTACATATGAGAAATTTTTTTAGGTATAACACACATTTGATGGCTCAGTCTGAAGAGTACAGCTTGATCACTTTTCTGCATGCATGTATATACAGAGTGAGAATCTTTTTAACCGCTTGAAGGCATTCTTCCCATTCAGTATTGCAACCCAAGGGCCACCTTTATGCATTCTGTCACCATTGATTAGGTTTACTTGTTCTTGAACTTTATAAATGTTATCATGCAGTATGTCATCTACATGTCTGTTTTCTTTCAGCCTGCATAATGTCTGTACAGAGTATAGTTCATCTCTTTAAAGGCAAACATGAGGCTAATAAATTAACATGAGAGAAGATTAAAAATATATTATTTGTTTTTTCCTAAATGAAAAGGAAATAATCCCCTTGACAAGATTCTGGTGATCTGTTACAGTCTAGCTCTGGAGGAATTAGTCTTAGGGTGTGTTAGTTTGTGCTGGCTGTCCAGCTTCTGGGCACAGGGCAGGATGGAGCCGCCTGCCACCTTGTGGTTAGGTGGGGCCACTGACTAGTTTTGGAAAATGAGTGTCATGTATAGAAATGACACGTGTCAGTTTTGAGTTGGAGCATTTAGTTGCTGCTGCCTAACTCTTTAGAGTGTTCTTGCTCTGTCTGCCCTCTTGACCAACACGTTCCAGACCGGGGTTGTTTCATTAGCCTGAGTCCTGAATGAAAATGGTGCAGAGCAAAACCAACTGGTGGACATTTGTGTGAGAAAGAAAGAAACCTTTGTTGATTTAGGCTTCTGGAGTTTGGTGGTTCTTTGTTCCCAAAGCATAACATTCTATGCTGACAGTTTCTGAAAGTGAGAAAGAAATGTCGGGAGTGAAGTAACCCAGAAAGAAAAACACCAATACAGTATACTAACACATATATATGGTATTTAGTCAATCGGTAAAGATAACCCTGTATGCGAGACATCAAAAGAGACACAGATAAATAGAACAGTATTGTGGACTCTATGGGAGAGGGCGAGAGCGGGATGATATGGGAGAATGGCATTGAAGCATGTAAATTATCATATGCGAAACGAATCGCCAGTCCAGGTTCAACGCATGATACAGGGTGCTGGGGGCTGGTGCACCAGGATGACCTGAGGGATGGGATGGGGAGGGAGGTGGAAGGGGGGTTCTGGAAGGGGAACACATGTACACCCATGGTGGATTCATGTCAATGTATGGCAAAACAAATACAATATTGTAAAGTTAAAAAATAGAAAATAAACTAACTTAAAAAAAAAAGAAATGTTGGGTAAGATCTCAGCTTATGTTCCTGGCTGATAAAAGTTTCAGACGTGGTATTGGGACTTAAAAACAGCCCCTCAAGGGGTCCATGTCTCTTCCATTGCTTTTTGTACAGTTTCTTAGCAGATAGCTTTCTTCAGTTCAGTCACTCAGTCATGTCTGACTCTTTGCTACCCCATGGACTGCAGCGTGCCAGGCCTTCCTGTCCATCACCAACTCCTGGAGTTTACTCAAACTCATGTCCTGAGTAGGTGATGCCAACCAACCGCCTCATCCTCTTTCTTCCCTTTCTCCTCCTGCCTACAATTTTTCCTAGTATCAGGGTCTTTTCTAATGAGTCAGTTCTTTGCATCAGATGGCCAAAATATTGGAGTTTCAGCTTCAGCATCACTCCTTCCAATGAATATTCAGGACTGATTTCCTTCAGGATGAACTGGTTGGATCTCCTTGCAGTCCAAGGGACTCTCAAAAGTCTTTTCCAACACCACAGTTCAAAAGCATCAATTCTTTGGCACTCAGCTTTCTTTGTAGTCCAACTCTCACATCCATACATGACTACTAGAAAAACCGTAGCTTTGACTAGATGGACCTTTGTTGGCAACGTAATGTCTCTGCTTTTTAATATGCTGTCTAGGTTGGTCATAACTTTTCTTTCAAGGAGTAAGCATCTTTTAATTTCATGGCTGCAATCACTATCTGCAGTGATTTGGGAGCCCAAAAAAATAAAGTCTGTCACTGTTTCCACTGTTTCTCCATCTATTTGCCATGAAGTGATGGGACCAGATGCCATGATCTTAGTTTTCTGAATGTTGAGATTTCAGCCAACATTTTCACTCTCCTCTTTCACTTTCATCAAAGGCTCTTTAGTTCTTCTTCATTTTCTGCCATAAGGGTGGTATCATCTGCATATCTGAGGTTATTGATATTTCTCCCAGCAGTCTTGGTTCCAGCTTGTGCTTCATCCAGCCCAGCATTTCTCATGATGTACTCTGCATATAAGCTAAATAAACAGAGTGACAATATATAACCTTGATGTACTCCTTTCCCTATTTGGAACCAGTCTATTGTTCCATGTCCAGTTTTAACTGTTGCTTGCTGACCTGCATACAGATTTCTCAAGAGACAGGTCATGTGGCCTAGTATTCCCATCTCTTTAAGAATTTTCCACAGTTTGTTGTGATCCACACAGTCAAAGGCTTTGGCATGGTCAAAAATGCAGTAGATGTTTTAGCTATCACTTAATTCAAAGTTCAGTGACATTCTTAGACTGGTTCTTTCATGAGCACTCTCCTCTGACTTGCCTTAAAAAGATCATCGCCCAAGAAGAGAGGTTGAAATGACAGTTTGGGGAATGCTTGCTGGTAGACTGACTCATATTCTCTAAGTCCCCTCAGTGAGCTGTCCTCACTTTTCTCTAGGATGCCATAGCCAGGCTGGTCTCCACATATTACTTTCTGTGTAGCACTGATATTTTTCAAGTGATTAAATGCTACAAATTTTTGAGTTTTATTACTGATGAGGATAATTGTTCCTGCCTTTCCATAAATTAAATCATTTGTTCACTGGACATTTATGGAAAGCCATGTGCCAGGGACTGAGCCAAGGATTGTGGTTTCACCAATGAATAAATTACAGACTCTGTCCTAAAGGATCTCACTTTCTGGGAAGAAAGGTCAAAAGGTGAAAAAAGACAGTGAAATGTGATAAGTGCAATAAGGACCATTTGCGGAGGAAGTGATTAACTCTATTGTTGTTAACTGTGGTGGTATGGAGGTCAGGAAAAACATCAGAGTAGAAGGCTTTTTAACTAAATCCTGAAGTTATGAACAATTTTGTTAGGAAAACAAGCATAAATAAGCATTAAGTTTGACACAAGCTTCAGTATTGGCAATATAACACAACTCAATATCTCTAAATTTTTGAATGCTCAAAGTTAAGTAAGATATAGACCACATATTACTCAAGGAAGACATTACATTTATTGTAATATGCTGCTGCTGCTGCTAAGTTGCGTCAGTCGTGTCCGACTCTGTGCGACCCCATAGACGGCAGCCTACCAGGCTTCGCCGTCTCTGGGATTCTCCAGGCAAGAATACTGGAGTGGGTTGCCATTTCCTTCTCCAATGCATGAAAGTGAAAAGTGAAAGTGAAGTAGCTCAGTCGTGTCCGACTCTTTGTGACCCCATGGACTGCAGCCCACCAGGCTCCTCCCTCCATGGGATTCTCCAGGAAAAAGTACTGGAGTGGGTTGCCATTGTAATATGCTAACATATATTAAAAATTTAGAATAAGTACTTGTGGTTATTGTCCATTTACTGCTTTAAAATCAAAGCGAATTTATAATGTGTCAAACTTTAATAAAACGTTTTTAAAAATTCTAGACAAATTTGGGGGTTCTATGTGCAATTTATTAAGATGTTAGAAATAATCATATTTCATAGGTCTGGTTAAATTTAAAGTTGTTTTCACTAAAAGTGGTTACCAAAATACCCAAAGTAATCAAAGGAAACTCCCAAAGTAACAACATTCAAATTAATATATTACAAATATTGTTTAATTGCTAAATTGGAATTTAATGGTACCAAAATGTGTTTGAATATTTTCCGTTTTACTTGTGGTTAACTTGATTCCTTAAGTTTTGCTTCTGGTGAACCACTTTCTAAGTCATTGTCAATAACACTGCTGTAATTTTTTCTTTTAAACAATAAACTGTTTCAAAATTATTTTTACATCATTTTAGCAGCCCAATCATTTTTAATGGCTGTTCTCCAAACTATAATACTGAAAAAGATTTAACAATCTATTAACAAAATATTCTCCATATTCTTATTACTACACTTAGTACTAATGAATGGTTTGTAAGTTGGTATCTATCCAGATATAATTAGTATACCTATTCTCAATATGTATATGGATTTTGAGTATCATAAGGTCAATCTTTTTGAGCAGAGTTTGCTTATGTTCCTATCTGTCTTCTCATCACTCAGTTCTCCTTTTCTGAATTCTACTCATCACTGTTTGAAATATTCTGAAAACATTGTGTTCATATTTATCATTTCATTTATAAAATACCCCTTAATACCTCAAGGTCACCTATGCTTTTTACTCATTAGCCTGAGATAATTATGATAACACATTATTCTGTGGCATTTGTTGACTCATCACAGCAAATCAAGTCTAAAATTATTAAATAATAAGCAAAACTTGTAGTCAGTGAAAATGTCTTTCAATTATAAATTACCACTCCAATAGAAATGTAGTTTTCATATCTGGGAACATATTTTAGTATGGATGAAAGGTCAGCTGTGGAGTGTTTATTTTCATTTTCACATTAGGGCAATGTCTACTACTGAAAGACTTCTTGGGGCTAAAATTTCATTCGTGTAAATTAGTATCTGGTCACACTGCTAGCTTTGTCCCTTTGTACTTCATTGCTAAATAACCAAAGAAAGAGATCAGGTAACCTTAAGAGTAGGGTATAAACCTGCTTGGCTTTTCTTTAATTATGTTAGAAAATCACATATGTGAACAAAATAATCATGGTTATAGCTTAATTAGCATATCACATTTACCAGAAAATTTACATATATTATTTTTATTTATTTAACTTTCACTTCACTTATGATGGTCAAATCCAAGATTGACATTTTACTAGGTATTTTATGTTCAAAAGTATTAAACAGGGCTTAGGAGTACTGACTGACCAATGTAGAGGATGCTGTAGTCCCAGCAGGTTCCCTTTCAGGACTGTTTGTATATGTTTATACTATGTGGATTGCTGAGGACAATGTCTTCATTGGTGTGAACAGGGTGGTGAGACGTCCCAGGGCAGAGTATACAGCAGAGTAGAGGCAAATGTTCTGAAATAATACACCTGAGTTTAAGTTACTTTCTGTCCTGTCTCACTCTCCCTGTCTTCCTAACACTATTTTTCAGGTATTGTCTAACCAAGAAAGAATAGTTCCCATTCAAAACCAAGTAACAATCCAAAATTAACTAGGATGTGAAAGCAACATTGTAAATAAGACAAAGAGTCAAATGTTTTTTCTTTATGAAGTTTTCCTCCTTTTTAGGGGCAGGTAAACCTTTCCTGAGAGCTCATGTCTACTATTGGCCAGAGAAATGTCACAGGTCCACCTTTACACATAAGGAAAACTGAGAAGTCAAGCCTCCATTGTGATGGAAGGCAAGGGAGAAGCAAGTGAGAACAAGTTCCTGTCTGCCACTCAAATCCAAACAAGACATGGCTGGATTGAGTTCCAGCTCTGCCATTTACTAACTTTGTGACATTGGACAAATTACTTAACCTCACTGTCTCAGTTTCCCCATCTTTAAGGATAATGATATTATTAGTATGTATACTTCAGAGGTGATCATCAAGATTAAATTTATAATTGCATAGCCAGCACTTAAAACAGTACCTGGCATATAGTTAGGTGTTAATAGTTTTTGTTATCTGTGCTCTAAGGAACTCTGGCACTAAAATATTATAATTCCATAAATGATTATTTGATGATAAAAGATAGGATTTATAAGAATTACAAATGATTTAGCTTTGCAGTTAGATCATCTGCTTAAAAAATATTAAAATGCTCACTTTTCATAGGGGAAAACCAATGCCAGTAAATAGTTTCAGTGGCTTAAAAGTGTTTTTACTAGAAAAGAAATATGACTTGTGTAGTTGGATGAACTCTTAAGCAAGGAGACTAGTGAACATTGAATGATTATAAGCCTTTAACTTTAAAAACATCTGGAAAGAATCTCTTAAGGGAGTTGTTCTACCTTATTTTCCTTCAAGTTTGTAAACTGTACTTAAGTTTTACTAAGCAAGCAGTGATGTATCCTGAGGGGAATTGTCACAGCTCCCTTCCCCATCAGCCAAAGTTAACTCACCATGAACTGCAAATTTATGAAGACTCTCTTTGTTCCATTACTTAAATCTAAGCTTTATCCTAAAGAAACAAGTCAGATAATAAATAAGAATGCAAGTTATTCTGGATGAAAACTTTTTACTAATGATAGAAATGAAAACTCATATCTGGGTTAAAAATTTGTCTTTCAAAGTGCTTGTGGTTCACTGAAAGAGAAGATAATTCACAAAAAAACCCAGAAATACAGCAGTTACAGTCTCAAGAGAAAATAGGAGAATATTGATAGCCATGTTTTCAGAAGAAGAGATCACAAGCTTTAAGGTCCTAAAGAGATGGCATTTGAGTGTGTCATTAATGGATAAGCTGATTTCAGACAGGTACCATTGGGAGAAAGTGTATTTATGTCAGAGGGAAAGAAGGAGCAGGCACAGGGGAAGGAAATTAGAACACAGATATTGCATGAGACATTGAGAACAGATTAGGGTTATGAACAAGTTATGATCAGTCTTTCTCTTAGGAAGCTTACCTTTCAATAGCAAAGGTATAAAGTAAGTAATAGTACAACTAACTACAAAAACAGAATGAGGTTTGTGAAGTAAACTGAGCGATGGAAAAGATGGTGACTGGGAATGGGTCCAAGCTGGTGCAGAGGTGGAAATTGTTGTTTTATATAGGTTTGCCATCACATCAGCCTTTCTGAGAAGGTGACATATGAGAAAAGACCTGAAAGAATTGAAAACTGATGATCTGGACCTCTTAGTTAAAGGGAAGAGCAAGTGTAAATACTTCAGAATGAGAAAAGCAGGAATACCTGTGGTGCTGGAACACAGTGAAGCATCATAGAAGATGAGTTTTGAGAGGGAGGCCGGATCCATATTACTGAGGGCCAAGTGACCAAGGTCACAGTTTAGATTTCCTTGTAAGTGTAATGTGAAACTGCTGAAGAATTTAAAGAAGAAAGCAATATGATCTGATTTACATTAGTAATAATAATAAAAATCACCTTGTCTTCATGTATAACACATAGTGAGTGGTAAGAATGGTGGCAAGCAAAGAGACAACCCTCAGAAAGGGAGAAAATATTTGCAAACAAAGAAACAGACAAGTGATTAATCTCCAAAATATATAAACAGCTCATGCAGTTCAATATTTAAAAGAAAAAAACAATCAAAAAATGAGTGGAAGATCTAAATAGGCAATTCTCCAAAGAAGACATACAGATATCTGAAAAACACATGAGAAGATGCTCAACATCACTAATGATTAGAGAAATGCGCAACTACAACAAGGTTATCATCTCACACCAGTCAGAATAGCTGTCATCAATCAATCTACAAGCACTAAATGCTGGAGAAAATGTAGAGAATAGAGAACCCTTCTACACTGTTGGTGGGAGTGTAAATTGTTACAGCCACTATGAAGAACATCATGGGGGTTCCTTAAAAAACTAAAAATAGAGCTACCTTATGATCCTGAAGACCTACTCCTGGGCATTGATTGATTTTTGTGTATACTCCTGGGCATATACCTGGGGAAAATCATAATTCAAAACCATTCATGCACCCCAACGTTCATTGCAGTGCTGTTTACAATATCCAGGACATGGAAGCAATCTGAATGTCTATCAACAGAAGAATGGTTAAAGAAGATGTGCTACATATACAAATGGAATATTACTCAGCCTTAAAAAGGAACAAAGTAATGCCATTTGCAGCAACATGGGTGGACCTAGAGATTGTCATGCTGAGCGAAGTAAGTTAGTCAGAGAAAGACAAATTTCATATGATATCGCTTATATGTGGAATCTAAAAAGTACAAATGATCTTACGTACAAAATAGAAATAGAGTTACAGATGTAGAAAATAACTTATGGTTACCAAGGGGAAAGGAGATGGAGGGACAAATTGGGAAATGGGATTGACATATACACACTACTATATATAAAATTTAAAGAGGAAAGCAGCACAGGTGTTGGAGAAGACTCTTGAGAATCCCTTGGACTGCAAAGAGGTCAAACCAGTCAATCCTAAAGGAAATCAACTCTGAATATTCATTGGAAGAACTGATGATGAAGCTGAAGCTCCAATACTTTGGCCACCTGATGCAAAGAGCTGACTCATTGGAAGAGATCCTGATTCTGGGAAAGACTGAAGGCAGGAGGAAAGGGGGATGACAGAGGACATGATCATTGGATGGCATCACCAACTCAATGGACATGAATTTGAGCAAGCTCCAGGAGATGGTGAAGGACAGGGAAGCCTGGCGTGCTGTAGTCCACGGGGTAACAAAGAGTTGGACACAACTGAGCGACTGAACAATAACAATATATAAAATAGATAACTAACAAGGACCTACTGTATATTATAGGAAACTCTTTTTAACATTCTGTAATGAGTAGGTTCCCTTTATGGGAAAAAAAAAAAAACTAAATAAGAGTGAATATATGTCTATGTATAACTGATTCTCTTTGCTTTACACCTGAAACTAACAGAACATTGTAAATCAACTATACACTAATAAAATTTTTCAAAAAATAGTGCAAGAGATAGTGCTGCATTGGTCTAGAGCAGATCTAGTTTCTAAATGTTACAGGTACTGACTCCAAATGATCTGATAGGAGCCCAGCTGTGCCAGGTGTTAACTGTTTCGTTTCTATATCACAGGCAGTCATAGGAGGTCACAGAGGAGAGCTCAGAATGGTTGGCAAGGGCAACTGGCAGGCTCAGTGTAATGGCTAACACACCAGCTGGTCAGAAGTGGTTCAATATTTTAGTGACCAGTGCAGTTGTACATGTGCATCCTGGCTGTCTCAGCCTTGGTCTTAGGATGAAGGTTATGGAGATGGTGAAGAGTGGTTAGAGTCATGATTTATTTTGAAGATAGAAACTGTAAATAGGCATGCTGATAAATGTTACATATAGAATCTATACCTTATAAAGGTAAGTGTGATAAGACTTGGTGCTGAACATTTGTTATAAATTCATCTAAAATATATTGTTTCACTTTACACTCTCAGAAAAAAATAGTTTCCCTTTGCTGAGCTGAATGTTTTACAGGGCTTCAGGATTATTCTCTTTGAATAATCATGTAGGGATAGAGATGCATGATACTGAGAAGAACAGCATTGTTTCAGGACAGCAACATCATTTTAACTAAATCTTGGTTATTGACTCAGTTTCTTCTGATTAATCTTTTTCTCTTTATGTCAAATAGGAAGGAACTTTATTTACTGAAGATACTAGCTAATTATTTTCGATTAAAAGATAGAACGTGAATTCCTGAATCTAAAGAAAATTTAAAATTTAAAACTAGTCTTCCTGTATTTAATAACTTTTAATAAACCACCGTTTCCTTAGGATTCTGTTGCCCTTCTTTCATTTAGTGCACATTTTCACATTGCAAACCACACAGCACCAGAGTGTATACCAGACCTTGGCAATGAGTTAAAGGATATAAATCAATATGTAAGTAAAACTGAAAAGCTTCAGAGCTTTATAAAGACACTATTTTTCAACCTGGGCACATTTAAAGGCATTTTTTTTTGAAAAGCACTTTTAAACAAACTCTCTTCCTTCACACTTTTCCCCCATTTTAATTTTAACACTTTAGTCATTGATTTCCTTGGCAATATTAGATCATGAAAGCAGGATACCTAGCCATGATAAGTAATTCCATCTTAAATTAGTCACAAAATTCCCCTTGCTTGAGATATTGAGAAAACTCTAAACAGTCAGAAGCAGACCTTGTTTACTAAGTAGATATTATTTAGAGAAGTCACATTACCAGTTTTATTGCTGTAGCTTAGAGTTCAGTGTCCACATGAATTTGAAACTGTATACAGCCAATTTGATGCTTGCCAAGAAAATTCTGAAAGTCCTTTGATAGTTGCATCTTGTTTTATGTAATGGGTATATACCTGAAAAGTTGTGTGTAAATCAAACTTAATTTACTAAAACTCAGAATAAAAAGGGAAGAAAACTGCTCAAATATAAATGTTAATTCTTTCTAAAACAAATAGACAATCTGTAGTTTAGTTATATTGAGTTTGTGTAAATCTTGGTTTGGCTTGAAGTGGAGTATACCTCTAATAAATAGTAAAAATCCTCAGGAGATAGTCCCTGAATATTGACATGGTAGTCTTTAAATAGTCAGTTAAACACAGTGGAAAGCAATTAAATAAAGCATTTAATATCTTAAAGATAATAATAATTGGAGATTGTGACTTAATTCAGATTTTAAAAATTGATCTTATGTCAGATTGAGTTTAGGAGTCTATTGTCTTTATTTTATTTTATCTTGTATTGCTAAGAAAATATTTACTGATCCTATGCGATGACAACAAAGGACACCATGTTAGTATCCAGAGTTCAGGAATAAGAACATCATTGAGATTTCCATTTTCCATTATAAATCTCAGTTGTGGGAAGAAGGTACAGGACATACACTGCTGGGATTTATTAAATTCTCAATTTCCAGTCTTAGCTGTTTACTCATGGTCTAAGCAATACATCCAGAAATGTGCACACAGGTTATACTTTGCTTGAAGTGCAGTAACTATTTATTGAGCATTTACTATATGCTAGGGTGGCAGAATCATTATTTTCAAATGTGAATTAGGCAAAAACTTTGTATAAGTTGTTGTTCTATAAGGCAACGCAATATGTGAGCAGGTCACATCTTCTAAAAATGTATGGATTAATGAGGAAGGCATACAAGTAACCTGGAAATTACAAAAGAGCAAAATAAAGACTTTGATAGAGAAAATCCAAGGCAATGAAAATCTTAAAACTAGTTGTAGGTAAAGGTGGGGTTAAGGAATATGTCAGGGTAAGTTTCCCAAGAGAGTGACAGCTAAGTTATAACCTAAAATAGGAATATGAATTAGCCCATTGATGAAAATTTGGTGACCTAAAAAAATCCGTATGATTTTAGTGGTTCAAAATGAATGTTTTGTGAAAATGAATATTTCATGTTTAGGGCATTATCATGTTTAGTATGAATGGACCATGATAGGAAGAGAGGTGAGATGGATGTTGAAAATTGTAAGATAAACAGTGATTTTGTGTAGGTCATCTGAGGCAATATCATAAAGGGTCTTAAATACTTTATGTGGATTTTATTCTGAGAGCACTGGGGAGCCATAGGAGTTTCATTTTTTTTCCCCAAAAGCATGATATATTAGGTTTGCACTTTAGAAAGATTCCTCTGCCTGAAGTGGAGAAAACAAATTGGGGGTAGAAAAAGACTTCAAGATCAGAGACCAGAAAAATCTGAGAAATTATAGCAGTCATTCCTATTAGAGATACTGATAGATAGCCTGAGCCAAGGTAGTAGAAGCAAAGACAGAAAGAAATGAATGGGATGGAGAGTCATTAAAGAGATTGTATCAACAATTGTTCATTTGGATGAGGCATAAGAAGGAAGAGTTAGAAACAACACAAGAAGAGAATTAGACTTTGGGACAGGACTTTAGACCACTTGTAAACATGCTGCATTTGAGTTAACTCTGGGACATCTGTACGGTGATGTTGAGGATGAAGTTAATAGATGAGTCTGAAATTAGGGAAGGAGTCTGGATTGGAGGTATAAATTTAGGAGTCACCAGTATTAAATGAAGCCTGGATATGAATGACCATGCCCAGTTCACTTAAAGGTAGGGGCTTTCCTGGTGTCTCAGATAGTAAAGAATCTGCCTGCAATTCAGGAAACCCAGCTTTAATCCCTGGGTCGGGAAGATCCCATGGAGAAGCAAATACTCCAGTATTCTTGCCTGGAAAATTTCATGGACAAGAGGAACCTGGCAGGCTACTGTCCATGGGGTTTCAAAGAGTTGGACACGACTGAGCAACTAACACTCAGAGGTAGAGACTCCATGCCAGGAGGGCAAGCCAAGAAGAATGCCACTCCCTAATATCTTCTTGTTGAACAGGGATCTCCCTCAGGGAAAAGCAAGTCCCCTCCCCCAGCTCTGGTGCGGTGGTCCTGGGGTTCTGCCTCAGGGAAAGGCAGGCATATGTATAGATGAAGAGCTCCAAAACTGTATGGAAGGAATGACTTCATTTGGAACAAAGCTTGGAGAACTCTAGCCTAAAAGAGTTGTTAAAAACAATGGAGATGTTGGTGAAGAGCAATTAAGAGGAGGGTAATAGCTCCTAGATATGAGGAAAATGGCACAGCAAACCAGAAGCTTAATACAACCAGAAAAAGAGACAGCCTTTTGGGACCACTGCTCTATTATTTTCCTAGAGCTGCTATAGCAATATACCACAAACCGGGGTGAGTGGGGAGGGGTGTTTAAACAACAGAAATTTGTTTTCTTGCAATTCTGGAAACTAGAAGTCCTAGATCCATGTGTAGGTAGGTTTGGTTTCTTCTGAGGTCTTTTCTGTGGCTTGTAGGGGCCTATTTCTTGCTGTGTCCTCACATGATGTCCCTCTGTCTACATAAATTTCCTCTTCCTATAAGCACACCAGTCATGTTAGATTAGGACCCATCTTAACAACCTCAATTAACCTTAATTATCTTTTTGACAGTCCTATCTCCAAATACAGTCACATTCTGAGATACTGGGGAAGGCTACCACGTATGAATTTGGAGTGAATGGCTCTCCAAATGCTCAACCCATAACAACTGCCAACCTTGGGGTTTGGCAGGCTGTGTGAATGCCCTAAGCTTCATCTTACTCAAGAGAAGCTAAGTAGGGTGAAGGGCAAACAGCCCAGCAGTCCCAGAGCCTCGCACAGACCTATCTATTTGTTAGGTAGTTAGAATAGGAAAAAGGAGTCCAAAATGTCAGTGGCTAAAAGATGCAAAGGGAAGAGAGGCCCCGGCCCAATTTTGGCTACTTTTTTTATATGTTTTTTTCTCCTCCCCCTGAGCCTGCCCTATATAAATTGGACTAGCCAGGAGAGCTGTTTGTTTTACCTGAGGTCCTCATCAGGTTCTTGGACCTTCCTTTGTTCTATTTTCATGGGTTTTTCCCTTCCTTGTCTTTTAGCCACCACCATTCTGGACTACTTTTTCCTATTCTAACTACCTAACATATTGACAAAGGGGGAAACTTCTCTGGCAGAAGGAGCTTGAATACAACCTCTGATGGAACACTGATGGATTAAGCTGCTTGGATGCAGGAACAGTTCATAAGAAGTCAGGCTCATAATTAAAATCAGAATCTCCTGGCAATCTGAAACACTGTGGGTGGCTCCTTCTCAGGAGCAAGCAGAGGGGGCTCATTTGAACTGCTGGTCCCTGCAGACACTGGCAGACAAGGTAAACTCCATGAGCTGTTAGAGTGTGTCCAAACAGTAACACACTCAATGGTAAAGGGTAAAAATCTCACTGGCCAAGGGAACGTGAACACAACCTCTGCCCTAGGGATGACCCCTGGGTACGCAAGATAAAAGGTAAATGGAAAACATCTGAGTAGGGACAACAGAAGCTGCACACAGTGGAGAAAGAGTCTTCATAAAAATGTTACCAAGTCCAAGCTTGTTCTGCTCCCGGCATGATAGGCTAATAAATCCAAGACAAGGTGTTGTGATCAGAAAGGGACTTGATTCGGGAGCTGACTGACAGAAAAGATGGCAGGCTAGCACATCAAAATAACCATCTTGTCCAGGCCTGGAATGCCAGGTTCTTTTATGCATCAGAGATTGCAGAGGAGGTAAGGAAACAAAGTAAAAAGATTATTCAGTCCTTGCAAATGTCCCCTAGAATGGCAAGCCTCAGGCAGGAGGATGTATTAGTTTCACTTCCTTAAATTTAGTCATTTCATGGGTGCTGTGAAATGGAATATCTCCTGTCATATCAACAAACATATCCCAAGATATGTAAGCAACAGAGGAGCCACCCATGCCGTTTGCCACACAGAGAATTTAAGAATGTCCCAGTCTCCTTCATAGGTGGAGTTGGGAAGGGTGTCAGGTTATCTCCCTAAGGCAGGCCATTATGTATGCCTATAATAACAAAAGTGGCTGAGTTAAAGTCACAGAGCAGATCAAGTGTGAATTCAAAATGAACTCTTTCTGACTACAAAAAGAGTTTGGCCAAGTCACTCTAGGCTTTCAGCTATAAGATAAATAAATTCTGGGGCTCTAATATACAGTTTAGTGACTATAGTTAATACTATCTTGTACACTTAAAATTCATTAAGAGTAGATCTAAAGTGCTCTCACCATATTCACATTACAGTGGTAATGAGTCAAAAAAGAGGTGATGGAGGTGTTAATTAGCTTGATTGTGGTCATTATTTTACAATGTATTTATATATCAAATTATCACATTGAACATCTTAATATGTATAATTTCTATTGTAAATAAAACCTCAACAAACCTGTGAAAAAACAAAAAGCATGTTCACAGTTTTTCATACCTATTCATAGAAGCTTTACGTTTACTGGATGAAAGTGATAATAATCCAAATTCCCAACAACTGATGAATGGACAAGCAGATTGTACAGAGTTTTACAATGGAATATTTGGCGATAAAAAGCAAAAAAAGTATAGATTTATGTTACAACACGAACAGACCTTGAAAATATCATGCTAAGTGCAAGAAGCCCAATCATAAAGACCACATATTGTGTAATTTAATTTATAAGAATTAACCAGAATAGGTAATCTATAGAGATAGAAAGAAGACTAGTGGTTGCTACAGGCTCAGGGGACAGAGGGATTGGGGATTTTCTGCTAATGAGTATGGAGTTTCTTTTGAGAGGGATGAAATGTGCTAAGTTTGCATTATGGTGATATTTTTACAAACGTGTGTGTACTAAAATACATTAAATTACACTTTACATGGATCCATTCTATGACATGTGAATTATACCTCAATAATGCTATTACTAATTATGTGAATTAGAAAATAGCAGACAAAATGTTTCAATATTAGGGTATATATATATTAATATCAAGACTTCAACTCTCTTTAAAACTTCCTTATACATTTGGCCTCTAAGATAAGAATACCTAAGCTTTAATTCAAATGTTATACTAAAATGCCCTCTCCAACACAAGTAGATTTGTTTCTTATGTTTGAATGCTGCCATTTCCACTCTCTCAATGAGTGGGAAGAATTCTGAAAGAGTGGGTATTTCTTTAAACTTTATTTTGTATTGGGGTGTAGCTGATTAATAATGCTGTGATAGTTTTAGGTGAACATTGCAAAAAGACTCACCCATACACATATTTGTATTCATTCTCCCCCAAATTCCCCTCCCATCCAGACTGACACATAACATTGAGGAGAGTTCCATGTACTATACAGTAGGGCCTTGTTGGTTATCAATTTTAAATAGAGTAGTAGTAGTTCAGTCACTCAGTCGTGTCTGACTCTTTGCGACCCCATGAATCGCAGCACGCCAGGCCTCCCTGTCCATCACCAAATCCTGGAGTTTACCCAAACTCATGTCCATCGAGTCGGTGATGCCATCCAGCCATCTCATCCTCTATAGTCCCCTTCTCCTCCTGCCCCCAGTTCTTCCCAGCATCAGGGTCTTTTCCAATTAGTCAACTCTTCGCATGAGGTGGCCAAAGTATTGGAGTTTCAGATTCAACGTCAGTCCTTCCAATGAACACCCAGGACTGATATCCTTTAGGATGGACTGGTTGGATCTCCTTGCAGTCCAAGGGACTCTCAAGAGTCTTCTCCAACACCACAGTTCAAAAGCATCAATTCTTCGGCACTCAGCTTTCTTTATAGTCCAACTCTCAGATCTATACATGACAACTGGAAAAACCGTAGCTTTGACTAGACGGACCTTTGTTGGCAAAGTAATGTCTCTGCTTTTTAATATGCTGTCTAGGTTGGTCATAACTTTCCTTCCAAGGAGTAAGCGTCTTTTATTTTCATGGCTGCAATCACCATCTGCAGTGATTTTGGAGCCCAAACAAATAAAGTCTGACAATGTTTCCACTGTTTCCCCTTCCATTTCCCATGAAGTGATGGGACTAGATGCCATGATCTTAGTTTTCTGAATGTTGAGCTTTAAGCCAACTTTTTCACTCTTCTCTCTCATTTTCTTTTCTTTTATTTTTTTCTGAAATTATTTTTTTTTATTTTAACAACCAAAATTATATGTTTAAACAGTAAAGGAAATGGAATCCTACTCAGCTCACAAAGAATCTCAATCTGTCTTATTATCTAATTATGAGCAATCTGAAATTTCTTCTCACTTTTGGCTGTTCCCATTCCTTTACATTAAATTTGGCTGATGTTTCTCTCTCATTTTCATCAAGAGGCTTTTTAGTTCCTCTTCACTTTCTGCCATAAGGGTGGTGTCATCTGCATATCTGAGGCTATTGATATTTCTCCCGGCAATCTTGATTCCAGCTTGTGCTTCTTCCAGCCCAGCATTTCTCATGATGTGTATATAAACTATCCTTTCCCCTCAAACTTCCCCCATGCAACCATAAGTTTGTTTTCTAAGTCTGTGAATCTGTTTTTGTAAGTAAGTTCATTTCTATCATTTCCTTTTAGATTCCAAATATAATGGATGTCACACAATATTTGTTCTCTGTCTGACTTTACTAAGAGTGGGTATTTTAACATTATAATTAGAATACTGATTATTATTGAATTGATGTAAATAAGATGATTGGAACCTATCCATATTGCTTCCCTGGTGGCTCAGAAGGAAGAAGAATCCACCCGCAGTGAAGGAGACCTGGCTTCAACCCCTGTGTTGGGAAGATCCCCTGGAGGAGAGCATGGCAACACGTTCCAGTATTCATGCCTGGAGAATTCCCAAGGACAGAGGAGCCTGGTGGGCTACAGTCCATGGGGTGGGAAAGAGTTGAACACAACTGAGTGACTTTCACTCACTCACTCATCCATATGCAAACTGTTGCTTATATAGTTTTGGCCATATATTGACAAAGACTTGCCATGCTTGTTACCTAAAAAGTAAGTCAGGTAACATTCAGACTAGGCTCAGCATTATGATTCCCTGTGTACTAAGTCAAATGGGCATCTTGTTTTTTACTGTGTTCTTATTAGAGGCCCATCATTCTGTGAGCATTTGCTTCCTGCATTTTAATAGCTGAAGGCTTAAAATGAATTTAACCTTGAAAACAGGCCATTAGAGTTAAGTGAACCAGTTCAGTTCAACAAACAAGATGTACAAACCATTAAATGTCCAAAATCAGGTGATGTTGACCAGCTCTTTGTTCTGTTTCCTGGTAAGTTAACCAGCAATGTTCCCTGTTTAAAACCCAGGACAAATAATAATGATTTTTAACCATTAGATCTGCACTGCTCCTGAGATCATTTTGCACATATAAAATTTAGCTTTATTAGCTATTAGCTATTTGCAAGAAGCTTCCCCTACCATGCTCTATTCATCTTAAAGAATAAAGTCAGAATCGAAACAACTCAGAAAAATTACATGAAAGGCCAAGATTTAGTTTGCTGTCAAAACTAATGAATGATTTAGATGTCATAGTCTTTCTGTGGGAAATGGATAAAATACAAAAAGCAAACAAAAATAACCAGAAACTGATAATGACCCTGATAGTATGTAAAGTCATGCCAATATCATCTAAATTGATACACAAGCACAGAAAAGGAATCAATTTTATTCAGAAAATAAAGTGCTGATGCTGAGGGAAAAGATATGAATAGATGTTAAATTAAAAGGGATATATGTTCCCATTTTTTTCCCTCAGATACAATTTGTGAATCCTAGAAAAAAAAACAGTGTGCTTATTTGATGTTCTTGCTTCACAGATCTTAAAATATTCCTGCTACAGAAACAGAGAGCTCCTATGTGAGGGTCTGGACAAACTAAGTCCATACTCTGACATGACCAGTCCTTGACAAAACTATGAAGAACTTACAGTTTGTAATTGCCTTCCTCCCCCTTTCTGATTCTTGCCTTCTGTTGTGACCTTCTCCTTGAGGCAAGGAGAAGGTCCGGGCTGGAGACCCTCTGATACACTCTTGCTGCCACCAAGTATTGCTTTATCATCATTACAATGTATATTTGTTCTTTTAGAATGTGATAATGTCTAGAAGTTGAAGTGATCTTTGGATCCAAAGTTAAAGACTAAACCTAAGAGATCCTGCACTTGAAAAAAAGTAAATTTGTTTATGGCATGTAGTGAATATTGAATATTTAATGATTTATGCATCAATTATTGAAATGGGGATGAGAGTGGAAGACTGTCTTGGAGAAAGAAAATCTACTTTTACCCCAAGACAGCACTCTAGGAGGGGGAGTGGACACCATTTCTGTGAAGTTGGATCTTGAGCATCTCTCTCAGTTTAGTCCTTTTTATGTCTAAATAAGGAAGATACTTTAGAGATCACCTAGTCCTATGGGATTTCATATGTTTCTCTATGGACAGAGTCCTAGTGGTTCAAGGTTTTTCCTTAGGGATCATTTTGGAAGCTGAGAAATTGAGAGATCAAATAGGTGGAGTTAAGAGACCCATCTGTGCTTCAGAAATTTTGATCCATTAAAAAAAATGTATTTATTGTGTGGACAACCCTAATGGGATTTAGTTTGAGCAAAAGTTGATAGGTATTCCTACCAAAAGAGTTGAGTCTGAGTTTAATAAATCTTCTAAATCATGGAAGAAACCCTAAGGATACTATTAGTCAAATTTAGAATGTGGAAATTCTATTTCAAAAGAAGATTCGTATTATTTAGCAAATAACATGGGAGGAAAAGGAGGAAGTTAGATGTTAGAGATTAAAAGAGATTTAAAGAGACAACTGTAACCAAATATAATGTTTGGACCTTGTATGGATTCTGATTTGAATAAGCCATTAAACTTCTATTTGAAATAATAGAGGAAAAGTGCAAGGACTGAACACTATAAAATATTAAGGAATTATTATGGATTTTTTTAAGGTTTTGAGACTGATATTGTGGCTGTGTTTAAAAAGAGTCAGCTAAATATCCATACCAACATATTTTAGGTTAAATAATATGATGTTCAGGTTTACTTTAAAATACTTGAATTAAAAACCTTCAGGGGAATAGATGAAATAAGAATGTTAGTAAGTGACAATCACTGCAGTTGGGTTGTGGTACCAGAGTGTTCATTACACTATTGTATTGGTTTTCGGTATATCTGAAATTGAAAATTTCCATAAAAAATAAGGATGGCACCATTCATTGTACAATAAATAGGTCCAAAGATTATGAAGTCTTAGCTCACATAAAAATGTTATTAATATTAATAGTTTTATTACTCCAGTATTGGTTTTAGACATCTGCAAAAAACAAATACTGCAGAATTCAAATATATGTTTTGAAGGATCTTGCTTCTTATTATTTGAATTGTTTTTAACTATAAATTTAAAAGCATTTCCATCATAGTGTTTCTAAATTTACTCTTTGTACTGTTTGAATTTACTTTAACTTGTAAATAAGAATAGCTTGACAGTATGGAATATAAAATAGCTCTTCTACTTAAACCAACTAACAATTGATTTAAAAAAAAAGAATAAAAAGATGTGACGATGTTGAACTTTATCTGAGCCTTGTGCTCCCACCCTTTTGTGTTCTGAGAAATGGCTAACATCAAAGAAATACTCTGCCCTCACAGAAGATAAGACTCATCTCCTTCCTTCCTCCAGTGACTCAGATAGGACCCAGCTCTAACCTTCATGAATCTCAGAACTTGATGATGCTCTTGTTTACCTGCCTCTATAAAACTGCAGGCTCTTCCCCACTTTGCTTACTTTTTATTTTCTTGATGTTTCTCTTTAATGAACATTCTCCCTATTGCAATAGCCTGAATAAACTCATTTCCTTAATTGTCCCTGCATTTTGCCCTTCACAGGGTCTCTGGTTGTTTGATACATCTCCAGTATCCCGAGATCTCTAGCTATTTACACATTAGTTCTAGTTATTATCAGATGGAAGAAAGGATGGAAAGCAAACCTCTTTGTGATCCCATCAATAACAATAGCATTAAAAGTTTCCAGGTCCTTACCCTTTTCCCAGACCCACACACTACTGATAAATTATAATGGATTAGACTTGTTCAGGGGCTTCCCAGGTGGTGCTAGTGGTAAAGGACCCACCTGCCAATGCAGGGGACATAAGAGATGTGGGTTCGACCCCTAGTTCAGGAAGATCCCTTGGAGAAGAACATGGCAACCCACTCTGGTACTCTTGCCTGGAGAGTCCCATGGACAGAGGAGCCTGGCAGGCAATAGCCCATAGGGTCTCAAAGAGTTGGACACAGCTGAAGCGACTTAGCACAGCACAGACTTGGTCAAGCAAACTGAGCCAACAGCGTGAAACACTTCTACTCAGAGATTAAAGATTGTTTTCTCTTATTCAAAGGAAATTGATTAGAGCGTGGTGAAATTTTAATTAAAAATTTTGCTTACTGTATCTGAGCTGTAGTTAAAGCACTTCTTGTTTTGATGGGCAAACATTGACTCATGGGCAGAATTTGCAAACATTGCTAATCCCTTTAGTTCTTTGGTTGACTAATGGAGCTTTTACAAATTTCCTAAGAAGTAAGATTTAGAAATATCTACAGATCTGTACTTACCTAACCCTCTTCCCATGTGCATTGTTAATTCAGTTTTTCCTCTCTCCAGTAACCCTCCAAATTGCATTTGTTGAGTGGTTTATTTGAGAATGATTTCTCTTGATATGGTAGGATTGATTTCACTGGGATGATTTCCCATTCTAATTGTTTTTCTACATTATTTGAACAATATGAACTTGTACAAATATGTTTCTATTTTGGGTAGTAATCAGCTATATTCATAAACCTTTGCTTATCTACATTTCTAAGGATTAGATCCATTCTAAGAGTTTTTAGTTCTTCGTCGGATAAGATAGGACAAAACTATCCAAATGAAATGTGTCCACTCTGTAGGATGTACAGTATGAATATCAGTTCAGTTATAGCCTAAGTGCTTAGCACAGAGCCTAATTCATACTAATCATTTAAAAACTTTTGAGGAGTAAATAATTGAATGAAGAATTTCTATCCAATATTAAGCCTATTCATCTCATGTGCAGAGGAATGGAACAGTTTCATGCAATCAGAAGTGGCTGGCTTTTGTGTTATTTCTGTGTGTTAACTCAGGTAAAATTTTTCTCAATACTTAAAATATGTACCTTCTCTTTTACTTGATGTTATCTGAAATGTTTTTGATCTAAACATCAGAGTTAACCATAAATCCATGATATATTATTTCCTGGGAGCAGATATTTCTTTCCTTTGAAAGAGAGCATAAGAGACCTAGGTACCTGTAGGAAAGGGTAAAATGCTGCAAAAATCAAAGTATATCTGCTTATGAATAGATTCTGCTGGTGATTGCGGTAGACAAAATTCTCCCCTTCTGTCCTTGGCAGCATTTGGGGGAAACTTTGATAATGACAAGCCAAGAGCTTTTAATGTAGGGCCTGGAGATGGAGATGGAAGGCAGGGAATAACTGAGGAATGAAACTGTACAGTCTAGTGAATTTGTCTCATTGAAGTCATGTGGTTCTTAATGAGGTCAATTTCTGATAAAGCATATATCTAGTTAAATTAAACACACTCTTTCTGCAGAATATTATTATGTTAATCAATTTTTCTTTTCATCTAAATTATACTGGGCTTTTTTTTTCTGTATCATTTACTTTCCTTTTAGAACACAGATATTTATAATGCAAGCAAAGCATTTCTAAGTCTCATGAAAACTTTTGCATACAATTTAGCATGTTCATTATCCCTCATTACCATTGCTATGGGAGTCAAATTATTAGACTCATCATGTAGCTTAATAATATTTTGCAACTTGTCTGTGCTAGGGAAATTTTATTTGATATACTTTTTATGAAATCAGTAGGTAATAAAGCCTAGTCTCTTTTGAATTTTTATACGTGTTAGCATCTGTACTGAGTCTATTCAGTGTTTCATATAAAATGAATGGAGGAATATTTTTGTATACTTATAACTGATTCATGTTGTATAGCAGAAACCAACGCAACATTGTAAGGCAATTATCCCTCAATTAAGAATAAATTTTAAAAAATGAATGGAAGAATATTTAAAGTAGAGCATACTCTTGGGAAATCTTTGATTTTATTATGTGTATCTGAAGTTCTAAATAATATAAAAGAATTTCAAGAAATGAAAAATCCAAAGAATTTCTTTGAAATGTTGACTTTATCAAGCACATTGATGAAGTTCTGTTAATCCCAGAAAAGGGACATCCACCTAGACCTATTTCTCATAAAATTATTAAATTTCTAAATTTAAAAAGAAAATTTCATAAGCTTTTATTCAGGAAAATAGTTATAAAAGTAAAAGTCAAAATGGCTGAAAGCTAGTGAATAGTTAAGTAACATCTATACACAACAGAGAGGAAATAATTAGGGTAAACAATCCTGATGTCACCCCTAATTTCAGTCCCCTATTACAATCAAGAGGAATATTACTTGTTTACCTTTTCAGATAAAGAAAACAGTCACAACAGGGCACTGACTGAACAACAGTTTAAGCACAACAGAGATCTCTAATGGAGAGCAATTTATTCACTGTATGCATAAGTTAACTTTAAAAAGACAACATTAGAAGTGACCAAGATTTTGCAATATGAATGCCAAACAAGTATTCTTGGAGTAGAAGAAACACTGTATTACCACCGACTGGATTACAACATCCTAAACTGATAGCATATCCTATGATTTAGGATATACTGATAGCATATTCCACAGTAGCTGGTGGGAGGTAAGAACAAGTGGGGGAATAAACCATTCTCATTTTGGTGGTTGGGAAGTAGTGGGGATGTAGCACACGTTGCTGTGGAGAAAACAGGGTATCTTGGTAACATTTTCCTCTATGTCAGAATTTGCTTTAGTTTTCTTTGCAGTGCAGTTCTGTTGACAACAAATTCTCTCAGCTTTTGTTTATCTGAAAATGTCTTTACTTCACCTTCATTTTTGAATGAGTAGATATAGAATCCTGATATTCCCCCCTCGCACATTAAAGATGCCATTCCACTGTGTTCTGGCCTCCAATGTTTCTGATAAAAAGTACACCTATATTCTTATAATGGTTGTCCTACGTGTAATGGATCTTTTATGTTTCCCTTTGGCTTTTCAAAATAGTTTCCCTCTGAATCTTTGGCTTTCAACAATTTGTGATATGTCTAAGTGTGTAGTTGGTATTCATGAATGCCTCATGGGTGCATGAGAGCAATAGTTTATCTCTTTATTGTTGGGAACAGTATTTTATATTATGACCATAGATATTTACCTCCATTCAAATGATTGCCAAAAGAGACAAGCTACCTTTTCATCTCCTTTAGAGTTTCCGCAGTGGCTCTGTGGTAAAGAATCTGCCTACAGTGCAGGAGCTGCAGGTTCAATCCCTGGGTCAGGAAGATCCCCTAGAGTAGGAAATGTTCTTCAGGTAGGATTTTTTTTTTCTTCCACCTTTCACCGAGGTGTGGCCTTTCATTGTTTCCAGCTGTATATTGAGAACCTAGTTCCAACTATACAACTTGTATGGAGATTTTTCTCTGACACTATGGAGCCACAAAAATCAAGGCTGTAGGTTCCTTTTATCACATAATGTCCTCAAGGGATAGATTCAGCTGTTATCTAGCTCTTTTGTTTTCAGCATCTGAAGAGTTTCTTTATTGTTTTTGAAAGTCGGTTATGCAATTAAAATATTTACTGATATTTTATCCAACACTTCTAGGTGTTTTTTATTGGGAGATTTTTTCAGAAAATCTAAATCGGATTTCCTTTTCCCCACTCCCAGTTCCTTGTATAGTTCTCTCTCATTATTTAGGTCATAGATCAAAATTTACCTCATTGGCAAGACCATCCCAAACCACCCTAGCAAAAGAAACCAACCCCCTTCATCCTACACCCTTCGTTTTCTATCACTTGTTGAAAATAAGCTACTTACATATTGATGTGCTTATTAATTTATGTATTAAGTTTAATAAATATAAAATCAAAATCAAGATTTATTAAATTATTAGCTAACTTATTAACATGGCCATTTTTTGTCACCATATTCTATTCAGAATCATCAAAGTATAGGACTTTGACCCATTCGTGTTAGAATCTTTCAGTTCAGTCACTCAGTCATGTCCGACTCTTTGCGACCCCATGGACTACAGCATGCCAGGCCTCCCTGTCCATCACCAACTCCCAGAGCCTGCTCAAACTCATGTCCATTGCATCAGTGATGCCATCTAACCATCTCATCCTCTGTTGTCCCCTTCTCCTCCTGCCTTCAATCTTTCCCAGCATCAGGGTCTTTTCTAATGAGTCAATTCTTTGCATCAGGTGGTCAAAGTATTGGAGTTTCAGCTTCAGCATCAGTCCTTCCAATGAATATTCAGGACTGATTTCCTTTAGGATTGACTGGTTTGATCTTGCAGTCCAAGGGTTAGTATCTTTAGGATTTATGAAAGTACCTAACACATGCTGGTATTCATTAAATGTGTGTTTGTGTGTGTGTGTGTTTTAAGTTGCCTCAGTCGTGTCAGACTCTTTGTGACCCTATGGACTGTAGACTACCAGGCTCATCTGTTTGTGAGCTTCTCCAGGCAAGAATACTGGAGTGGGTTGCCATGCCCTCCTCCAGGGGATCTTACCAAACCAGGGATCAAATCCATGTTTCTTATGTCTCCTACATTGCAGGCTGGTTCTTTACCAGTAGCACCACCTGGGAAGCCCCGTTCATTAAATACTTGTGCCCAACCAAGTAGATGGTTGTTAATCAAGGGTTTTATTTGATATCCTCAAATAAGACAGATCATTAACTATTTGATGAATATTAAAGTAAATTAGGGGTTTCCCAGGTGGTGCTACTGGTAAAGAACCAGCCTGCAATGAAGGAGCCACAGGAGATGCAGGTTTGATCCCGGGGTCAGGAAGATCCCCTGGAGGAGGGCATGGCAACCCACTCCAATATTCTTTCCTGGAGAATCCCATAGGCAGAGGATCCTGGCAGGCTATAGTCCATAGGGTCACAAAGAGTCAGACACAACTGAAGCAACAGCATGCATGCAGAGAGAAGCAACAGTGAGACAGTACATGGAGAGAGGCTGAGAAAAGATAAAACAGAAATACCAAAGGACTTTGCTTTTTCCACTGGACATGAAGTTATTTCTTATATGTGGGTTCCATGAACTTTCCTGGTATGTTTTCAATAAAGGTATTTTGAGAGTTTTTGTTTCTTTCAATAAAATATCCTGTATTTTATAAAAATTGAAATTTTAAAATATCTCAATTTTATAAAAATTTAGAAATTTAAAAATTTGTTAAATTTGGCAATGATTGAAGAAATGGCTTCAGATATTTTTTTGTTCTTAGAGCTGATTGACATAATTTTTGCTGCATGGTAAAATATCACTTACTTGTAGAAAACTACTCAACAGAGATGGACCTGCCCTAGCAAGAAGGCAGATGTGTTTGTTTCTCTGTGCTTGTGTCCTTGACTAAGATCATGAGCCCAGTTTGCACTCCTCAAGAAATATAATAAATGGAAATGAGATAAATAGGCTAAAATTTCCAATTTACTTCAGTATTTTCATAGGTTTCTGCTATATAGGTGGGGCTAAGTCATGCCGTGTTTTTTATGGCATGATGAAGCCTTGATTTTATCAACTTGCAATGAGAAACCATTGAAGAGTTTTAAGTCAGAAGTGATATGACCTATTTTGTAACAAAATTGCAAAGTGTGGAAAACAGATTGGAGGATGGCAGGAGCAGAAGCAGTGAAATCAGCTGGTGAGCCTTTACATAGTCAATGTCAGTGCTATAGTGCAGACTATGACAGTAGCAGTGAGATGAAGATATATTTTAGAGGTAGAACCAAGAGGACTTGCTATAGAATTGGATGGGAAGAGTGAGGGAAGGAAAGGATTCAAGGATAGTTTTCAGATTTCTAGCTCTAGGAGCTGTGAACTATGGTGGCAATTATTAAGAGCGCAAGGAATAGAAGACTAGCTTGGGGGTGGGGGCGAATAGTTTTAAAGAAGCAAGTCAATTGTTATATAGGCAGGATGGTTAATTTTATGTCAACTTGAGTGGGCTGAGAGATGTCCAGATAGGTGGTGAAACTTTATTTCTGGGTGTGTTTGTAAAGATATTTTCAGAAGAGACTAGCATTTGAATCGGTAGACTGAGTAAAGATCACCCTCACCAGTGCAGATGGGCATCATCCAATCCACCTAGGGACTGAATAGAACTGCAGCATGGAAGAAGGACAAATTTATAATCTGCTTGAGGTGGGATATCCGTCCTCTTCTATCCTTGGACATTGGCTCTCCTGGTTCTTGGGCCTTTGGACTTGGACTGGGATTTATACTATCGGCTCCCCTGGTTCTCAGGTGTTTACATTTAGGCTTGAACTACACCCCTGGTGTGCTGGAGTCCATGCGGTTACAAAGTTGGGCCTCTGGCTTGCAAACAGCATGTGCAGGACAGCATGTGGGACTCCTTAGCCTCCGTAATTATGTGAGCCAATTCCTCATAATAAGTCTCTTTCTATGTATCTATATATAGCCTCTAGGCTTTATTTCTTTGGAAAATACTGATTAATACAATAGGCAAGTGGATATTCAAGCCTAGAACTGAGATACTGTACCTAAGCTGGGTAAATATGTGGAAATTATCAGCATAAATATGATACTTAAGATAGATAGGACTGGTTGAGATCACCTCAGAGTCAAATCTAGAGAAGAGTAAAAGACCCAGGATAAGACCTGATAATAGTATTCAAATCTATGTCTTAACTCTCTTTCCAGTTTCATAAATTTTATTATTATATTAATAAAAAATCATTTTAATTATAATAGTTCTACAATAAATCTTTTTTCTTATTTTTTTACTTTACAATATTGTATTGGTTTTGCCATACATTGACATGAATCCACCATGGGTTTACATGTGTTCCCCATCCAGAACCCCCCTCCCACCTCCCCCCCACCCCATCTCTCTGGGTCATCCCAGTGCACCAGCCCCAAGCACTTGTCTCATGCATCGAACCTGGACTGGCAATTCGTTTCACATATGATAATTTACATGCTTCAATGCCATTTTCCCATATCATCCCACCCTCGCCCTCTCCCGTAGAGTCCAAAAGACTGTTCTATACATCTGTGTCTCTTTTGCTGTCTTGCATACAGGGTTATCGTTACCATCTTTCTAAATTCCATATATAAGCATTAGTATACTGTATTGGGCAGGGTTCAGGATGGGGAACACATGTAAACCCATGGCTGATTCATATCAATGTATGGCAAAAACCGCTATAATATTGTAAAGTAATTAGCCTCCAACTAAAATAAATAAATTAAAAAAAATCTATTCAAAAAAAAAAAGCATGTTGTGGTGGGTTTTGCCATACATCAACATGAATCAGCCGCAAGTGCACGCTGTGTGTCCCCCCATCCTAAACCCCCTCCCACCTCCCTCCCCACCCCATCCCTCTGGGTTGTCCCAGAGCACTGACTTTGAGTGTCCTGCTTCATGCATCAAGCTGGCACTGGTCATCTATTTTACATATGGTAATACACATGTTTCAATGCTATTCTCTCAAATCATCACACCTTGCCTTCAAGTACCACATAGTCCAAAAGTCTGTTCTTTACATCTGTGTCTCTTTTGCTACTTTGCATATAGGATCATCATTACCATCTTTCTAAATTCTATATATATGCATTAATATGCTGTATTGATGTTTCTCTTTCTGACTTCTACTCATCTCTTAAAACCTAGCTCATAGGTCACCTTCTTTAAGAAGCTTCTGTGCTTCTTTCTGTTCATGTGTCTTTTTTTGTGTGCTTTTCAACTGTCCTGTACTTCTCTGTATCATAATATTATGACAATGTATGATAATATCTATTCTTGTGTCCTTCATTGTAGTGTGACCTCCTAGAAACTCCAAGGGGTTCTCTTTGATCTTTGCATCCCCAGCACTCGGTACCGTGCTCAGCACAAATTAGGTATCCAATAAATATTTGTTGGATACAGTCAATCTACCTTCCTAAGAATAATTCTACTTGTAAGAAGAAAGAGTTAAAGCAGGCCCCAAGTTTCACACCTTTATACAAACATAACTATGAAATATGAAAAAGATTTATGAATGTAGGGGTTGAATACATTAGCTTAAAATTCATTTTTTCCTGTCATTGACATGGAACCACTTCTAAGAGAAAGAGATGTCAGAAACTTACAGAGTGTGAATAGAACAGCCATATAAAAACTCATTTTTTCCAGATTCTGAAGATGATGATAAATTTTAAAGGCAAGAAACTTGCTCCAGCAGGAAGATGGCCATGCTCTTCAGGTAGAGGTAGCTCAAAATGTGGCCCCTGGGACACTCCTTAGAAAAAAAGACATCTCTTTCACAATCTGGAAATGATGTTCTAAATAATCAGAGAGGCAAAAGTGTGAAAAAGAGTCTTCAAACAGAGAGAAAATAAATGATCTGTTCTACTGTTATATCTAGTGTTCTCAGAAACTTGAAACGAGTTTTGTCTAAATACAAAACAGATGGCAGAGCAAATCTTCTTGCTTTTCCTTCTCTGGCTTTTTGTCAGGTTGTACTGGAAGACAGCATCTTTCATTACATAACAGAATTTTCCCTAATGAAACTGGGTATAAAGATGAAACCATACTTCGCTTTATAACAGAAACACTATTTTTTCAGAACAACTAATACGTTTTTGCAAATAAGTTTGTAGAGTATCAAGACTGCAAGGAAATTTCAGTATCTTTTAATTTAACTTGTTGATTTTACATATAAGAACACACATTAAATATAATGAAGTAACTTGATCAAGTTCTCAAAAACTTTGATATTCTGAGGGCATCTGATGTGTAAACAAATAATATAAAGCATGATAAACATACATGATATAATCAACTGAAAATTAATCAGTGTTAGTTACTAGCAATATGCTTTTATTTTGGAGGAGAAATGTCTTTTTATTCATTATGACAATCATCAAAATGTCCTTACTCATTAATTATATAGGATATTTTGGCATGTGTATAAATGGAAAGCAGGGTTCTGTTGAACTGCATGATCAGTCTCTTTTAAAGTAAATTAAGAGAGTGAGTTAGAAAATGATCGCCCAATTGTAAGTTCCATGGGGCACTGAGAAGTCATCTTGTAATTCCTGCTTTTGGGATGGATACTTCAAACACTTTCTGAGAATGACACTCTTGTTGTATTTCCACAATTCATCAATTCTTCTGCGCTCAGCTTTCTTTATACTCCAACTCTCAGATCCATACATAACCACTGGAAAAACCATAGCCTTGACTAGACGGACCTTTGTTGGCAAAATAATGTCTCTGCTTTTCAATATGCTATCTAGGTTGGTCATAACTTTCCTTCTAAGAAGTAAGCGTCTTTTAATTTCATGGCTGCAATCACCATCAGCAGTGATTTTGGAGCCCAGAAAAACACTGTTTCCACTGTTTCCCCATCTGTTTGCCATGAAGTGATGGGACCGGATGTCATGATCTTAGTTTTCTGAATGTTGAGCTTGAAGCCAACCTTTTCACTCTCCTCTTTCACTTTCATCAAGAGGCTCTTAAGTTCTTCTTCATTTTCTGCCGTAAGGGTGGTGTCATCTGCATATCTGAGGTTATTGATATTTCTGCTGGCAATCTTGATTCCAGCTTGTGCTTCCTCCAGCCCAGCATTTCTCATGATGTACTCTGTATATAAGTTAAATAAGTAGGGTGACAATATACAGCTTTGATGTACTCCTTTTCCTATTTGGAACCAGTCTGTTGTTACATGCCCAGTTCTAACTGCTGCTTCCTGGCCTGCGTACAGATTTCTCAAGAGGCAGGTTAGGTGGTCTGGTATTCCCGTGGACTATAAAGAAAGCTGAGCACAGAAGAATTGATGCTTTTGAACTGTGGTGTTGGAGAAGACTCTTGAGAGTCCCTTGGACTGCAAGGAGATCCAACCAGTCCACCCTAAAGGAGATCAGTCCTGGGTGTTCATTGGAAGGACTGATGTTGAAGCTGAAACTCCAATACTTTTTTTTTGCACCTGATGCGAAGAGCTGACTCATTGGAAAAGACCGTGATGCTGGGAAAGATTGAGGGCAGGGAAGAAGGGGACGACAGAGGATGAGATGGTTGGATGGCATCACCGACTCAATGGACATGGGTTTGGGTGGACTCTGGGAGTTGGTAATGAACAGGGAGGCCTGGCGTGCTGCGGTTCATGGGGTTGCAAAGAGTCAGACACGACTGAGTGACTGAACTGAAATGAATAGAGCAAATGTCATATCCTCCAATCAGGAAATCTTCTATGTACTTACTGTGTGTACATAAAGTCATTTCTTCTTAAAGATAATCATATAATTTCTACCCAAAGCAAAATAATATTAATGAATAATGATAAAACTTTATCTTTTGTAAAACTCTTTCACATAATTGCTCTGTTTAATCCTCACGAAAGCCTAGTATGGTACTTATATTTTCCTCATTTTACACGTGGAATCCTAAGGCTGGTAGGTTAAATGATTTGCCTTAGAGCTGACAAGGGCTACAGTATTGGCAGCTGAAACAAGAGGAGGGTGTGTTCACCAATATTTCCTCATGGCAAGGGAGCTTTGGCTTCCAGATGAGAACTGATGTTTGGAAAGACAGGCTACTAACTCCCCTAAGATGAAAATTTTAGAAGGAGGAACAAATTTTTGTATTTAACTACACTGCAGAGTCTGGTGGGATGCTGTCTATGGGGTCGCACAGAGTCGGACACGACTGAAGCTACTTAGCAGCACAGAGCCTACTATATACCTGATAGTTTCGTAGGTATTTTGCATATTACTTTACTTATAACCACAGTGAATCTTTTCTGTGTTTAAAGCACATTGCTACAATTTCAACAATAGTTTCTGGCTTAAGAAGCCATGAACTGAACAACTCGATTCTATGCAGGTTTCAATAGAAAATTAGTTGTTTGTTTACACACACACACTTACAATTATGTATACATATAAAGGCAGCCTAATGAAGTGGTTGTGAATACAGGTTCTAAGTCAGGTAGAACCAACTTAATCCCAGCTCAGCTGTTTAGTAGTTGTTGGACCTAACCAGCTGTGTGACTTTGGTCAATCTCTGAGTTTCAGTTTCTTTATCTACAAAATGGAAATAAAAATAATACTTTCAATACCAAAGTAAAAATTAAATGAGATAATATTTATAAAGTGCTTAGCATATTTTCTAGCATATAGTATTCTCAATAAATGTTAGCAAGGAGAACATATATAATATATGGTTCCAAAAATAGATTTGAGGAAGCTATGGCTTACTCATGCAGTTTATTAAGTATGTGAAGAAATTGAGGGGATGGAAAATAAGAGGATCATGAATAAGATGATGTTGACAATAGGTTTAGAACATAATATTTGTGGCAAAATGTCCTGTGCACTGCTCTGTGTACACCACAAATATTGGTTCAAGCTTCCTAGAAATTAATACATAGAGAAAAACAAAGTTAGGTAAATTTTGTTATGTCCTCAAACAAAAATAAAAAAATGCTTTAGTAGAAGACTAGGTTTTTGACACTGACCAAGTCAGTAGCTTTCTTTATTTGGTAGATGTAACAGTAAACAATGTCTTCAACACCTTCCCAAATGAATTTTAAAAAATTCTCTATTTCTTACACATTGGATGTAGGCAAAGGCCTAAAACCCAAGTCTAATTCAGTAAAACAATTTCGTGAGTGAGGGGAACATATGACATATGCATAATTCTCTGATGGCCTGGTTTAATCAAAGCTAGGTTCCAAATTTCAGATACCCAGAGGTATAAATAAACTCAATTCAGCAAATCTTCCATAAATATTGTTTATTAAAACTAACTTTTTGAAAATATGTTGCTCAGAACAGATTGGAAATTATGCTTCCTGAGAAGTATCTTGGAATTAATTTTTTGGCTTAATTATGAGAGATCCATAAACTTTAATTGTTAAATGAGCTGGAAAGTTGGTTGACATTTACTGAGTAGATGTCTAGTCACATGACAAGCTGACACAACTTAAACCACCTAATTAGAGAGAAGGGTGTTTTTTTTTTCTCAGATTTTCTAAAATCATAGAAGTCTTTATCAAAACAACACATGCTATAAAAGTGTAAGCTCCAAGAGGGAATGAATTCTGTCTTATTTAGGGCTTTATCCCCAAACTTAAAATACTCCCTGACACATGGTAGTGATAAACGATGACTTTTATTTTTAATTAATGAGGGAACAAATAGATGGTACAACTAGTTCAAAGGAGAATCTTAAAAGCAGACAAGTTTATAGGTATCAATACCTGAAAGGAATTTATAAATAGATGCAAAACTGAGGATACTAGTCAATATCCACAGGGAAAAAATTGATTGTATTCCAACAGATACAATAGCATTTCTGTGAGTAAGAATCATTTATATTACTGTCAGTTTCATACTACTTTGTTGCAAAATATTTCAGAGACAGTAGGCTGAAATAACTCTGGAGTATGTTTTATACAGGAAAGCCAATAATCATTTTAGTCTGTTTCAGTTTTTCCCCTGTAGTAGTCACTCCAAAATATTTTTAATATTTTTAGTGAGCTAATAACACACACAGATTAGGTAATACATTTAAATTGGATGTATCATATAGAGAAATATTTAAAGAAGTACAAATAAAAAGGTATGATTTTTACCTTTCCTCACTATTTTTATCACTGTGAATACAAATACTTTTCTTAACTGAACTTTAAATAGATAAGCTCAAGTGCTTGTTTCGCCTATTTGTGTCAAAATCTTACATGCCTATAGTTATTTGTGTCATTTATTTTTCTACTGCAGATGCCCAGCTCAAAGGAGTATATTATTTGTTATGTACTTTCTTTAACTTTAGATCTCTTGCTATCTAACTACTCAATTTCTGCTTACCACTGTTTCCAAGGAGGATAAAAACCAGAAGTATGGGTGACCCAAGGACTCACAATTGGTGGGTGCCCTCACTCTGAAGTGGAACAGTCTTGCTGGACTGGGCTTTTAAACCTGGAGATTCTGACGCTGAGTCCAAGTAGTTAGGGTCAGAAATGAATTAATCGTTGGACATCTAATCAGTGTCCGAAGAATTGGAGAATTGGTTGTTGGTGTTGGAAAACACCCTAGATAACTATGAGCAGAGAGGGCTGTGGAGAAGCCAAAGGAGTTAGAGAAAACTTGGGAGATCATTGTGTGGTGAAAACCAAGAGAGAATTTTCTTTCCTTTTTAAAAAAATTTATTTATTTTTTGATTGAAGAATGATTGCTTTACACAATTTTATTGTTTTCTGTCAAACCTCAGCAGAGAATTTTCTTATATGTGGTCATGGACATCAATGCTGCCAAGAAATCAAGTAAGGAAAGGCTCGAAAAGTATGGATGGTATTTAGTACCACCTTTTGAAAGCAGTTCCAAGGAAGAGTCAGGGCAAGAATGAGGAAAGGGTGGGGGGAGTGCATAAAATGGGGCTTGAGGAAAACCAGATGCAGTGAAGTTAAAAGAGAAATGAGGAAGTGAAACATTGTGGAGAGTGCACATAAACTCTTTGACTCTTCATGTGGCAAGCAGCAATTCCAAGTTGTTTTACACACTTTGTCATCCTCGGAAAGCTCAGTATTTTATTCTTGGCTTTGTGGATGATGGTGACAAAATTAGCGCAAGGTAGACAAGATAGGATATGAACCTAGGTCTGTAGGACTACAAATCTGCTCTGTTTTTAGCCACAACAGAAAACCTGAGTATCTCTGTATTAGAAAATTCTCTAATTCAGAATTTCTTATTCCCGCAAGATACTGGACAACTGAGATAATTATGTAGGGGGTCACATCACAATAATGTAATTTAGCTAGACCTAAAGTTTGGTACCTTTATACTTAAGACCAATGTTTTCTTTCTTTAAATCACTTCCTATAATGCTGTCTTTGAGTTAGGTCTGAGAAGAAAATTGACTCTAAATGCCTAATGTAGTTTCAAAATGCCATGAACTTTTAATAAAACTTCTAAAAACAATTTTATTTTAAAATAAATATTCTGTCTCTGAGATCACAAATGAAAGATTAGATACAGCCAGTGCATTAAACACAGAAGTTTGAGCCAGAAATCATTTAATGAAGAAAACTTTTACAGGCATTGTAAATCTAGTGATTCATGGCTATGTACAAGTTTACTATAAGAAGATATAAAAACACCAAAACAATTCATTTCTATAATTCTCTTATTTATCTAAATTCACCTTCATGTACCACAGTTGGCAGTTAATGCCAAGAAATTTCTCATTAGATGGCAGCTTTCCTACTCTTCGAGCTAATTAATTTTTTAAAAGACATTTTGATTAACATCCATTCTTTAGAAAGTCAAGTTAGAACAACCACTTTAATTTTATTCAAGTCATCCATTCACAGGCCCTCCTAAGATGGAGAAGATATTTTTATTTTTTATTGCTAATTGATATGATATGATAAACCTATTGAGGTTTAATTAGCTAAACGATATGTTTTTTTTTCTTTAAAAAGAAATGCTATTTTACCATTCTAAACCAAGATTCAGTTTCATCCATAAACTTATACTACTTGAAAAAAAAAAGAATACCTTAAAATTTAATTGAGAATAGGTCTCCTAAAGCCCAGGCACTAATATAAGAGAAAACCAGTAATTATTTCAACTCATATTGAAGCAAAGTCAGTGTGTTGCAGTGGGAATGCAAAGGCAGCATATTCTATTGGATAAGACATTTTTTGTTTTTGAGATGAACTACCACAATGGAATTCCAGTTGAGCTATTTTAAATCCTGAAACATGATGCTATGAAAGTGCTGCAATCAATATGCCAAAAAATATGGAAAACTCAGCAGTGGCCACAGGATTGGAAAAGGTCAGTTTTCATTTGATTCCCAAAGAAAGGCAATGCCAAAGAATTCTCAGACTACCACACAATTGCACTCATCTCATACGCTAGTAAACTAATGCTTAAAATTCTCCAAGCCCGGCTTCAGCAATACGTGAACCGTGAACTTCCAGATGTTCAACCTGGTTTTAGAAAAGGCAGAGGAACCAGAGATCAAATTGCCAACATTCGCTGGATCATTGAAAAAGCAAGAGAGTTCCAGAAAAATATCTATTTCTGCTTTATTGACTATGCCAAAGCCTTTGACTGTGTGGATCACAATAAACTGTGGAAAATTCTGAAAGAGATGGGAATACTAGACCACTTGACCTGCCTCTTGAGAAACCTGTGTGCAGGTCAGGAAACAACAGTTAGAACTGGACATGGCACAACAGACTGGTTCCAAATAGGAAAAGGAGTACGTCAAGGCTGTATATTGTCACCCTGCTTATTTAACTTATATACAGAGCACATCATGAGAAACTCTGGGCTGGAGGAAGCACAAGCTGGAATCAAGATTGCTGGGAGAAATATCAATAGCCAGGTATGCAGATGACACCACCCTTATGGCAGAAAGTGAAGAAGAACTAAAGAGCCTCTTGATGAAAGTGAAAGAGGAGAGTGAAAAGGTTGGCTTAAAGCTCAACATTCAGAAAACTAAGATCATGACATCCGGTCCCATCACTTCATGGCAAATAGATGGGGAAACAGTGGCTGACTTTATTTTTCTGGGCTCCAAAATCACTGCTGATGGTGATTGCAGCCATGAAATTAAAAGACGCTTACTTCTTAGAAGGAAAGTTATGACCAACCTAGATAGCATATTGAAAAGCAGAGACATTACTTTGCCAACAAAGGTCCGTCTAGTCAAGGCTATGGTTTTTCCAGTGGTCATGTATGGATGTGAGAGCTGGACTATAAAGAAAGCTGAAAGAATTGATACTTTTGAACTGTGGTGTTGGAGAAGACTCTTGAGAGTCCCTTGGACTGCAAGGAGATCCAACGAGTCCATCCTAAAGGAGATCAGTCCTGGGTGTTCATTGGAAGGACTGATGTTGAAGCTGAAGCTCCAATACTTTGGCCACCTGATACGAAGAGCTGACTCATTTGAAAAGACCCTGATGCTGGGAAAGATTGAGGGCAGGAGGAGAAGGGGACGACAGAGGATGAGATGGTTAGATGGCATCACCGATTCAATAGACGTGGGTTTGGGTGGACTCCGGGAGTTGGTGATGGACAGGGAGGCCTGGCGTGCTGTGATTCACGTGGTCGCCAAGAGTCGGACATGAATGAGCGACTGAACTGAACTGAACCGAACCACCATTTATGGTAATTTTTGAGATTGGAAAAATTCTTATAATTTTAGACTATAAAGTATTGCACAATCTTTCTAATGCATTGCTGCACAAAATAAAGTACAGAAATTGAGGGGTTAGTATATGGAGTGTATGAATTCTCTAAGAGAAATTTTTAACTTTATTTTCATTTTGTTGATATTTTATAATGTGACATAAGCATATTTGGAATCCTCTGAGGGCCTTCTATATAGCTTCATCATTCAAGTTCTTCGTTGTAACTCGAACAGTAAGGAATCTGCCTGGAATGCAGGAGATCCGGGTTCAACCCCTGGGTTGGGAAGATCCTCTGGAGAAGGGTATGGCAATCCACTCTAGTATTCTTGCCTGGAGAATCCCACGGACAGAGAAGCCTGGCAGGGTACACAGTTCGTGGGTTTTCAAAGGGTCGAACATGACAGCTGCTTCATTCAGTGATCATATTTGCCTTTATGTTTCTAATAGTACTCCCATGAAAGAAATCTCAAATGATGTCATGGTGTACTCCATGAATGAATGTGTAGAGATAAAATTATTGAGAGTATTGACTCTTCTTGAGCACACAGAACAGATGAACCAAACTCATAGAACCTGTACCATTTTATTCTAAACTATTACCTAGTGAGGGAGAAAGCTTTAAAAAGTTATCAAGTAAGAACTTGTTACCATTGCTACTAGACAGTTTTTTGCTAGCTAAGTTTTAATTAAAATGAGGACTGATTGTCCTGAACTGCTATAAAAACCTGGAAGTTACTAATGAAATTTTATAGAGCATACTTAAACAATAGTAACAGCAGCATTCTCTGAATTTGTGTTGTTGAGATTAAAATACAGGAACAGACTAAATATAGAACCAAGTTTAGGCTGCATCTTTGTGTTTTTAAATCCAACGTCAGCAATTTAGCTTCAGAAAAACCTAAATCTGTCACATTACATTAGTGTTGTAAGTTTAAATTTTATTTGTGCTTTGGTTTTTAATCTAATTGGCAAGTTTGTTTTGCTTTTATAGTTTTATTAGATCTAATCACACAAGTAATCTACAAGTATCTTTCCATCTAAGCATATTTAATTAACAGTAGAATAAAAGTGATTTTCATCCACAGTGAGTCTGGATGTTTCTGTCATAAAGTCATTTGTGACCGAGAGAGGATTGTTTGCCAAATGTTCCATTTGTTATCTGTCTTAGATGGGGTTAGTCTTAGATGACTCTTAGAAGCAGAGTCAGGGACCAGGATTCTTGTGCAGTGATTTATTGAGGAAGTGATTTCAGAAGAGGAGTGAGAGAAGGATAGGGCAGGGAGAATTGCTAAGCAAGAATGCCGTCTTAGCTGGAGACCAGCTGGAACCAGTTTGGTTCCACTGGAAACTAAGGAGCGTGAATTTCACCCCAGTTCCCCATTCGTCCAGTGTCAGCATGGGTGCCACCCATGAAGTTATTATAATGGCTTCCATTAGGAGAAGGGAAAGAGCTGTGAGTTATTAACAGCTGCTGAGGTGTGACTACCCAGTTAGGAGGATCTAGGCAGAGCAACCATGGGTCCACTATAGCACAGTATCTGCCCTGCAACACTCAGACCCATTTGCCTCTCAAATTAAACTAACTCCATCTAGGCACAGCTTTTCTAGAGTACTGAATTTTCTTAGAACACTTACAAGAAGAAGATTATTTGGACAAGTTACAGCTCCTTGTGGTGCAATTGGCCCTCAGACCCCCATTATCTGCTCCCTCTACCAGCTATTCTAGACTTCCCTCTCTCTTGGATAGCACCTTTGTTGGACTAGTTGGCTTGACTTGTGGCATCTGAGACTCCAGTTTTTGTACTTTTATCAGTCCATGGTTATTAGACTTGCTTATTATATTATAAAAAGAGTCAGCTCAGGAAGTTACTATGCTTGCTTTAGCTAGCAGCACTTTATTTCTTAATGATCGACAGGGTCAAATACCCCTGCCAGTATGATTGCTCTTTGTCTGATGATCTATTGCCATGAGGAGCCTAAAGTGACCAAGAGTAGGTCACAGCTTTAAGTTTATGGGGACTCTCTCTGTTTCTTCTGGAAGAAGCACCCATCCTCTAAGAATTAGGACTCACAGAGCCTAAAATTGCAAGAGTGAGGAAACACAAATTCCCTGAGATGACTGGGAATGATGATGAGTGGGCCCACTCATACTTCCATTCCTTTGATTCCAGACCTTGCATTCTACTTACTGGGGACACAGCACTACTAAGGCCCATTAGTTTAGGGTATATGCTACATGCTGCAGAAGAGTTGTTCATCCTTGCAAAGTGTGTTCTTCAGGGAAGGGCTTCATCTGTGCCCTTAAGAGGACTTTCTACGACTTATCAAGCCAGCAGCTTCTGGATGATCCAGTATATATATGGTGGGCTCAATTACTAGATCTCATGCCATAGGATCACCTGCCACTGTGCCATAAAGTTTGTCTCTTGGTCCCAAGCAATGCTATGTGGGGTTTGGAGTCTTAGATCAAACACTCTGAGCCCCTGGAGCAGTGCAAGCTGGATAGTGTAGGTAGAGACTGAGAGTTGATTGATAGTCTGGATGAAATATGGCCCCCTCTAATGTGGAATAGGTTCAAGGTATTCAACTTGCCGCGCTATATTCTTGGTGTTACCTGTCACTGGGATATGGAAATTCAGTGGTGACAGCAGGTGATAAGCATTTGTGAGAGAGAACCTATGCTATGTGGGCCAAAACATAGCCTTCATCTCTGCCACCATTGCTTCTCAGTTTTAGAGCTCACTGTATGAGCAGTGAGCTGGTCAACAACAGATACTCATTGCCATCTACTCACCAGGTCACCCTGGTCAATCAGCTTTGTAATTTAGTTCCTTGTTTAGGGTGGGTGTTTTTTGTAAGCACTGATTGACTATGCAAAGATTATTGCATGTTGTGCTCACTCCTGCAATGCCATCCAAATGCTTCTTCCCCAAACTTCTTTGTCCCTGATCTAATCATGCTCTTTGCAGGCTTCTAACTAACCAGAGAAACCATTTATCACTGAGTCAATTTTTACCTTTACTGTATACTACTAACTTGTGACTCTCAGAGTGGATACCAGATGCACAGCTCTGAGTTCTTCCCAGTGAAGGATTTCCATTCATCACTGTCTTTCACGGCCATCCCAGAGCACACTGTGGTCCAGTGGCAGTTAAATTTTAGTTTGCATTCATATATTGAGTCAATCTACCTGTGAAGGAAGGGTGGGCTTTTTTCTTCACCACCAGGGATAAATAGAATCTGTTTCTGATCCCCCTTTCTGTTCAGTTCAGTTGCTCAGTCATGTCCGACTCTCTGCGACCTCATGGACTGCAGCATGCCAGGTCTCCCTGTCCATCACAAACTGTCAGAGATTACTCAAACTCTTGTTCATTGATTAGGTGATGCCATCCAACCATCTCAGTCTCTGTTATCCCCTTATCCTCCCACCTTCAATCTTTCCCAGCATCAGGGTCTTTTCAAATGAGTCTGTTCTTAGCCTCAGGTGGCCAAAGTATTGGAGCTTCAGCATCAGCCCTTCTAATGAATATTCAGGACTGATTTCCTTTAGGATGGACTGATTGGATCTCTTTGCAGTCCAAGGGACTCTCAAGAGTCTTCAACACCATAGTTCAAAAGCATCGCTTCTTCAGCACTCAGGCTTCTTTATGGTCCGACTCTCACATCCGTACATGACTACTGGAAAAACCATAGCTTTAACTAGACAGATCTTTGTTGGTAAAATAATGTCTCTGCTTTTTAATATGCTGTCTAGTTTGGCCATAACTTTTCTTCCAAGGAGCAAGAGTCTTTCAATTTCATAGCTGCAGTGATTTTGGAGCCCCCCAAAATAAAGTCTGTCACTGTTTCCACTGTTTCCCCATGTATTTGCCATGAAGTGATGGGACCAGATGCCATGATCTTCGTTTTCTGAATGTTGAGTTTTAAGTCAACTTTTTCACTCTCCTCTTTCACTTTCATCAAGAGGCTCTTTAGTTCTTCCTCGCTTTCTGCCATAAGTGTGGTGTCATTTGCATATCTGAGGTTATTGATATTTCTCCCTGCAATCTTGATTCCAGCTTGTGCTTCCTCCAGCCCAGCTTTTCTTATGATGTATTCTGCATATAAGTTAAATAAGCAGGGCGACAATATACAGCCTTGATGTACTCCTTTTCCTATTTGGAACCAGTCTGCTGTTCCATGTCCAGTTCTAACTGTTGCTTCCTGACCTCCATACAGATTTCTCAAGAGGCAGGTGAGGTGGTCTGGCATTCCCATCTCTTTAAGAATTTCCCACAGTTTATTGTGATCCCCACAGTCAAACAACCTTGTCTAACAATGAAACTGTGAGCCAAGCCATGTAGGGCCACCCAAGACAGATGGGTCATGGTGGAGAGTTCTGACAAAACATGATCCACTGGAGAAGGGAATGGCAAACCACTTCAATATTATTTCCTTGAGAACCCCAAGAACAGTATGAAAAGGCAAAAAGATAGGACAGTGAAAGATGAACTCCCCAGGTTGGTAGATGCCCAATATGCTACTGGAGATCAGTGGAGAAATAACTCCAGAAGGAATGAAGAGATGGAGCCAAAACAAAAACAACATCCAGTTGTGGATGTGACTGGTGATAGAAGTAAAGTCCAATGCTGTAAAGAGCAATATTGTGTGGGAACCCCCTTTCTGTGGATTGGAAAATAATGCCTTTACAGATAAACGGGTACATACTACATGCTATAATTTGTTAATTTGTTCTGACAAATATACCATACCTAGTATATTCATCTGGTGCAAAACTGCCTGATGGGGCTATTCTCGGTTAGCCTATGGGGCTATTCTGGTGGTCCTCTGTCATATATTTGGATCTATGTAATTTCTTCTGGGGTCACACTAGTGAATTAAATGATGGAATCATCACCCCTACATTTTGGTCTTTCCCACTATAAATGCTCTTAAATCCACAGTTCCGGGTACCAATATAGGGATTCTGCCAGTTGCTAAGAATGTCCATTCTGATTATATGGCTGAACCCAGAAAAATAACACCAAGTGGGCCCATTGATCTAGTGGTTCTACTGTGGGATGGACCTGGATAGGGGTTTTATTTTTTACCTGCAGTGGTGGCCATGGTAGTTATTTGGATCCTTTGGCATCAGTGTCAAAGCAAATGCTACATTCAACAGATTTCTGAAGATCTGGATATTCCTCTCTTTCCAGCATACAGTTGTAGGCATAACTCAATTTTTTGTTCTCTACTTTATAGTACTTCTCAAATATTGCATTTCTTTTTTATAAATTGAAGGTCTGTGACAACCCTGAGTTCAGCAAGTCTATTGGCACCATTTTTCCAACAGCATTTGCTCACTTAGTGTCTTGAAGTCACATTTTTGTACTTCTCACAATAATATAAACTTTTTCATTATATTACTATGTTATGGTGATCTGTTATTGGTGATCTTTGATGTTATTACTGCAAAAAGATTATCACTTGCTGAAAGCTCCAGATGATGACTAGAATTTTTTAGCAAGAAAGTATTTTTAAACTAAGGTAGATACATTTTTTTTTTGCTTTAATGCTATTGCACATTTAATAGACTACAGTGTAATATAAGCATGACTTTTATATGCACTGGGAAACCAACAAAAGTCATGTGACTTGCTTTATTGTGGTATTTGCTTTATTGCAGTAGTCTGGAACTGAACCTGGAATATCTCCAAGGTATGCTGTATTCAAATAAATGGCCTTAGGTCTCTTTTAAATCCCGTCCTAGTCATATTATGGCTTCCCTGGTAGCTCAGCTGGTAAAGAATCCACCTGCAATGCAGAAGACCCCGGTTCAATCCCTGGGATTGAACCCTTCCTTCCCTGCAGGAAGGCATGGCAATCCACTCTTGCCTGAAGAATCTCCATGAACAAAGAAACTTGGCAGGCTAAAGTCCATGGAGTCACAAAGAGTCTGACATGACTGAGTGACTAAGTATAGCACATAGCACAGCTTTTCATATTATGGATCTTGTGTCCAAGAGGAAAGATGGGGGTAGATGCAGAGGAAGGCAAGCATTGTTTTACTAGACATGTACTTCAGATAAGGTCCAGGTAATATTTTAAGCAAAGTAAGCCTTTATTTTCTAGGAAAGGAGAGTGGATCACTTCTGTAGTGAATGATTAAAGACGAGAGGTTCCAGGGAATCTGGAGGTTCAAGGTTTTGAAGTGTATCTATCCAGATATCCTCATTTCAGATCTCAGTGCTCCACTTCTTCCTTTACAGAGTCCACTAAAAATTCAGTGTTCAATGTTCTGCCACTCTTATAATAAGTATTGTATGTACTATTAGGTCTGTCTGCTCTCAGCTGACAAAGATGAACCAAAAAGTCCTTTAATTCTCACATTTTGCTTCATATTATGTTTTTAAGCAAAAATCCAATATACCAATACATATATATGCATTCACACATATGACTCAAATCTATTTTAGATGCTATCACATGGGAAAATTGTCTTTCTATTTACTTTTCATCTCTGCTCTCACCTGCAATCAAAGCAATTAAATAAAACTTTGTAGCTCATCAGCATGAATTTAGCCTGCAGCTTTGCACATTACTTAATACATTTAGCTGAGTCCTGAGTTCTTCCTTATTAATAAATATTTGCATTTTTAAAAGTTCTTTTTAGCATTAAAATTCAGAGGCCAGTTTATTGGAGCTAACCCCCTGGCATTACAGAGAATGCATATCTCAAGTTGACTGAGGCAAGAGAGCCACCTACTAAAACTCCTCAGGCTGTTCTTATGACTGGTACTCCATCATCATCATCAGTCATCTATTCATTCCATTACTACTCAACTAGTATTTGTAGAACTCTAACTCAGCTACAGACTGAGGATAATGATGTGAAAAACAGACATGGTCACTGTCCTCATGGAGCTTACAGTCAGTTGGCATAGATGGACATTTGTCCAATAGTCACACAACCTAATGGGAAATGTCAGCTGAGGGTGAGCATGTGTTGATCACAGTCATGCATATGTTTATCACCATTGTCAGCAGCAGCTTCAAACATGAGAGATGTTGAACACCGTTTCTCATTTTCTGTAGATTCTAAAATGTACATCTTTTCCGTATTTCAACATCTCAAGGATGTACCTTCTGCTTTATAGTATCTTGATTTGAAAAAACTTTTAGGAAAACTTTAGCTAACTTACTTTATTTGATATGAGCAATTAATGAAATATCTAAGTCTCATACAACTCTTTCACTAGGAATAAAACCATTGTTTTAGTAGGCAGTATTTTTTTCTTCCTTAGTGGTATATAAAATAATGGTACATTTAAAATCAATACTACCTACATTATCATATGTAAAATGGATAGCCAATGGGAATTTGTTGTATGACTCAGGGAACTCAAATAGGGACTCTGTAACAGACTAGAGAGGTGGGATGGGGAGGGAGATAGGAGAGCAGTTCAAGAGGGAGGTGACATATGAATACCTATAGCTGATTCATGGTGATATTTGGCAGAAAACAACAAAATTATGTAAAGCAATTATCCTTCAATTAAAAAATAAATAATTTTTTAAATTAAAAACAACAAAATCAATAGTACCTCAGAGTATATATGGCAGTGCATTTCACTCTGTGCTGGGAATATAATGATATAATTTGCAGCCTCCAGCCTCAGAAAAATCACTTAAACTTCAACTAAATTTAAACACTATCTGGCAGAAGTCATTGAGTGTTCTTCGGATGGGGCCCCAAATAGGAAGTAGATAATAGCACTGTTTCATGTTCTAAACATCAGGATTATCTGTGCTTATGTTTTTGGCCTCTTCTTCACTTGCTAAGTGTTCACTTTTTCCCCTAGTTTTCCAAATGTCTCTGTAGCCAATAATGCTCTGAAACAGCAAATACCACAGGCTGATTTGTTTTACGATAGTATTTTAGTAGCTTCACATAATTAAGTGACACTGTCTGAGATTTTAAAAGCCAAATGGGAGATGAAAAAAAAAAGGACACTATGTGCAAACATTGCTGTGATAACATGAGCCAGTTTGGTCAGGAGCACATTTAGCTCAATACTGGGTAACACCCCCTCAGAGAGGACAGCTTCAAAGCTTGATTCCGGCTGGAAAGGATGCTAACACAGAGGACAGGAAGAGTGTTTAGTCTAGGTGGACAAGTTTGTCAAATGTGAAGTAGATGAAAAAGAGCCTCTGTGTGTGTGTGTGTGTGTGTGTGTGTGGTACAGAGAGGCGGACCTGGGTTTGAGCATTTAATCTCCAGCCTTTTAAATTAGCTTCTGAAACATAACAGATTCTCAATGAATTTTATTTAACATATGACTGATAATGAAGTCTGGAATGATCTTCTGAAACCCAGGTCTATTCTTATTGTTCCTCAGTCTAGACAAAATACTTGGTAATGGTAAATTTTAGGGACAGAGAAACCCTAAATGATTCCATCTTATTACTTTTTTTTTTAAGGTTTTACTCTGAAACGTTATAATACTCTTGTTTTTATTTTTCCCTTGGGAGGTTCACATTGTGAAATAGCCTAATAGCTAAAGCTAGCTACTGATAAGATACTTCAAGCATGTAAACAAATAAAGTCTCTTGATTTCAAGTCAAAATGGAATTTTATACTGTTGTCTGCAATATTAGAATAGTGTTCGAGAATATATCACTTTATTTCTGTTAGGTGACTGCAGTGGTGGTCTGAATACACAATTTCTGGTTACTTAGGGGTAACCATGGATGGAGGAGCCTGGCAAGCTACAGTCCATGGGATCGCAAAGAGTCAGACATGATTGAGCAACTAACACACTGGAGTGGGTTGCCATTTCCCCATTTCCTTCTCCAGAGAATCTTCTCAACCTAGGGACTGAACCCTGGTCTCCTGCATTGCAAACAGATTCTTTACCCCTTGAGCCAATGAAAGTGAAGTGAAAGTGAAGTCACTCAGTCGTGTCCGACTCTTTGCGACCCGATGGACTGTAGCTTGCCAGGCTCCTCCCTCCATGGGATTTTCCAGGGAAGAGTACTGGAGTGGGTTGCCATTTCCGTCTCCAGAGGATCTTCCCGACCCAGGGATTGAACTCGGGTCTCCAGACACTTTACCGTCTGAGCGAGCAGAGAAGCCCTTACTGAGTGCCAGCTGTGTGCTAAACATTGTGCTCGACACTTACTATCTTAAGATTCACAACATAGCCAGGCAGGGATATTATCTTTATCTGACATATGAAGAGAATAGGTTGCAGTTAAGCAACTTACACAGCTAGTAAAAGGTGGAACCAGAATTTGAATTCAGGAAAAGTTCACCAAAGCGACTGTTCTTTTCAGGAAGTGAGGAAGAAGGAAAGAAAGATATACCTGTTAGATAGTAACTAGGCTAATTGGAGGAAAACAATTTCCTGAGTAAATTTATAACATAGGAGCTTCTGTGTTGTGCTGCTGGCTTCTGAAACATTTGGCTTGGGCAGTAGAACCTATGTTATAGCCATGCTATTTATTTCTGCTTGGTAACCTTCACAAAGCAAAAATGCTTTCACCCTATATTCATGCCACCCACAGGAACTCTTCGGTTATTTCTTGTTATTTCTCTTTAGAAGCAAGAAGATAAATATTCTTTTTTTGATGGTTAGCATTTTTAAGTAATATTTAATTAATTTATTTTTAGAATTTATTCTTTTATTGAGATACAGTTGATTTGCAACATTTTATTAGTTTCAGGTATGACAAAATGATTCAGAATTTTTACAGATCATTTAAAGTTTTTGTGAAATAGTGGCCATATGCCCTGTTCTGTACAATATGTCGTTGTAGCTTATTTTATATAGAGCAGTTTGTACCTCTTAATCCCCTACCCCTATCTTGCCCCTGTTATCTTCTATCTCTCCATCAGTAACCACTAGTTTGTTCTCTGTACCTGTGAGCTTGTTTCTGTTTTGTTATATTCATTCCTTTTTTATAATCTACAGATGTGGTAACATACTGTATTTCTCTTTCTCTGTCTGACTTATTTCACTAAACATAATACCCTCCAGGTCCATCCATGTTGTTGCAAATGGCAAAGTTCCATTCTTTTTAATAGCTGAGTAGTATTCCATTATGGGTTTCCTTGGTGGTTCAGTGGTTTAAAAAATCTGCCTGCAATGCAGGAGACATGGGTTCGATCCCTGGTCAGGAAGGTCCCCTGGAGAAGAAGATGGCAACCCACTCCTGTATTCTTGCCTGGGAAATCCCACAGACAGAAGAGCCTAGTGGGGTCCATGGGGTTGCAAAAGAGTTGGATACAACTTAGTGACTAAAAACAACAACATTCCATTACACACACAAATACCCAGACACACACTAAATATTCGCAATTATAAAATGGAAAAAGAGCTTCAGCTCTAAGCCCATTACATACTGTCTCTTTCCCAAAATGCCAAACAGTCCAGAAGTCCTACATTCTACCTCATCTTTTATGTATATTGCAGGGTTTGTCAATACTAAGTACTCAATGAATGGAATCTCTTTCTACTACAAACTAGACTCATATTTTAAATAAAAAATAAGGATGATAATAGTCCATGTACCTCTCAAGATAAAATGATTCAGTAGCTATGCAAAGGTCTTACAATTAAAAATTATGAATTATACAAATACAAACATAAAAACAAATCATACATGATTGCAATTTTTGCAGAGCATACTTCTGATATGAAAACATATGTGCCAATTTTAGCACGTGAAATTTTCAGGCAGGCTCTAGCCTATTTGAAATTCCCCAGCAGTGTTAACAAACACTGAACACCCCTATAAATTGCCATGGTTGTATTCCCCATTAATAGTCAAGAATAGCTTCCTGAGTTATTTTCTTGGCTCAGGTTTGAAAAGAGATCAGAACAGCTGCACAGGAGTGTTGGGTATCCACATAGTTCATCCCTTGAGTGATGTTTCTTCCATTTACTGCTACTTGTTCCTATTTTTAAATCATTGTCAGTATTTTTTCATTGGCTATTTTCATTTTTTTCACTTTCCTGACTCTTCTACTCGAATGGCTTCAAGTCCTTTTTCCTCTTGGATTTAGCATTAATTGAACTGATTTGCACATTTTTGGTCAAAGGTGAGTCAAGAGTTGTTTGTTTGTTTACAGCAAACAGCAGATGTAGATCCTAATTTTGTATTCTTATGGTTGCAAACAATGTAAAATATTTCATTTATTAGGTTCTTGGATGTTATATTTCAAATTTTTTAAAATTTGTGTTCTTCTTATAGCAACAGCACAGCATTCTTGGAGGGCTGTGTTTTAATACTTTTCCTCTCCTTTCTTTAGTCAGAATAATTTATATCTTCAGAGAATACTTTCTTTTCTTTGGTTCAGTACTGTCTTGCATTTTGTGAGTTTCAAATACATTAAAGACACAAGGAGGAAAAAGTGGAAGCAGTAACAGATTTTATTTTCTTGGACTCCAAAATCACTGCAGATGGTGGCCACAGCCATGAAATTAAAAGAAGCTTGCTCCTTGGAAGAAAAGCCAAGAAAAACCTAGAAAGCATATTAAAAAGCAAAGAAATCACTTTACCAGCAAAGGTCCATATAGTTAAAGCTATGATCTTTCCAGTAGCATGTATGGATTTGAAAGCTGGGCCATAAAGAAGACTGAGAACTGAAGAACTGATGCTTTCAATTGTGGTGCTAGAGAAGACTCTTGAGAGTCCTTTGGACTGTAAGCATGTCAAACCAGTCAATCTTAAAGGAAATCAACCCTGAAGAGTCATTGGAAGAACTGATGCTAAGGCTGAAGCTCCAATACTTTGGCCACCTGATGTGAAGAGCCGACTCATTGGAAAAGACCATGATGCTGGGAAGATTGAAGGCTGGAGGAGAAGGGGTTGACAGAGGATGATATGGTTGGATGGTATCACCAAGTGCGTCAGTTCTTCACATCAGGTGGCCAAAGTAATGGAGCTTCAGCTTCAGCATCAGTCCATCCAATGAATATTTAGGACTGATTTCCTTTAGGATTATCTGGTTTGATCTCTTTGCAGTCCAAGAGACGCTCAAGAGTCTTCTCCAACACCACAGTTCAAAAGCATCAATTCTTCAATGCTCAGCTTTCTTTATGGTCCAACTCACATCCACGCATGACTAGTGGAAAAACCACATCTTTGACTAGACAGACCTTTGTTGGCAAAGTAATGTCTCTGCTTTTTAATATGCTGTCTAGGTTTGTCATAGCTTTTCTTCTAAGGAGCAAACATCTTTTAATTTCATGGCTGCAGTCACCATCTGCAGTGATTTTGGAGCCCAAAAAAATAAAGTCTGCCACTATTTTACAAGAAGTGATGGGACTGGATGCCATGATCTTAGTTTTTGTAATGTTGAGTTTTAAGCCAGCTTTTTCACTCTCCTCTTTCACTTTCATCAAGAGACTCTTTAGTTCCTCTTTGCTTTCTGCCATAAGGGTGGTGTCATCTGCATATCTGAGGTTATTGATATTTCTTCCTGCAATCTTGATTCTAGCTTGTCCTTCATCTAGTCCAGCATTTCACATGACGTTCTCTGCATAGAAGTTAAATAAGCAGGGTGACAATATACAGCCTTGATGTACTCCTTTCCCAATTTGGAACCAGTCCATTGTTCCATGTCCAGTTCTAACTTGCTTCTTAACCTGCATACAGATTTCTCAGGAGGCAGGTAAGGCAGGTAAGGTGGTATAGTATTCCTATCTCTTTAAGAATTTTCCACAGTTTGTTGTGATCAACACAGTCAAAGGAGAAAGCACTGGCGACCCACTCCAGTACTCTTGCCTGGAAAATCCCATGGACAGAGGAGCCTGGTAGGCTTCAGTCCATGGGGTCACTAAGAGTCAGACACGACTGAGCGACTTCACTTTCACTTTTCACTTTCATGCATTGGAGAAGGAAACGGCAACCCACTCCAGTGTTCTTGCCTGGAGAATCCCAGGGACGGTGGAGCCTGGTGGGCTGCCGTCTATGGGGTCACACAGATTCAGACACGACTGACACGACTTAGCAGCAGCACACAGTCAAAGGCTTTGGTGCAGTCAATAAAGCAGAAGTAGATGTTTTTCTGGAATTTTCTTGCTTTTTCTATGATCCAATGGATGTAGGCAATTTGATCTCTAGTTCTTCTTCCTTTTCTAAATCCAGCTTGAACATCTGGAAGTTCTCAATTCACGTACTGCCTAGCTTGGAGAATTTTGAGCATTACTTTGCTAGCATGTGAGATGAGTGATATTTTGTGGTAGTTTGAACATTCTTTGGCATCATCCTTCTTTGGGATTGGAATGAAAACTGATCTTTTCCAGTCCTGTGGCCACTGCTGAGTTTTCCAAATTTGCTGTCATACGGAATGCAGCACTTTCACAGCATCACCCGTTAGGATTTGAAATAGCTCAGCTGCAATTCCATCACATCCACTAGCTTTATTTGTAGTGATGCTTCCTAAGGCCCACTTGACTTCACATTCCTGGATATCTGGCTGTAGGTAAGTGATCACACCGTCGTGGTTATCTGGGTCATGAAGATCTTTTTTGTATAGTTCTTCTGTGTATTCTTATTAATATCTTCTGCTTCTATTAGGTTCATACTGTTTCTGTTCTTTATTGAGCCCATCTTTACATGAAGTGTTCCCTTGGTATCTCTAATTTTCTTGAAGAGATCTCTAGTCTTTCCTATTCTGTTGTTTTTCTCTATTTATTTGCACTGATCACCTAGGAAGGCTGTCTTATCTCTCCTTGCTATCCTTTGGAACTCTATATTCAGATGGATATATCTTTCCTTTTCTCCTTTGCCTTTTGCTAGTCTTCTTTTCTCAGCTATATGTAAGGCTTCCTCAGACAACGATTTTGCCCTTTTGCATTTCTTTTTCTTGGGTATGGTTTTGATCACTGTCTCCTGTACATTTGAAGAAGGAAATGGCAACCCACTCCAGTACTCTTGCCTGGAAAATCCCATGAACAGAGAAGCCTGGTAGGCTACAATCCATGGGATTGCAAAAGTCAGACACAACTGAGCTACTTCACTTTCACTTTCCTGTACAATGTTACAAACCTCTGTCCATAGTTCTTCAGGCATTCTATCAGATCTAATCCCTTGAATCTATTTGTCATTTCTACTATATAATCATAAGGGATTTGGTTTAGGTCATACCTGAATCTAGTGGATTTCCCTACTTTCTTCAATTTAAGTCTGAATTTTGCAATAGTGAGTTCATGATCTGAGCCACAGTCAGATCCTGTTCTTGTTTTTGCTGACTGTATAGAGCTTCTCCGTCTTTGGCTGCAATGAATATAATCAATCTGATTTTGGTATTGACCATCTGGTGATGTCCTTGTGTAGAGTCATCTCTTGTGTTGCTGGAAGAAAGTGTTTGTCATGATCAGTGTGTTCTTTAGACAAAACTCTGTTAGCCTGTGCCCTGCTTCATTTTGTACTCAAAGCCAAACTTGCCTGTTACTCCAGGTGTTTCTTGACTTCCTACTTTTGCATTCCAATCCCCTATAATGAAAAGAACATATTTTTTGGGTGTTAGTTCTATAAGGTCTTGTATGTCTTCATAGAACTGTTCAACTTCAGCTTCTTCGGCATTAGTGGCTGGGGCATAGACTTGGATTACTGTGATATTGAATGGTTTGCCTTAGAAACAGAGATCATTCTATTGTTTTCGAGATTGCACCCAAGTACTGCATTGTGGACTCTTTTATTGACTGTGAGGGCTACTCTATTCTAAGGGATTCTTGCCCACAGTAGTAGATATAATGGTCATCTGAATTAAATTCACCCATTCTGGTCCATTTTAATTCACTGATTCCTAAGATGTCGATGTTCATTCTTGCCATCTCCTGTTTGACCACTTCCAATTTACCTTGATTCATGGACCTAACATTGTTTTAGTATCCCTCCTAAAATCTTAAATCCTACAAAATGTTGATGTGCTGATTTTTCAGAGTTGGTTATTAAGAGTGCCCAGTGTACTTAAAATGTTACATTTTTATTGAATGAAGGAAATGAAAAGAATCTTCATTGTCAAATAAACAAGATTTGACTCTTTTAGGGTGTAGAATATGGCAATTATTACAGCCAGTAGAAGAAATTGTGAGAAAGAGATGGTTCTTAAACCAGCTCTTCTGGATATAAGCAGAAATTAATTGAGCAGGAAAGCTGGTTGGTGGAGGAGAGAATAGAATCCGAGCAGGGTTCTTCACTTAGAAGTAAGCAGCAGAAAAAGATGTTAAATCTATAATGCTTTTATCCTTTGTATGATATGTGCGAAGACCTACATGTCATCAAAATTCAAATATTACTAAGTAGTTTCGTATGCTATGATCAGTCAAAAGAGATTCTCCTCAGAGCAGAGCTGGAAGATGAACTTTCTCCTGATTGAGCATCTTTTCCACCCCACATCCCACTTTCCTTCAAAATATCTAGAGGGCCTAGAATCAGAAGCCCAGACTTGAACATGGCTGTCTCTCTAGGAACTGAAGCCCTCTCAGTCCTCAAGATTCTCCATAATTATATCATCATCAACATTATAGTTTAGTATAACTGGAATGGGTCAAGTACTGCTCAGATACAATGATAATTAAAGAGAAACAGGAAACAGTCTGAAATTTCCCCTCATTTGAGGAAATATCCGATTTAATTTTTTAAAATACTGAAAAACTACTTTATTCTGAAAGGGAAAAGAGGAAAGAGACTGAAAAATATTTAAATGATTAGTTTCCTACTGCTGCTGTAATACATGACCACAAACTTAGTGCCTTACCACAACACAGATTTCTTATCTTCCAGTTTTACAGGTTAGAAATCTGAAATGGGTTCATTGGCTAAAACTGAGATGCTTCTAGGGCTATGTTACATTCTGGAGGCTCTGGGGAAGAAGTCACTTTGCCTTTTTCATCTTCTGAAGGTTACTGACATCCCATGGCTCACAGCCCCTTTCTATCTTCAAAGCCAGCAATAAAATACTCACACTGAAGTACTCTGACACTTACCCTTGCCTCCCTCTTCCACTTTTAAGGAAACCTCTGATTACATTGGGCCCACCCGAGTAATTTAGTCTACTCTCCTTTCTTAACATCAGCTGATAGCTACCTAAATTCTATTTGCAACCTTAATTTTCCTGCCATGTAAATAATATATTCACAAGTTCTGTGGGTTAGGATGTGGACATCTTCTGGGGGGTTGACGAAGTACTATTCTGCTTACTATAATATGTAGCAAGTCCAGAGCTGCTGCCCATATCAGGAGATGAGTTGTTCTCTAATACCCCAGCTCTTCACATTATTCTCTAAATCCTCAGAACTTCATGGAAGCAGTAAAAATGATCTAATTAACTTGATTGAGCTAACTAGTAAAAAGGTCATTTGGAAAACTCTACTTTGAAATTCTTTCCACACAAGTTTGTGGCAGAAGGCTGGGGTAGACATAGCTTGTAGACATCAACTTATATCTACTGATTTACTTATAGATCCTAGTGAATTTAATGTCTTGCTTTAGCACTCTTTTTTTTTAAATGAAGGAAATGTAAAAAAAGCAATTTATTTTCAGGACACAGGTTTCTCCTTTGCATGAGACATTGGGAGGGAACAAAAATAGACAAGTAGACATAGCAGACATTCTTACTATCTGACAACAAATGAATTACTTTATTGATGACTACAGACCTATTCCCAATTTCCTTAGAAATGCTTTGGCATGAAAACAATGACCAGCAGAGACATATCTGAGCCTGAGATCTAGGCAGTGACAATTTCAGAGACTAGTGAAGGGATAAGGATAAAAAAACAGAACTGTTTAGTTTCTCTTGGGACTGACCAAATTGGGAATGTATTCCCTGGTCTCACAGACACACCCTTCTAAGAGGAGTAATCCACGATATGTCAAGTCCCCACCCTCCCTAAAGTTGCCTAGACAAGGGAATTGACAGGTCCACTTCTGAACATTCTTTATCAATCAGAGAACTTGAGAGGTGGGATTTGAATTGCCCTATAATTTTGAAATTTATCCTTTCAGATTTGAGTCCTTTTGGTTGAAAGGAAGAGACATTCACTGGGATATTTCAAATATAGGATAATAAAGCTTGGAGATTTCCACCACGTTCAAGGGTGTAATATGTCTCCTAACTGTGTCCAGGACAGAATTTTTATGATTATGCAATTGTTTTCCAATTCTTAGCCTCTTAAATAAACATCTGGACAGGATTATAATACCCTGTGTATAGAGACTGGATCCCTAACTGCTGTTTACCAGTGATGTGCTTTAGGTTCCAGGCTCAATAGCACTTCCTTCTCTATTCTGTAACCTTCATCTTTACATAAAGATGACTTGGGAGAAATGTTACCTGGAGAACTCAAACTTTAGAATGTTTCAGTCACTAGTCTCTTCAGAACTTGTTCTAACTGCTGATTCTCTGCCCCATCACCAGTGAGTCTGATTCGTAAGGTCTAGATGGGTACAGGGAATTAGTATTTTCAACAAGATTCTTGAGATAACTCTGGTCATGCAGGTTTCTCAGCACTCTTTGAGGAACACGGCCCCTAGTCCCCTGAACCATTCTGGATGAGCGCTGTGTGCATCCACTTTGCACAGCCACCTTCATTAAGAACACACTCTCACACCACACTCTGGGCCAATTAATCTGATTTCTCTCATCATGAGTGTTCTAATCGCTCACTCTTCAAAGTGGCGAGAGATTTCTCAGAAACCACTTTGGTTTTTGGAGAAGTGGAGTGACTGCATCAATACTGATTTTATTTTTGTAATGTGGGCAGAGGACAAAATTAACCTTTTGTTTTCTGGTTTAGGGCAATAATTTAGTCTGAAAAGGAAAACCATTAAAATATTCATTGTATCATCTTGTTTTTGTACAAACCCTCTTGGTGTTCATATTCTTAGTAATTGAGATTTTGATATGTGTCAGCATTCAATGTCCCAATATCCAAGTTGGGAAGCTGTGCTGTAGGGGAAGAAAGGGAAGGAGTGAGAGTGAGTGAGGTTATTCAAGACAATTTATTTTGGGCACCCTTGCCAGTATTCCTGATTTCGACTCCAGCATTCCACAAACGAGTGGTTCTTGATATTTGGGGGAGAGTCATGAACTACCTTAGGGCTCTAACTAAAGATCTAAAACTCCTCACCAGGAAAATCTATGTAGACAAACAAAAATTTTTCATGCAATTCTAAGTATGTCATGGGTGCACCTCTCCCAAAGCTCATCTAGATTTAAAACTTGTGTTCTGAGAAGACTGTGACCCCCCCTTTTAGAGAAATCCTTTTGTTCCAACCACAGACATTCTTGCATTAGTCCTTATTAGTTCTATAACAGTTACCCCAGGTTTTAGATCACCTGAGGGTAACTGTTAAATGTGTGACTGTCTGACCTCCATCCTCAGAGAGTGATTCATCAGTTATAGGATCCAGCTCAAGACACTGAAGTTATTTTGCAAGCCTTCAGTGATACTGATGCAGGTAATAAATGATCACAATTTGAGAAATTGTCAGAATTGAGAAAATGGGCAGTGACTCAGAAAGAAATGACTCAACTAGTACAAAAATATAGAAAAAAAAAAAGACCAATCAGACTATTTCCTTCTACCAGATAGAAACCTAGGTAAAAACAGTGTGGTTGGTTTTTTCCATTCTAAACCCTATTCTCTATCTACCTTTCTGTTCAGTTTGGCTATCCTAGAACACTATATTCGTTTACTCCAATGAAAATTGCACATAATGCCCATATTAACCTCATATTTTCTGTATGGAATATTCGGAATGGAGATGGGTAGGCAGAAAGATTTTTCTCTCACCCCAAACTCTTATAAAGGGGCCCTTCGGCCCATTCATTCTCTTCAAAGTGACTTCCTTGTGTTTATGTTTGTGGAGCTGTACTACTTACAACTCAAAAGAGACAAGGACAGGGTGTGTTGAGTAGAAAGGCTGCAGAGATTCTTCTCCACCAGCTGTTAAATGTTTCCAGAGAGTAACTTGGATGGATATTTTGAAAATGTGCAGAAGACTTTCTGTAGGTTGGCAGCAGCCTCTGGTGACCAATTTTCAACATGTGTTGAGAGTTATGCTTGTGCCAGTGGGTAAGACTACTATAGAAGGAAACAAATGAAGTTTAGACATTCTTCTGCCTTAGAGGGCAGGTTCATCATTTGCCTCACTGATGTATCAGAACAGCGGTCAGAATATAATACAAACCCATCCACCTGACTCTGATCAAACAGGACACAAAGCTGAAAATTCTATCAAAATATCTAAATACCAAATTTTAATTTTTCCTTTCAGAAAATAGATGCATGCTGTTTCTATGGCATTGACCTCAGCTAAATTTCACAACCCTGGTTTGTCAAACTTTCCTCTTTCATCCCTCAATGAAAATAAAGATTGCTTTCAGATAAGTAATGGGAAAAAATATTGGCACTTGTGCTCTGAGGCAAGAGGACATTTTAGTGGCTCTTATCAAAGTAAAAGAAAAAAAAATCTGATGAGTCTTTTACTGTTGACTCAGTGAGACAGTTCCCTTGGCAACTAACATGGGAGGTGATAGAGATGGAAGAGCTGAGAGCTCCTATCCAACTTCACCCACAGCTGACTGAAAGATTTTCATTCAACACTGTTGATGGCACAGGAGCAGTGTTGAATGCAATGGTGGGGAGAAGTAGGGGTAGCAGGTTGGGGAAGCAGGGCACCTTCTTAACTATCATCAAAGTCTGAGTGATATAAAGAATACCAGAGGCACTGCTTCATTTACAGTCAAATCAATTAGATTCAATCAAATCTAATTATTGTACATTGCTATTTGTCTCCTAACTGATTCCTTGAGTTTCAAAGAACAGAACATTCTTGGTGAGAAAACAGTCAACACGTATTTTATTAAAGACCTAATGAGACTTGCACTGTGGTAGGCCATGGTGTTTCAAAGAGCAAAAGAGACAACTGGAAGTTTTGAAAAACTTGGGTAAACTGATCTTCCAATGGAAGTAGTACGTGAGAGGCTGTAACACTCTCAGCTTGACAGCAGAGAACTTAAACTCAGGGCTGGCCTCTCACTAATATGCTTTGGAGAAGAAAAAAAACCACACAATTAACTGTAGATGTTCTGAGAGGCACTAACAGAGTGGTGATGGAAATGACTCCATTCCCTCTGTGTCAATGACAGACATGAATATTTGAGCATGAACTTTTTTCTTGCTTTTCCAGAACCCTTTCCATAAACTTAGTACACAAATCTTGGTAAAGCTGTCAACTCAAATTCATATCTCACCTCGCCCCTTGATTGGAGGCATTGGCTGCACTCAGATAACTTTACCTTGGAAATATGCACAAAAACTCCATTTGTTGGGTTTCTGCTTCCAAATATGAATTTAGTGAGTTAAGATGTCAATTTCCTATATATAAAGACAGGATCCATTGAAGTATATATAATTTTTGATAGAACTTAATGCCATTTCTGTGAAGTTATAACGATTTAGAGAAATAAACTGAAATATGGTTGAAAGGTTGTTGCTGAACCACGAAAGATGCTGGGATTGTTGGCCTCCAGAGGAGAAGAATTCAATCCGGGGCCAGAGATGAGGCTTGATCACTCAGAGCTTTTGTGTAATAAAGTTTTATTAAAGTATAAAAGAGATAGAGAAAGCTTCTGACACAGACATCAGAAGGGGGCAGAAAGAATATCCCCCTGCCAGTCTTTAGCTGGATGTTATATAGCTACTAGCAGTCTGCTAATTAAAGAAAGGGAATCTCTCAAAACTCAGAGAATGGCACCAGGCCCCTCATCCACAAGATGCATTTTGAGATAATCTTGGCACCAGGTGAGTCATCCCAGGCCATAAAATGATCGACATGTATCTTGAAGAAAAGCAGATTCCCATACAAATATATAGTTTCATTAACATAGATTAGGAGAACAATGTATGAGCATAACATACTGCTTTGTCAGGTTGGTTCTGAGCCTTTAGGTGGAACTGACTTGAACACAGAGTCTGGGGTAAATGCATAGTACACTAACATAGCTTAAGACAAACATTTCCATAAGAAAAATGCATTGGTTAGCTCAAGGTTTGAGAAAAGTTAAGTTCAGGTGGAGCTAGGGGTCATTATGGCAACACAGAATTTTAAGACAAACCTCTTTTTAAATTTGTATAGAAAAGGGGAAAAAATGTAACACTAGTTTGTTTCTTCCTGCTGCTTAAGAGAGAGATAAAAAATGTCTGACACTTGCAGCCTATTTCCTCAGTATGGAGACCCCTGGCCTTCCTGCCTGTTACCCTCTCATGGTTAAAGACTTACATGCAACAGTGTTCATCACAAGAGTGTGATTTATTATACTGTAAAATTGAATATGATATACATGTTCAACTATACAAAACTGGATAAATAAATTATGACCCCCTCCATTATAGCTATTGAAAATCACACTTGTAAATATCAAAGAATACAGAAACATGCTCAATATTAAATATATATACTATAGAGTGAAGAAAACAGGTGGTAAATAGTGTAAAAATAGAATATAAGTGATATGTTTACTCATAAAAAACTGGAAGGTCATGACATTTAAAATTTCATTTAATGGTAAATATCTCTAAGTAGTAATGTTAGGGGAAGCACACTGACTGAAACCACCCACCCTGGCCAGGCACCATAGTAAACATTTGCATGAGTTGTTTACGACAGGAGGTCCTGGTAAGGGACATGGAACTAATAAGCCACCACCAACCGGAAAGGTTCAGGCAAGGTCAAAAGGAGACACCACATGTCTGATTACCTCCCAGAATCCTTCTCTATCTTGGCTGAACAAGGAGTGGACCACCAAAAAGGACTCTTAAGTCAGATGATTGGCTAAAGACAACCTGGAAATTAATCCCATCGCCATAAAACCCGAGACTGCTAGCCACATGGCAGAGCTGTTCTCCTGGGTTCCCTTACCCTACTATTCTCCACCCGAGTGCCCTTTCCCACTAAAATCTCTTGCTTTGTCAGCACATGTGTCTCCTTGGACAATTCATTTCCAAGTGTTAGTCAAGAGCCCAGTTTTGGGCCCTGGAAGGGGTCCCCCTTCCTGCAACAGTAAGATTATAGGTAAAGTCTGCTTTCCATCTCATGTGTCTGAGATTTCAAAATATTTGACAATGGGCATGCACTATAGTTGCCTATTTTAAAAATTGAGTTGTTTTATTAATGCTGCTACTACTGCTAAATCACTTCAGTTGTGTCCGACTCTGTGCGACCCCATAGACAGTAGCCCACCAGGCTCCACTGTCCTTGGGATTCTCCAGGCAAGAACACTAGAGTGGGTTGCCATTCCCTTCTCCAATGCATGAAAGTGAAAAGTGAAAGTGAAGTCGCTCAGTCGTATCTGACTCTTCGCGACCCCATGGGCTGCAGCCCACCAGTCTCTTCCATCCATGGGATTTTCCAGGCAAGAGTACTGGAGTGGGTTGCCATTGGCTTCTCCAGTTTTATTAATGAGTTTTTTATATATCCTGACACAAGTCCTCTATCAAATATGTGTTTTGCAAATATTTCCTCCCAGTTGATTCATTTTCATTTTCTTAATATTGTCTTATAAATAGTAAAAGTTTTTAATTTCAGTGAAATACAGTTATGAACTTTTTTCGATTATGCTTTGAATGTTGTATCTAGGAAACTAAACATACAATGGTATTAGCTATTTTGCTAATTTTAGCAAAAAGCCTTCAAATCAGCAACTTATTCTTAAATTTTGTTGTATTTATGTTCATAATTTTGCATCATATTTCAAGATAAAATTTTATAAAACCATTAAAAAAATAATTTAACAAATAATTTTGGTTTCCTTTTGAAAGTGAATTCACTTAAAAGTTTTTTTTTTTTTTTAAACAGTTCTTGGATAATGAAGACTGTTTGTATAGAGAGAACCTAGTGAGGGGTCTTCATGAAAAAGGCACTTGTTGTTTAGTTGCTCAGTCATGTCCAACACTTTTGTGACCCCAAGTCACAACTTGTCTGCCAAGTTCCTTTATCCATGGGATTTCCCAGGCAAGATAGTAGGTTGCCAGTTCCTTCTTCAGGAGATCTTCACCACCCAGGGACCGAACATTCGTCTCCTGCATTGACAGGCTGATTCTTTACCACTGAGTGACCTGGGAAGCCCCCAAGAAAGACTGTAGGCACCACCAATAAGGAGGAGATTTTCACTGCCTTCCTGACATCAGTTCTAGATCATTCTGTTTCACAACACTAACCTTTGCCTCACCATTTAGAGGTACTTGCCATTAATAGGGATCTCTCAACCCCTCTCCGACATAACATGCAAACCTATATTCTTGATTTAATCTATTTGAAGTGAATGGGCAACATTTAATAGCCTCTTTCCTGGTGGCTCTGACAGTAAAGAACCTGCCTGCAGTGCAGGAGACCCAGATTTTATCCCTGGGTTGGGAAGATCCCTTGGAGAAGGTAATACTGGAAATCCCCTCCAGTATTCTTGCCTGGAGAATTTCATTGACAAAGGAGCCTGGCAGGCTACAGTCCATGGAGTCACAAAGAGTCAGACACGACTGAGCGACTTTCACTAAAGCACTTGAATAGAGTGTAGTTTAGAATTCACTAGCATTTGAAAACAGCTCTGGAGAACCATAGACTGGATTGTTCTTCTTAGTACATTAATGATGCTTTCAAAGTATTGGGGCCATTTCCTAAAGTGCCTCAGACTTCTCAACACCCTAAAGTGTTTGGTTCTGGGATTCTGGTGCTGACAGGAATCTTATCATCCCATCTGCTCTACCCACTGCCCTCAATGATGAAAAACTAAGATTCTTCAATTTTTTTGAAAAAGAAACCAAAATCAGCTCTGCAACAGAAAACATTACTGGGATCTACCTCCTTTCTACTGATGATAAAAGGGAAAGCCCAGCAAAAAAAAAAAAAAAAAAAAGAATTCATATACTCTGCCAAGGCAAGACAGTATGATCACAAGAATGTCATACATAGCCCAAACTGACTCAAAAGTGTGGATCATTTGGTTCTTAAGATGGTGTCAGTAAGTCAAAGAGGATGCTGTATATGTTTCAAACTGCATAAAGCAAAGTTAAAGTTATTTAAGTCACCACTTTTAAATTTCATTGCATATTTATTGTTTCATAGATAATAACAATTCAATCAAACAGTACAGTTAAAATTTCAAAACAAGTACTTGTTTAACTTTTTTCCAACTCTTTATTTGGAAAATGTTCAAACTCACCCAAATGTTGGAAGAATAGTGCAATGAACATTCAAATATACTTTGTTTAGATACACCAGTTTGCCACATTTGCACTCTGTCTCTCTCTCACATCTCCTCTTTTTCTCATTCACTCTCCAAACTACTTGGAAGTAAATTGTGCACAGCGTAACACTTCATCCCTAAAATTTTAATGAAGCATTAAGAATAAGAACATTTCAAAAAGAACCATAATTCTACTTTTACATCTAGCTTTTTTCTCAAAGATTCAACCCAGTTATAAAAATTACATTTAGGTGTTTTTGCCTGAAATGTTTAATTTAGAACAGTCCTCTTGCATTTTGGTTTTGCTTTTCATGATATTGCTTTGGCTATTTGGGGTCTTTTATGTCTCTATACAACACTTTATAATTTTTTAATTCTAATTCTGTGAAAAATGCCATTGGTAATTTGATAAGGGTTGTACTGGATCTGTAGATTGCCTTGGGTAGTATAGTCATTTTGACAATATGGATTCTTACAATCCAAGAACATGGTGTATCTTTCCATTTGTGTCATCTTCAATTTCTTTCATCAGCATCTTATAGTTTTTGGAGTATAGGTCTTTTGTCTCCTTAAGTATGTTCATTCCTAAGTATTTTTATTCTTTTTGATGCAATGGTTGTTTCCTTAATTTTTCTTTCTGATCTTTTGTGTATAGAGATGCAAAAATTTTTGTGTATTAATTTTGTATCCTACAACTTTACCAGATTCACTGATGAGCTCTTGTAGTTTTCTGGTAGCATCTTTAGTTTTGTTTTGGGGAAATGTAGAACAATTATGACTAGCTTTTTTAATGAACTGTTCGGCAATTAGTTATCTTTTTTGCTTTACCTTACTCTGTAGAGACTTGGGAAAATTCTTGCCATTACTCATACTGTGTAAGTGATTTTGATATAGGAAATAACTCTATCAAAATTTTTGTTTCAAAAATCTTCCAAACTAGACAAATCTGGTAAGCAAAGTTTCAGCTCAAGAAATAAGTACTTAAAAAAATTTAAATATAGGGCTAATATAATTGCTTATAAGAACCTTCCTGATTTATTTATATTTTAGTGTTTTTTTTTTTTTTTGGCTCTGGAAAAGCAGTCAAAATGCCACAAAAGAAGTGCAAAAACATGACTCTCAGTGTCCAAACAATCTGGTCTAAAAAGTAAAATAAATTGAGGGAAAAATAAACAAAACAAAACATTACCTTCACCTTCTCTTATGTTCCATAGTTAAAACATCCAGCATGTTCATGTTTTTCTTGTATCGGGACAATGCTCTCTTCAGAGAATCTGGCACCTTGGTTCCCAAAGGCTGGAAAATCATTTTACCTACAGCAGTAGGGCACCAAACTGCAGGGACACAGAAGAGCCAGAATCTCAGGCTTAGCTTTGGCCTTTGTAGCACAGACCTTCCCGAAATGCAGTCTCAAATGTCAAGTTTTTACTGTGAGTATAAAGCCTCATTTCTGGCCCATGCATATTGCTGAGACCTTTGTAAATAAATTAATGAGCATATCTCACCGCAAGAGAAATGAAAAATCTTTCTTACACGATGAGACCCTGCTCAGGAGGTGGCCTCCTTTTTTCCTGGATTGGAATTTGTGTTTGTCTGCCAAAGCTACTGTGCCTCTCTGAGAGCCAGATTAGGCTCTCATGGGGGACGCAGGGTCACTGTTCACATCAGATGCTACCTCAGGCTCAGGCCTACACTCACATTTTCCCCTCTGGGTGGAACATTTCTCCCAGTTTCTCATGACTAACACCTCATCCTCAGGTCTGCATTTAAAGGTTATGTCTTCGGAGGTGTCTTTCTAGGTCACCCAATAGAGATGGATTCTCTAGACACATTTTCTTACAACTCCATGTTCTTGTCCTTTAAAACATTTATTATACTCTACAAATATGTCATTTATGTCTGTTTATTCCTTGTCTCTTCCACTGAACTCTGTTTGATGAGGCCAGGAATCATTTCTATTTGACTAACCACAGCAAATATGGTCGCTAGCATAGAGCCTGGCTCATAGCAGGCATTCAGTACATGTTTGTTCAGTGAATGAACTAATCACCTTTCTTCCACTCACATCCTGCACAGGGGGATCTCTGCAGCCACCTGCAGAGATCTACAGCAACCACGCAGAAGCAAGAGCAAATTCATTATTCAAAACTATGCAGAAGATTCACAAATGCACCCTATGGCAGGGGTCACAAATAGGCAGGGTGAATTGTGCAAAGTAAGGCCTCTGCTCTCTGCAGCCAATGAAAGAAACCAAAAATCACATAGGCCACATTTAACTAGGCACCTTGTACAAAACCAGAGTAGAGGGCAGGGCCTTTATTGCTTATTTTATAAACTGAGGTTTTTAAAAATTTATACACTGGTGTTAATATCCTCCTCTCTGTGGGTAGAATAATGAGAGTAGCACAGGAAAAGTAAAACCAAAGAAAATCAGCTTATTGGGATAAAAGCTTCCAGAGATACGGCACAGAGTAAAGAATTTGACAACATCTCTTAGCCAAATGGGGAAATACTTGTCTGAGTAGGCTCAAGTGAATCTTGAGTATTCAACTAAAAGGAATGTACTAAACAAAAACATCACACCATCTTCCCAGTGCAACAGAGAACTTTGGGAAGCATTATGTCCACTTTTAACTCTAATCCAGAGATGGCAAAGAAATTGTATCCAGTGGGCTAAGTCTGATCCATTGGCAATGGCTTCCCAGAGTGCCAGGCTGTGACAAGTTCTAAGGCAAAGTCTGGACTCAGTGAGGAAATGAGCTTTGACCAAGTAATAATGTCTGATGGGCAGAGAGTAGGGAATTAAAATATTCATGCCATATTGTTGTTGTTACTAGTTAAACTGGAAAAAAAAAGTGACAGAAAGGAGATTATGATAATAAAGAAGATTTTGAGTCAAACTGTAGATGAGAGTGACAAGTGGCTGAACTTCAGAAAAATATCAAACAACAGGCAGAGTCTAGTGGTACCAGCATCAAACTCAAAGAGATGCCATTTTTCCCCACCCCATAAAGAACTGACTTCATTCAAGGTCCGTGGCCTTTGCTCACCCTTCTTGGACCTTCCTCTGGAAAGTAGGCACTTTCAGGGCAGTGAACAGTGTTTGGTTGCACTTTGCTTACTCAGGGCAACACCAGAGCTGATGCTGGGGTCTTTGTTGCCCCACAGGAGATGTGGCTAGTTGGATAAATTAATCAATGGAGGGAATCCATCATCTCAGATATTGATGGAAAAGTGCACAGTAACTGTATTTCATTGTGATAAGTCATGAAAACACCCCTTAAAAATTTTCCAGAATAACATGATTGCTTACTTATGATTGAACAGTTTATATAAGAAATAGGATGAGTGACCATCCAGGCAGATTGTAGAAGAGAATTGAAGTTGGTTTGGTGTCACTTCTGCTCTTTGACTCACTCTCTTTTTCTCCTCACTGCAGCCACGCCACCACCTTCCCTTCCCCAAATCCCTTTCCTTATAATGAGATCAACATTTCACAATAACCTTTGCTTACAGCTAGTATTCCTTCCTCTTAAGTTTTACAGAATTTTCTGTCTAAATGACTGACTTGGCATTTAAATACGACCTGTACTCTTAACAGTTTTTCTGTGTCCTATTTCTTCTATTAGGTCATCAGCTCATGGAGGCAGAAACCATGCTTCTGACATATTTATTCCCCTTATTAGATCCATCAGTGTGCCTTGCACATGGGCAGTGTTTTGCACAACATATAGAACATATAGTCCATTATGTAACTATGTGGGAGCACACAGAGCTTTAGTTGAAAATCTGGAAGCCTGAGTTGAGAACCTAAGCTTTCATTTAAAAGCTTTGTTGTTGTTCAGTTGCTCAGTCACGTCTGTCTCTTTGTAACCCCATGGACTGTAACATGCCAGGCTTCCTTGTCCTTCACTATGTCTGGAGTTTGCTCAAACTCATGTCCATTGAGTTGGTGATGCCATCCAACCATCTCATCCTCTATTGCACCCTTCTCCTCCTGCCCTCAATCTTTCCCAGCATCAGGGTCTTTTCCAATGAGTCAGCTCTTCACATCAGTGGGCCAAAGTATTGGAGCTTCAGCTACAGCATCAGTCCTTCCAATGAATATTCAGGGTTGATTTCCTTTAGGATGGACTGGTTGGATCTCCTTGCTGTCCAAGGGACTCTCAAGAGTCTTCTCCAACACCACAATTTGAAAGCATCAATTCTTCAGCATTCAGCCTTCTTTATGGACCTACTTTATGGTCTCATGTCTGTACATGACTACCGGAAGAACCATAGTTTTGACTATACAGACATTTGTCAGCAAAGTGATATCTTTGCTTTGTGACTTTGGGCAAATTATGTAACTCTCTAAGCTTCTGCTTCAAAATAGATAGAATCAAAGTAATTGTATTCTTCTAACAGAGTGATGGATCCTGGTTGTTCATTGGAAGGACTGATGTTGAAGCTGAAACTCCAATACTTTGGCCACCTCATGCAAAGAGTTGACTCATTGGAAAAGATCCTAATGCTGGGTAGGATTGGGGGCATGAGGAGAAGGAGACAACAGAGGATGAGATGGTTGGATGGCATCACTGACTCGATGGACATGGGTTTGGGTGGACTCCGGGAGTTGGTGATGGACAGAGAGGCCTGGCGTGCTGCAATTCATGGGGTCGCAAAGAGTCGGACACAACTGAGCAACTGAACTGAACTGAACTGAACAGAGTGATTGGAAGGATGGCATGAGATTATGTCTACAAAGTGCTTCATCAACTAGGAAATATCCTGCAAATATTGAGGAGTATTAGTGTTTTAGAAGGAACACCTTATTTTTAGGATCCCTTTTTTCTTTTAGCTCCTCTGTCTATTCCTTGTAGTTATAAATAATTTCTTATTTCCTGGTTGTCATTTAGTTTCTCACTTAGGAAGAGAGCCATTTACCTCTGCCAACTCTACTTTCTCTTCCAAGAGTGTCAGATGTGCTCGCTTCCTGCTTTTCTTCTGGATCTATATTAATATGTGAACTAGTAAACATTTCAAGAGGAACAAGCCTTCATAACATATGAGGTTTATGACAAAAACATAGTCTCTGTTCCAACTTTTATATTTTTTAAATATAAAAGTAATACGTTAATGAGAGATCACTTGAAAAGTATAGGTAGATAGAAAAAGTCAGACTTAAAATTATCCACAGTCCCATTACAATCACCAATAACACTTTGGCATATTTATTTTTAGAGTATTTTCATGCATATATATTTAATATAGTTCTAATAATTAACCATTAATTAATTATTGCCCCACAATAATTCAAATGTTTGATAAAGCAACATTTTTTTTAATAAATTTATTTATTTTAGTTGGGAGCTAATTACTTTACAATATTGTAGTGGTTTTTGCCATACATGGACATGAATCAGCCATGGGTTTACATGTGTTCCCCATCCTGAACCCCCTCCAACCTCCCTCCCCATCCCATCCCTCTGGGTCATCCCATTGCCCCAGCCCTGAGCATTTGTCTCATGCATCGAACCTGGAATGGTGTTCTGTTTTACATATGATAATATACATGTTTCAATGCTATTCTCTCAGAACATCCCACCCTCACCTTCTCCCTCAGAGTCCATAAGACTGTTCTATGCATCTGTGTCTCTTATTCTGTCTTGCATATAGGGTTATCGTTACCATCTTTCAAATTCCATATATATGCATTAGTATACTGTATTGGTGCTTTTCTTTCTGGCTTACTTCACTCTGTATAATGGGCTCCAGTTTCATCCATCTCAATAGAATTGATTCAAATGTATCCTTTTTAATGGCTGAGTAATATTCCATTGTGTACCACTGCTTCCTTATCCATGCGTCTGATGATGGACATCTAGGTTGCTTCCATGTCTTGGCTATTATAAACGGGGCTGCAATGAACATTGGGGTACACATGTCTCTTTCAATTCTGGTTTCCTCGTTGTGTATGCCCAGCAGTGGGATTGCTGGGTCATATGGCAGTTCTATTCCCAGTTTTTTAAGGAATCTCCACACTGTTCTCTATAGTGGCTGTCCTAGTTTGCATTCCCACCAACAGTGTAAGAGGGTTCCCTTTTCTCCACACCCTCTACAGCATTTATTGTTTGTAGACTTTTGGATAGCAGCCATTCTGACTGGCGTGAAATGGTACCTCATTGTGATTTTGATTTGCATTTCTCTAATAATGAGTGATGTTGAGCATCTTTTCATGTGTTTGTTAGCCATCTGTATGTCTTCTTTGGAGAAATGTTTGATAAACCATCATTTTAATGGTGACAAAATATTCATGTGAAGATTTTCCTTAACTTTTTCCTAATTCTTAAGCCTTAAATTTACTTTCAGTTTCCACATTATGAATAGTGCTAATATTAATATCATTGTATATGTCAGTTTTGTAATTTCTTTTTTCCTCCACATAAGATGACTTGTTGAGGAAAAATCAATAGATGTGGAATTCCTGTGTTAGAGGCTCAAACATTTCTAAGCCTCTAATGGCCAGTTCTAATTTATTTTTCTTAAAGAAGCCTACTGTACACTGAGTGTGGCAGCCTTGATGGTGGATATATAATAGTTCAACAGTTCACTGTGATAGTGATTAATGTCAATAAGATGAAAATAAAGAAGTGGGCAGAAACCCAGGTCACATTATTTAGAAATAGAAATGGCTGTAGTTCTACTCACCGGTATAAAAGATAATATGTCAAAGAACACTTCAAGCTTTTCAACACTTTTTTTCCTTATGTAAAACTGTTTGTTAAATTGAATAAATTTCACTTTGCTTTCCTGAAGTAGAACTCTGACTTAAAGGCTCTTTGTCAAATTCTTCCATGAACTTTTGGACATAGTGTAAGAATGCAAAACCAAAATCCAACTGGATTGAGTTTCAGAGCCAAGGAATATAGGGCAGGGTGATATTTTTAGAGAAAAACCAAATTGAATCTTTAAGGAGATAAGGCCAGTAACTAAGCTATATCACTGAAACTACACTTTCATTGAAACTTTCTCCCAAATTTGAGAAAGAGTAAGACCCTGGCATAACTAACTCAGGAAGTTATTTATAATTATTTGTTTAATTAAACATGGAGGAGAAGCAGTTCTACCATTACATGCAGTATTTTGATAGAGATTTTCTGCTGAAAAGCAAACAGCATGCATTTTATTTGGACTCACTCTCAAGAAGATATTTGGAAAAGAACTTACCAAGAAAATGGTATTTTCTTCCTTTACCCCTCCAAAATGGTGAAGTTCTAAACTTTTCTCTATTTTTCTTCCGAAACAAAATTTTGTTGACAGATATACACAAATCATTGGGAGATTTGGAGACTTGCATTGGTTGTTTTTGTTTTCCTTTTTGTTTCTTAAAATGAGAACTAGAGGGGCAAGGAGAGAGAAATTTGGCATTTTCCTCAGCAGTGATTTGGAATTTTGCTTTCTCTCTGTCATCTGACTTATCATTCTGGAGGAGCCAAAGAAGCTAGCCAGGATAATGTGCATCCTAACACAATGCGGCAGCGGCTGCCTCAGGATCCAGGCTGAGAGACATTTTCTATACACGCACACACTGAATATTACTCAGCTATAAAAAGAATAAAATCTTGCCATTTGTGACAACATAGATGGACCTAAAGGGTATTATGCTAAGTTAAATAAGCCAGACAGAAAAAGACAAGTACTGTTTCACTTGTATGTGGAATCTAAAAAATAAAAAATTGAAGAAATATACCTGAACAGAAGCTGAGTCATAGATACAGAGAACAAACAGGTAATTGCCAGAGGAGAGATGGTGGAAAGAAAAGAGAAATAGATGAGAGAGATTAAGACATACAAACTTACAGTTATAAAATAAATGAGTCACAGGTATGAAATGTACAGTATGGGGAATATCATCAATAATTATGCAAAATATTTGTAAGGTGACAGATGATAATTAGACTTATGATGATAATTTTGATAAGTATAAACTTCTATTTCTTAATTTATCAACTCTGGACAGTGTCTTTTAACTCCCAGTAAGAAAGAAGAAACAAACATTCTAATGTATTTATTACAGTATTATTTTTGTGTTGTCTGGGCTTATAGGATTTATAATCTGTGAACTTTTCCCTACCACTTTTTAGATCAGTTTTATATTTCACTGAAGTCTGTGTTCCCTTCTAGTTCTTTTATTTTTATGTCTTTACTAGTGGGAGACATTGGCTGGCAAAAAGTTCATCAAGCAGATTTTTTATGAACAGTTCATGACTACTACATTCTCAGATTCTTTATGTTTATAATGTCTGTTTCTTTACATATGAATCACTATGTAGCTATATAAGAAATTCTTTGAATTATGTTATCTTTCCCTCAGAATTTTTGAGATATTACTCCACTGTCTTTGTTTTTATAGTTTCTGGGGAGAAACATGAAATCACTTTTTCCATTACAGGATGATGTATTTTTTCTGCCTAGGTGCCTAAAGATTTTTTACTTTATCTTCAAGATTTTGTTAAATTACAAAGATATGTCTTAGTGTCATTTATGTGGAATCATACTTTCCTTGGACCACAATGTTCCCTTTGAATCTACAAATTTTGTTGTACTTCAATTTCAGAAAATGTTCTCATTATAGCTTTACACATTTTTTATCCTGGGGTTTCCTACTTCATTGTCAGCAATTATTCTTTTATTTATTCATTTGTCTAACCTCACTCTTGACTAAATTCTTCAGCTTTTATTTGTCTTTTTATTCTTTACTTACTAAGTTTCTCTTATGATTTCCTTCTATAGCATTAATTTGGTTTTCAGTTCTTTTTGTTCTTTACTTGCTAATAATATTTTTTCAGTCCTGAAATGGCATATCCTTTGTTCCTAATTTATTTTCTTGGCTCTTATGTCCTTTTCTATTTTTTTTAATTCTTATTGGAGTTCAGTTGTTTTACAATGTTCTATTAATTTCAGGTGGACAGCAAAATAAATCAATTATAATATATCTACTCTTTTTTAGATCCTTGTCCCATATAGGTCATTACAGAATATTGAGTAGAGTTCTCTGTGCTATACAGTAAGTTCTTATTAGTTATCTATTTTATATATAGTAACGTATATATGTCTCTCTTTATCCCTCTCTCCCCTTTCCCCACTGATAATCATAAGTGTGTTTTCTACATCTGTGACTCTATTTCTGTTATATAAATAAGTTCATTTGTACCATTTTTTAACATTCCACATATAAGTGATATCATGCAATATTTGTCTTTCTCTGTTTAACTTACTTTGCTTAGTATGACAATCTCTAGGTCCATCCATGTTGCTGCAAATGTATTATTTTTATGGTTGAGTAATATTCCATTGTATATGTGTGCCACATCTCCTATAGTCACTCCTCTGTAATGGACATTTAGGTTGATTCCATGTCTTAGCTATAGTAAATAGTGCTGCAATGAACATTGGGGTCCATGATCCAATAAATGTTGCCAATTCGATCTCTAATTCTTCTGCCTTTTCTAAATCCAGCTTGTAAATCTAAAAGTTCTTGATTCATAGACTGCTGAAGCCTAGCCTGAAGGCTTTTGAGGATTACCTTGCTAACATTTGAAATGAGCACATTTATACAGTAGTTTGGACATTCTTTGGCATTGCCTTTCTTTTGGATTGGACTGAGAAGTCACCTTTTCCAGTCCTGTGGCCACTGCTGAGTTTTCCCAAATTTGCTGGCATACTGAGTGCAGCACTTCCACAGCATCATCTTTTAGGATTTGAAATATCTCACCTGAAATTCTATCACCTCCATTAGCTTTGTTCATAGTAATTCTTCCTAAGGCCCACTTGACTTCACACTCTAGGATGTCTGGCTCTAGGTGAGTAACCACCCCATTGTGATTATCCAGATCATTAAGACCTTTTTTTTATAGTTCTTCTGTGTATTCTTGCCACCTTTTCTTAATATCGTCTGTTACTGTTATGTCCTTGCTGTTTCTGTCCTTTATTGTGCCTATCTTCACATGAACTGTTCCCTTGGTATCTCCAAATTTTTTGAAGGCATCTCTAGTGTTTCCCATCCTATTGCATTTACCTGGTTCAAATCCCTGACATTACCATTTGCAGCCTGTGACTTCAGGCAAGTTACTTGGCACCTCTGTGCTTTAGTTTTCTCATTTTAAAAATGGAGGTAATTATTGTACCTATATTACTAAAGTCATTGAAAGGATTAAATGATCTAATATACATAAAATGCTTAGATTATTGACTATTGCATAGTAAGTGCTATAAATAGTGTTTATTATTAACATTTCTATAGAATAATTATAAGTTCATAATGCTAACTTTAAGGCACTAAAATAACTAGTTAGTTCTCTGAAAGATTAAAGGAACATAAAGTGATGGTTAAACTGGAAGAATCTCTTACTTTCCCACATTTGGACTACATAGTATTCTGTATTTTATTGTATCATATTTCCTTAAAAACCAAGCATTCATGTGGCATTTGTATTTATTAATTTTGATTAAGCCAAATACTCCATTATTCAACCATTAGGATAACTCCTTGCTTCATAGATAGTTTATGACAAATTTAACTAATTTTAGTAGTTTATGGCTAACTTGACACTAAATTGTAAATTTTGGATACCCCTCAGATACTGAGTAATAGAATCAAAAGATATATATAAAGAATACACGTTAAGCAAGTTATGCGCTCAATGAGGATAATATATAATTTTGCTGTGAAGCAGAAATACAATATTGTCAACCTAGCTTTCATATCAGTGTTGTTTCTACTGTGCTCACTGTATTTAATTCAAGGATAAAATAAAATTTCATTTGTATGCTTAAAGTATCTAATGGAAGTATTCACTCTTATAAGTAGTGTATTTTGCATAAGTATCTATCTTATATAACAAAATTAAGAACTTTAAATGCATATTTTGCTTAACAGTTTTCTTAACTTTAATTTTTAAAAAAGAAGATATTTTTCAAAGGCTATAAGTAAAAAGGAAAGGAAAATCCCAACCTTCAGAAGGAAGATTACATGACACAATATTGGAAAGAGCAGAAAGAAGGCAGTGGGAATTAATGTCTTTATAATCTGTGGACCAAGCAGGTCATTTTTTTCTCAACCATCAGGAACAAAAATCAGTGAGCCTCATGTACCATGACTAGACAATATTTGCTCAATAGATAGGTAGATTGATAGACTGATGATAGATAGATATATAGGTAGATAGATATACAATCTCCAGTAACACTTGGATTGTCTAAGTTTGCTAAGTCGCTTCAGTCATATCCAACTCTTTGCAACCCCAAGGACTGTAGCCCAGCAGGCTACTCTGTCCATGTGATTCTTCAGGCAAGAATATTGGAGTGGGTTGCTATGCCCTCCTCCAGGGGATCTTCCCGACCCCGTGATCGAACCTGCACCTGTCACATCTCCTGTGTTGGCAGATGGGTTCTTTACCATTAGCACCACCTGGGAGGCCCCTTTTCTAAGTTTAGTCTTATCTCAACCTCAACAGAGCCTCCACCCAGAAGTGAAGGAAAACATCCTCGTAGACTAGGAAAGTCTAAGTTGTTTACAACAATTATCAAGTTGATATCATTTTATTTTCACTTAACAAATGCAGTTTCTATACTAGGTTAATAGTGTCTCCATAAAATTCATGTTCAACCCAAACCTATGAATATTATTTTATTGGGAAATAAGATCTTTGCAGGTGTAAGATGAGGTCATACTGGATTAGTGTGGGCTCTAAATCCAATATGACTGGTACCCTTATAAGAAGAGGGAAATTTGGACACAGGGATATAGATACACAGAAAGTGTGTGTTGATGAAGGCCAAAATTTGAGTGATGTTTCTGTGAGCCAAAGAATAATAAGATTTGCCAGTAATCATCAGAATCTAGGAGAGAGGTAAGAGGTTCTTTCTTGGAGTTTCTAGCAAGACGCCAATGCTCTTGACAATCTGATTTAGAACTTCTGGCCTCCTGCACTGTGAGAGAATAAGTTTCTGTTGTTTTAAGCCTGCTAGTTTGTGGTAACTTGTTTTATCAGGCCTAGGAAATGAATACAGTTGCTTAGTTACCTGCTTTCTCATCTCATAGTTGACTAAAGCAGCTAATGAGAAGGGATAAGAAGGTATATTTTGAAATAACTTTTAATGCTCAAAACAGTTTAATGATTGTTCCAGTTCAGTAAAATGGGAATTCCCTTCTTGGCTGTTAGACTCCCTCAGTATCTATTTGCAGGTTGATATGATGAGAACTTTGATTTTGGTTGATAGAAAAATCAGAACAGTCAGAGCAAATATAGGTGGGAAGAGGTGGACAATGGAAGGGAGTGACATGGTAATTCTCTCCAACTCCAGGCCTGCTGGACTATTCGTCAGTGCTTCTGAAGGGAGGGATTTAAAAGGAGAACCTAAATCAGCTTTTTCATGGGCAGTTCCATGAAAGTTTGGTGTTGCTAGGATCAAGTAACAACATAGAAATCAAGGTGAAAAAAAGTTTCTTCTTCCACATTTGGTAAGCAGCTCTTGTACTATAATTGTTCTGAGGATAACACTGGTGAATTAATGTATATTAGGTGCTTAAAATAGGTCTGACTTGCAGTAAGTGGGGATTTCCATATGTGTTGAGTACCTCCTAAATCAACGAATACAGTGAAGGGAGAGACCATGTTTAGTCACTGTTACCCCAGTGACAAAGCAGACAGTAAGTGGTAACTGATTGAATACTGGATATGCCATGTACAACACTGAATGCCAGAAATACAGGGGAATAAGACATTGTCCCACAGGCCAGCAGAACTGAGATAAAGTGATGAAGCTGATCCAAGTGAAACATTTTTAAATAAAATTTTAATAGTTTTTCCCAACATGACTCAAATAAAAGGTTTTGCTTTAAATATCTGGGGAATTAATTGATGTGGAATAACTTGTTTCTCCCAAACTCTCAGATAAATCAAATGAGAATGAAATTAGGGAAAGCAACAGAAAAATAGTCATTTCAAGTGAATGCACTGAAATGAATGCATTTCCTTTGAAAATTCTTGGAGCATAACTGCTTAACCATTAAAAGATAGTTGGGTTTTGTTTCCCCTAAACACAGGCAAAGCATTTCACTCTTATAGCTCTCTGAATATAGAAATATACTGTATAACACCCAGTTACAATATTTTTATTAAAAAAGCTAACAGGATCTATTTCTTCCTGTAACTTATAGCAGAAACAAGATCATTTTCCAAGCAATGTGATTAAGAATATTACTTTGAAAAAGTCTAATAGCCACCTCTGACCTTCCTCAGGCAAAAAGAATAGAAAACATCTACTGTACTATCCCTTGAGCTTTTGGCTGAACTCAGGATATTTTGGCAATCTCTCTTTCTGATCTCCCCACCCTGTAAATATTTAATATTGCCAGTTTCCTGTAGTGTAAATACATTGTGGAAACAACATGACAGCTGTGTATATAGAAAATTTTGACAGGGCTGTGCAAATGGAAGAATTCTTTGAACAAGAGAGATGAAATCAATAGAGTTCTAATGATAAATAGAAGGGGATTGAGTCTCTCAACTCCCATGCCAACAAATATTAAATTTCCTTCCAGACTCACTACAAAACAGAGCTGAATTCTGAGGTTCCCAGAAGGGCATGCCCCAATGCCAATCCTTATCTTAAAGAAGGGGAGTCCATTGCCCTAGTGGAGAGTGTCATTCAAACGGATTTCATTGTCTATTTGTCTATTTATAATGGAGATATAATCTTAGTAAGAATATTATGTCCTATACTGCAGCAATGTGAAGTCTTACCACAACACTGCTCAGAATTTAGAGGGATCATCACATAGTTCCAGAGTGAAAAACCATAACTACAACAAACATAGAAAAATGATTTGTCAACCATCTAAGCAAAATACACAAAATAATTGATACACATTAGCTTCTTTCCCTTTATCTTACTTCTTTTTATCCTTTGTCAAGCTTTCAAAGTGTGAGTACTTCCGAGCTTTAAAACAAACAAAACTTAAAAAACAAAAAACAAAAAAAACCCCAGTGATTTCCTTAGCTCTTCCTACCCGTTTTCCATAGATGGATGCACTGTCTTTTGCTGGTTTCCCTTGATTCTCCTGACACACATATAAACAGTGCATGTGTCCTCAGTCCTTCAGTCGTGTCCGACTCTTTGAGACCCTATGGACTGTAGCCTGCCAGGCTCCTCTGACTATGGGATTTTCCAGGCAAGAATACTGGAGTGGGTTGCCATTTTCTCCTCCACGAGATCTTCCTCACCCAGGGATCAAATTTGCCTCTCCTACATCTCCTGTGTCTCCTGCATTAGAAGGTGGATTCGTTACCACTGAGCCACACATATAAATAGAACTTTTATTAAATTATCTTCAGTTAATCTGTTGGAGTAGCTATCTGTTTTCTATCAGAACTTTGATACATCCATCATTTTTTCTTTCTTTTGTTCAAATCTGTTTCAGGAATTGGGAGGAAGATACATATATATACCATATATACCATACATCTTACAGTTCTATGAACTGACATTGGTTAACATTCACCATTGATAAGATATGAAGAGTAAAGTGGAAAACAGAAAATATTTCTCTTTTAAATCAAGTTTTTATTAAACACCAATACTCTATAGAGAAGCACAGCAAGGCCACACTTTATTTCTGTATTTTCCACAGAAGTGAGAAAGATCACAAGTTGACCTCATTTTCCTTTTGACCTCCTACTGGTGAGTCATTTTCAGTCTCATATCTTCTCTTTGGCCAAGCCCCATGATTTAGGTAAAGGTCTACTGCTAGCTGTGACTAAACACAGAATATTGTGGCAAAAAAAAAGAAGAACACAATTCAAATCAAGGATATGTATGTCCCTGAGAGGAAGAAAAGCATCATAAGAAATTAAAAAGTGCAAAAGCAGTGTCATGCATAGCTCACTTAACCATTCAAGATGTGTGCTGTCTTTCTGAAATGAATATTCACTCCAAAAGGCCAGATGAGAATTACCCACCTGATGACTGCTACCTACTTCCACTGATTCATATGAGGATTAATGATAGGAGAGAAGAAATGGGGGATGCTCCCTTCAGCACTGGGAAATCCTGGGCAGAAGAGTGAGCAACTCTTAGGTACCAGGTGCTACATTTCCCTCAATGAGCCTACTTCAGTACTCATAATCCTCAACAGTGATTGAGGATTGTGCTGTGTGCCAGGAACCAGACCAATTATTTAAATAAATATATTGCCTCATTAATTACCACAGTAAGCCCATTTATATGCTAGGAACTCTATTCCTTTTCTATATGAGGAACCTGAAACACAAGGTTTAAGCAAGTTATAAGAGTTAAAGTGAGAATGCAGAGAACCCAGGATGTAAATTCCAGCCACCTTGGTCCCAAAGCTGTGCTCCAGTACTCTATCCTACTCCCAAGAGGTGGGAGAATTTCTGAAGAAAGAAAGAAAAAAAAAAAAACAGCCAGAGGATAAATTTCTGGAATTGATGGAAATTATGGCCATGTCAATTTTAGTGAAAGGACTATAGTTGATTTATATTTAATGACGATACGTGCATGACTTAAAGTCTAATTAATAGAAAAAGTATTGACTAAAATATTCTGGCTAAATTTGTTTCTCCACACTGAGATTATTGAAATAACCCATAAGAAACTAAAATGGACAACTATAAAACTGATACTAAATTTTTATTGTAAGATTTTACTTGCTAGAAGATTAATCTTTTCTTAACTGCATGAACAACAGCTCTGTCCTCTCTCACTCAGAAAAATAATGAGTCATCACACTGATTTTTTTTCCTTTTCAGAAACTAGAGAAATTCACCCTGCCCAAGAATATGACTTGGCCCAAAACATAAAATGAGTTTCATTTGAAAACTCTTTTCTGTCTGAAAAGAGAAGGGTGACTACTTTTTTAACTTGGAATGCCCAGAAGCAGATCCTAAGACAAGGATTCAAGTGCAAGTCAATCATTTGGTTGGGCATCCCAGTAAGCCACCCTAGGGGAATAGGGACATAAGATGGTAGAAAAGGTAGTTAATAAAGGGTAGACTACCACATCAGCTACCAATGAGGCTACCAGAACTTAGGTCCATTAAAGAATTCTGGAAAATAGCAAAGAACCCTCCTCAGAATTATCTGTCGAAGCTGAGGTATTTAATCCACCAAGTCTTTGTCAGTCAGGACAAAAAGTCCTCCTGCAGAGAATCACTGGTATTTACATAAAGCACCTTTTGGGTTGGGTACAGTCATCATAGATGGAGGTCAGTGGAATTTTCTGTTTCTTATGTAATGAAAGGCTCATGAGCACAATCTGAAAACAGAAGGGTTAACAAAGGAAAACTTTTGCCCTCATATATTCTATTGTTATGTCCAGAGACAAATGTACCAATTATTTTTGTAATTAGTAAAATGTTTCTCTATTTCAATAAGGATTTATGTTATAGTCTAAGAATTAATATTTATCCTAGGAGGATGTTTGTGGATGTATGTTTCTGATCTATTTGGATTCTTAGGAAGGATAAGGAGACATACACATAACTAACAAATTTTAGAGAGCCATGTCACATTCTAATCCGCAAACCCTCTGATCTAGCTGGTACTGCTTTATGCTGAATAACTCAGAATTTGGAATATATACAATTGCACTCATCTCACACGCTAGTAAAGTAATGCTCAAAATTCTCCAAGGCAGGTTTCAGCAACACATGAACCGCAAACTTCCAGATGTTCAAGCTGGTTTTAGAAAAGGCAGAGGAACCAGAGATCAAATTGCCAACATCCGCTGGATCATTGAAAAAGCAAGAGAGTTCCAGAAAAACATCTATTTCTGCTTTATTGACTATGCCAAAGCCTTTGACTGTGTGGATCACAATAAACTGTGGAAAATTCTGAAAGAGATGGGAATATCAGACCATCTGACCTGTCTCTTGAGAAACCTGTATGCAGGTCAGGAAGCAACAGTTAGAACTGGACATGGAACAACAAACTGGTTCCAAATAGGAAAAGGAGTATGTCAAGGCTGTATATTGTCACCCTGCTTATTTAACTTCTATGCAGAGGACATCATGAGAAACGTTGGGCTGGAAGAAACACAAGCTGGAATCAAGATTGCCGGAAGAAATATCAATAACCTCAGATATGCAGATGACACCACCCTTGTGGCAGAAAGTGAAGAAGAACTAAAGAGCCTCTTGATGAAAGTGAAAGAGGAGAGTGAAAAAGTTGGCTTAAAGCTCAGCATTCGGAAAACTAAGATCATGGCATCCAGTCCCATCACTTCATGGGAAATGGATGGGGAAACAGTGGAAACGATGTCAGACTTTATTTTTTGGGGCTCCAAAACCACTGCAGATGGTGATTGCAGCCATGAAATTAAAAGATGCTTACTCCTTGGAAGGAAAGTTATGACCAACCTAGACAGCATATTTAAAAGCAGAGACATTACTTTGCCCACAAAGGTCCGTCTAGTCAAGGCTATGGTTTTTCCAGTGGTCATGTATGGATGTGAGAGTTGGACGGTGAAGAAAGCTGAGCGCCGCAGAATTGATGCTTTTGAACTGTGGTGTTGGAGAAGACTCTTGGGAGTCCCTTGGACTGCAAGGAGATCCAACCAGTCCATCCTAAAGGAGATCAGTCCTGGGTGTTCATTGGAAGGATTGATGTTGAAGCTGAAACTCCAATACTTTGGCCACCTCATGCGAAGAGTTGACTCATTGGAAAAGACCCTGATGCTGGGAACAATTGGGGGCAGGAGGAGAAGGGGATGACAGAGGATGAGATGGCTGGATGGCATCACCGACTTGATGGACATGAGTTTGGGTAAACTCCAGGAGTTGGTGATGGACAGGGAGGCCTGGCATGCTGCGATTCATGGGGTCGCAAAGAGTCGGACATGATTGAGTGACTGAACTGAACTGAACTGATTACTGGTGGAATATGATATCCACAGATTTCCTTAGGGCAGGGAGTTGGTGATTTTCAGATTCATTTCAAGTTGTGTAAATAGGGAATGGAGTTGCTCCCTCCAGAGAGGTGGAGATCTCCTTTGGGAAGTTCAAAAGAGGGAGTCTTAGGAGGGAGGATCTAACTATAGTGGAGCAACCAAGAATTGAGGTACAGCCATGAGAAAACTTCCTGTAAAAGGCTTAATATTCTAGTTTTTTTTTTTTTTTTTTGGTGGAAAATGGAAAATGCCCTATTTGATATACAGTCTTAAATGTACCTTATCACCATTATAGTTTCTTTTACTAACCTGCAACCTTTCAATAAAAGCTGTTGCACCACACAGACTCTATAGCAACCATGGGAAGTATTCACCACCCTGTACTTATTTCACCACTGAAAACAGCAAAGAGAACTGCATCATTTATTTCACCACAGAGAATGGCACAAGCACTGCATCTCCTTATGGATGTGACATTTTAGTTCAAGAATTTCAGGGCAGGACTAGCAGCAAAGAGAGAGACAGCCCAGAGGAGACTTGGGACCAAGTAGAGGAATATATGATTGATGAGTGACTCAGGGAGGATATTAAACAAACTCACATTTTTTATAAATATACCAGAGAATGGGATGAGGGAGCTTGATATTTGCCTTGCAATTATCAGCAAGAACAACAACTAGCAATCATAACTAACTCAAATTCTGATTATGCTGCCTGATAGCTAAGCTTGTTATTGTCTTCATTTCTAAGCTTTGCATGAGAACTCGCTCAATAACTGAGTACTGAATTAGAGCTCAGGAAACTCCAGTAATGATTTAATTTTGGGTTTTAAATGTAAAGTTTAAGGATCTATTATTACTCCCTTAGTACTTATCTCAGTAAATATTTATTATACATAGATAAAAATTAATTCCTTTGAAATTGTGTGTCATTTTCTTGTATGATATTGAGAAAGTATTAATTTTATGTGATCGTTTTTCAATCAGGCAGCAACCCAGAAGACATGACTAGATTTTACCAAGCACTATTATAAGTTGGGAATCAGTTATTATAACCAATACCTTCTAAAACATGGAAAAGAAGCATAAGGTATAGGAGGTAGTATAAAGAGGTGGATATGTTAAAGTATTAACATATTTGGAAGTTAAAGGTCCTGAGAAAATACATGTTACACTATAGGATAGGAGAATATAATCAGTAGGAATATGAATGATAACAGAGTAAAAAATAGTATCTCATAATTATCACATGTTATGATACATTAAGTATTAGAATTGTTGGGATAAAATAAAATGGATATATAACAAGAAATGTGTACCTCATTCAAAAGAATCAGATCAGTTGGAAATGAAGACAGAATAGCATTATATATCAAGAAGATATAACTTAAAATAGCTTTATTATTTTTTAATTTTTTTTAAAATTTTTTATTGCTTCATTACTTTTTCTGTTTAATAAAGTAATATATGGCTCTTGCAAAAACAAAAACAACAACAACAACAGCAAAACAAACATCCAAAAGTTAGGAGAAAAACAAATGAAAACATCACTAGTGTCACCACCACATATTTATTTACATTCTAGAAGAAGATACACTGAAATAAACCTCCACATTTGAAGAAGAAAACATGACATAAATATTTGCATACAGACAAAAACAGGCCAAAACTGGGGATCTTGTTTTTAGAGGTGACTTGTTCAGTTGCTCAGTCGTGTCTGACTCTTTGCAACCCCACGGACTGCAGCATGCCAGACTTCCCCGTCCTTCACCATCTCCTGGAGCTTGCTCAAACTCATGTCCATTGAGTCAGTGATACCCTCCAACCATCTCATCCTCTGTCATCTCCTTCTCCTCCTGCCTTCAGTCTTTCCCAGCATCAGGGTCTTTTCTAATGAGTCATCTCTTTTCATCAGGTGGCCAAAGTATTGGAGCTTCAGCTTCAGCATCAGTCCTTCCAATGACTAGTCAGGATTGATTTCCTTTAGGGCTGACTGGTTTGATCTCCTTGAAGTCCAAGGGACTCTCAATAGTTTTCTCCAACACCACAGTTCAAAAGCATCAATTCTCTGGCACTCAGCCTTCTTTATGATCCAACTCTCACGTTCATGCATGACTACCGGAAAAAGCATAACTTTGACTAGAAGGGCCTTTGTTGACAAAGTAATGTCTCTGTTTTTTAATATGCTGTCTAGGTTAGTCATAGCTTTTTTTCCAAGGAGCAAGTGTATTTTAATTTCTTGCCTGCAGTCACCATCTGCAGCAGTTTTAGAGCCCAAGAAAATAAAGTCTGTCACTGTTTCCATTGTTTCCCCATCTATTTGGCATGAAGTGATGGGACTGGATGCCATGATCTTAGTTTTTTGAATGTTGAGTTTTAAGCCAACTTTTTCACTCTCCTTTTTCACTTTCATCAAGAAGCTCTTCAGTTCCTCTTCACTTTCTGCCATAAGGGTAATGTCATCTGCATATCTGAGGTTATTGATATTTCTCCTGGAAATCTTGATTCCAGCTTGTGCTTCATCCAGTCTGGCATTTTGCATAATGTACTCTCTCTGCATACAAGTTAAATAAGCACAGTGACAATATACAACCTTGACATACTCCTTTCCCAATTTGGAACCAGTCTGTTGTTCCATTTCTAGTTCTAACTGTTGCTTTTTAACCTGCATACAGGTTTCTCAGGAGACAGGTAAGGCAGGTAAGGTGGTCTAGTATTCCCATCTCCTGAAGAATTTTCCACAGTTTGTTTTGATCCACCCAGTCAAAGGCTTTAGCATAGTCAATGAAGCAAAAGTAGATGCTTTTCTGGAATTCTCTTGCTTTTTCTATGATCCAACAGATGTTGGCAATTTGATCTCTTGTTCCTCTGCCTTTTCTAAATCCAGCTTGAACATCTGGAAATTCTTGGTTCACGTACTTTTGAAGCCTAGCTTGGAGAATTTTGAGCATTACTTTGCTAGCGGGTGAAATGAGTGCAATTGTGCGGTAGTTTGAACATTTTTTGGCATTGTCCTTCTTTGGGATTGGAATGAACACTTACTTTTTCCAGTCCTTTGGACACTGCTGAGATTTCCAAATTTGCTAAGATATTGAGAGCAGCACTTTCACAGCATCATCTTTTAGGATTTGAAATAGCTCATCTAGAATTTCATCACCTCCACTAGCTTTGTTCATAGTGATGCTTTCTAAGTCCTCCTTGACTTTGCACTCCAGGCTGTCTGGCTCTAGGTGAGTGATCACACCATTGTTGGTATCTGGGTCATTAACATCTTTTTTGTATAGTTCCTCTATGTATTCTTGACACCTCTTCTTAACATCTTTTACTTCCGTTACATCCATACCATTTCTGTCCTTTATTTTGCCCATTTGAGTGAAATGTTCCCTTGGTATCTCTAATTTTCTTGAAGAGATCTGTTAGAGGTGACTAGCTGGTGCCTAACTGATATGATAGCTGGATATAAGGGTTGACAATTCAAAAACTAGTAGAGGTTAGATATAACAGTAATGGAAATAGTCACAGAATAAGGAATGAAAATTATAATGATGTTAATAATAGCTACTATTTAAGACAGCCTAACTCTATGCCAGGCACTATACAAAGCATCCTATTTTACTATCATAAACCAGTGAGCTAGATACTACATCGTTTACGTGTGATGCTAAGTAATTTGCCTCTGTATGCACAGCAGGTAAATTATATTAGCCATCAAGACTTCAACTCCCAGATATATACTAAAAGTTTCATTTAGCACAGCATATTACATGTTCACTAGACTGCTAACAGTCTCATGACCCTTGTAGCTGGGGAAACCATTAGAGCATCTCTTTTACTACCAGGAAGGAATTAGTTGTTGAAGTGATGGAAGAAATACTGACCTTGAGAAACAGGCATTTCTGAATTGCTCTTGTACCCACTATAATAACTTCTCCACTACTTTTCTTTCCTGAGTCATGAGTATCCTACATCTTATTCTGAGCTGGAGAGACCATATCTGACTGCTGCCAAGACTATACTTAGGTCACAGAAAGCTGGGGGAGTGAGCTCCTGACTTGTTTACTTTGAGGCTAGATGCCGTCTATGCTTCTCACCATGGTGCAGAGTGAAGGGCTCCGAATACTGGAGGAAGGTCAGCTCCTGGGCTTCCAGAACACGGCAAATGCTTGGAGGGAGGCTACGCTAGTTAGAGGAATGCTCCATGGAGTGAGGAAATAAAAGGAGGAGAAAGATATAAAAGAAAAAAAAGCAAAAGGTCTGTTATATATCAACTCTTTCTTCTCATAAGTTCTTTCGTTCTCACTTTTATTTATTTTTTAATCAATATGCAGTCATTTATTTTTCACACATTTTCTCAATTTCAACACAGGTAGTCTCTGACTAACAAATTTAAAATGTTTTGACCTGAAAAAAAATTATGAAAAATAAATGACTTCCATTTCTTTATAGCAGTCGTTTTCAAATTGTCCTCTAAGGAGTTCCACAGGAGTCCTAAAGAGGTTCCTCAGGAGATAGGAGGGCTCAAGACTCCAACTGATTGCAGCTTTACTGAGGTATAATCAACAAATAAAATTGTAAAATATTTAATGTGTGCATTGTGTTGATTTAATATTTGTATACATCGTGTGAAAGGCGTCCCATCACCTAGTTAACACATCCATCACTTTGAATATTTACCTTTCTTTTCTTCCCTTTTCTTTCAGTATTTTTTCTTCTTTCCATGAGAAAATTTAAATTCTACTCTCAGCAAATTTAAATACACACTACTCCCTTTTTTCAAGTTTATTCAGGTGACTCATGTAGGTGACAAGTCTGTAGAAGCAATAAAATATTGCCTGAGCAATATTGCTCTGAGGTTGCAGATAAGAAATAAATTGTTGTTGCTGTTCACTCACTCAGTGGTGTCCAACTCTTTGTGACCCTATGAACTACAGCACACCCGGGTTCCGCGTCCTTCACTATCTCCTGGAGTTTGCTCAAACTCATGTCCATTGAGTCGATGATGCCATCCAAAATAGGGATGTTAATTAGTTAAAGTGGTTTAGAATCTATTGATCTCTGCAACTAGAAGATAATGCCACAGTGTGTCTTTGAACTCCAAATCTCTTCAAAATTGGGCATGGTAGGAAGAGGGAGGACCATAAACATTGGGTTTGTTTTTGAATGGCCAAGATCCAGGTGGAACTATGCAGGGAAGCTAATTCTTTTAACAGTAAACTAGAGGAAAAGATCATTGACCCTGCCATCTTAGGTAAGTTAGACTCAGAGCTATGAATTTCTGTGGTTTTGTGGGGAGAAACTTTCAAATTTAGGATTAAAATCCATCTTCAGTTTGTCAGAGTGTCGAAAGGTTCTTATGATTCCTAGGGATTACATTTTGAATTCTTCTTATAACTATTAATGTGTCTAAAAGTCATTAACATTTTAAATAGATGAACAGTTTATATTTTACTCAAGCTATATTTCATTCTTTTAAGGCAGAGTAATATATATATATATATATATATACAGCATGTATATACAGCTTCCTGGTGGCCTTGTGGCTAGGATTCAGCACTTTCATCACCGCGGTCCGGGTATATATATATACATGAAAGATTTGACATATTCTTCAAAGTTGGAACTTAAAACACTGTTTTGCCCTTCTCTAGTCATAGAAATGTATCAATTTTTCTCCTCATTTTCCATAAACACCTACCATGCTGTCAAACAATTATATACAACAGTGCTGACTCAAAGAATAGGTGTATAATGAAATGCCTTTACACTAGGAAATAGCCATTCCAATAAAAATGGTTCTATTAAGGTCATTTTTATACTACTGAATTCTCCAGGGTTTGGTTGGTTCTGTTTTTCAGATAACAGAGCATTAATGCAGCTATGGGCCATTCTACATTCTACACGGAAAACTCTTTTTATTTGGGTCTCCTACTGGGAAGAATTCACATGTTCTATTTTATTTCTTTTGTAACAATATCACACTTTACAGTTTACTTGATTGGTGCCATGCACTTTTTGGCATATCACTTATTCTCTACGGAAAATACCTTTAGTGAGAGCAGATTTCAAAGTCATGTTTTTTGTACCAACTTTTCTCCCTGGTTGTTCCAGCACAAGCTGGAGTATGGCTACATTATTAAAACATTTTTAGGATTTCAGAATTAGATATTCATTTGAAGAATATAAAAACATATATTAGATTGACTTCTTTTTTCATATTCACAAGTAATATATTCCTTTAAAATATGTAGATTATGTGGAATTACAAATACATCCTTATTTCTCTCTATTCTTCATATTTCTGTGAGGCTCAGCTTCAGGTGACTTGTGGAATAATAGACCAACATCAGTGTTTTGGTGAGTTCAAGTTCATTGGTTAGATATTTCTTATAATTATTAAAATGTTCAAATATTTCAGTGACAAATCTATTTTCAGGGACAAGTGAAAGCATTGATTGTCTCAACCATCTAAATAAATTCAAAATCATTGCAACATCAGTGTTTTGGTGAGTTCAGGTTCATTGGTAAGATATTTCTTTTAATTATTAAAAAGTGCCAGTATTTCAGTGACAAACCTATTTCAGGGACAACTGAAAGCATTATGATTATCTTAACCATCTAAATAAATTCCAAATCATTGCTTAAACAGTCATTTAAATGCAAGAGATTAAATTATATAACACAATTGAGTGTCCATAGATTCTACCCATGTACTTTGGTAATGATAATACAGAAATTGATGAAATATAAACAATTAAGAAATCTGCATTGCAAGTTAATAAGGTAAGTTTCCAGATAGATAAAATCTCTATCCTTCCCTGTATCTCAGGATATTTTGAAAAATAAAACAGAGGAGAGTGTTTTTATTTTGAAAGTCTAACTTCAAGGTAAGAAGTGAAAGGAAACAAAATTTTATTTAGAAGTAAGCCAAACCAAGACCAAATTATAAAAAGCACACATATAGTGGAATAGAAAAATTTCAACTGCCTGGAGGCACATAGTGAAAACATTTCTGAGGAAAAAGACCCACCGGCCAAGCCACTTATATTATTATCAAAGGTTTTTGTTGGCAACTTGTCCACTGGCACCTATCAATTTCAGCATGTGTTTGTTTCACACTGTGTCTCTCCTCTTAGCTGTATAACACATGATCTTTCTGTCTTTGTCACACTAAAAAGGATGAGGTGAACTTTGTGGTCAACACTGCATATCAAGTTGTATTTTCTTGTTCAGAGAGTACAGAAATAAGCTGGTGAGTGTCTGAAATAAGACATGGGAGAAATATCCCATATCATGAGAGAAATATCCCAAATCATGACACTTATATTGGAAATGTACTTTCTTGTATCAGACTTTGGTGTAAGTGGCAAGATATTTAAAATTTCTCTTTCTAAAAATGTTGAAATCCCAAATGATCAGGATGGAAGTTGTCTTTTTTTTTTTAATTGCACAGAACTTTTCAGATATTCTTTTCCAGTAAGTCACCCAGAATGTTTCTCCTGGAATGGTTTTTCTTCCTCTGAATTCTCATTCTTTGAAATAAAGCAAAGCTTGATTTTGTTTCCGAATTTATAGCCAACTTTTCCTATGATATTCAGCAAACTATTTTGGTTTTATTTTTTTTCTTCAGTAGCAAACTTGGAAAATATAATGGAAAACAAATTAGAAAAAAACTTATAAAAGCAAAATAACACCATTCTATAATTTTATGATAAATCTTCTACATCTAAATTCCCAAATATATTCTCTGAAGTATTTTTAATGTGACATCTTTTGTATTGTAAATTGATACCCAAAACATCATTAATTTTTTTTAATGTAGCACCAATGTTTTTATATACTTTCACCATGGACTGATCCCTTTGAGTAGACTGCCATGAAGCTTGCAGATGGTCTTTAACACTTTACCATTTACAAGGTACCAGGTGGCTACTGGAGAAATGTGGCAAACTGAAAAGTTAAGCGATTTCTGTGTTGCTGAAAGTGGAGAGCTGGCTTTCATCATTGACTCTGTCTGTAATTGTAATGAAAGTGAAAGTCAGTAACTCGTGTCTGACTCTTTGCAACCCCATGGACTATACAGTCCATAGAATTCTCAAGGCCAGAATACTGGAGGGGGTACCCTTTCCCTTCTCTAGGGGATCTTCCCAACCCAGGGATCGAACCCAGGTCTCCCGCAATGCAGGCAGATTCTTTACCAACTGAGCCACAAGGGAAGCCCAAGAACACTGGAGTGGGTAGCCTATCCCTTCTCCAGGGATTCTTCCTGAACCAGGAATTGAACCAGGGTCTCCTGCATCACAGATGGATTCTTTACCAACTGAGCTACCAGGGAAGCTGCCAATGACTAAGTTAAATTCCCTGGTTGTCTTGATTCCTCATCTGTTATGTAAAAGATTTTACTTCATAATTCTTAGGATCCATTCAATTTTTTGGTAATTTAATTTGGATATAACGTCTTTAACAATGCATGAAAATCAGAGGGGAAAAGTATTACGGGGATATAGGAAAGCATGGTGTTTATATGTAATTATCTATACACTTAATCAGTTGGTGTCAGGGGCCTTCTTATGCATACACCTGTCAAGAAGGCATTATTCTCATTTTCTTAAGTGAGGAAACCAGCAGCCTTAAGAGGCAAAGAACTTGTTTGAAGTTACAGTCTCAATTCTGGAATGAAGATTTCATTTCATTTCAGACTCCACTATGCTACATGTTTCTAATGTGTACACAAGGAGTTCAGCCGCTCAGTTGCTTCTGACTCTTTGCGACACCATGGACTGCAGCACACCAGGCTTCTGTGTCCATCACCAACTCCCGAAACTTGCTCAAACTCATGAGTTGGTGACGCCATCCAGCTATCTTATCCTCTGTCATCCCCTTCTCCTCCTGCCTTCGATCTTTCCCAGAATCAGGGTCCCTTCCAATGAATCAGTTCTTCACATCCGGTGGCCAAAGTATTGGAGTTTCAGCTTCAGCATCAGTCCCTCCAATGAATATTCAAGACTCATTTCCCTTAAGATTGACTGGTTGGATCTCCTTGAAGTCCAAGGGACTCTCAAGAGTCTTCTCCAACCCACAGTTCAAGAACATCAATTCTTCAGCCCTCAACTTTCTTTAAAGTCCAACTCTCACATCCATATATGACTACTGGAAAAACCATAGCGTTGACTGTATGGACCTTTGTCAGCAAAGTAAAATCTCTGCTTTTTAATATGCTGTCTAGGTTGGTGATAGCTTTTCTTCCAAGGAGCAAGCATCTTTTAATTTCATGGCTGCAGTCACCATCTGCAGCGGTTTTGGAGCCCAAGAAAATAAAATATATCTGTCACTGCTTCCACTTTTTCCCCTTTGATTTGCCATGAAGTGGTGGGATCAGATGCCATGATCTTATTTTCAAGCCAGCTTTTTCACTCTCTTCTTTCACCTTCTTCAAGAGGCTCTTTAGTTTTTCTTCACTCTCTGCCATTAGAATGGTATCATCTGCATATCTGAGGTTGTTGATATTTCTGCTGGCAATCTTGATTACAGCCTGTACTTCATCCATCCCAGCATTTCACATGATGTACTCTGCATAAGCAGTTTAGATGTACTCTAAATAAGCAGGGTGATAATATACAGTGAACAAGTTCATTGTTCCATGTCTGGTTCTAACTGTTTCTTCTTGACCCACATACAGGTTTCTCTGGAGACAGGTAAGGTGGTCTGGTACTTCCATCTCTTTAAGAATTTTCCATAGTTTATTGTGATCCACACAGTCAAAGGCTTTAGTGTAGTCAATGAAGCAGAAGTAGATGTTTTTGTGGAACTTCTTTGCTTTCTCTATCATTCAACAAATGTTGACAATTTGATCTCTGGTTCCTCTGCCTCTTCAAAACCGGGCTTGTACATTTAACATCTGTAAGTTCTCAGTTGACCTACTGCTGAAGCCAAGCTTGAAGAATTTTGAGCATAACTTTGCTAGCAGGTGAAATGAGCACAGTTGTATGGTAGTTTGAAAATTCTTTGGGATCAGAATGAAAATTGACACTTTCCAGTCCAATAGCCACTGCTGAATTTTCCAAGTTTTCTGGCATATTGAGAGCAGCACTTTCACAGCATTATCTTTTAGAATTTTAAATAACTTCACTGGAATTCTGTCACCTCCACTAGCTTTGTTCACAGTAATGCTTCCTAAGGCACAGTTGACTTCACACTCCAGAATGCTGGCTCTAGGTGAGGGGCCACAACATCATGGTTACCGTGTCATAAGACCTTTTTTGTGAAGTTCTTTTGCGTATTCTTGCACAAGAATACGTATTCTTTTTAATATCTTCTTCTTCTGTTAGGTCCTTACTATTTCTGTCCTTTATTGTGCTCATCTTTGCATGAAATGTTCCCTTGATATCTCCAATTTTCTTGAAGAGACCTCTAATCTTTCCCATTCTGTTCAGTCGCTCAGTTGTGTCCAACTCTTTGAGACCCCATGAAGCACAGCACGCCAGGCCTCTCTGTCCATCACCAACTCCTGGAGTCTACCCAAACCCATGTCCATTGTGTTGGTGATGCCATCCAACCATCTCATCCTCTGTTGTCCCCTTCTCCTCCTGCCCTCAATCTTTCCCAGATCAGGGTCTCTTCCAATGAGTCAGCTCTCTGCTTCAGGTGGCCAAAGTATTGGAGTTTCAGCTTCAACATCAGTCCTTCCAATGAACACCCAGGACTGATCTCCTTTAGGATGGACTGATTGAATCTCCTTGCAGTCCAAGGGACTCTCAAGAGTTTTCTCCAATACCACAGTTCAAAAGCATCAATTCTTCGGTGCACAGCTTTCTTTATAGTCTAACTCTCACATCCATACATGACTACTGGAAAAACCATAGCCTTGACTAGACGAACCTTTGTTGGCAAAGTAATGTCTCTGCTTTTTAATATGCTGTCTAGGTTGGTCATAACTTTCCTTCCAAGGAGCAAAGCGTCTTTTAATTTCATTGATGCAATCACCATCTGCAGTGATTTTGGAGCCCAGAAAAATAAAGTCTGACACTGTTTCCATTGTTTCCCCATCTATCTGCCATGAAGTGATGGGACTGGATGCCATAATCTTAGTTTTCTGAATGTTGAGCTTTAAGCCAACTTTTTCACTCTCTTCTCTCACTTTCATCAAGAGGCTCTTTAGTTCTTCTTCACTTTCAGCCATAAGGGTGGTGTCATCTGCATATCTGAGGTTATTATATTTCTCCCGGCAATCTTGATTCTAGCTTGTGCTTCCTCCAGCCCAGTGTTTCTCATGATGTACTCGGCATATAAGTTAAATAAGCAGGGTGACAATATATAGCCTTGACGTACTCCTTTCCCAATTTGGAACCAGTCTGTTGTGCCATGTCCAGTTCTAACTGTTGCTTCCTGACCTGCATACAGGTTTCTCAAGAGGCAAGTCAGGTGGTCTGGTATTCCCATCTGTTTCAGAATTTTCCACAGTTTATTGTGATCCACACAGTCAAAGGCTTTGGCATAGTCAATAAAGCAGAAATAGATGTTTTTCTGGAACTCTTGTGCTTTTTCGATGATCCAGCGGATGTTGGCAATTTGATCTCTGGTTCCTCTGCCTTTTCTAAAACCAGCTTGAACATCTAAAGCCTTTGACTGTGTGGATCCCTGATGCAGGAGGAGAAGGGGACGACAGAGGATGTGATGGACATGAGTTTGGGTAGACTCCAGGAGTTGGTGATGGACAGGGAGGCCTGGCGTGCTGCAGTTCATGGGGTCGCAAAGAGTCGGACACAACTGAGCGACTGAACTGAACTAAATCTCTAACGAGTATTCTAAGAATTTTTACAAATGTCTCATGAACACATTTTGTTGCCTATCATGTAACATCTAAACTTGTCTTCCCTTCTACTGGTACAGTTTCCTTATTTTAGTCAGGCTAAGGGAAGTTTGTAACAACTCTGAAATCCTAGAGACTTTGCACATAATAGCTCATTCTTACTCAAAACTCATCCCAAGTTCACTGGGGATATGACAGCCCTCCTCAGCAACTGCCCTCCAACTTGTGACTTGGAAATCCAATCTAACAAAGTTTCCACCTTTTATCATATTTCCAACTCAATAAGTAGCCTGAAGAGTGATTAATATAGGAAAAGAAATGCTGAAAAATCTTGCAGTGGCTCTTAAATGCTTTGGCCGAGAAGTAAACAGGCTACTTCTGCTCACAGTGTATTGACTGGAAGTAGTTACATAATTTCACTTAGTTGCAATGATACTGGATAATATGGAGAGAATATGACCATATAGCAAGAAACTAGTGTCTCTGGACATTGCCTCATTCTCCATGATAATTTCTATGACTATTGCTGCCATTGATTCATTGCAGACTAAAAGTGCCAGAGTGGTGCTATGTGTTCGGGAGACTCCAAGCACTAGAACCAGACAGTATGCTATCCTGCAGTCTGGAGCAACCTCTTTTCAGTTTGTGTTACACATTTTTCCTGGACACCAAAGCAGAGCTACTTGCAAACCAATGTCACAAAGCTTTTAATGGGAATGTTTTTTCAATTTATTCTTGTAAGCACTCAGAGATGTAATTAGCTGTTGGGTTATCCAGAAGAAATAGGTGTCTCTTCTAGGGCATACATTTCTTCAACTGCTAACTTTTCTTTTAATCATTCTTCTCCTTGTAGAGTTCCACATCCAGACCCTCTGGCACAAGGCTTGTGTTTCCCTCTAGAGTTCTGCCAATACAAATATATCAAGGTTTTATTAAAGGCATGATCTGAAAAATGCATACCAGCCCTTAGTCCAGTTAAAGGTTTAATTCAGAGCAATTCAAGGAGACATAAGCATGGAGAATAGAGTTCTCACTATTTCTAGGCACATTATATTTGAGGCTGCTGCTGCTGCTAAGTCGCTTCAGTCGTGTCCGTCTCTGTCTAACTCCATAGACGGCGGCCCACCAGGCTCCCCCGTTGGAGTGGGTTGCCATTTCCTTCTCCAATGCATGAAAGTGAAAAGTGAAAGTGAAGTCACTCAGTCGTGTCCGACTCCTAGCGACCCCAGGGATCACAGCCTACCAGACTTCTCCGTCCATGGGATTTTCCAGGCAGAGTACTGGAGTGGGTTGCCATTGCCTTCTCTGGTATATTTGAGGAGATCAACGTAAAAAATTTCATAATCAGTTTATGCCTGGGATGGACATTACATCTTAGATTTTTTTTTTCCTGTTAGCAGAACTTCTCACAAGGCATTAGAAGGCAATTCCCTTCCTTGAGCACAGGGAGAAAGGAGTGAGCACTACATGCTACATCACTGACCTTGGATGACTTGCTCCCCATGATTTTGCTTGCACCAGGGCTAACTTCACCTTCAGTGTTCTTTAAAAAGTTCATCAACATTCCATCGATAAATCTTAAAAGACTGTTAGCAAGAACGTTAAATAGCTGTGCTTTATGAAGCACTGGAAGTTTCCTTTATTTTTCTCTCCACTATGAAGTCTGAAATCCAGCTGTCAGAGATGGGTTTATCACCAAGCTGCCTCTGGAAAGTTCCCCTGCTGTGTCTAACAGGGCAGACTCTGGTCTCCTGTCTGAGACACTTTCTTCATGGGAAGGCCACCCAAGATGGGACTGTCTGTCATTAGGCCTGAGAGAGGTGGAACTGGGATGAGCTAACTTCTCAAACTGCCAATTTAAACAATGACATGATTTTATATGCCAAAAATCTATTTGTACACAATCAGGAAGAGAACCAAAAAGGAAACTATAATAAGGATAGTTTCTGCTGAGTTTGAATCCTTGTCTGTCCATGTTTGTTTGTGCTCTTTATCCCTCCATTAACTTTTAGAACATTAGCTCTTTAAGGAGAGAACAGGACTTTTTAATATTATGTATACAATCTATCCTGAGGTGACTACTTAATATATTATTATGCCAAAATTGTCACTATAGCTTAAAAATGAAAAGTAGTTTCTCTGTTAGAATAGCACAGTTCTGTTTAACTAAAGGAGAGAAAAAAAGAACCTTACATTTTCTTTCAAACAATCATTGGATTTAACTATGGTGTGCGTGTGTGAGAAAGCTCACTTTTGTTAGTAGGGATCAATTGAGCTCTTTCCTCCAAAGTACTGATATTATTTCTAAATAAAGAATGTAATAAAAATAAACACAATATAATTATTAAAATTTAGTATTTTCAATGGTAGCAGAAACACTTTTAGTTTGGAGGAATTATTTAGATTATATGAAAATAGGAATTTGGGCCCATGTGAAGCAAAAGATCTTGAAAAGAGGAGGATCTAAAGAAGGTAAACACATCACAAAATTTTGGTCATGACCAGGATAATCTTAAGAGTTTACAAATTAGTTAGTTACACTGTCCTAACAATAAACTCAAAGAAATTGTCAATCAGTGAACATTTAAATATTTTGATGACTTTGTCTGAGGGTCCCTTGAATTTTTTTTTTTTTTACAGAAAAGTCTTAAAAAATATTCAAGAACCAGATTATTCCAAATGTCTAGAAAGTTTTCCATATAAATAAAAACTTGAGAGTATTCTTCCAAAGGATTAAGCAGGTGAATGTGGCTTTGAATCAAAATCAAAGACTATGTAGAAAAAAGTTATAGGTCAGTTTACCCATACATATGCATTTTTAAAAAATCAGAAAAGATTTTGACAGATTCAAAAATGAGTTTATTATTTTAATTTCCCTTGGATTTTTATCTTTTGCTTTTGTCTCCTTCACTGCTATATCACAATGCTTAGATCAGTGCTAGTTCAAGGGAGAAATTTGTGATGGCTCATTTTATGTGTCAATTTCACTGAGCTAAGTGGTGCCCAAATAGCAAAAACATTATTATATCTATTTAACCCAGATAAGTAAAACATTATTTCTGGATGAGTCTGTGATAGTATCTCCAGAAGAGATAAGCATTTGAATCAGGAAACTAAGAAGATCACCCTCATCAAGGCAGATGGGCATCACCTAATCTGTTGAAGGCCTGCATAGAAAATAAATGTGGAGGAAAGGTCAATTTGATCTTTTTCTTGAGTTGAGAAAAACATCTCCTGCCCTTAAACATCAGTGCTCCTGGTTTTGGGGCCTTCCGACTCAGACAAGGGTTTACACCATTGGCTCCACTGGTTCTCAGGCCTAAGGATCTGCACTGAGATGACACTATCAACTTTCCTGGTTGTCTAGTTTACAGATCACAGGAGTTCTCAGCCTCCATAATAGCATGAGCAATCTCTCATAATAAATTTCTTTCTGTGTATCTATATATATATTCTGTTGAGAATTTTGACTAATATAACATTCAGTAAATATTTGTGGGCTTCCCAGGTAGTTCAGTGGTAAAGAACCTGCCTGCCAATGCAAGAGACTGCCTGCCAAGCAGGAGACGTGGGTTTGATCCCCAGGTCGGGAAGATCCCCTGGAGGAGGAAATGGTAACCCACTCCAATATTCTTGCCTGGAAAATTCCATGGACAGAGAAGCCTGATAGGCTACAGTCCTCAGGGTCACAAGAGTTTAATACTATTGATCAACTGAGCATGCACACCCACAATGAATGAACCAGTTCAGTTCAGTCGCTCAGTCGTGTCCGACTCTTTGGGACCCCATGAATTGCAACACGCCAGGCCTCTCTGTCCATCACCAACTCCTGGAGTCTACCCAAACCCATGTCCATCAAGTTGGTGATGCCATCCAACCATCTCATCCTCTGTCATCCCCTTCTCCTCCCGCCCCCAATCCTACCCAGCATCAGGGTCTTTTCCAATGAGTCAACTCTTCGCATGAGGTGGACAAAGTATTGGAGTTTCAGCTTCAACATCAGTCCTTCCAATGAACACCCAGGATTGATCTCTTTTAGGATGGTTTGATTGGATCTCCTTGCAGTCCAAGGGACTCTCAAGAGTCTTCTCCAACACCACAGTTCAAAAGCATCAATTCTTCAGCGCTCAGCTTTCTTCACCGTCCAACTCTCACATCCTTACATGACCACTGGAAAAACCATAGCCTTGACTAGACGGACTTTTGTTGGTAAAGTCATGTCTCTGCTTTTAAATATGCTATCTAGGTTGGCCATAACCTTCCTTCCAAGGAGTAAGCGTCTTTTAATTTCATGGCTGCAATCACCATCAGCAGTGATTCTGGAGCCCAAAAAAATAAAGTCTGACACTGTTTCCCCATCTATTTCCCATGAAGTGATGGGAGCAGATGCCATGATCTTAGTTTTCTGAACGTTGAGCTTTAAGCCAACTTTTTCACTCTCCTCTTTCACCTTCATCAAGAGGCTCTTTAGTTCTTCTTCACTTTCTGCCATAAAGGTGGTATCATCCGCATATCTGAGGTTATTGATATTTCTCCCAGCAATCTTGATTCCAGCTTGTGTTTCTTCCAGCCCAGCGTTTCTCATGATGTCCTCTGCATAGAAGTTAAATAAGCAGGGTGACAATATACAGCCTTGACGTACTCCTTTTCCTATTTGGAACCAGTCTGTTGTTCCATGTCCAGTTCTAACTGTTGCTTCCTGACCTGCATACAGGTTTCTCAAGAGACAGGTCAGGTGGTCTGGTATTCCCATCTCTTTCAGAATTTTCCACAGTTTATTGTGATCACACAGTCAAAGGCTTTGGCATAGTCAATAAAGCAGAAATAGATGTTTTTATGGAACTCTGAATAGATCTATAAAAACATGGAAAGAGAGGCTGAGCAGAGAATAAACAAACTGAACATTTAGACAAGATAGCAACTTCTTGAGGTACAAATGTAACTGAAGAACACAAATATACTTCAGGGCCTAGACTGAGACAAAGGATGGTAAATGAAGATTGATTAAGGGTATTGATCTTCAATGTGTGTGTCACAAGTCCAAGTAGTTGAGAAGACAAAATTGGCAGGATTTGGTAACCTTTCTGGTTAGAGGAAGGAATGATTGTAGCAGATCTGCCTCTGTAACCTAGACTCTGATAATTCCCAGGTACTTTGCTCCCACGACCTGGAAAACTGACATTCTAGTGACAAACCACTAGAATCAAATAACAATACTTGAAGCTAACATTTATTGAACACTTAATTTGTGCTAAATGCTGTGATAAGTTCTTTAAATTTGCTACTTTATTGTTTTTTACTGCAACCTAAAGATGGTCCATAACATTAACCACATTTTACAAATGAGCAAACAGGCTTTCTAAGACCTGACCAAGATCTTGAAACTTCTGAATCTCTTTGCACTCAGAATAATACAGCAAAGTATTATTATAGCAAAGTTATTAATATAGCAAAGTTCACTTACCAAATTTCTATATTCTGTATTTTTATATATGAGAGTATTTTTTAAAAATAAGCTGGTGCAGTTTGGAGAAACTAGAAGCTAAGGGGCCATTTGTCACAAAGGCTTGGGGGTATCATACAGAAGCCCTTGACTTGGATGGTAGCTATAAGAATTAAATGGAAGAATCAAGTGTAAGAACTATCATAATTTGGGAGAACTATCAAGATTTGATTGAATGCACAAGATGAAAAAGAGCCCAAACAGAAAAAAGAGTCCACACAACTCAGGATATAAAGCTTAGAGAACCATGATGAGGTTGTTACCACTAAAAAAAAATAGGTTAGGAGAGGAATTCATTGAGTAAGGTGGGTGGGTGATTGGTGTGTGTTTATTCTCCCACAATGTCATGGAAATGTTCAAAGATTAATAGTCATTATGAGAAAGCTAGTGGTCTTTCCTATAATTCCTATTTTTCTCTTTCATTTGAAACTGACCTCTTTAAAGATGTTACATTGTTTTCTGGATTGTGTTGTTTCTCACAAGAAGTCTATGAGTACTCTTATTTTTTCCCCCAGTATTTAATATCTTTTTTTAAAAAAATACATTAAACATGTTCCTCTTTGTCACTGGTTTTTCCCAATTTGACTGTTCTGTACCTTGATGTGACTTCCTTTGTGTTTATCCCATTTTTTAAATTATTGTTGGATCTTGGTTCATAATTTATGAAATTTGGAAGTATTTCAAAAAGTATTTCTTTAAATATCTTCACACCACACCTTTTCTGGAGGATTCAAAATGCATATATCATCGTTTCAATATTGTGCCACAGGTCACTGAGGGTTTGTTAACTTTTCCCATCATTTTTGGCCTCTGCTTCAGTTTGGAGAGCTTTTACTGCTATGTCTTCAAATTTATTGATATTTTCTTTTCTTTTCTTTTTTTTAAATAAATTTATTTATTTTCAATGGAGTAAAAACTGCTGTTAAACTCTTCCTTTAATTTTTTATTTCAAATATTATATTTTTATGATAATTATTAATTCTTGTTTCATTTTGTTTTATTTTTTATATATTTTTTTACTCTTCACGTATATTCGTGTTTTTCCTTAAATCTTTGACCTTATTTCTCATCAGTGTTTTAAATTTCTTGTTTGGTGATGGCATTATCTCTGTCATAGCTGGGCTTATTGCTTTGTTGTTGTTGTTCAGTCACTAAGTTGTGTCTAACTCTTTGTGACACCATGGATTACAGCACACCCAGTTTCCCTGTCATTCATTACCTCCTGGAGTTTGCTCAAAACTCACATCCATTGAGTCATTGATGGTATCCAACCATCTCATCTTCTGTTGCCCCCTTTTCCTCCTGTCTTCAATCTTTCCCAGCATCAGGGTCTTTTCCAATGAATTAGCTCTTTGCATCAGATGGCCAAAGTATTAGAGCTTTGGCTTCAACATTATTCCTTCCAATGAGTATTTAGTCTTGATTTCCTTTAGGATTAACTGGCTTGATCTCTTTGTAATCCAAAGGACTCTCAAGAGCCTTCTCCAACATCACAATCCAAAAAGCATCAATTCTTTGGCACTAAGCCTTATTTATGGTCCAACCCTCACATCCATACATGACTAGTGGAAATACTATAGCTTTGTCTATATGGACTTTTATTGGCAAAGTGATGTCTTTGCTTTTTACTGGGTTGGTGCAAATGAAGTTGAAGTTTCACACCATGAATTTTCAATCATTATAATTAGGCTCAAACACATCTTTATTAATCAGATATAAACCATTACAATCAACACATTTTTGCCCATGAAAAATAAGTTTGTTTATTCATGTAGCATAAAAACCCAGGCCTTGGGATTCAACAAACTCTTGAAAAGCATTTTCTGCCTCCTGCTGGCTGTGGAAGCTTTTTCCTTGCAAAAAGTTGTCGAGGTGCTTGAAGAAGTGGTAGTCAGTTGGCAAGAGGTCAGTTGAATATGGCGGATAAGGCAAAACTTTGTAGCCCTATTCGTTCAACTTTTGAAGCATTGGTTGTGTAATCGGTGGTTGAACATTGAATGGAGAAGAATTGGGCCCATTCTGTTAACCAATGCTGACTGCAGGCATTGCAGTTTTTGGTGCATCTCATCAATTTGCTAAGCATACTTCTCAGATGTAATGGTTTTGCTGGGATTCAGAAAGTTGTAGTGGATCAGATGGACAGCATATACTTTTCAAGTGCATATGGAAATTTCACCCAGATGTATGCTCAATCTTAAAAAAGCTTGAGCCTTTTGAAACATAAAAGGACTAAAATTTCTAATTAGTTTTTTAATTTTATTTTATGACCTAAACTAAATTAGATATCAATAACTAAAACATCTTTAAAAATCCATGAATATTTGTAAATTATGCAACACATTTATAAAGAAGAAGTTACTTTGAACTAAGTGATAATAAAAACAACATCAAAACTCGTATTGTGAAGCTAAAGCAGTGTTTAGAGGAGAGTTAAATGTCTACATTAAGAAGTGAGAAAGGTGAAAAATAATGATCTAAGCTTGTACCTTAAAAAGCTGGGATAAAAAAGAAAAGAAAGCCAAAAAGAAAAGAAAGGAAGTAATATTGGAAATAAATAAAATAGGAAATACACAAATAATAGAGGAACATCTTTGTGATCAAAAATTGTTTCTTTGAAAAGCTTAATGAAATTGATAAGCCTCTAGAAATGATGATTGAGGAGAAAGACGCAAAGACACAAAGTCTGAATCTTAGGAATAAAAGATATCCAAAAGGCATTAAGGGGATAATAAGAGAATATAATGAACTATTACATGCAAATAAATTAAAAATAGATTAAATGGATAAATCCTTTATAAAGTACAAATTACCAAAACATATACCAATGAATGTTAGGTCCATGAATCAAGGCAAATTGGAAGTGATTAACCAGGAGATGGCAAGAGTGAACGTTGACATTTTAAGAATCAGCAAACTGAAATGGACTGGAATGGGTGAATTTAACTCAGATGACCATTATACCTATTACTGTGGGCAAGAATCCCTTAGAAGAAATGGAGTAGCCATCATAGTCAACAAGAGTCCGAAATGCAGTACTTGGATGCAGTCTCAAAAACAACAGAATGATCTCTGTTCATTTCCAAGGCAAACCATTCAATATCACAGTAATCCAAGTCTATACCCTGACTGGTAACTTTGAAGAAGCTGAAGTTGAATGGTTCTATGAAGACCTACAAGACCTTCTAAACTAACACCCAAAAAAGATGTCCTTTTCATTATAGGGGACTGGAATGCAAAAGTAGGAAGTCAAGAAACATCTGGAGTAACAGGCAAATTTGGCCTTGGAATACAGAATGAAGCAGCGCAAAGGCTAATAGAATTCTGTCGAGAGAATGCACTGGTCATAGAAAACACCCTTTTACAACAACAGAAGAGAAGACTCTACACATGGACATCACCAGATAGTCAACACCGAAATCACATTGATTGTATTCTTTGCAGCCAGAAATGGAGAAGCTCTACACAGTCAGCAAAAACAAGACCAGGAGCTGACTGTGGCTCAGATCATGAACTCCTTATTGACAAATTCAGACTTAAATTGAAGAAAGTAGGGAAAACCACTAGACCATTCAGGTATGACCTAAATCAAATCCCTAATGATTATACAGTGGAAGTGAGAAATAGATTTAAGGGACTAGATCTGATAGACAGAGAGCCTGAGGAACTATGGACAAAGATTCGTGATGTTGTATAGGAGACAGGGAGCAAGACCATCCCCAAGAAAAGGAAATGCAAAAAAGCAAAATGGCTGCCTGAGGAGGCCTTGCAAATAGCTGTGAAAAGAAGAGAGGCCAAAAGCAAAGGAGAAAAGGAAAGATATACCCATTTGAATGCCGAGTTCCAAAGAATAGCAAGGAGAGATAAGAAAGCCTTCCTAAGTGATCACTGCAAATAAATAGAGGAAAACAATAGAATGGGAAAGACTAGAGATCTCTTCAAGAAAATTAGTGATACCAAGGGAACATTTCATGCAAAGATGGGCTCAATAAAGGACATAAATGGTATGGACCTAACAGAAGCAGAGGATATTAAGAAGAGGTGGCGAGAATATACAGAAGAACTGTACAAAAAGGATCATCACGGCCCAGACAGTCACGATGGTGTGATCACTCACCTGGAGCCAGACATCCTGGAATGTGAAGTCAAGTGGGCCTTAGGAAGCATCACTATGAACAAAGCTAGTGGAGGTGATGGAATTCCAGTTGACCTATTTCAAATCCTAAAAGATGATGCTGTAAAAGTGCTGCACTCAATATGCCAGCAAATTTGGAAAACTCAGCAGTGGCCACAGGACTGGAAAAGGTCAGTTTTAATTCCAATCCCAGAGAAAGGAAATGCCAAAGAATGCTTAAACTACCACACAATTGCACTCATCTCCCATGCTAGCAAAGTAATGCTCAAAATTCCCCAAGCCAGGCTTCAACAATACATGAACCATGAACTTCCAGATGTTCAAGCTGGTTTAAGAAAAGGCAGAGGAACCAGAGATCAAATTGCCAACATCCACTGGATCATCGAAAAAGCAAGAGAGTTCCATAAAAACATCTATTTCTGCTTTATTGACTATGCCAAAGCCTTTGACTGTGTGGATCACAATAAACTGTGGAAAATTCTGAAAGACCACCTGACCTGCCTCTTGAGAAATCTGTATGCAGGTCATGAAGCAACAGTTAGAACTGGACATGGAACAACAGACTGGTTCCAAATAGGAAAAGGAGTACGTCAAGGCTGTCACCTTGCTTATTTAACTTATATGCAGAGTACATCATGAGAAACGCTGGGCTGGAAGAAGCACAAGCTGGAATCAAGATTGCCAGGAGAAATATCAATAACCTCAGATATGCAGATGACACCACCCTTATGGCAGAAAATGAAGAACTAAAGAGCCTCTTGATGAAAGTGAAAGAGGAGAGTGAAAAGGTTGGCTTAAAGCTCAACATTCAGAAAACTAAGATCATGGCATCTGGTCCCATCACTTCATGGGAAATAGATGAGGTAAACAATGGAAACAGTGGCAGAGTTAATTTTAGGGGGCTCCAAAATCACTGCAGATGGTGCCGGTAGCCATGAAATAAAAAGATGCTTACTCCTTGGAAGATAAGTTGTGACCAACATAGAAAGCATATTAAAAAGCAGAGACATTACTTTGCCAACAAAGGTCCGTCTAATCAAGGTTGTGGTTTTTCCAGTAGTCATGTATGCATGTGAGAGTTCTTTATAAGAAAGCTGAGTGGCGAGGAATTGATGCTTTTGAACTGTGGTGTTGGAGAAGACTCTTGAGAGTCCCTGGGACAACAAGGAGATCCAACCAGTCCATCCTAAAGGAAATCAGTCCTGAATGTTCATTGGAAGGACTGATGTTGAAGCTGAAACTCCAATACTTCTGCCACCTGATGCAAAGAACTGACTCATTTGAAAAGACCCTGATGCTGGGGAAGATTGAAGGCGGGAGGAGAAGGGGACGACAGAGGATGAGATGGTTGGATGGCATCACTGACTCAGTGGACATGAGTTTGAGTAAACTTTGGGAATCAGTGATGGACAGGGAGGCCTAGTTTGGTGCAGTCCATGGGGTCACAAAGAGTCGGACATGACTGAGCGACTGAAGTGAACTGAGCTGAACACCAATGGAATAAAAATCTGAATAAGTCCACTTGGTTAAGGAAATTGAATTTGTAACATAAAATACTTGAACATTAAAAACTGCAGGCCAAAATATCTTTACCAGTAATTCTGCTAGACATTTAAGGAAGAAATAATACCGATTTTATGAAACTCTTTTGGAAACTGAGAAACATTTCTTAATTCATTTAATGAGATCAGCACCACCTGATAAAAAAGCAAAATCAGAAAAAAGACATTATAAGAAAGTAAAACTATAAACCAATATTTCTGAAGAATATCATTGCAAAAATCCTTAAATATTGTGTTAAGTTAAAGACAGTCATTAAGGATAATACATCATGGCCAAGTGTAGTTAGTCCAGGAATTGAAATTTGATTTAACATTTGATAATTAATGTAATTTATTATTTTATCAGAATAAGGGCTAGAAATATAATAATCTAAACAAATTCAGAAAAGCATTCAATACAATTCAGTACTCATTTATGATTAAGTAGAAATAGAAGAAAATTCTTTCAACATGATAAAGTGTGTCTACAACAGAATTACACAGTATACTTATTGATCAAAGATGGAGTGAACATCCCTCATCCCTAGAATCAGTAATAAGGCAAATATATTCATGCTTAGTACATTGCACATTTAGTACATTTATTCAACATTGAACTGAAGGTAGCCATTGCAGTAAGATAAGGATTTTTAAAAAGACATATGATCTTGTGCAAAATGAGTAAACTATCTTTGTTTTCTGATATTATGATCATCATATATATGATCATGTACAGAGAAAAATCTTAATGGATCTACAAGATAAAGCTCCTATAACCAATGAGTGAATTTAGAAATATTGTAACCCACAAGGTTGATATAGAAAAACAACTATATACTACCAATAAACACTTGGCAAACAAAAATCCAAACCAATACCATTCACAATAGCAGCAAAAAACTGACATACCTAGAGAAAAAAAATTTTCATGTGCAAATTCTGTATGTACTAAAAGCTATGAAATATTGATGAGAGAAATTAGATATAAATGTAGAGATATACAATTTTCTTACATTAGATGACTTCAAATTGTTAGACTGTCATTTCTTCACAAATTGGTCTACAGTTTCAATGCTGTTCCAATCAAAATTCCAAATGTCTGGGGTTTTTTTGCAAAAAATTGACAAGCACCCTCTAAACTTTATATGGAAAGGCAAAAGATCCAAAATAGCCAAAATAATTCTTAATATTAGAAAAAGAATTTACTATAAAGCTAGAGTAATCAAGGGTCTTCTCTGGTGGCTCAGACGGTAAAGAATCTGCCTGCAGTGCAGGAGACCTGTGTTCGATCCCTGGGTCAGGAACATCTTCTGGAGAAGGGAAAGACTACCCACTCCAGTATTCTTGCCTGGGGAATTCCATGGACAGAGGAGTCTGGTGGGCTATAGTCCATGGAGTTGAAAAGAATCGGACATGATTGAACAACTAACACTTAACAGTAATCAAGAGTGTACTATTGACATTGGCATCAGAAATATATATATGTATATATGTATATTTGATCAATTGATTTTGGTGCTTTCTCAGTTAGGGTGTACACATAACCTATTTTTAATGTGCTCCCTAGACACTATCAGTTTTATTGAGTTTAACCTATGGCAGAGCCTTTTAAAAAGGACAATAAGAGAAACAAATGAACACTTGCTCCAGATTTCTGATTGTTTTCTACCAACAACATTCCCTGACAACGTGCTCATCAACATTCCTTCCCAGAGACACTAAATATAATACGGAAGAAAATGCAGAGTTTGCAGAACATTCTATTTTTGTGGAAGGCAAATGACCGGAGGTCCAAGTCATGCCATTTTCCCCGTATTGACACTTTGTTCTGAATTGCACCTAAACTAACAATGAGAAAGTGGTGAACTTTATACATTTTGTGGGTCACTCTGTCAACCTCATGAGCCCTGATGTGATTTTCTTCAGCTCTTGCAATTCTTTCAGTTGGATCTGTTTTTACTTTCCCTTTGGCAGCTTTCTATCCTGAGTCACATTGACCTCTGTCTGCTCTGAAACAAGGAGGGGGTTCAGCTTGGCTGTTTGGGCTCTTGCTGTGAGTATGTGAGGAGAAAGAAGTGACATTATTCACAGGGCTCAGTTTGCTGACTCCCTGAAGCATCATCTATACACAAGAGGTCACCCACCAACATCTATGTGTTCTGTCTTCCTTAGGCCATCATTTTTATCTTAATATGGAAAGAAGGTACTGTACAAAGAAATGTTTCTTGGTAGAGCCTGAACAATCATCAGTTTTCAGATATTTCTTTAAGCCTTCAGAGTGTCTGTTCTCCAGTTAAGGAGAAGAGTTTATAGCCTGGCCAAATTCTTTATTCTCTAGGTCTAATAAGCACCTCCAGTATGCTCTACAAAATAGCGGTTTCTTGTTATCCTATGTATTTGTGTCTCCCTCTGGCCAAGTCTTCTAAAGGATTTAGCTAGGTCACCAGCTGTTCCAACTACGCTGTCAAACCACTACGGCTTATATAAACAAAGGCTTTTTTTTTTTCCTTTAAAAATAGTTTTTTAGGGGGAAATAGATGACAAGGGTAGCTAAATCACTAAACTTATTTGTCTCTTTATTCATCCCATATGTTTGAAAGAAGAAAAGGAAGTTGGTTAGTCTTGGGCTCTGAATTCACAAAATCACAACCATTCTTTCCTTTAACAAATGTCTCCCAAGTTTCCCAAGCAAAACTTCTACTGCCTTCTTCTGAAGGATCATGCTCCAGTTTGCACAGAACCAAACAATAAGCAGCTGACTAGAATGGAGATTTTCAAAAGACTAATCTCTGCCCAGCTCACAGCAAACAGTCTGTGAAGTATTTCCAAACCAAGACTACCAAAGAAGAATTTTGCCAACTAGTTGTGGTCCCCTGATGTCCAGGATTCTCAAGGTCTCTCCCTCACAGCTGACTAAATGCACAATAAAACCTCTAACTATTCCAGGGGCAGATTTTGGCATTTACAGATCAGACTATGGAACAGAAACAGGAAGGAAAGAGGAAGATATAAAATAATGTAAAAGTGCAGGAAATTCCTGACCAACTAGAAAGTATTGCATAGATGTGAACAGTTTGAGATATAAAATAAAACCATGTTAGCTATGTTTGAAAAACACTTGGGTTGCAAATAGAGCATGAGTAAGGAAGTCCAAAGATTAATTCTGCAGGACAATTTAGGCTTGAGAGTGTTCAGGTAGAGATAGTGGTGGTAGTGGTTTAGTCTCTAAGTTGTGTCCGACTCTTGTGACCCCGATGGGTGTGAGGTGAACATCAAAGAGAAATAATATAACACAAATAAGAGAAACATTATAGGAAAAAAGAGCCCAAAGTTTTTAGAGCTTCATTTGGATACAGTTTGAGACGGATGAACCAAAAAGATTTAGGTACTAAACAAATACATCAGACAATGCTGCTTTCAGTGGGCTCTCCTCTAATTTGGGTTTTGGAATACATGAATGAAAATTTGTAGATACTTTTCTGAAAACTGTATAACTTTGGATTTCCATCAAATTAGTATCATTTTGAGGCAGACTGTTATACTATATTATATGGTAGTTATTAAGAAATCCTATGTTTTAAAATTAGTAACACTGGAGAAAGAAGGGGGGATAAAAAGTATAGAGTTTCCAGTCTTTAGCCAGCTGATATTTGTAATGTGTTTACTATTGCTTTTTCCATTAATATGTATATACACTTAATTCTCCTCTTATCCAGTTTAAAAACATCCCATAATCATTATTATAAGCACTCCTCTTCATCGACTACTAATTCTGCTGCTTTTCTCCCCTGTCATCATACTCATTGGCAAAGCCCAATCTTGGTTAAATCCAACTGTCTGCATTCTCTGCCTCTGGCTGAACAGTTGGAAATGGTGAGAAGAAAACTCATAACCATGCTACAGTTCCCAAACACTATATGGCAACACTACAATTTTCCCTAGTCCTTACATTCTTCCTTTTTCCAAGACCACTTTTTATACCTTTCTCTTCTCCAATCTACAACTCCCCCTTCTGTCAACCCACACTGATGTTGTTTCTTCTCATTTCACTAATAAAATAGGGATAAGTGGAAAAGATTTTCCTTGCCTTTTTAACCATTAAATTTTACAAAATTATTTGCCTATATGCCAGGGCTCTCTGCTTCTCTCCTATTCCAGTGCATGAATTATCCATGCTTCCAGCTATGGTAAATATATAACTTGTACACTTGGTGTCATTCTGGGTGTTTTTTTTTTAATTTTATTGGAGTATAGTTGATTTATAATGTTGTGTTAGTTTCTGCTGTAAAGCAAAGTGAATCAGTTATACATATTCATACATCCACTTTTTTTTTAAATAAATTTATTTATTTTAGTTGGGGGCTAATTACTTTACAATATTGTAGTAGTTTTTGCCATACATTGACATGAATCAGCCATGGGTTTACATGTGTTCCCCATCCTGAACCCCCCTCCCACCTCCCTCCCCATCCCATCCCTCTGGGTCATCCCATTGCCCCAGCCCTAAGCATTTGTCTCATGCATCGAACATGGAATGGTGTTCTGTTTCACATATGTTAATATACATGTTTCAGTGCTATTGTCCCAGAACATCCCACCCTCTCCTTCCACAGAGTCCATAAGACTGTTCTATGCATCTATGTCTCTTATTCTATCTCGCATATAGGATTATCGTTACCATCTTTCAAATTCCATATATATGCATTAGTATACTGTATTAGTGTTTTTCTTTCTGGCTTACTTCATTCTGTATAATGGGCTCCAGTTTCATCCATCTCAATAGAACCGATTCAAATGTATTCTTTTTAATGGCTGAGTAATATTCCATTGTGTATATGTACCACAGCTTCCTTGTCCATTCGTCTGCTGATGGACATCTAGGTTGCTTCCATGTCCTGGCTATTGTAAACAGTGCTGCGATGAACATGGGGGTACACGCATCTCTTTCAATTCTGGTTTCCTCGGTGTGTATGCCCAGCAGTGGGATTGCTGGGTCATATGGCAGTTCTATTCCCAGTTTTTTAAGGAATCTCCACACTGTTCTCCATTAGTGGCTGTACTAGTTTGCATTCCTACCAACAGTGTAAGAGGGTTCCCTTTTCTCCACACCCTCTCCAGCATTTATTGCTTGTAGACTTTTGGATAGCAGCCATTCTGACTGGCGTGAAATGGTACCTCATTGTGTTTTGATTTGCATTTCTCTAATAATGAGTGATGTTGAGCATCTTTTCATGTGTTTGTTAGCCATCTGTATGTCTTCTTTGGAGAAATGTCTGTTTAGTTCTTTGGCCCATTTTTTGATTGGGTCGTTTATTTTTCTGGAATTGAGCTGCAGGAGTTGCTTGTATATTTTTGAGATTAATTGTCTGTTGCTTCGTTTGCTATTATTTTCTCCCATTCTGAAGGCTGTATTTTCACCTTGCTTATAGTTTCCTTTGTTGTGCAAAAGCTTTTAATTTTAATTAGGTCCCATTTGTTTATTTTTGCTTTTATTTCCAATATTCTGGGAGGTGGGTCATGGAGGATCCTGCTGTGATTTACCATACACAAAAATAAACTCAAAATGGATTAAAGATCTAAACGTAAGACCAGAAACTATAAAACTCCTAGAGGAAAACATAGGCAAAACACTCTCCGACATACATCCACTCTTTTTGAGATTCTTTCCCCATATTGAGTAGAGTATTGAGTAGGGTTCCCTGTACTATACAGTAGATTTTTATTAGCTATCTATTTTATATATAGTAGTATATATATGATGCTATGCTTTAACTCAAAGACTTTACTCCTGGAGTTATTCTTTCTTATTTTTATACCATCAGTTTTTTTTTCTCCATTATAAATATTATTCTTAATAGCATATAGACTTGCTGTACTATATCTCATGTTTAACATAAAAAAAAAGTTGATCTAAATAAATAAAACCAAACAAAATTAAAAAGCTTGATCTTATATGCCTTTCCAGCTTCAGTTCTATTTCTTTGCTTTACTGTTTGACAAAAGTGCTAGAACTTGTTGTTTACCCTCTTTTTCCAATTTCCCATTTCATATCCCTTCTCCATTCATTTCAATTAGAACTCTATGTCCAATAGAAATCTAATTCTTCACAGTCATTAATGAACAGCGTGTTCAAAACCCAGTGATCTAGTCTCAGTCATCTTATTTGAATTCTTAGTAGCAGTTAATAGATTTGATTGTTATTTTGAGATCATGTCTTGAAATGCTTTCTTCCCTTGGCTTCTGGAACACTAACTACGCTGTATTCCTACCTTCCTCACTGAACCATTGTTTCCCCCTATGGGATCCTACTGCCTTAGTGCATCCAATTCTCAGTCCTTGGAAATCTCAATTTGTACTTTCTATCCAGTGACCCCATTTATTTCCCTGTGACCCACATTTCTATCTTTGGCTCTGGCGATAAGTCTTAGGTCAAGATATGTAATTGCTTATATGGTATCTCTACCTAATGAATATGAGGCTACTTAGCTTTAGCACTTTCAAAATCAAATCCTCTGTATTTCATTCCCCTAAACCTGTTCTTTGCATATTTCTCATCTCCAGAAATGATTCCACATTCACCCTGCTGTTCAGACCCGAAAGTTGGGATTTAGCTCTTTGTCTCACACCTACATGATTTATGAGCAAATCCAGCCAGTTCTACTTCCAAAGTATTGATATATCCTAAATCCAATCTCCCTCACCATCTCCATGACAACCACTAGAAGCCAGCTTTGTGCTCATTTGTAAATACTATGCTCTAGGGAGAGCTGACTGACTGTAGAATGCTATGGGTTTGTTTGTTTTTTTTAATTTTCTTTGTAAGACTGTCTCTATCTATTTTAGTCTCATTTATCTCAGAGTTAAATGATGTCTTTACAGACTATCATAGGTGAAAATTTAAAGTTTAAAAATATCGAGGCCAGCTGACCTAATCAGAGCTTTTAGTCATTGAGAGAAAAGGGTAAGAAATGCTTCCCCATCACATTTTAAGAATCTAAACCAAGCTATGTGGTGATCAATGTTTCTGAATATCTTAGTGATTAGTAATTAAGATTGTTGGTAGCAAAATGGTCTTAAGCTATATGGTGGGAGAATTAAGTGCCAAGTGACAAGAGATTCTAATTCTGTTTCTGCCAAGCAGGCAAGTCAGTTAACCTTTGTGTGTTTTTCCTTCCAAGCCCTGGGAACAGTTACTGCCCTTTCTTACACAGAACTATTGTGCAGATAGATGATGGATATGTGTGGAAATGTTTTGTACTCCTTAAAGAAGAAATTTTAAAACCTCAGTTTCCTGAAATACAACTAAAGGTTACCCATATATTCTATTTATTTAGGTTACTTCTCCTTATTTTTATTAAATAGTGTACAGTAAATATTTTTTAAAAGCTGTATAATAGAAAAACTAAACTGGGGTTGAAAATATAGGAAATCTTCGATCACTTGGAAGTCTTTGTGCATTCTACCTTACATTGGATGTACTATTCATGATATCAGTAATACTACTAATTGTACACACACACAGCATCTTTACCGTGGATCAAGCACCACACTGAGTGTTTTACACCACTGCATGCAAATTTCTTTCCTTAAAAGCACTTACAGTCATAACACTTATGTTTTGTCAAATATTGTCCCCTGCTGCTAAGTCGCTTCAGTCGTGTCCGACTCTGTGCGACCCCATAGACGGCAGCCCACCAGGCTCCGCCATCCTTGGGATTCTCCAGGCAAGAATACCCGAGTGGGTTGCCATTTCCTTCTCCAATGCATGAAAGTGAAAAGTGAAAGTGAAGTCGCTCAGTCGTGTCCGACTCCTAGCAACCCTATGGACTGCACCCTACAAGGCTCCTCCGTCCATGGGATTCTCCAGGCAAGAGTACTGGAGTGGGGTGCCATTGCCTTCTCCGTATTCTCCCCTAACTACAGTAAAAAAAAAACTGTAGTAAAAATTGATACTCAGCATGTTAAATTATAGATACTTTTAGCTGCAAAGAGTTGAAACAAAACGGACTAATTGGTGAGTTAACAGAAAAAATCTAAAGCAATGAATGCAGTTATTCCCTAAGAATTCTCATCAGTTGAGATTTAGAAGGTTATAGTTTTACTTCTGCATTGGTCTTTGTGGTTCATCGGGAAATTTCCAGATTATTAAGTAGTTTTAGCTGAGGCTAGGTTTATTGATGTTTCTTGGATTTACAAGGAGAAAAATTTAGAGTTGATAACTTCTACATTAAGTGACAAAGTTCTAATCTACTTAAGTACTATTTAATGTATTTACTCAGTTACTTTTCATTTACTCTCACACTTTAGTTTTTGAATTTTATTAACATTTAATGGTACTTTGTTTAACAAAAAGTTACATAAATAGAAATAGTCACAGCCAGTATGACCTTCCACTTTCATATTTCCCAACATCTAGCATTTTGCTTTTGCTATGTAAGGAAATAGTTTCCTTGGCATTCTTGGCCACTCTCAGCCTCCTCTTAACGGGCTGTGTGCTTTTCTAAGTGTATAAATCAATCTGCTGTGTTTTGTCACATTCTCTTACTCAATAATGTTTTATTTCATGTCTGCTGGCCTTCTTTGTCATATGTTCCTACACCACAACATAATATGAAATATTGATATTATTTCCATCTCTCCCACACTTCTGTTTGAAATTTATACTGTGCCTGTTTTCAAAGAGAAAGCTTAAAATATCAAATCTATCTTAAAGCAGAACAATTAAATCTTGAAAATTGAAATGTCATGTGCAATCTTTATCCATCCGGGTCCGTGCTCATGCTCAGTCGTGTTGAACTCTTTGCGACCCCCTGGACTGTAGCCCACCAGACACCTCTGTCCATGTGATTCTCCAGAGAAGAATACTGGGGTGGGTTACCATTTCTTTCTCCAGGGGATCTTCCCAACCAAGAGATCAAATGTGCATCTTCTGTGTCTCTCCTGCATTGCAGATGGATTCTTTGCCCACTTAGCCATTGGGGAAGCCTGCAAACCTTACACAGATAATGTTTGATCAGAATCTAGAAATAAAATTATTACCTCTCTCAAAACTAACTTTAGCTTTATACCATTGAACACCAGTCAAAAGGAAGCATGAGGGATATTTTGTCCTCCTTGTCTGATAAGCTATTTCAAATCCTCAAAGGTGATGCTGTGAAAGTGCTGCACTTGATATGCCAGCAAATTTGTAAAACTCAGCAGTGGCCACAGGACTGGAAAAGGTCAGTTTTCGTTCCAATCCCAAAGAAAGGCAATGCCAAAGAATGCTCAAACTACCGCACAATTGCACTCATCTCACATGCTAGTAAAGTAATGCTCAAAATTCTCCAAGCCAGGCTTCAGCAATATGTGAACCGTGAAATTCCAGATGTTCAAGCTGGTTTTAGAAAAGGCAGAGGAACCAGAGATCAAACTGCCAATATCCACCGAATCATCGAAAAAGCAAGAGAGTTCCAGAAAAACATCTATTTCTGCTTTATTGACTATGCCAAAGCCTTTGACTGTGTGGATCACAATAAACTGTGGAAAATTCTGAAAGAGATGGGAATACCAGACCACCTGACCTGTCTCTTGAGAAACCTGTATGCAGGTCAGGAAGCAACAGTTAGAACTGGACATGGAACAACAGACTGGTTCCAAATAGGAAAAGGAGTACGTCAAGGCTGTATATTGTCACCCTGCTTATTTAACTTCTATGCAGAGTACATCATGAGAAACACTGGGCTGGTAGAAACACAAGCTGGAATCAAGATTGCCGGGAGAAATATCAATAACCTCAGATATGTGATGACACCACCCTTATGGCAGAAAGTGAAGAAGAACTAAAGAGCCTCTTGATGAAAGTGAAAGAGGAGAGTGAAAAAGTTGGCTTAAAGTTCAACGTTCAGAAAACTAAGATCATGGCATCTGGTCCCATCACTTCATGGGAAATAGATGGGGAAACGGTGGAAACAGTGTCAGACTTTATTTTTTTGGACTCCAGAATCACTGCTGATGGTGATTGCAGCCATGAAATTAAAAGACGCTTACTCCGTGGAAGGAAGGTTATGGCCAACCTAGATAGCATATTTAAAAGCAGAGACATTACTTTGCCAACAAAGTTCTGTCTAGTCAAGGCTATGGTTTTTCCAGTGGTCATGTATGGATGTGAGAGTTGGACGGTGAAGAAAGCTGAGCGCCGCAGAATTGATGCTTTTGAACTGTGGTGTTGGAGAAGACTCTTGAGAGTCCCTTGGACTGCAAGGAAATCCAATCAAATCATCCTAAAAGAGATCAATCCTGGGTGTTCATTGGAAGGTCTGATGTTGAAGCTGAAACTCCAATACTTTGTCCACCTCATGTGAAGAGTTGACTCATTGGAAAAGACCCTGATGCTGGGTAGGATTGGGGGTGGGAGAAGGGGACGACAGAGGATGAGATGGTTGGATGGCATCACCGACTCGATGGACATGGGTTTGGTTAGACTCCGGGAGTTGGTGATGGACAGAGAGGCCTGGCGTGCTGCAATTCATTGGGTCCCAAAGAGTTGGACACGACTGAGCGACTGAACTGAACTGAACTGTCTGATAAAAAAAGGCATCTCAGGTCACCAGGTGGGATATACATTTTCCTTCAGTTCATTTGGCCAAAAGAATAATTTATTGGTAAAGATTTATTATAATAAAAATATATTGCAAGAGATAACATGTGATTTGATGTGGCACAGCAAGGCAAGAGCAGTTCCCTTGTCAGTCTCTTCAAAGTTCCTGTGCCCACACTATGCCCAGTCATATATGTGCTTGAGTCACCCTCTCTTCATCTCCTTTCTTGTTCCACTTCCGCCCGTTGCTCTTGTTTCTGTCCTTTGAAGGCCACTGCTCACTGGCTTCTGTCTGAGAGTTTCTGACTTCTGCTTCTGACTGTGTCCATTTTGCCACATTGAAAAACTGTAATTCAATTGATTGGCCAGTATTCAGAATAGATTATCTCTTCTAATGCCTCTGATTGTCTGCTGGCCTTCCTCATGGCTGAGTTCAGTATTAATTCTCAGTGCAATCACTTATGAACAAGACTTAAAAAGAATCTGTGTTTTGCTTTTTACACTAGGTTAGAAACTCTAGAGCTTTACTGAGTGTGTTCAAATCCCAGTCTGCCATTAACTGTGTAACCTCACCTTGTCTGTATACAGATTCTTCATCTGAAAAAATAAGTGTAATAATAGTATCTCTATCATGACATTGTTATAAGGATTAGTTAATACATGAAAATCCTTAAGGGAGATTAATGCCACATAGTGTGTACCATATTATGATCAAAATTATCATCATCATTATAGCCTATAATGTTAATTATAATTATTCAGGCCATGATTTGTTTGCACAGTATGCTTCCCTTAGAGCTAAATTCTAGTAAGAACTTAACTATGGTACTTAGACACGGGTGTTTCAGAGGCTACTGTAACCAAGCTCAGATCTCAGAATCTTTGTTTTTCACTGCTTCAATAATCCCCACGTCTAGCTGTTGTAGGTGTTGTTGCTCTCAATATTTTCTGGAGGACAGTTGTTCATGGACAACTGGACCCATCATTCCAAGGTTACCTGAGAGGCCCTTGCCTCCCCCTTGGAATGGCTATATCTGTTGATCAACAGATAAAGGGATATAACATCCCAGTCTCTCTGTCTCTAACAGAACAAGCTCCATTGTACCATTACCCTTCAGATCTCCATGGGGGGATCAGGCTGAAACTAAGATTAATCTGAAACCAGCTCTTTGCTAATTTGCTTTTCTTCACTATCCTGCTATCTTCACTCTCATATAGGATTTTCCTGAGAGTATCCTTTCATTACATCACTTGCACGCAAATTTCCATCTTATCCTCTGCTTTTAAGGAAAGAGAATGGATAGCATTCTTTTTTAACCTAAGACAATGGATAGCATAAAAGACCCTATTTTTGTTTTTGATTTTGTATAAGCTATTTTATTCAAATTAAAATATATTATCAATTCTTATTTAAATATGTGATTGTGGTACTAGATTCCTTTTAAATCTCCTAGTTATCTATTTCATACATGGTTACATTCATTTACTTTATGTTACTTTCCCCTTATGTTTGATTTTAATTTCTTCAAATATGTGAAACAATAATATGATTCAAAATACCAAACCATTTTAAAAGGAATTCTTGAAGAGATTACATCTACTTTTTAATCCTTCCATCTCATCTTCACACACTCCATGTAGGTAACTGATTTCATTAGTTTCTGGTTTAACTTTTTTTTTTCAGTTCTTTATCCTTTTATTTGACTGTGTCTTTACATTCATCTGAGTTCTTAATTTCATTTATTGTATCTTTAAATTTCAGTGTTTGCATGGACCTTTAAAATGTAAATTCTACTTCTTGGCTGAAGTTTTTATCTTCTATATTTTCTTGAACATATTAATCATATTTAATGTCCTTGTGTAATAGCTTCAATATCTGAATCTCTTACAGATCTTTCTCCTAGTTTTAAGTCATTCAGTCTTGTCTTCTGTTGTGCCCAAAGTGATGAAAGACAACAAACCAATGATTCAAGAAATACTAAGAAATAATAATAAAATTACACTTTGGGCATATCATAGTCAAACTGCTGAATAACAAAGATGGTTTAGATTGAATGCAGGACCTTGCTTATAAAAAGGCATTTTTTATAAGGCATTTTTATAAGAGATTCTTTTTTCAGAGAGAACTTGCCCTTCCTGTGGGTTGTAGCTTATCTAGAGCATGTTGTTATAATCCAGTCAGAGATTACTGTGATTCAAGCCTCTATATCAGTTTTATTGAAAGCTGATCTATTTCTGATTCTCTCACTCTTAGGATCTAGCCTTCTGGGGGAGTAGGGGCAGTTTCAAATGAAATACTTGGATATTTGTCAAGCCTCTCCTATCTTGGCAAACCTTGAACTCTAAAGTTGTGTCACTAAAACTCTAAAACTGCTGAAGACTTTACTCAGCTCTTCAACCCCCCAGCTTTAGGAGGAAAGAAGGGTCAAATGGTTTGCTTAACCTTTTTCTACTTACCTTCTATATCATATCTTGGCTTCTTAAGTTTTGATAGTAGTGGGAATTCTCTAATGTCTTCAAACATTAAAGAAATGTTTTTACCCAGTTTTTCTAGTTGCTCTCTCTAGGAGTACTAGTCTTTTATAAGCTAATCCACCAACACCATGATGAGAACCCTTAAGACTCAATATTTTAATGATGCAAATTCTTCTAGGTTTTGTTTTATATTAAATATTAATCCAATTAATACACTACTAAGAATTTTTGTGGTGGGAGAATCAAGGGAAACTTTATAAAACAATACTGGGAATTATCTGTAAGATAAACATCTGAGAATTGATTTGAAAAAACTTTAAAGGGGGCAGTAACAAACTTGGCGTGGAGTTTATCTAATCTTGCCATATTTTACATTTGATGAAGTTAGAAAAATGGAAGCATTTGATACTAGAGATCAAATAGGTGGATTAATAGAAGATAATTCAGAAATATATCTAAAATAAAAGTAGAAATTCCAATTTTATATACCTGTTGGTTCTGTTTCCCCGGAGAACCCTGACTGCAGATTTTGGTATCAGAAAATGAGGTGCTACTGTAACAAATACCTAAAATTGTGGAAGTGACTTTGGAACTGGGTAACAGGTAGAGACTGGATAAGTTTGAGGCACATGTTAGAATACAACCTACATTTCCTTCAAGGTGCTATTGGTAGAAATATGAATGATGAATTCTTCTGGTGAAGTCTGATAGAATTGAGGAACATGATATTGAACACTGGAAGAAAGAGGACCCTTGTTATAGAATGAGAAAGTAGTTGGCCGATTTGTATTCCAGTGTTCTGTGGAAGGTAGGATTTGTGATTATTAATAAATTGGATATTTAGCTAAGAAGATTTTTTAAGCAAAGTGTTAAAGTCACTACCTGGTTTTTCCTTACTGCTCATAGTAAAATGTGAGAGGAAAGAGGTAAATTGAAAAGGGAAGTGTTATGAAAAATGAAACCAGAAATTGAAAATTTAGAAAATTCTGGTTTTTCATATTGCAAAAACTGATAAAGTGGGTACTTGAGGAAAAATCAAGGGTATGGCTGGATAATCATTTTCTCTAAAGAAATTGTAGGTGTGGTTGATAGAACCAACCAGGCAACCATCTCAGCAGAAATGCTGCCAACTTGGACTGAAAGGGAAAGAGATAGGACAAAATGAAGTTTTCTCTGGCTGCATTGGCATCCCTTTTGAACTCACATTTACAATACTGGCCATGCACCCTCTAAATGTGAGAATAAGAAAACCAGCTCCTGATATCCCCACTGACACATAGCTAGAATTCTGGGTTGTTCGGAGTTGGCTTGATGCTCACAGCTAGATCATGTTCTTCTGTGGGAGATATACACTCTCACAAAATACCAAATACCTCGGACAAGGTCATCCTGAGACCTTGATAAAATGAGGCAAAATAAAGCTATTTTATAATTTCATGTAAGTGTAGACAAAAACTATCACTGTACAAAACACGAAATATCAAACATCCCTATCTCCCAGCTTGTATAAGTGACTCCTGCTTCTATCCCAGCGATAGTTTTAACTTCTTTCCAGTAAGCCTTTTCTGTAGATAGATTTGTTGAGATACCCAGCAACCAGATTAATCATGATTTTTGACAGCATCTAATCTAAAGCTAATCCCCCTGCTTTGGAAAAATTCTCCAAAATTAACTAGTATGTTTTCTCCCTCATTGCCATGAGTAATAAACCTAGTTTGTTGACCTGTGTGTATGTTCCAGATGGTCTTTGACTCAAGGTAGCTTACAGATATTAGTGCAAAAGCACATCAAGTACAATGATGTTCACTGCAGGAACATTTATAAAGCAAAACACTGTAAAATAAACTAAAGGCCTGTCAATTGGGGACTGATAAAATAAATTCAAGTACCCTCTTTGAATGCAGTTCTTTTTCACTACTCTGTCAAGAACATTCTTAAGTAAAACTGCTTTTTTTTCCCCCTGTAAATGCACGGCAATGAAGAATATAATTAATATTTTAGGTATTTCTGCCTTGGCTCAAGGTGAGTTGCCAGTGGTTTTACTGATCACTGTTTTTGCACTATCAGTGCAAGTATAAGCACAGTAAAAAAAAGATAAATAACCTTCTAATATTACCATTAAAATAGATTTGATCTGGGCTTACCAGGTGATGCTAGTGGTAAAAAATCCTGTCTACCAATGCAGGAGACATAAGAGGCAAGGGTTCGATATCTGAGTTGGGAAGATCCCCTGGAGGAGGGCATGGCAATCCACTCCAGTATTCTTGCCTGGAAAATCCCATGGACAGGGAATACAGTCCATGGGGTTGCAAAAGAGTCGGATATGACTGTAGCAACTTAACATGCATGCAGATTTGATTTAAATGGGTCTTGGCTGGAGATCCCAGAGGTGTATGGGACCATACTCTCTATACTGCTACATTAGAATATCAGTTAAAGCTAGGGAATAGGCATAGTTATATCACACAATTTAAAATGAAGTATTCACACTACCATATGTAAAATAGATAGCCAGTGGAAATTTGCTGTACTATGGTGGGATCTCAAATCTGGTGCTCTGTGACAACCTAGAGGGGTGGGATGGTGTGGGAGATAGGAGAGAGGTTCAAGAGGGAGGGGACATGTGTATTAATATACCTATGGCTGATTCATGTTAATATATGGCATAAACCAATACAATACTGTAAAGTAATTATCCTCCAATTAAAGATAAATAAATTTTAAAAAACAGAGGAAAAAAAGCAAAAAAAAATGAAGTATTCAAAAATAAATACTGGAAAGATAGTTGATTAAATTGATAGAAAATTATATCATACACAGAGTTTCTTAATTCTAGTGAACCCCTGAAAGCACACACAGATGTAAAACTTGCATACAGACTCCTGGATATGACCTGTGGATCCCAGGTTAAAAACCTGTCCATAGATACTGGGCATTACTCTTCATAATTTTTATTGTCTCTCTCAATTTCATTTTAGCTTAGACCACCTTGAGTGCATGTGTACCTGTGTGCTAGATTGCTTCAGTCATGTCCGACTCTTTGCAACCTTACGGACTGTAGCCCGCCAGCTACTCTGTCCGTGGGATTCTCCAGGCAAGAATACTGGAGTCGGTTGCCATGCCCTTCTCCAGGAGATCTTCTCCACCCAGGGATGGAACCCATGTCTGTCTCCTGCATTGGCAGGCAGTTCCTTATCACTAGTGCTATCTGGGAAGCCCTTAGACCACCCTTCCTCTGTCTAAAAGTTTAAATCCTAGTGTTTCATAAAGACTGTTGAAAACATACTCAACTTTTGCAGTTTCTCTTTGTGTTGAATCAAGTTCAAGCAAAGAGATGCAGGCTCTGCTTGTGTTCTCCCTACTTTGCATCAGTCTTCCTTACTTAGCAATGACCCTGTCGTGCGTTTCTTTACTGTCCTAATCATTGAAAAAAGCAATTTCCCACTGCCACAAATTGTTATATTTAACACTAATCTCTAAATTTCATTTTCCTCAATTGCCTACTATTTCATCTCAGAACCTAAATTCACTCCATGTAAAGCTGACAAACAGTAAATCCATGTTCAGCCTAAGGCACAACCGTAAATTAAGAAGTAACATTTCTAAGAGATGTCAGTAATGCAAGAGGCATAAGCACATACATTAGAAAGGATTACAGAGAGTACATGTATAATAGTTAATGGCTGTGCATTGTGCCAATCCTTTTCAGTTAAGAGAACATATTACACAGTCTAAAACTTCCATAAGTTTCTCAAAAATAGTGGAGGAAAAGTAAAACTAGAGAACTTTATATACATATGAAGGAAGCTCAGAATTTCAGGATGAAACAAAGTTCCTCAAATATGGCTCTTTTGCTCTTTTTTCTATTTCTCAAATGTTTTATAAACAGCATTAATTTTTACAGAAAAGTTGCTTTTATTATAAGATACCAATTTTTTGGTAAAAGGTTGAGATCATTCAGACTATTTGGAATTTTCCAAAATAATACAATAATATGCCCCCAAATAGCAGGAAGTTCTTATCTGGACTTCATGTGGCATATTTCTTCTTTAAGATAAAATTAATTTTTGTAAACATTAGAAGACTTTTGGATTATGTCTACAATGCTACATAATGCCTTTTGTTGTTTTCTGTTGCCTCTTTTTAAGCAAAAAAGAGAAATCTTAAAAAGAAAGAAAACAAAGGAATGTATCTGAGTTAATTTTTTTTCTATAGACACCTCTGCTAACAGCATTCAGTAAGAATTTATGAGACTCTTACTGGACAAAAGATACTTTGCTAGGACCCATAGGAAATGAGCAAGACATGATTTCTGCTATGTAGGTCATAAAATCTGGAAAGAGATATATATATTTACGAAGTATGAGATAATATGAAACATAAATTTTAATAAAATACGAAGTTCATGGAAATAGAAAGGTGTTAGTCACTCAGTCGTGTCTGACTCTTTGAGATCCCATGGATGGTAAACCACCAAGCTCCTCTGTCCAGAGAATTCTCCAGGTGAGAATACTACAGTGGGTTGCCACTCTCTTTTCCATGGGATCTTCCCAACCCAGGGATCAAACCTGGGTCTCTTGCATTGCAGGCAGATTCTTTACCATCTGAGCCACCATGGAAACAGAAAGTATAGGATAAATTCTGTTTGAGGCATCACTGAAAGATTCTTGGAAGAAAATGGAATATAGGGAGGAAATTCCAGGTGAAAGTAATGAATGTAGGGAAAGTGTTGGGGGTGTTCTTGGAAAGAAGTCCTTCAGTTGAGAGAACTGGGTGAAGGGAAAATCAGAGAAGGTAAGAAGGTGCGTGTAAGGGGAGACCTCCTCATCTTGCCTTGTCCTGCCTACCTTAGTCTTATCTCTTATTGCCCTTTCTTTTGCTCTCTCATCCCAGCTACTCCAGTCTTTTTTCAGGTATGACCTAGAACTCAGATGGTCCTCTGGCTACATGCTGCTCCCATTGATGCATGTCTTTGCCTAGCTAAATCTTACCTTTGTGCAGATCTCAACCCACTTCCTATTCTTAAAGAAGTCTTTTCTGATTCATCTAAATTATATTGTGCTCACTCACAGTATGCCATCATTCTCCTTCATAACACTTAACCCTTAAAATGCAACTTTATAAGGATGTTTGGTATTTTCATTAATGCTTGTCTTTCACCAGACTGAGTTCCAAGAAGCAGGAATGGTGACCACTTTTATATTCCTCATTTTATCTCTAGATCAAAGTGCGATACCTGACACAGAGAAAACATACAATAAATACTTACTGAATGAATGATGAATGAGGTGAAAATGAACTAATTATGTACAAAAAGAAGGAAAGTAGTCAAGGTGATAGTTTGACCACTCCTACAAAAATCATATGAATTTGAAAAACAAAAGATTTGCTTTTGAGTTGTGAATTTAACTACATGTTTTTCAAGTGTTTAAAACTGGTTTTCAGTGTTCTCTTGAAAAATTCACATTTTTCAATTTTGAAATCTGCTACAACGCAAGGCGGAGAAGGCAATGACACCCCACTCCAGTACTCTTGCCTGGAAAATCCCATGGATGGAGGAGCCTGGTACACTACAGTCCATGGGGTCGCACAGAGTCGGACTCGACTAAAGCGACTTAGCAGTAGCAGCAGCAGCACAATGCAAGGAATTTGAATCAAGTAATTATTGAGTACCCTTGGGAGATAAAACCCTGAAGCGTAATTTCAAAATTTCACTTATTTTGAGGCAATTTGAATCTCCTGATTTACAAGAAAACACAAGTAAAGTCTTTCCCACCCAACAGAACATAGGGAAGGCACACCATGTATGCCTAATACTTGTCGACTGGAGTCAAACGTGGCCAAAATCCACGTCTTCTATGTACAGAATCACTTCTGCTCTGTAAATGAGTCATTCACGTGGTGACAGGATGAATAATAACAAAGCTTAGTTCATTGCTTATCAGATAGTGCAAGTATGACAAGTTTGAAAAATGAGCAGAATAATATTTGCCATTTCAATAATAAGAGTTTCATTTGATTGATTTCCCATAGATTCTGGAACACTCAGTGATAGAGGAATTATTTCTAAGGAGGGCAGAAATAGTTGTAGCTTCATTTTATTAATATCAGTGGTATCAGTAGAATTCATTGCATACTCCCAGCCAAGCCAATCCTTCTCTTCTAGTCATCCTTCCTACGTCTCTAGACTTTTAATTCAGTGTACTCACACCATAGGCCTTGAGCTTGTGTAACAAGCCACAGTGAACTCCTGGTCCACAGTGAACTCTAGGGATTTCCTAGAGTTTGCTAACACACTGTAATAGGTGCCATGCAGGTCCAGAATGTTCTCACAAATCTCCCTCCCCTTTCTTCCTTCTTGTCTGGGCTCCTCAGCAACTCTAATTCCCGACCTTCTTGATTCTTTACCCATTCCATTTTGTCCCCATCAGATTGGGTAACACTGCCTCTTTAGCTGTGTGCTCCTGACTCCTAGTGTAAGGTAGGGAACCTCTGCAAGCAGCTCAGACCTGGAGACGAGGGTGGTGGAATCAGAAGATTTAGTGTGCTAAACCAATACTCTATATAATCCAAGATCTATAAAAACGTTAAAAGCAAATGGATTGATACATGCTGGGCCACCTAAAAGGAGAGGAGGGGCAGAGAGGTGACCCCAATCCTTAAGAACCATGTAAACATGGCAGCCAAGAATGTAAGAGAAACAGCAGGGAACATCTAACTGCTACAGTTTCACAGTTTTACGAAGTTAAATGCTTTGAAGACATGTATCAAAACTAGAATAGTTACCCATTTAATGCACCTGAGTTCCACTGAATTTATCTAGAGACTTAAGCAGTAGCTTTGAAATGTGGTTATTTAAGTAAATAGCCTGGAGTTTTTCCAATTATACATGCTTGCAGCCACCCAGAGAAATGAATCTGATTCTCTAAAAATGGGGGCCTAGGTGTATGTGTGTGTGTGTACACACACATATAAATTTCTTTTATTTATTTACTTAGAAATAATTCTACATCAAATATCAATATATAATTTATCATTATCACAAAAAGTTATTCTGAAATAAGAGGGAAAGACAATCTCAAAATTCACTGATCAATTATCAGGATGTTCCAATGACCAAATCAACTTCATGTTCACTATGCTCAATTGCAGAACTCAATAGTATTAATATAACCAAACTTGCCTTACAACTATATATGTATATATATATAATTATTTTTGAAATGTGATGTTGGTTTATTATTATTTTTTATTTAAGTACAGTTGACTTACAAACTACATAAAACATTCATTATGTTATTTAGCAAAACACTGGTTTCAGCAATAAAGCCCATTTTTTTTTACATTCAATATGTTAAACATATTGATCAGTATATTGATAATCAACATGACTTCTGGTACTTGACCCAACACTGGCTGACCTCTCCTAAATAGTACCTTCTTGATCATAGGCTAACTGACTACCTCTAGACATAAAACTTTAACTGGCCCCTATATACCATCATACTGTCTATAACAAAGTATTTTTAAATGAGTTGCCTATATTGATTTAGAAATCTTTTGTTTTTCCAGTGAGGAGGAAACCTAAAGACTGAGGATGAAGGCTTATTTTATTTAGGATACTGATACTCATCTCTTCTATAACAACATATGATAAAATTAATAATTAATAATTTTAACAATACTTAACATTTATCAAGAATGTAATATATTCCAGACACCGTGCAAAATGTTTACACCTATTTCTAATTTTAATCCATACAACAGACTATAAGGTAGGTATTATCTCCATTTTAGAGATGAAGGAATTGAGGCAAACAGACAGGACACCACTGACTAAGGTCAAACAAAGAGTATTTCACAGAATGGCTCAGTTTTCAGATTTGTTGGATTTTTCTTTCATCCCAAGGAAGTGTGTGTTATTTTCCTTTAAGGAAGATCTATTCTCTTTGTCTAAAACAGCTCTCAAATCTGGCCATTTCTCTGGGTCTCCACCACCACAGCCCTATCCAAGTCACCATTGTTCTTCTCTTCAAGAACATTCCAAGTTCTTTATCTCTCAGGGTCTCTGTAAGTCCTTATTCCTCTGACTAGAAAACTCTTCTCCTTCCCTTTAGGATGCCCAGCTCCCTCTCTTCCTTCAGGTGCCAGTACAGTGAAGCCTGGGACAAATATCCTATGTAAACTGGACACCTGATTCTATCCCCACTAGATTGTTTTTTATCATCTCATCCTGTTTGTGTCCTTCATGGCATTTATCCTAATGTATAATCATTTTTGGAGGAAGGACTCTTTCTTTCGTTGGGTCAGTCTTTCCCAGCATCAGGGTCTTTTCCAATGAGTCAGCTCTTCACATCAGGTGGCCAAAGTATTGGAGCTGCAGCTTCAGCATGAGTCCTTCCAATGAATATTCAGGACTGATCTCCTTTAGGATGGACTGGTTGGATCTCCTTGCTGTCTCAGGGATTCTCAAGAGTCTTCTCCAACACCACAGTTCAAAAGCATCAATTCTTTGGCACTCAGATTTCTTTATAGTCCAACTCTCACATCCATACATGACTACTGGAAAAACCAGAGCTTTGACTAGATGGACCTTTGTTGGCAAAGTAATGTCTCTGCTTTTTAATATGCCATCTAGGTTGGTCAAAACTTTTCTTCCAAAGAGCAAGTGCCTTTTAATTTCATGGCTCCAGTCACCATCTGCAATGATTTTGAAGTCCAAAAAAATAAAATCTCTCACTCTTTCCATTGTTTCCCCATCTATTTGCCATGAAGTGATGGGACCAGATGTCATGATCTTAGTTTTCTGAATGTTGAGCTTTAAGCCAACTTTTTCACTCTCCTCTTTCACTTTCATCAAGAGGCCCTTTAGTTCTTCACTTTCTGCCATAAGGGTGGTGTCATCTGCATATCTGAGGTTATTGATATTTCTCCTGGCAATCTTGATTTCAGCTTGTGCTTCATCCAGTCCAACATTTCTCATGATATATTCTGAATATAAGTGAAATAAGCAGGGTGACAATATACAGCCCTGCTGTACTCCTTTCCCAATTTGGAACCAGTCTGTTGTTCCATGTCCAGTTCTAACTGTTGCTTCTTTACTTGCATACAGATTTCTCAAGAGGCAGGTAAGGTGGTCTAGTATTCCCATATCTTTAAGAATTTTCCACAGTTTTTGTGATCCACACAGTCAAAGGCTTGGCATAGTCAATAAAGCAGAAATAGATGTTTTTCTGGAACTCTCTTGATTTTTCGATGATCCAGTGGGTATTGGCAATTTGATCTCTGGTCCCTCTGCTTTTTCTAAAACCAGCTTGAACATCTGGAAGTTCACGGTTTATGTGTTGTTGAAGTCTGACTTGGAAAATTTTGAGCATTACTTTGCTAGCTTGTGAGATGAGTGCAATTGTGTGGTAGTTTTAGCATTCACTGGCATTGCCTTTATTTGGGATTGGAATGAAAACTGACATTTTCCAGTCCTGTGACCACTGCTAGGTTTTCCAAATTTGCTGGCATACTGAGTGCAGCACTTTCACAGCATCATCTTTTAGGATTTGAAATAGCTTAACTGAAATTCCATCCCTTCCACTAGCTTTGTTCATAGTGATGCTTCCTAAGGCCCGCCCACTTGACTTCGCATTCCTGGATGTCTGGCTCTAGGTGAGTGATCACACCATCGTGGTTATCTGGGTCATGAAGATCTTTTTTGTATAGTTCTTCTGTGTATTCTTGCCACCTCTTCTCAATATCCTCTGCTTCTGTTTGGTCCATACCATTTCTGTCCTTTATTGTGCCCATCTTTGCATGAAATGTTCCCTTGGTATCTCTAATTTTCTTGAAGAGATCTCTAGTCTTTCCTATTCTGTTGTTTTCCTCTATTTCTTTGCCTTGATCAGGAGGAAGGCTTTCTTGTCTCTCCTTGTTATTCCTTTGAACTCTGCATTCAAATGGGTATATCTTTCATTTTCTCCTTTGCCTTTCACTTCTCCTCTTTTCATAGCTATTTGTAAGTCCTCTTCAGACAACTGTGTTGCATTTTTGCATTTCTTTTTCTTGGGGATGGTCTTGATCACTGCCTCCTGTACAATGTCACGAACCACCATCCTTAGTTCTTTAGGCACTCTGTCTATCAGATCTAATCCCTTGAATCTATTCATCACTTCCACTGTGTAATCGTAAGGGATTTGGTTTAGGTCATACCTGAATGGTCTAGTGGTTTTTCCTAGTTTCTTCAATTTAAGTCTGAATTTGGCAATAAGCAGTTTATGATCTGAGCCACAGTCAGCTCCAGGTCTTGTTTGTAATAAAACATGCAATTTTCTACTTCTCCCCACATTGGATTTAGGGAGATGCCATGGTTGTGGCATCAGTCAGAGAAAAGCCTGACCTCATATGAACTCTTTGCTCCTCTACTATCAGGATCTCTCCTAAGGAGATGACCTGAGTGCAGGCCCTTACCTTCTCTCTTTCTGTCCTTTTTCATAGCAATCCCTGAGTTTAGGGACACACATACAAGCCCACACACCACAATAAGTATACATTCATAACCATGTATTTATTCAGATGAAATGACATGAAAAGAAACATCAAGGACAATATTAAAGATCAAAATATAGTAATTCTGCTCAAAAAGAAGTTTACACAGGCAGCAAGCAGCAGGGAAGAAGGAAGCAGCAGTATCATTCTCTCACTCTCTGTCGCAATAAGATTATTGACTGCAAGTGCTCTTTCTCAGAACCAGTCTTCAGTACCACTTCCACCTTCTATGCCCCAAACCCAGGTCCATATTTCTACTGCAGCTTTTAGCATGAAACATATTCACTTTCTCTCAGGATTTCTATTCTTATCACTTCTACTTAACCCTTTCTAACTGCTTACTTTATGTGTTCAGTTCAGTTCAGTTGCTCAGTCATGTCCGACTCTTTGCAACCCCATGAACTGCAGCACGCCAGGCCTCCTCTGTCCATCACCAACTCCTGGAGTCTACCCATACCCATGTCCATCGGGTCAGTAATGCCATCCAACCATCTCATCCTCTGTCATCCCCTTCTCCTCCTGCCCCCAATCCTTCCCAGCATTAGGGTCTTTTCCAATGAGTCAACTCTTCGCATGAGGTGGACAAAGTATTGGAGTTTCAGCTTCAGCATCAGTCCTTCCAATGAACACCCAGGATTGATCTCCTTTAGGATGGATCGATTGGATCTCCTTACAGTCCAAGGGACTCTCAAGAGTCTTCTCCAACACCACAGTTCAAAAGCATCAATTCTGTGGCGCTCAGCTTTCTTCACCGTCCAACTCTCACATCCATACATGACCACTGGAAAAACCATAGCCTTGACCAGACAGACTTTTGTTGGCGAAGTAACGTCTCTGCCTTTAAATATACTATCTAGGTTGGCCATAACCTTCCTTCCACGGAGTAAGCGTCTTTTAATTTCATGGCTGCAGTCACCATCTGCAGTGATTTTGGAGCCCAAAAAAATAAAGTCTGACACTGTTTCCACTGTTTCCCCATCCATTTCCCATGAAGTGATGCGACTGGATGCCATGATCTTAGTTTTCTGAACATTGAACTTTAAGCCAACTTTTTCACTCTCCTCTTTCACTTTCATCAAGAGGCTCTTTAGTTCTTCTTCACTTTCTGCCATAAAGGTGGTATCATCTGCATATCTGAGGTTATTGATATTTCTCCTGGCAATCTTGATTCCAGCTTGTGTTTCTTCCAGCCCAGCGTTTCTCATGATGTGCTCTGCACATAAGTTAAATAAGCAGGGTGACAATATACAGCCTTGACGTACTCCTTTTCCTATTTGGAACCAGTCTGTTGTTCCATGTCCAGTTCTAACTGTTGCTTCCTGACCTGCATACAGGTTTCTCAAGAGACAGGTCGGATGGTCTGGTATTCCCATCTCTTTCAGAATTTTCCACAGTTTATTGTGATCCACACAGTCAAAGGCTTTGGCATAGTCAATAAAGCAGAAATAAATGTTTTTCTGAAACTCTCTTGCTTTTTCGATGATCCAGTGGATGTTGGCAATTTGATCTCTGGTTCCTCTGCCTTTTCTAAAACCCGCTTGAACATCTGAAAGTTCACGGTTCACATATTGCTGAAGCCTGGCTTGGAGAATTTTGAGCATTACCTTACTAGCATGTGAGATGAGTGCAATTGTGTGGTAGTTTGAGCATTCTTTGGCATTGCCTTTCTTTGAGATTGGAACGAAAACTGACCTTTTCCAGTCCTGTGGCCACTGCTGAGTTTTCCAAATTTGCCTGCCTATCGAGTGCAGCACTTTCACAGCATTATCTTTCAGGATTTGAAATAGCTCAACTGGAATTCCATCACCTCCACTAGTTTTATTCGTAGTGATGCTTTCTAAGGCCCACGTGACTTCACATTCCAGGATGTCTGGCTCTAGGTGAGTGATCACACCATCGTGATTATCTGGGTCATGAAGATCTTTTTTGTGTTGCCACCTCTTCTTAATATCTTCTGCTTCTGTTAGTTCCATACCATTTCTGTCCTTTATCGAGCCTATCTTTGCATGAAATGTTCCTTTGCTATCTCTAATTTTCTTGAAGAGATCTCTAGTCTTTCCCAATCTGTTGTTTTCCTCTATTTCTTTGCATTGATCAGGAGGAAGGCTTTCTTATCTCTCCTTGCTATTCTTTGGAACTCTGCATTCAGATGGGAATATCTTTCCTTTCCTCCTTTGCTTTTCGCTTCTCTTCTCTTCCCAGCTATCTGTAAGGCCTCCTCAGACAGCCGTGTTGCTGCTGCTGCTGCTGCTAAGTCACTTCAGTCGTGTCTGACTCTGTGCGACCCCATAGATGGCAGCCCACCAGGGTCCGCCATCCCTAGGATTCTCCAGGCAAGAATACTGGAGTGGGTTGCCATTTCCTTCTCCAGTGCATGAAAGGGAAAGTGAAAGTAAAGTCGCTCAGTCGTGTCTGACTCCTATCGACCCCATGGACTGTAGCCTACCAGGCTCCTCCGTCTATGGGATTTTCCAGGCAAGAGTACTGGAGTGGGGTGCCATTGCCTCAGCCGTGTTACTACTTCCCAAATATTACTTGCTGTTCATCACTTATCCATTTCTGGACCTTAAATATGATTTCCAAGCAAATCTCATGCATTACACAACAGCATGACTTCAGGGCATATCACACAAAATTACCTAATTTCCACGGCTACAGTAAACATGAGATGATTTTGGATAGCTTAACCTATCATCTTACTTTAGAATGTTGCATACTTAGTTTCCTTTTGTGTTACTCACTTTATAACCTCTCCATTTATGCTGATTTTATTGCTCTCATTCTCCTTTTCACATGGAATCAAACAAAAATGCTAATATCATTTTTTTCATTTAGCACTTAAATTTTTTAATTCATCTAACATTCCATTTTATCCCATCAGCTGTTGTATGAATAAAAAGTTTTTTTCTCTCCACGTTTTTTCTCTCCACATTACCAAACCTAGAGGGGCTCCTGCACACTTCATCTAGAGACACTATCTGGAGGCCTGGCTGTTGTGAAAAATACAAAATATGACTTGTATCAGTAAAGTGACTCTTCCTAATGAAAAGACTCCATGTCACAAACACGAGAGGCCATCCCCGTGAATGTATCAGTTCAATTCAGTCACTCAGTTGTGTCCAACTCTTTGCAACCCCATGGACTGCAGCACGCCAGGCTTCCCTGCCCACCACCAACTCCTGGAGCTTGCTCAAACTCATGTCCATCAAGTCACTGATGCCCTCCAATCATCTCATCCCTCATTGTCTCCTTCTCCTGACTTCAATCTTTCCCAACAGCAGGGTATTTTCCAATGAGTCAGTTCTTCACATCAGGTAGCCAAACTATTGGAGCTTCAGCTTCAGCATGAGTCCTTCAAATGAATATTTAGGATTGATTTCTTTTAGGATTGACTGGTTTGATATCCTTGCTCTTCAAGGAACTCTTAAGAATCTTCTCCAATACCACAGTTGAAAAGCATCAATTCTTTAGCACTCAACTTTCTTTATGGTCCAACTCTCACATGAATGTATAAACTATAGTAATTTTACTTAAAATCTTCACAGTTTCAAGATTGTTGCTAGTGACACCAAAACTTTTATTCCTCTTGAGAATGGTACCTTTTCTACATATTTTCTACTTACCTAATTAATTAGAAAGGGCCAGAGAGTGAATATTTAAGCTTTGTAGGCTATTCTGTCTTTATCTCAACTATTCAACTTTACCCTTTCAGTGCCAAAGGAAGCCATAAATAGTACATTAATTTGGTATTAATAGGTGACTATGGCAGTGTTCAAATAAGCTTTTTTTTGCCGTGTGGAAGTAGCACCAGATTAGAAAAATTGACGAGTGGAAGAGAATAGAAGAAGACTCACAGAGATATAAACACTTGATTTATGATAATGGAGACACTGCAGAGCAAAGAGTAAAACATGATATTTTCCATATATTGTATTGGAACAATTTCCCTACAGGGGAAAGAAAATGAATCAAGTAAATCAACCCTTGCCTCATACCACCAGAAAACCAATTTCAAGTGAGACTTGAATGTGAAAACCAACAAAATCAAGTTTATAAAAGTTAGTATGGGGGATAATTTCATCATATCAGTTAGGAAAAGACTTTATTAAAAAGTACACAAGCAATACAACAGAAGACTATATATTTGATTACATTAAATTTTAAAATTTTCTTTTCTCAAAAGAAAGTGAAACTAGACAGCGATAGAGGATATTTGCAACATGCATACTTGACAGAAGGCTTTCATCATATATTGTGCTCTTACAAATCAATAAGTCAGATACCCAGTGGAATACAATAGAAAAAAATGGCAAAGGAATATAAAAGGCAATTCATAAATCTGGAAAACGAAGAACCAAGAAAGTCACATGAAAATGTGCTCATCCTCATTAAACATCAGGGAAATTAAAAATAAAAGCACAAGAATAGACTTACTCATTCACCAAAACAGCTAAATTTAGAAGACTTAATATCAAGTATTAGTTGTGAAGAAAGATTTAACAGAGAGAAATGCACATGTACCTAGAGACATGTGCAAGAATTTTCATAGTAATATTACTCAAGCAATAAGAGATTGCAAACAACTCAAATGTCCATTAGAAGCATAACGAATAGATTTTGGCAATTGAATTTTATTCAATATATAAATGAATGAATTTCAGTTATTTAGAACAACATGAACAAAAACTTATAAACCATATGAGAAAAGAGATCAGACAATAGCATACATAAGACATGATTTATATATCTATATTTCAAAGCAAGTGATACTACACTGTAAGCAGTGTTTAAGGATGAGTATTTGGATGGTAAAAGCATAAAGGCTAGGAAGTAACATGATATATCTGGACCAGAATTCTTTCTCTCCTACTTACCAGCTACTTATGGCACTGAAATTCTCATCACCATTCATAAAATGAGAGTACTAATGTCTACCTCTTAAGGTTGTTAAAACAGTTAAAACTGGATAACACATGTACAACTGAGCATATCGCCTGCTGTTACAGTTTCAGCCTTTGGGTAATTTTACTCTTGTCTCTCATAATTTTGAACCAAGTAACACTGGAAAAGGATAAAAGTAGGGGCTTAATGACTGATAAATCTGACAACCATAGTTAAACCACAGTGATGTTTCATAATTCTTTTTAGAGCTGGAGTATTCGTGGGTAGCTTTAATGTTCTTAGAGATTTGTGAGTGGAAATAGAACAAGTGAGGACATGTATTTAGGGGTTTGACATCTTTATTCCATCTAATAAGGAGCATCATCCAGAAGATGTTAGAATCTTTCCATCTCAATATCAGATAGATGCATACTCCTCCCATGGAAGAGGTCTGAAGTGTTAATCTCATTAAGGTTCTCTCACCTCATGGAAACAAGAGAGCAGCTTCCCCAAACATATTACACATACTAAAGATTCAAATCGTGAACATAGCAGTCATGGTTGTGGAAGTAGAAATAGCAATTATTTTTTGCTAGGGTGATGATGAGACTGATGACAATCTTAAAGATTAAAATAATAGGCAGCCATTGAGTAAATGGAAATGCAAAAGTAGGAAGTCAAGAGATATTTGGAGTAATAGGCAAGTTTGACCTTGGAGTACAAAATGAAGTAGGGCAAAGGTTAAAAGAGTTTTGCCAAGAGAACACATTGATCATAGTAAACACCCTCTTCCAACAACCAAGAGACAACTCTACACATGGACATTAGCAGATGGTCAATACTGAAATCAGATTGATAATATTCTTTGCAGTTGAAGATGGAAAAGCTCTGTACAGTTAGCAAAAACAAGACCAAAAGCTGACTGTGGCTCAGATCATGAACTCCTTATTGCAAAATTCAGACTTAAATTGAAGAAAGTAGGGAAAGCCACTGGGCCATTAAAATGAAAGTGAAAGTCGCTCAGTCATGTCCAACTCTGCAACCCCATGTACTGTCCGTGGAATTCTCTAGGCCAGAATACTGGAGTGGGTAGACTGTCCCTTTTCCAGAGGATCTCCCCAACCCAAGGATCACACCCAGGTCTCCCACACTGCAGGCAGATTCTTTACCCACTGAGCCACAAGGAAATCCCAAGAATACTGGAGTGGGTAGCCTACCCCTTCTCCAGAGGATCTTCCCAACCCAGGGATTGAACCGGGGTCTCCTGCATTGCAGGCAAATTCTTTACCAACTGAGCTATGAAGGAAGCCATTAAGGTATGATGTAAATCAAATCCTTTACAATTAGACAGTGGAAGTGACAAACAGATTCAAGTGATTATATCTGATGGAGTGCCTGAAGAACTGTGGACAGAGGTTTGTAACATTGTACAGGAAGCAGTGATCAAAACTATCCCCAAGAAAAAGAAAAGGAAAAAGGCAAAATGGTTGTCTGAGGAGGCCTTACAAATAAGTGAGAGCAGAAGTAAAGGCAAAGGAGAAAAGGAAAGATATATCCATCTGAAGGCAGAGTTCCAAAGAATAGCAAGGAGAGATGAGAAAGCCTTTCCAAGAGAACAAAGCAAAGAAATAGAGGAAATCAATAGAATGGGAAAGAATAGAGATCTTTTCAAAGAGATAGGAATACCAAACCACCTTACCTGCCTCCTGAGAAACCTGTATGCAGGTCACAGAGCAACCATTAGAACCAAACATGGAACAACAGACAGGTTCAAAATTGAGAAAGAAGTGTGTCAAGGCTGTATATTGTCACCCTATTTATTTAACTTATATGCAGAGTACATCATGAGAAATGCTGGGCTGGATGAATCACAAGCGGGAATCAAGATTGCTGGGAGAAACATCAATAACCTCAGATATGCAGATAACACCACCCTCACATGGTGAATTCCTCAGAAAGTGAAGAGGAACTAAAGAGCCTCTTATTGAAGGTGAAAGAAGAGAGTGAAAAAGCTGGCTTAAAAGTCAACATTCAAAAATCTAAGATTACGACATCCAGTCCCATCACTTCATGGTAGATAGATGGGGAAACAATAGAATCAGTGACAGACTTTATTTTCTTGTGCTCCAAAATCACTGTGGATGGTGACTGAAGCCATGAAATTAAAAGACTTGCTCCTTAGAAGAAAAGCTATGACCAACCTAGACAGCATATTAAAAAGCAGAGACATTACTTTGCAACAAAGGTCTGTATAGTCAAAGGTATGGTTTTTCCAGTAGTCATGTATGAATGTGAGAATCGGACCATAAAGAAGACGGAGCACAAAAGACCTGATGCTTTTGAACTGTGGTGTTGGAGAAGACTCTTGAGAATCCCTTGGACTGCAAGGAAATCAAACCAGTCAATCCTAAAGGACATCAACTCTGCATATTCATTGGAAGGACTGATGCTGAAACGGAAATTCCAACACTTTACCCACCTGATGTGAAGAGCTGACTCATTGGAAAAGACCCTGGTGTTTGAAAGATAGAAGGTAGGAGGAGAAGTGGATGACAGAGGATGAGATGATTGGATGGCATCACTGACTCAAGGGACATGACTTTGGGCAAGCTCTGGGAGATGGTGAAGGACAGAGAAGCCTCGTGTGCTACAGTCCATGGGGTCACAAAGAGACGGACACGACTGAACAACTGAACAACATTGAGTAAAAGATGTGTAACTCTACAAAATAATTAAAAAACAAAATTAGAAGCCAGAGTGGCTGAGTATTCAAGCATAAATATTCTAATTATACCTTAAGAAAGAGCTTTACACAGTCGGTGTAAACAGTCATCTGATGGTTATGACTTGGTAGCTCCGAGAAAGGGCCCCCCTGATAATTGTATCCTAAGCTCCTAGTCCAACAGTATATTGCTGTGTGGGGTAGTACCCTTTCAAACATCCATTTCTGTGAAGACCATAGCACTGGAAACCTTCTGTTGATAGTGTCACTAATGGCGTTCATTCTTTGTTGTTCATCAGTTCAGCCACTCAGTGGTGTCTGACTCTGACCCCATGGACTGCAGCGTGCCAGGCTTCCCTATCCTTCACCATCTCCCAGAGTTTGCTCAAATCCATGTCCATTGAGTCAGTAATGTCCAACCAACTTTGACTTAAAAGTTTGATCAGTGTACCAAGAAATTAGCCACCATTTTAGAAAAAAGAAAAAAAAATGAGCCAGGTCCAGGGAAATTGTAAACCTGTAACTGAACTGTGATAAAAGGTAGTAGTAGGAAGAGTTTGAAGCTTGGGAAGTTGCATGTTAGAAATAATATCAAATGTGATGCCCATGGGAGGACATCCTACAGGTATCTGATGCAAAGGAGAGATAAAGCCAAATTTTTCATACTTCATGATTTGACCAAGCTCTATTCCCATTTTGAATTATCAATTTTTAATGCCTTGATGTTAATAATGATGTGATCTGTACATATTTAATAGATATTAATAGTAAATCCTGGATGAACCTGAGGAGGCAGATATTTATGGAATCACAGGTTTGTTACACATGACTGGGAAATATATGGTACCCTAGAGACCAAATAATTCATCTTTTCTAGGGCTTCCCCAATGGCTCAACAGGTAAAGAATCTGCCTGCAATGCAGGAGATACAGGAGACATGGGTTTGATCTCTGGGTCAGGAAGATCCCCTGGCAGAGAAAATGACAACCCACTCAGTATTCTTGCCTGGAAAATCCCATGGACAGAGAAACCTGGCGAGCTACAGTCCAAAAAGGTCACAAAGATTCAGACATGACTAGTAAACCAAGCACACACACACAGATGCTTATTAGAATGACCGAGTAGGTTGCATGTCTGTTTAAAGCTTTTTTTTTTTGCTTTTTTTTCTTCCTTTCTTGTATTCCCCTCACCATGTCCTATCAGAACAGTTTACCAAGCTTCACAGGCACAAACCTGACAAACTCTTCAGCATTTCTGTCATTCTTGATACTGTGGGCAGGTGAGGAAAGTTCTTGTTTCACTAAAAAAAAAGACATTTTGCAGCACATATAATGGATTTAAAGTACAAAAGGCAAATAGGAAAAGTTACTATTGTGCATGTTATACAACTTCACTCAACTCACGGATTTGTTGGTACAAGAATAAAAACGATACAGCCACTAAGGAAAACAGTGTAAAATGAAGTCACTCAGTTGTGTCCAACTCTTTGCGACCCCATGGACTATAGCCTACCAGGCTCCTCCATCCATGGGATTTTCCAAGCAAGAATACGGGAGTGGGTTGCCATTTCCTTCTCCAGGGGATCTTTCCAAACCAGGGATCGACCCTGGGTCTCCCTCATTGTACGCAGACACTTTTACCATCTGAGCCACCAGGGAAGTTCCTTAAAAAATTAAAAATAGAACTACCATATGATCTAGCAATCCCACTTCTGAGTATTTTTATGAAGAAAACAAAGAACCCTATTTGAGTACCCTCAGTAGTACTCCAAAAGAAAAATGTCAGTGTAATTTAATTTGAACGTGGGTGGGCATTCATAGTGCCTAGGTCAATTAATTAAAACTAGTACTCTGGATAGATTGAAATGAATCCCTTCTTCTGTTTGTAATTGGTTAAAATAAGTCCTATTTTTTACTTGTCAATAAAGAGTCTTCTGTTAGCTTCAATGAGAATCTAGTCTTCTGGGGTAGCTCAACAGTAATAGCCATTTATCAGCTTCAGCTGGTCAGAACCAGTTCTTTGAATCACAACATTGGTTTTGACATCTAGGAAAGCACTACTGTAGGTGGGTAATTTTCCTTACAGGTGTATTAGGAAGAACAAATCTGACTTCATATTGGATCTGTTTCTTTTACTTTAACCTTTGTATTCTATTGCTTTCGCTATAAGTTAATCACTAAAGGGATGTTACCTAAAGCTTAAAGTATACATAATGGCTCATCTCCAGGAAGCCTGCCTCCTAGGCCTGAGCATTAGGCTAAAATACTTTTGCTTAGCTCACAGAAAACATCCTGACCAGGCCCACCTGTGAATGGGTGCAGGAAAGAAGACATTAACACAGGTCCACAGTCTGGCTAGAACCAAGAAATATTTGCAATAATATATCACATTTTTACTTTCCCTCACTCTTCTTACCTCACTCTTCTTTGTTCTATAAAAGAAACTAGCATCCTAACCCCGGCAAAACAGTTTTTTGGGACACTAGTTCACCATTTTCTTAGTCTGCTGGCTCTCCACATAAAGTCATTATTCTTTGCTCCAACAACTCATCTCTTGGTTTTCTGGCCTGTCCCATGGTGAGAAGTATGATATTGGACTTGGTAACATACACAGGGAATTTTGTCTTTATGTTCCTTTTAATTTTCCCTTGAGATTAGCCCCTGACTAAATAAAAATGTCTGCTCTATTTGTTATCCAAGGCAGAATTCTCAAGAGCCTGCTTCTCACTTAAATAACCTTTCATTTAACTAGGATATACTTCCACATAGTCCCTTCCTTCCAATTCTATTACATCCCCAGGGGTTGGTTCCATTCCCAGTAACTCCATCCTGTTTCTGCTGTCTGCCTGTGGATATGAAGATAAGTATATAATTAAACCACCAGTAAAACAAATTTAGAAAATGGACTCTTTCTTGGTTTCAAGAATAGGTATATTGATTTAAAGAATAAATGAAAAATTTTATCAATAGGATAATGTAAGCTATTAATATATTAAAAATATTATATTGTAAAAAGATTGGAAGGAATAAAGTCCAGAGATTAACAAAGTGAAAACTAGTTTCTTTGTGATGGTAGGATGACATATGATTTTCTCCTGCTTTTTTTTTTTAACTATTTTTTTTCCTAAAATTTGAATTTCCTTTCTTTTAAGGTATTTTCAGAACTCTGATAGTCAGGAAGGAAAAAAAACTGATTCCAAAATGCTAATGTCAGTGCAGTAAGCACAGGTTAGAATATTATAATTCAGAATTTGGAGTCTCATTTAGTGACATTTATATTACATGATAGTAAAATAATAGCAAAGGAAATTAATGATTCTTTTAAAAATACATTTGTGGGCTTCTACCGAGAAGATTCTTGTTTCTCAGTGTCTTTAAAAAATAAAATGAGGACTTTGCAATGCAGATTTTTACAGATGTTAAAGGATTTCTAGAGGCTTATTGGTTTTGGTCATGATATGACACCATGATTGTTTTTCCTCATAGTTGTCTAATAATGGTAATTTAGTCACTAAGTCATGTCTGACTCTTGCGACACTATAGACTGTAACCTACCAGGCTCCTCTGTCCATGGGATTCTCCAGGCAAAAATACTGGAGTAGGTTGCCATTTACTTCTCCAGGGGATCTTCCCAACCCAGGAATCAAACCTGGGTCTCCAGCATTGCAGGCAGATTCTTTACTGACTGAGCTATGAGGGAAGCCCACATAGTTGCCTATACCTGCCTTACTTTGGACATTTCACTCTGGAAAATAAACATGTTAGTCTTGCCAGATTACAACAGACTCTCATGAACTGATACTTTACTGTTGCTGAGTCCAGGTTATACTGGTCACCACACAACAGTTCAGTAAATCAAGAGATGAAGTGTTCAGTCAAGGAATAGTGACTAGTTAGAAAGTTAACAGATCAAGAAGATGGTGGACTAGTGTCCCAAAGAACTATTTTATCAGAGGTATACTAAAACGGGAGGGGATAAAGCTGGTTGTTGAAAATTTCTTTGTGCAGGATCCTTTGTTCTTGCAGCTGTCTACTCTGTAAACCTCTAACCATTGTTATTTTCTGTTCTGCAACTTTGTATTTTTATTTGAATGGAAAATACCTTTAAAGGTCAGAGCCCTGAAAATGGAATGCTTTGTCACTCCATCATATCCGACTCTTTGTGAGCCCATGGACTGTAGCCTGCCAGGCTTTTCTGTCCATAGGCATTCATCAGGCAAGAATACTGGAGTGGGTTGCCAGGCCCTCCTCCAGGGGATCTTCCCAATCCAGGGATTGAACCCAGGTCTCCCACAAAGCAGGCAGACTCTTTACCATCTGAGCCACCAGGGTAGCCCAAGAGAATGAAATATCATGTATAATTCAAGCTCTAGGCAACATTGTTTTACAAAGAGCAGACCCAGCATGACTAAACTTGGGCAACAGCACAAAGGTTAAAGCTCAAGAAATACATTTAATATGGAGTCAGGTTTGTTCTTCTCTGTTATACTATCACATGTGTAGTTCCACATTGATCATTGGAAGCATTCTCCTTTCCATACCACCCCCAGCTCTCTGGGAGTACTGAGGTCTAGAAATTGTAATATCCCATGCTCTTAAAAGTGGAGTTGTCTTAAAGGTTTGAGGTATATGAAGAGTCAAGCGTAGCCATAGGGAACAACAGAACTTTGTGTGTGTTAGTAGCTCAGTCATGTCATACTCTGTGACTTCATGGACTGTAGCCCTCCAGGCTCCTCTGTCCATGAAATTCTCCAGGCAAGAATACTGGAGTGGGTTGCCATTTCCTCCTCCAGGGAATGTTCCCAACCAGGGACTGGACCCACATCTCCCACATTGCAAGCAGATTCTTGACTGACTGAGCCACCAGGGAAACCCAGCCACCAGGGACTTTACTCCTACTGTAAATCAGTGGATGATGCACTACTGTGGATTGACAGCTTTCACTAAATGGAAACAAAAGATTCAGGGGTCACAGCACCCCTGAACAGTTAGATTGGACTCTCAGTTCTATTTTGAGTTCCCTGTCTCTGGACACTCCTGGTATCTTCTTGGGAGTTGAAGGTTTCTTCTGTCTACTTGGTCTCCCTCCCCTCCCACTCCCCTCAGCAAACTGTTTTTATCCAGACAAGGAACAAGAATATTCTGTCTGTACATATGCATCAGAATATTTCTTGTTTACACCTAGACCACTGGTTTTTAAACTTAAGAGGCAGGATTTGTCATCTTCCTTTTCTTGGTTATTCAGTGACCCTTTTCCCCTAACATCAGCAAATTAAAAGCTAAATAGAATAAATGCAGGTAAATTCGTCATTGTTTCAAGCTATCAGAAACTGCATGATGTACTGATCTGGCATCCTCTTGCCTTATAGCCTCACTACTAACTCTTATCCAACCATGTCAGACCATTTGCAGTTCCAGGAATATGCTATGCTGAGTCATTCATGCTAACTCTTCTTCCTTGCTCTTCTCTTTAGCACAATGATCTTCCCCTTCCTCATTTTGCAAACTCCTTCAAAACCGAATGCCAGCATCTTCCTCCAGGAAGCCTTCTCTGAAATTTCATGCTTTTCTCTGGACCTCCAGAATAAGAAGCAAGTTCAGTTGACCCTTGAGGTTAATAGTCTTCTCCTTTGGCAAGTTGCTGGCTCAGCAAGTATGAGTAACTCCCCTGAAAAACAGACTTATGTGGTGTCCGATCTTTGTATGCTGCTCCTTTACAACAAGGCCATTCCCTTATAGAATAGTCCATTGTTATATAGTCATCTAGAGGGCCCCTCCATTTATAAATATGAAGAGCGTTTCAGGGGCACACTCCCATGGTTTGTCCTATCCCACCATATCTGGCTTAGGCAGACCACCCCATGACACAACATGAGGTTCTGCTGCTTCTCTGCAAAGAAACTTGTCAGCAATAAATCGATTTTGTATTCAACCATGTGATGGCTGCAGCATGGTCTAGGTGCACATTGAGCCTCGGTCTATTAGGTGAGCACTTTACATGTTGTAATAATCAGTTTATGCATTTGAATTTTGCATTAGATTGTAAATTTCTTGAGGGAAGATAATGCTTTGTTTGATTTTGTATTCCTAGGATTCAGCACAGCTCTTACACATAGTTGATGCTCATAAAGACTTTAGTGAATATCTCCTTTCATTCTTTAAGCCCCACATACATCAGTTCAGTTCAGTCACTCAGTCGTGTCCGACTCTTTGCAACCCCATGAACTGCAGCACGCCAGGCTTCCCTGCCCATCACCTACTCCCGGAGTCCACCCAAACCCATGTCCATTGAGTCGGTGATGCCATCCAACCATCTCATCCTCTGTCTTCCCCTTCTTTTCCTGCCCTCAATCTTTCCCAGCATCAGGGTCTTTTCAAATGAGTCAGCTCTTCGCATCAGGTGGCCAAAGTATTGGAGTTTCAGCTTCAGCATCAGTCCTTCCAATGAACACCCAGGACATACCTGTCATTTTATTGACCTAATGATTCCCCGGTGCTTTTGTTGAATATCATTTTTGTATGAAGAATGCTAACCTTTAATTCAGGAGATTAAGGCCCTATACATGAATAATAAGGGATAAATCAAATTGAAAACTTCAGAGCTGTCTCTAATTGTACACAGTTAAAATATATTCCTCATTTTTTTTTAGGTTCAAGAACCATTTCTTCTTCAAATTAATTACATGGTCCTGGTCCAGCCAAATGACTTCTGTAATGACTCATGGATCATTCATCACTCTTGTTTATGAGCTCTCAGAATAATTTTAGGGTTTTATTTAAACCTATAAATTATGCTTGCTTTCTTTTGCTTTCTTTCAGACTGAGACTGCTAAAAGTAAAATATTTTCATCTGAGATAAACATTAAGATAAGTTGTGTCTACACAACTTGGCATAACTTGTCAGAGAGAGTAGAATACCAGCTAGGAAATCATCTAAGTGTCCTTTATTTAATGGGTCATAGGAATTCACAGGAATTCTGTTCTGATAAGTTTCATTATAATCTGCTGGTACACAGGTGTGGTTTCCTATGTGGTAACATTGTTAGCACTGAAAATAATTGTTCTGTGGGATCCACATGCGTTTTTGAATATTAGAAAAATAGTAGGTAGCCCTTCTAAAGAAGGGCCTCCAAACTGCTATTACATGCCTTGGAGAAGGACCCAGGGAAGTAAAGTTATATGTAGAAATGTCAAGCAGGCCTGCTTGGTGGAATCTCGGGAGAGTAAATTAACATATGAGGTAGGGGACAGTAGTGGGAGAATAATGTTAGGAAGAGAGAACAACTATCACTTATAAAGACTTAAGCAGAGATACTTCTCTCTTTCCTGCTTCAGAGACATCTTCACTCCCTCTCTGGCACTTTGCATTACAGTTTACCTTGTGAGTAGTAGCCTCCTATGTGGCATGATTCTTGGGATGGCAAAAATGGCTCCTGCTTCTAAATACTTCCCTGATCAACCGTTGACCCATGTATTCCAGGGTTAGACCTCTGTTCCCTTTCCTGACCTAATTGGGGACTGTTAAAATTTCCAAAAGCTGAGACTCATTAGACCTTATCAGATGCCTATAGAAGTGGTGTCCCCACAGCCCTTCAAAGAGTGATAAGACGTCCTCCGCAGTCCTCAGATGTGGCACAGAAGAATGGAGTTGAAGGCGAACTTTCCCTTGTTAAGATCTGATGCCAATATTTGTGTATGGATGGTAAATACATTCTTTATTCAGAAGTGAATTTACCTCACCAACTGTTGCCACTCATTTCTTTCTTCTATCAAAAAATGTACCTGGAAGAATTTCAGCTGGATTAGGTTTTACCTGCTTGTCTGTATCCAGGCATTTACCTTCACTCCAGTTTAGACTCTGTGGAACATGACGGATTCCAGTTATATGTCAGAAGTTTCATCTTGTATTCTGACATAATATTGATATAATACTATTGATAATGAGGCTTCCAAATTCTCAGTTGAATGGGATGAGTTCTAATAATTTAGATTAGTGGATAGAATAGTTATGATTTTTTTTTCAAATTTCAGCTTCATCTTGCGTTCCCAAGGCTCAAGAAAATGCCAACTTGAAAAAAAAGTAATCTTCCAGTGAGATTACTACTCCAAATTGAAATATTCTTTTAGAAATTGGATCAAATTTTGAAGGATCAATTGGCCAAAATGTGATTGAATAGAGGCAACAAGTAAAAGGGCTTCCCAGGTGGCACTAGTGGTAAAGAACCCACCTGCCAATGCAGGAAACTTAAGGGATGTGGCTTTGATCCCTGGGTTGGGAAGATCCCCTGGAGAAGGAAATGGTAACCCACTCCAGTACTCTTGCCTGGAGAATCCTGCGGACAGAAGAGCCTGTCGGGCTACAGTCCACGGGGTTGCAAAGAGTCGGACACGACTGAAGCGACATAGCACAAGCACAAGCGGTATAAGACACAAGTTTTTGTAACTAGGTAGTTGACATATTTTTTAAAATGTATACTTAATTCACAACAGAAACTCTACAAATTCAGCCTCAGAATTTTCCTCTCTATACACCTTTCCTTGTCTTTTCTATTTTCTTCCTTCTTATTTTTGAACAAAAGTTTTTAAATTCTCTTCAGCTTCTGACTCCAGTAAATAAATCCTATTTCCACCTGGAAAGCATTCATATCTACACCATTCTTTGCTGAGACTCATTTTAGACATTTTAGATGTGTCCAGCCCAGGATAAGCTTATCCCTTGTAAGCATATGGTATTTCCAAGTCTCACTAAATGTGCAGTTCTGTGATAATGTTTCCTCTGGTGGATCTCCTAACTTTCCCTCCCAAGAGAAGTTTGTGACCAGGATATCTTTTCTGACCTTAAAAAAGTTTTTCCAACTATTACCTTTTTAACCCTCTATTCTAATCATGAATGATAGGAACTTCATGTAAATGAATCAAAGTTGGGAAAACAGTGATAATTATCAAGTATGCTTATTATTTTAATTTAGGAAATATGCTCCAAGTTAATCTCCCCCCAAACACAAAGGTGCCTGTTTAGCTAAACAATGGCATTGTGCTGTGCTGTGCTGTGCTTGGTTGAACAATGTCATTCAGTTCAGTTCAGTTCAGTTTAGTCACTCCGTTGTGTCCCACTCTTTGTGACCCCATGAATCGTAGCATGCCAGGCCTCCCTGTCCAACACCAACTCCCGGAGTTTACTCAAACTCATGTCCATTGAGTCGGTGATGCCATCCAGCCATCTCATCCTCTGTCGTCCCCTTCTCCTCCTGCCCCCAACCCTTCCCAGAATCAGGGTCTTTTCCAATGAGTCAACTTTTCGCATGAGGTGGCCAAAGTATTGGAGTTTCAGCTTCAACATCAGTCCTTCCAATGAACATCCAGGACTGATCTCCTTTAGGATGGACTGGTTGGATCTCCTTGCAGTCCAAGGGACTCTCAAGAGTCTTCTCCAACACCACAATTCTTCGGCGCTCAGCTTTCTTCACAGTCCAACTCTCACATCCATACATGACTACTGGAAAAACCATAGCCTTGACTAGATGGACCTTTGTTGGCAAAGTAATGTCTCTGCTTTTTAATATGCTATCTAGGTTGGTCATAACTTTCCTTCCAAGGAGTAAGCATCTTTAAATTAGAAAAACTTAATTCTTAGGTATATGCAACACCAGTGCTAGTGAATGTGTCCCTTAAAAGAAACAGAAACCCATCTAGACAGAAGCACTTGCATTGAAACATAAAGGGCATCCTTTGTCAATGTGATGGGGCTGGAAAGGAACACACTTGAGAGCTGCAGGTGAAAATGAAAGTCACTTGGTCATGTCCAGGACTCTTTTTAACCCCATGGACTATAAATTCCATGGAATTATTCAGGTCACAATACTGGAGTGGGTAGCCGTTTCCTTCTCCAGGGGATCTTCCCAACCCAGGCATTGAACCCAGGTCTCCCACACTGCAGGCGGATTCTTTACCAGCGGAGCCACCAGAGCTGCAGATGGGAGGTCCCTTCTAGGACCAAGGCTGCAGAGAAGCAGTTTCAATGAATTAAGAGAAACTCATGATGAGGTTTCATGGCCCAGAACCAGTCCCTTAGGCTTCATTATTTTGTGCTTTGAAGAGTCATGTTCTGTGCAGAGGTCTTGAAGTTGTTGTGGATACCTCCTGAAAATGAAAATTGACAGCTTTGGAAGCTCCATGGCCCCCTGAGGGGAGCCCTTTTACCACAATAAAGTGGTTCCAGTGGTTGTGAAGGGATGGGATATCTGTTCCATGTGCAGTAGAGGCCTGGCTGATGGAGAGTTTAAGTGGTGTGCAGTGGCAGCATAATTTTTACTGGAACAGTTTCTTGTCTAAAAGGCATTTTTTCCTGGCTTCACTGCTCCTAGTTATGTAGTTTATAAATTGTATAGCATACAAGTTGCTCATCTTCCTGGAGACTATATGAGCTATAAATTCCTTACTGCTTAAACCTGCTTGAATCAGAGAGAATGGATCTTACTGTTTGCAAACCAGAATCTTGACCTATGAAGTGTTCTTCTATTCAATATTCTCAAACAAATAAACAAATCCCATGAATTTCTCTAAAGAATATGTTTCCTTGAACAAAGGAAAGTGAAAAATGAGTAGTTTTTGCAAAGAACCCAAAATTGAAGTAAAGAGACTAGACAGGCACTCATTCCAGCATATAGATACAAAAACAGGAGAATGCCAAAGTTTGTAGCATATCCAAAATGTCTGCAACAGGTATGCACTGAAAAGGGCTTTTGCTCAAAGCATTGCACTATATGATGAAGCCAATATGAAGAGGGACAATAAAGGCCTAGAGATTTCAGTCCCTGGTGTAAAGTAAAAAAATTTCTTGGCTGGGAATCAAGACTACTCAGGTTTATATCACCACCTTTAGGAACTATTCTAATTATATGGCTTTTGCTTAACCTTTCCGAGCCTCAGTCTCCTCACTGGTTCAATGTAGTGATTGAATTAAATGAAGCTCCACAATCTAGACAGAAAGAGGTATAGGGTGTAGACGACAGAGATATAGAAGCAGACATTTCAATATTAGTTTCACAAATGCTGCCCTTTAATCATATATTTGCATATGTTATGTGCACAGATATTTTAAAGTTTTTTTCCTTAATTTGAATTTTGAAAATCTAAGAAGAAAAACTAGGGGGGAAAGCAATGTTGTGTCATAGAAAATCACCTTTAAAAAAGCATACATCTTGGGCTTCCCTGGTGACTCAGTGGTGGGGAATTCCCTTGCGAATGCAGGAGATTCAGGTTGAATCCCTGGTCTAGGAAGATCCCACATGCCTTAGAGCAGCTAAGCCTGTGTGCCACACCTATTGAGCCTGTGCTCTAAACTCTGGAAATCACAACTACTGAGCCCACATACTGCGGAACCTGTGCTCCTCAACAAGAAAAGCAACCGCAATGAGAAGCCTACTCACAACAACGAAAGAGTAGCTCCTGCGCTCCACAACTAGAGAAAAGACTTCACAGCAACAAAGACCCAGTACAGCCAGTAAATAAATAAATAAATAAAATTATATAAAAAATAAAAATTAAAAATATACATCTTATTTAGTACATAGTCTTTCCCCGTTCTTCTATCACTGCCCCTTGAGAAGAAAAATCTTCCCAAACATTTGGGATAATGAACGATAACAACTGCTTGCTGAAACACTAGTGGTTCACACTTGGAGATGATTCCCAAGGTAGCATCAATATGGCTTTCAGTGGATTTATCTGATTGTGGGAAAGCTGTTCTCATCTCATCATCACTGCTTGTTTCTGGACTTGGGTCTTATAACTGATAACATTTCCAAGATATATAGATCTCTCACTGTTAAAACCACCTGAAGTTTGAATTCTTACCACAACATCCTTGCCAAAATGTGGACCAAGATATTAATGGTGGAGAATTCTTCCAGGAAGATTTTGTATCACCAAATAAAATTATTTCTCTCCATAATTTCTCCCTGTTAATAACTACCTGTTGGTATTTTCTCTGAAAACATTTGAAATTGTCTCCAAAGCTGAATTCAAAATACCAGATGTGGCCTTTTGAACACAAACGGTCTCTCTCATTTGACATTATAAAGACAGTCTAATATTTTATTAAGCTTTTTAAATACACTCATTAAGCTCAATTTTTTTTCTATAAGAAAAGTATTTTTTAAGCTCTTAGCCTTCATTTTTTGTGGCAGAGAAAGTTCTATTGCAGGGCCATGCAAAGAGAATGTGTGGCTCATGCCCCTCCCCTCAAAGCCCCAAACTGTTCACTTCTTTATCTTGTAGCTGTAAGATACATATTTGATCCAAGTGAAAAATTTTACATTATCTCATTACATGTGTTTCAATACATTTTGTTTGCTTTTTAAGAAAAATGTTTTATTTAAAAGAAAGATGCACAAGATATGCATAGGAAGAAGAATATCTATAAATCACCTAAAAAAAAGTTACCAATTATCCAGAATTTTAATACACCAGGAAAACTTTATGATGTTTGTTAAACATGATTCCAAATATAGCCCTGTATATGTGCAGTTAGGTAAATGGACAGCTAGATATATCAGAAAAAATTAATAGAAATATGATTATACTATGCATACTATTTTTAAAAATAATAATATAAAATATTTTTGAATTTTAAAAATGAAAATAATTAAAGCTGAAGTTAATTGTAAACTCTAAGTATTTCTTTATATAAGACAATTTTTTCTAAAATTAAAAAAAATAAATGAAAACTAATATGGATGGAGTCATTTGAGATTTTTTACTATGTTTCAATTATAGACAACATCAGTTAAATTACTGACTTAAAATATGTGAAAAGGCAAAACCATGGAACAGTAAAGGTATAGTGTTTGTCAAGGAGCCAAGGGGAGGGAGGGGGAAGGGAAGAATAGGTGGAGTACAGGAGAATTTAAGGTCAATGAAACTATTCTCTATGATTCTGTAGTGGTGGATACATGTTATTATAGGTTTGTCAAAATCCACAGAATGTACACAAAGAGTGAACCCTTATGTAAATTATGGACTTTACTTAATAATAATCTATTAATATTGACTCATCAATTGTCCATTTGACCATACTAATACAAGATATTAAAAATAAGGGAAACTATGTGTTTAGGGGGAGAGATATATGAAAACACTCTGTACTTTCTGCTCCATTTTTCTGTAAATCTAATACTACTTTTTTAAAGGCCATTAATAAAAAACAGAAAGTAACAAAAATAGATCTAAAAACTTAAAAAAATGAAAATAGATTACGCATCCTTCAACTTACAATTATGTGTCTTCTCCCTTATTCCAAATGTTTACAGTTTATTAAGTCTAAAGAGTTTATAACATTTATATTCTATTCTTCAAGCACCAAAGTATTATCCATAGATTTTAAGCTTAAAGGAGTTCAATCTTCATAGTCAGTCCTTTCTTCATACATTCCCAGATAGAATGTTTTCAATTATCCTTTAGTTGGTTACATTTTATTTTCAAGAATAACTCATAAGTGTAAGTTTTCTTGATATCATTCATGTCTGAGAATGAAAGTTCTCTACCTTTATTCTTTCTCAACAAGCTGGTTGGAATTAAGATTCTTGGGTCATTGTCTTTTTCTCAGATTTGGGGATAAGTATCTTTTGTGTTTGAGAACTGAGCATCACTAGAGAGAAAACTGAGCCAGCCTGATTCTTCCCATTTGAAGATGACTTTCTTTTTTTGAAATTTAACAACTAAAATATTTTGATATCTAACTTTCTCTTGAAATTAACCTTGACATTCCAGCAATTACAATGTACTGTAATGTCCAAATTTCTGCTTCAGATTTTCCTGGCACACAATGTAAAGTTTAGCTCCCCATTTCAAGAAATGAGCTATAAAACTTAGCTCTACATATATTTCTTTTTACATTTATTACAGCTTCTACATCAAGTATAACATTATCCTTATGTTAGATAATTTTAATATGTCGTTCATATCTGTCATCTTCTTTCTAATAGCTTTGATCTGTTTCCTTGTATTTTCCTTCCCATGAAAATCTTTGGAACTTCTGAGTTTGTCATTCCATACTCTCTATGCCTTCAGATTTGATTTTCTTCATCCTGAAACTGGATGAGCATACCATCTTCAAGGTATATCTTGAAGTTCATATATCTTCTGAAAGTCATGATAAATTTTGGCTAGGACAGAACCTTGTTGTAAGCTTAAGATACTTTGACTCTTTTAAAAAAAATTGATTTAATGGATTAATTGTACTTTAAACAGTACCGTATTCTTCCGTATTTTGTTTATATAAAATGTTATAAAGTTAGATTTTGTCAAGTGTCTTAGTAAAATTTAGATTTCCATCAATAGCTTTTCTCTGCTCTATTAAATAATCTTATTACAATAGGAATTCATCACTTTTTGGTGAATCCTTAGTAATCTCTGCTTTCACCAACTATTTCTTCAACAATGCTTCCTAAAATCTAATTTGAAATTGACATCCCTTTACTAGTTAATATTTTATAGAAATGACATCTTAGTCTTTCTGACAACCTGAAGATATTTCCCTGTCTTGAGCCATTTCATAATATTCCCATTCTCCATGATCCTCGGTCACTGCCGAAATTAACAGTCTCACAAGACTGTTCTCCATTTCGTCTAAAAAGCAATGAGCTTGGACCAGGTAATGAAGATGCATTTGATTAACCATGCTATGAAGTTGAAGGGAAGGTTTAGGATTTGCCTCTGAAACACAGGTTTATCTTACTATCCCTCAGTTGTCTGGTGCTTGTTGTGTCCCCAGAAAATGGTAAACGCTTCAAGGACAATGACAGTTTTTTTTTTTTTACTCATTTTAGTGTACTAAGTGCTCAGCACAGTGCCTGACCACTACAAGTACTCAATAACTAGTTATTGATCGAATGAAATACTAAAGTAGTTTGGAAATACAAAGATAGGCTTTTGTGTATTGCACTAGCTACTGACAACCAACCATCATAGCATTATCTCTCTAAATGAATTTTTTTCTCAGTTATAACTAATCAGTTTTCAGAATATGACTCATTATTCTTTTAAATATTTTCTCAGATTTGCTTGGGGAATTTTTACAGGGGAAATCCTGTTATTTCATAATCTTCACTTGAACCCAGAGATAGACCTGCTGTATAAAGACAAAAGGGGTGAACAAGTGACAAAAGAGGAAATAATGAGAATCAAGAAAATTACTGGGCATTATTTGGTGAAAGATTATTCTGCTCACACGGAGCTTTATGCTAAATTTGAAGACAAACCAAAACATAAAACTGAGTTGCTAAATAGACTTACTGGCCATTAAACTCCCTCAGACCAGAGATGTTGGTCTGTGTGTGGCTTTTCAACATCCAGGGCTTCCCTGGTGACTCGGAAGGTAAAGACTCTGCTTGCAATGCAGGAGACCTGGGTTCAGTCCCAGTGTCAGGACGATCCCCTGGAGAAGGGAATGGCTACCCACTCCAGTATTCTTGTCTGGAGAATTCCCTTGGCAGAGGAGCCTGGCAGGCTACAGTCCATGGGTCTCAAAGACTGAGCGACTATCACTTTCATTTTTTCAATATCCAGTGTTACTTTTGCATGACCTTTCAGCTTGACATTATTAATCTTGGCCCTGTTAAAAACAGGACACCATGTGGTGGCATTGAGTGCATTTTGGTGAAAATAAATTGCTGCAGTGATTCTAAAGGGAGATAACTGTGGGTACCACAGGCATGACTTGTGTGGCTAATTGCAGCCATTTGGAATGAGACTTCAGATGAACTTAATTTCACCTGGAAACTGAGGTTGACTTGCTGCACATTCCTGTCCTTCTGTCTAATTTCTAAGAAGAGGGATTAATCTGGAATTGCTGCCACTTGTATCACCTCTAATAATGTCCATACAAATTATAAGTTCTAAAGTTCTGTCTTGACAGATATGAGAGAAGAAAATAAACCATAGAAAATTAAGAACACGTTCCTAATTTATAATACTTTTCACTAGAAAAGATTACTGACTGGGAATTCGATAGAAAAACTGCAGGATTTAACTTTTCATTCCCATTCAGGTAGTCACTCTTCTCTCAGAAGCAAATGAAAAATAAACTTCATGCCCAACCTCAGATCACAGCTCCTTCTTGCACTGAAACAATTTGTTCTGCTGATTAGAAAACCAAATAGTCTTCTGTAGGCTGTTATGCCAAATCATGAAGAATATTTTAGAGTCTTAAGAATCCACTGTTAAAAGGGAACCTTGCAGCCAGTAATGGTAGCTTTATCTCATGGGAGACCTAGTTCCAAAACCTGAGAAGTCAGAAGCCAAATGTGGAACCCAGTGAATGGATGGAATTATTTGGAAATGCAGCTCTGAGGAACAGAAATCAGTCTGATGACACTACCAGGGCCCTAAGTGGGAGTGTTACATTAACTATAAATGCTGATAGCTCTAGACAGGTTGTTGAAAGAAGATGTCCACAGATTCTGCCAAAGCTGCATGGAAAAAAGAGGACATTTTGGAATACCTCTTATGAATAATATTATTGCTGTTTGGGGGGGTTTTTTGTATTCTGGGAAAGAAAAAAGCCTGATTCAGTGGCAAAGTTGATGAATTATAGACTATGCTTAAAGAAATGAAGCTTTGTTTCTTTCAGAACAATCAGTTCCATAGCTGCCAGGCCTGCTGGTGCGAACTGATGTGGCCATTTACTATTCCCACAGGAAGGCAGCATGAGCTTCCTTAAGTACATGCTTTCTGCCTCTTTAATTGCAAGCCATTCTTTCCCATCAACAGGGATTTTTCAATGTATTAATGGTCACAAAATCCAAATAAAGAAGGCCTAAAAGTTGAGGTGGAACTGTACCTCTATAAGGCATCATTGCTGCCATTCCTTACATATTTTAAAACTTTACAGGGCAAATGTTATAAGCCTGATCTTCCATAATTTTCCTTGAACTAGTTATAGTTAGACTGAGATCTTACATTTGGGAGATGCCATAATTCAGTCTTAATTCAAATAGGTACTGATACAGGACTGCACACTCAATTCTAAAAAGCAGATATACTACTTTTGTTCGGATTTCTATTTTTGCCAGAAAATCTACTTTTCTTTTTTGATTGGTACCACTTTTCCTCTCATTGAGCCAAAGTATTATTTTTATAAGCAAGGAGCTGGTCTAAATATTTCAGAGGTCACTCTTTTGATCCTCTCAACATTATGAGGTATATAGTAATAACTCCATTTTACTGAAACACAGTGAGGCTAAGTGACTCATCAGAGCATAGTAAGGGGTGGAGCTGGGATTCAATACTGGGGTGGCCTTGCCCCAGATGCTATGCTTCTAAGCACTACACATACTGCCAAAATTGATCACTCTCTAGCTTTGAGATGCATTGCCATGCTGCCAACATCTGGCATTGCTTTTAATGGGATTCTGTAATGCTCAGGAGTTATATGCAAATTAAGCAGTTCTGTTAGACATCTAAGGAGCAAACACAAAACAACATTGCTCATATTTTTGAAAACTATACACAATTTATTTTCTTGTGAAGATTATAGGATGGAAGTCAGCAGGAGGAAGATTTCAGCTCAACATGAATGAGAAAATAAAATTTACTTTATTCAGTTCAGTTCACTCAGTCATGTCCGACTCTTCACAACCCCATGGACTATAGCATGCCAGGCCTCCCTGTCCATCACCAACTCCTGGAGTTTACTCAAACTCATGTCCATTGAGTCAGTGATGCCATCCAACCATCTCATCCTCTGTCATCCCCTTCTCCTCCCACCTTCAATCTTTCCCAGCATCAGTGTCTTTTCAAATGAGTCAGTTCTTCGCATCAGATAGCCAAAGTATGGGAGCTTCAGCTTCAGCATCAGTCCTTCCAGTGAATATTCAGGAATGATTTCCTTTAGAATTGACTGATTGGATCTCCTTGCAGTCCAAAGGACTCTCAAGAGTCTTCTCCAACACACTCTTCAAAAGCATCAATTCTTTGGCACTCAGCTTTCTTTATAGTCCAACTGTCACATCCATAATAATATTAATATTTATCAATTAATTAATTTATTTATTGAATAATATTCTCTGCTCTACAAAAGTACAGTGAATCACGTGAGGAGTAAACAAACTCTCCTTCACTGAAGTATTGGGGCTTCCCAGATGGTGCTATATAAGCAGAGATTTTGAAACAACAGGTCAAGGGTTGCTGTTGATGAGATCCTTGGATTTGGTCATGAGTTAGGCTCAGTGATCTCGAAGGTTCATATGATATAGTTTTCACAGATACACAGACTCTTTGGGCAGCCAGAAGGTATCTCTCATTTATCATCATGCTACAAACCTGCCAGATTTGACCTGGCCTCTGTAACATTTTTTTCATTTAGAATTTCCTAGGATATCTGAGCACCGAAGAATTGATGCTTTTGAACTGTGGTGTTGGAGAAGACTCTTAAGAGTCTCTTGGACTGCAAGGAGATCCAACCAGTCCATCCTAAAGGAAATGAGTCCTGAATATTCATTGGAAGGACTGATGCTGAAGCTGAAACTCCCATACTTTGGCCACCTGATGCGAAGAACTGCTGCTGCTGCTGCTGCTGCTGCTAAGTCGGTTCAGTCGTGTCCGACTCTGTGCGACCCCATAGACGGCAGCCCACCAGGCTCCGCCGTCCCTGGGATTCTCCAGGCAAGAACACTGGAGTGGGTTGCCATTTCCTTCTCCGGTGCATGAAAGTGAAAAGTGAAAGTGAAGTCACTCAGTCGTGTCCGACTCTTAGCGACCCCATGGACTGTAGCCTACCAGGCTGTTCCGTCCATGGGATTTTCTAGGCAAGAGTACTGGAGTGGGGTGCAAAGAACTGACTCATTTGAAAAGACACTGATGCTGGAAAACATTGAAGGCAGGAGGAGAAGGGGATGACAGAGGGTGAGATGGTTGGATGGCATCACTGACTTAATGGACATGAGTCTGAGTAAGCTCCGGGAGTTGGTGATGGACAGGGAAGCCTGGCGTGCTGCAGTCCATTGGGTTTCAGAAAGTCAGACATGACTGAGCGACTGAACTGAACTGAACTGAGGATATCAGAATGAAAACAAACCAAATTACTCTTCAAATTACAAAAGTTAAGGCAAATTAACAGTATAATATTTTGGTATCCCTTTGAGCACAACAAATTTGACAGACTTTAACAGTACCTTAGATTTCCAATTTCATTTTTAGGAACCACTACTTCTGTCTCAACTGCAAAGGTTAATGTGTCTAATTAAGCATTTAGATGTTTTAGTGGCACAAGCCTCTATTTCAAGAATTTTTCATCTAGGTTCTGAGAGGTTTCAACATTTTTCCAACTTGCTGAACTTTCAGCAAATTATTGTCTAAAATGCACTTATTTCTGCTTCCGTATATATCTCAAAGAGATGGCTTGGGAAAGTTTTGAAATTGCTATACGGTGTAAGGTTTAAACCAGGATTTGACTCCAGGTTCAATATGTTCCAGGGTAGAAACAGCTATTCCTGTTACTATGGATTTAATTGAGAAAGGTCGGGGTAATTCAGCCAAAGGCACAAATTCCTATCTTTAACTGAAGGATTTCTGCAAAGGAACGCTAAGGATCCAACACACTGTTGAAATTAACCTTTGAAAAGAAAAATTTTAAAACGGAAGTCCTGGATTTCCAGTAGCAGGTTTTGAGTGGGTCTTATTTAAATGTGAGGGTTAATTTTTAATTGCTATTATTCCTTGACTGCTCACAAATGTAACATTTTCTATTTGCTGAGCAATTAAAGAGAGAATTCAAGCCACTTTTTCTCAGGTGAAAACTTCTTCATGTTATGATCAAGATCAAACAAAATTCTCATTTTCTTAATTTTCTCTTGGTAGTAACTGTCAAATTTTGTTACTTTTAGATTTGGAAACTATTTCTTCTTATTGTACTTTTTACCTCTGAAAAGATTTGAGTTTGCTATATTTATAGTAGCAGTGAGCCTAGCTACATTTCAGGATCTAAAATGTCATGTTGTCAACAGCATACATGACTTTGCAGAATCTTCTCTGGTAACAACAAACATCATAGTCCCCTTAGGATTCTATAAAATGACCAAATTTTACCTACGTGATAATTTTTACTCTATAATGGACTGTAATGGCTACTATTGGCCAGAAGCCTGAAAGATATTTATTGTGTGACTATAAAGAGAACTCTGGGGAGATATTCATGGGTAATTAGGTGTAGCTTTTAAATTCCAATGTGTGTTTCATTTAATTTCATCTCATAATTTTATAGACTTCCACTGAATGCCTGAATGAGGATGACTAGATGGCATTTATGAAAGGATCTGAGACTATCATGCCTCTAAAAGAATCATGCACTGAGAGGTCTAGGCATTATTAAAGTCATGCATTTTACAACATATAGGCAACAATAATAAAATCGAATGACAACACTCAGTCCTTACGCCCCCCAAAGTCACATCACTGTAACTGATGCTAGTTGCAATAAAAATGACCAGAAAGCTAAATGCCTTTGCAAAAAACAATCACAAGCAGCCTGGTTCACATTTCCTTCCAGTTCCCTTATGCCAGTTTGCCCTTCAAGTCCCAGCATCTCTTGAGGCTGAGGTTACAAGTGTTCCCACAATGACAAAGTCAGCTATAAATATTGCTCTCTCCTGTGCTATAACTTAAAACTAGGAAATGTTTAACTAGCCATGGTAATGAGGAATTTGGATAGAATTGTTTTTAATCCTAAGATTTCTTTGCAAAATTGATATTTAAATTGGGTTAGTCTTCATCCATGCCATCAGTACAATATTTTCACTATTCTTAGAAGAGATTTGGAGTTGAAATGATGGGGTAGAAACTTTGAGGGAGCTAGTGATAACTCTCCTCTGATGCTCTAAAGTCTTTAACTTTTTCCTCTTTTTACCATGCGTACTACATTCCAGAATATTTTTCCCAATTCCTTCATCTCTTCCTTTCCTCTCCTTTCTCCCATGTTTTTCATTGTCCCTCACTGTTCAAACATAGTGAAGTTTGAACAAAAGAGTAGTAAGAAATATTCTATTCTTCAGGTGCCTAGTTTTATCTTTCATAATAAACCTTGGACAGGAATTTTACAAAGGATGTGGATCATAAAGGAGCTTCTAGCATTTTGGTCTCTGAAGTATATTCATGAACATGTTCTTGTATTCAGGTTTTCAAATACTGTTTGAGTACCCCTTAGTTCATGGAGACAGATGAGGATACATGCTCCTTCCTCTAAGGGATTTTACCTAACATCCCTTCCATAAAATGAATGCCAGGACTTAAAATGAGGAAGAAACAAATAACATAGCAAAATAGAATTGGAATGATTTCTTATTTCCCCTCACTTCAAATATCAGTTTCACCATGTCACTATATGGGATCTTAAAGTTCTGGGGAGACTAAATGGGTAGATGGATGGATTAAGGGGACATTGACTGTTGCTTGAGATTCAAAGTCCTTGTCCCATAGTCCTGGGTCTTCCAAAGAGAGAGCCTGAGCTTATAAAGAAATCATATATAAAATCTGAGTTTTCTGATGGCAAATTATATACATAACACACTATATATGTATACATATATTTATACATATATACATATACATTCATATAATAACTTCTAATATTCTGTAGTTTACATAAAAAATTCATCTAAATTTTTCAGAAGTTTTAGGTAACTATGTCCAAGAAGCAGCATTAATGTCACAGCTGGGCCTTGGCTCTGGTCCCTGGACACACAATGCAATGTTTTTATTTCTAGATGTTTCACCTTTACCCTTTCAGATACAATTTTCCTTTCTTCATTGTTGAACATATTTGAGATAATTTTATAGTCATCATTCTTCTAATCTGGCCTCAGAAAGCCAGCCACTGATTTTTCTGTAAGAGATACAGACAATGTAGTATTAGAATTTCTCATGATGGGAGAAGTGTAAAATTATTTTTCATAAAGAGAGAAGACCAGTGGCTACAATATTTCACATTTTCACAGTCTAAATAAAGCTGGTCTTCACTGTGTCTCAAAAAGATTCGCTTAGAATGTGTGCAGAAAAAAACATCTGTCATACTGACATATGGGAATTGCTGGCATCATATAGATTTTTCCAACCAGCTACAAAAGCTATGAAGAGAAGATTAGATATGTCTACTGAAATGTATCCATAAAAAATCATTTTAATGTTAGCAGGATTCTAGAAACCAAAGCCATTAGAATGTTGCAATTGGCAGAAGGGAACTTAAGCATAGTTTGAAATTACAGATACTTACCTGAATTCCACAGAATAAACAAATAATAATTAAATAACTAAATAAATAAAAGAACCTGTCAAATTGTTTGTGCAGACCTAATCCTAAGGTATACAAATTTGTGGACATATAGGCCAAAACAGCTCTGACTGTCCTCCTGGGTCTCAAAAGTCTCCTGTCCAGATATCAGGGGGTTCCAGCTTTCTCTCTGAATTTCTAGCCAGGTCACTTTCTCTGTTTCTTCCATGTGTCCCAAAGTGAGGGGTCAAGCAAAGTTATCATGTTCCCAGGTGTAAATTAATGTGTATGAATGTGGTTCAATTAAAAGGCAAAGGCCCAGACATCTTTACTCTACCTGTCTCTTGCTCACCCTCTGTGAATCAAAGAAATCTGTGCCTCCATCACGTCCCAAGAAGAGACTTTGAATCATGTGGCTGTCCCCCTACTCCATGTCCTCACCATTCCTCACCAAATTCGTTAAACTAATAGTAGCAAATTGATCCATAGGACAACCAACTTGGAGAAACAAACACATGAACAACTTGCTTGGCCAGGTAGATTTCCAGTTTGAAAAACAAAATGGAAATCAAAGGAAAAAATACTCATTTTAAGCAGAAAAGAGAACACTCCAGACAGGTCAAGAGCAACTGAGTGTTGTTAATGGCAAAGCACTTACAGCCTCATTTAATCTAGAAATACCATCCATCTCTTACCTTGACCCCTTGAATCTTTGTAGATTTCATCTACTTTTCACTCCATAATTATCCTCAGCAGTAACCTTCCCTTTGTTCAAATTAACCTGAATGTCTGTACTTTCCAAACCAAAGAGCTCTGATTAAGACAATGTCAAGGAAGACACTTCACAAAATTCATCTCATTCTTTTGTAACTAACCTCTGACTCTGAGGGTGAGCCCTGCAGTTCTTGAATTCATCCTTCTGCTCAGAACACAGCCCTTAGAGCTCCCCAGAGAGACCCCTGAGTTCTTTCATGACTCCTCTCACTGATTCTCATCATTTGCCCTTTACTCTTACCCTTTTCAGACTCTTGAGTAAGCCTCTGTATTAAACTCATCGAATGTGAACCTGGCATCCTGCTGGTTTTCATACTTTATCTGAACAGAATCTTTAACATACCCAATAGGAAGCCAGTCCTATACTTGTGTCTACGTTAGCTTTGATCTTTTGTTGTTTTACCAGGAGCAAACTTAGTTTTCCAGTATATTCTCACACACCAAGGATAGAGATAGCTAAAAACTGGTTTTTATAGACCTCATCCCAGAGATTTTGAGTTCAATGAACCTGAGAAGGAGCCCATAAATCTACATTTTATCTAGTTCCCAGGTGCTGCTGATACAAGTGATTCTTGAGCCAACTTTGAGAAACACTGGTCTGGAACACTGGATTCCAAATTCAGCAGGAAACTAATGGATTACTATAACCCCCTGGGGAGCATTTAAAATGATCTCTTCTGGGGTCACACTCATGAATGTTCTGATTCAGTAGTTCTGAAGAAGAGGATGGAAGCATGCTAACTGACCTGAAAAATTGAATGGAAAAGCAAAATAGATGCTCTTTGTATTCTTTATACCAGGTAGAGCTTCCTCTGGTGTGACTCAGAGCATGAACGATTTGCATTAAATTAATCTGCTGTGCTTGTTGCATGTGGGTTTGCACCTCTTCTAGACACAGTGGTCACAACTTCTGGAAGAAGGTGGATGGGAATCTGCTCATTTAACAGTTCCTCAAGTGAGGCTTACATGTTTCTGCCTTTCTCTTCTTCTAATCACTGATCATCACTGAAGCATGAGCATTACAGCACTTTTTAGATTGTTTCAAAATTTGAAAATACATCCCTTGCCCATGTTAAAACCATTGGAACTGAATTAAGCTTTCTCATTTCATGAGGTATAAATAATGAAGTATTCATCTGGTTTCTCTGAAAAGTTTCCATTTAAATGCTTGTATTGACATGAATAATGTATAAGTAACTCTGTCTGGTTTGGAATGATATTTTAGTATTTCACAAGAGTCACTTAAAAAGTGTATTGATTTTCTGTGTCATTGTGGATCTCTTTACTTCTGCTCAGACATCAAGAGACAGAAAATACCATTGTGCAGGGGTGGGAGTGGAGAGCTTTCTCAGAAAAGATATCACCAGTATTTCTTCTTAGAAAGAACCAACAGAACAAATTGCCTGTAAGGTTTTCTCGAGTTGCAGAGTCTCACCTTTCAAAGAACATATATAATTCCACAAGCCACTAATTCCCCACTATATAAATCACCCCTGAATAAATTTTTGTGTATTCCTCCTTTCCAAGAAACTGCCCAAAGTTAGCAGAAGAAAGGAAGTAATAAAGATTAGTGCATCAATAAATGAAAAAGAGAACAAAAAACAAGAGAAAAAAACCAATGAAACTAAGAGTTGGGCTTTTTTAAAGATAAGTAATATCAACAAACTCAGCAGGACTAATCAAGAAAAAATAAAGACTGAAATAAAGAAAATCCTAAATGAAAGAGAAAACATTATAACTGATGCCAGAGAAATGTAAAAAAAAAAAATCATCAGGAACTATTATGAACAATGATACAGAAGCAAATCAGACAAGCTGGAAGAAATGGATGAATTCCTAGATGCACACACCTACCTTGATAGACTGAAGGAGAAATAAAAAGCTTGAATTAAAAAAATGAGAAAAGGATACACAATGGAAAAAAGACACTCTCTTCAACAAGTGGGGCTGGGAAGACTAGACAGCTACACATGAAAGAATGAAGTTAGAATATTTTCTCACATCGTGTAAAAAAATAAACTCAAAATGGCTTAAAGACCTAGATATAAAACTAGAAATCATAAAACTCCTAAAAGAGAATATAGGCAGAACACTCTTTGACATAAAGTATAACAGTTTTTTTTTAATCTGTCTCCTAAAGCAAAAGAAACAAAAGCAAAAATAAACAAATGGGACTTAGTTGAACATAAAAGCTTTTGCATAGCAAAAGAAACCATTGACAAAGTGAAAAGACAATCTACAGAGTGGGAAAAAAATACCTGCAAATGATATGACCAATAAAAGGTTAACATCCAAAATATTATAAACTCATAAAACTCAATATCAAAAGGCAAACAACACAATTTAAAAATGGGCAGAAGACATGAATAGACATTTTGCCAAAGAGAAAATGCAAATGGCCAAGAGGCACATGAAAAGATGCTCGACATTGCTAAACATCAGAGAAATTCAAATCAAAACCATGAGAGATATCACTTCACATTGTCAAAATGGCTATCATCAAAAAGTATACAAATAACATGTTGGTGAGGATGTGGAGCAAAAGGAACAGTTTTACACTGCTGATGGGAATGCAAATTGGTGCAGGCACTATGGAAAACAGTACAGATGTTCAACAAAAAGCTAAATATAGAACTACAATATAAGTTACCAATTCCACTTGTCAGCATATATCCAAAGAAAATGAAAACACTAATTTGAAAAGGTATGTGCACTTCAATGTCCTAATATACATGGCAGCATTATTTACAATAGTGAAGATATGGAAGCAACCTAAGTGTTTATAAACAGATGAATGGATAAGAAAATGTGATAGATAGATACATATATAATGAAAGATATATATATATATATATATATATAATGAAATACTACTCAGCCATAAAAAAGAATGAGATTCTGCCATTTGCAACAGTGTACATGGACCTAGAAGGTATTATGCATAGTGAAATAAGTGAGACAGGGAAAGACAAATACTATATGTTATCACTTATATGTGAAATCTAAAAGTTAAAACAAATGAATGTATATAATAACAAAAAGAAAGCCTGAATCAATAATAAATAAGGAGATTGAATCAGTAATTAAAAAAGTTCCCAACAAACTCAGTATCAGAGAGTTTCACAGGGATCAAGTCTCAAGTAATATGCCAATTCTCAATCATTCTTTAATTGAAGTTTTATGAAAGAAATACTTTTAATGTTTATTAGAATTGTGATGGAAAGATAAAAATTTGATGATTTTCAAATTATATCTAAGTAAGACTAGCTCATTAATTTGTGGGATCCAGTGAAAAATTAAAATGCAGGACATTGGTAAAGCATTCTTATGAATTTAAAAGAAAATGACAGCAGAACATTAAAACAAACACATAGTTTTCTAAGCTTGGGATTGTGCAAATACAGAGGTCTCATGCCAAGAAGCCAGGCTATCTCTAAGCTTATAATTAATTTGTTCTAGAATTTTATTTAATATTTGACAAAGTAAATGCCCAATAGAGAGAAAATATAGCAGTAACCAAGAAAGCAAGTAAACAAATTTTATCACCATATCACCTAAGAAACTGCTATGGAAACTTAATTATAATATTTTAAAAAATGTTTCATTTAATATCTAAAACCATTAATTACAAAAACATTCAAAAATCCAGATTAGTAATCCATTTCATTGATATGTAAGGTTTAGGAGGCAATAAATCTGCAGATTAAAGAAGGAAGAAATCATCAAATTTTCCATTAAATACAAACGAATCTAAGATATTATACTTTCTACTGGAAATAGAAAAATGATTGAGAAGGTGGAAGTTTATCAGACAAGATGTACAACTACAAGAAGCCATCCTGCAAGATGAGGTGCGTTTTAGCAAGCAAGGTTTCTTAATTAATTATGGGCAATTCACTTTCTAATCAGATGTAAGTAATTGCACAAAAACAGGAAATAAATTATATTTGAGTTCTTACATTTTCTCATTTTAATTAGCACATATTGTGTGGTTTGCCTCAGCCTTTCCATAAATAATTTACTTCCTACTGCTCAGAGCTTCAATTTCTTCATCTCAAAAAGGAGAAGTTTCAGTTAATTGAGTTTTGAATGCTCTCCCAGTCCTAATTGAATTCAGTGTTACTTATTGCTAACATACTGCCAACAAATTCCTGTGCAGGAGACTTCAGAATTTTAAAAAGAATAAGCCACAGTTCCTGACCACAGAGAGTCTACAATCCAGAAGGCAAGGCTAGCCAGGCAGTTAGTAAGTACAATGTAAGACAGCTCCAAAATTCTCGATTTTTAATTCTAAACAAAAATCTTACCAAAGAAACACAGAAACTTTTAAGGTTGAGATATGGTGTAAAATTAATAGACTGAAAGCATGTAATCCAAATCAATTTCCTTAAACCTTAGCTGTAGATGCTAGAGGCCTGAGTGAGTTTTTAAGCTATCTTATGTTGGACATGACTGAGCAACTAAACACATAGCTAGTATTGGGGAAATTCTGCTGCCATGCCAACCATCCAAATGCCCAGGGTGGTATGTACTTTATAAATGTGTTTTCTCCATAGTAGGGTGTATTGATTGAATACATATCGTGGACGCAGTTTCAGACCACATTTATCTTCATCACTGACTAGTGCAGCAAAGTGACCATGAGACAAAACTCAGGCTTCATTATTTCCCTTGTTTTGTATCCTGGGAAATTTTATTTGGTTGACATCCTTTTCAACATTACATGACTTTCATTTCACATATTCGGTTCAGCCGATATAATCAAGATTCTAGTGCATCATTCATCTTTCAATAAACAATGAAAATCAGGAAGATTAAAAAGTGACAGCTTAAAATAGAGCATGAAATACAACCAAAGTCACAGCAATCGAATTAATACGCTTTAACATGATTTTCAAAGGTCTCCAGTCTGGAGTTTGGCCCCAATTTCCTGGCTGGTTTAAAATGAGACCACGGATCTTAAATGATATGCCTGAGGAACAGCCATGAATCAGTGCCTAAATGAGCCAGGCCTGTGAGCACAGAGGCCACAAGAGATAATAAGCATTAGAGGTTCCAAACTTCAAAACAATCAAGAGCAAGATTTTCATTAATAAAAAATGTGCTTACTTGAAATGGTAACTCCCTAGACATCAACATGGAAAATGTTAATAGTGGTTGTCATAGGTTGAGATCTCAGGGACACAGATACAGAGATGAAAGTGAAAGTTGCTCCGTCATGTCCAACTCTTTGCAACCCCATGGACTGTGTCCATAGAATTCTCCAGGCCAGAATACTTGAGTGTGTAGCCTTTCCCTTCTCCAGAAATGGTGATTTGCAATTGTGGAGTGTCTCTGGGAGCAATACCTGTAAGAGAGAGAGGGAGTCAGAACTGGGAACAGGGAGAAATTGAACTATGATGCATCTACAACAGAGGCCTCAGCCACTCCTCAGAGAGCCCTGGAGCTGCTTTCGTTCTCTAGCTATGTCCCAAATTAAAGAAAGGGGGATAGGCCCTTTTATGCTGAGGAGGGCCAAAGCTGGAAGCAGTCATTTCCTGGCAGGTGGGACACGAATGCCTTGGTCCCAGAGATGGGTCTGGACTGTGTACCTCAGAATCCATTAGAGTTCACCTTTTGCATCACGCAGATCCACCTGCTTCCTCCCATCTGAGAAGAGTTCACCAGGATTCTGGATGTTTTTTTTCCAGGGAAAACTCAACCTGAGGAAAGTTAACAGAATGACCTGCAGCCTACCTCATTGCAGGGAGTCTCAGGGCTGCAATGAATACTTATCATTTCTTAGCTCAACTACTGATTCTAGATTACTCTTACCCTCAGCTAGCCCTGCGGCTAGTCTCCGGGGCTCACCTGATGTGATGACTCTGACTCTCATCCCATGACCTTCATAAAAACATGGCTTCTGAATTTCTCTAGTGTCATAATCATGCAATAGAGAACTGGCTTCTGCACTTGTCTGTTTACTATCAAAATTAGGAGAGAAGCAAGAGACACTCCAGTGAATAATTTGGGAGCCAAATATTCTTTCCTTCCCTCATTGTGTAGCAACAATCCTACCATCTGTCTCCCAGTCATTAAGATCAATTACCCCTGGTGCTTCTTCTTGTCTAACAGGTGTTCTTGGTACAAGGAAACAAAAGTTACCAGGAGGCACCTAGTTGTGCTCACTCATGAAAGACTTGGCCCTCTTGGAACCAGCTTCTTTGGACCAGTAGAGTCTTGCAGGGAAGGGTAGCACAACTTTTCAACTCCATCTCTGAAATCAGTGGTAAGCATAGACAAAGCACAGAAGTTAGTGTAGAGATTATTTGTATATTATATTATTGGTAGTATAAAGGAAGGTCAAATATTAGAAGAAAAGTAAAATGATTATGGTAGCAATTCAAGAAAAAACTGAGGAGGGCCTAAAGTAAGGCACCAGTAATTAAGAAGAAAGATCAGCATCTAAAACATTAAAAATACGAATGATGCTGAAGCTGAAGTGTCAATACTTTGGCTGCTTAATGCCAAGAGCCAACTCATTGGAAAAGACCTTGATGTTGGGATAGATTGAGGCCAAGGGGAGAAGGGGGTGACAAAGGATAAGGTGGGTGGATGGCATCACTGACTTAATGCATGAGTCTGAGCAAACTCCGGGAGATGGTGAAAGACAGAGAAGCCTGGTGTGCTGCAGTCCAAAGAGTTGGACACAACTTAGCAACTGAACAACAACAGATGAATGGAAGGAGGCTCATAAGGGAGGATGGGAAACCTCAGGTCACTCCTATGATTCCAGATCAATTTACTGCTAAGAAGGACAGAGGACACAGGAGAAAGAGCAGGTTTGATTCTTTTGGTTTATTTTCAAGTTGCCATAGGAGACAATATTTCAGGGTCACTTGTTTAAGGTCACTGACCAATCAATGTCATTGAGGGGACTCCCAATTCTTTATTTGTTAAGTTTAAAGCCTCAGACCTTCTTTAAATGACCTACACATGGAAGTTAGCTATGCCTTTGCTTTCTGGGAAAAGTAGCAAGCATAACTTCACATCTTTTAAATGTTTTATATCAATTACATGCCTCTAGAAAAAGTTATTAACTTAAAGCAAAACTATGTCTTCCTTGTAATAACTCCCAAATCTGTATTTCCTTCCTGATTTTTGCAACTATGTATTCCAAACTGCTTGCTGTACACTTTCACATGGAATTCATGCGAGCATCTCAGATTCACACACCCAAATTCAACTAAGCCCCACCTCTGCCAGTTTTCCCTCATCTGCAAACAGGCTTCAGCTCCTGGAGTCTCTATTTCTAATAAAGGAAGCACTGTCCTCTCAGTTGGGTTTGCAGACCACAATCCACAGGCCAAACTCAGCCTGTTCCTATATACAAAATTTTATGGCAATACAGCCGAATGAATTCATCCATATATTGTTCATTTTTGCTTTTGTGCCACAGTAGCTGAGCTGAGTATAGCAGTGACAGAGACCCTGTGGCCCTGAAAGCCTTATTATTATCTGAACTTTTGTAGCATAAGTTTGCCGCTACCTGCTCTAAGTCAGCTAGGATCAAAATCTGAGTCCTGTTAGACTTACTTCCCCGTTTCTCTCACCTCATCTACTCCCTGCCCTTTAAACATTACAACTACAGATATCTCTCATTCCTGTCTCTGCTCTCTGAGCCTGACCTGTTTTAGTGCTCTGCAGACCCTTAGCATGCTCTCTTACAGAAAGACCTCTGCAGATCTACCTGGCTTCTATCTCTACCCTTGGTGATATGAGAAACTAGAGTCTCTCCATCTGTTGTTTGTCGAGGGGGAAGGGAGGGAGGAGGAAGGGAGTGTCTGTGGGGTTGGGGTGGGGTGTTGGTTAGGGGAAGATTCACAGAAGAAATAAATGATTCAGCTGATGAAAGATAAATAGGCACTTTGCAGCAAAACAAAGGACCAAGGGGGAGATGGCTAGAGGTGTCTAGTTGAAGATACTGCACAACTTTAAAGAAGGTGTGTTTGCAGACTAGCAAGTAGTTTGGTATGTCAGGAACACAGCGGGTGGGGAAAAAAGGACAATGTAGTAAGAGGATAATGAGCCTAGACTGAGAATGAGAAGCCCATTCTAGAACCTTTGTTTAAACCATTATTTCTACCTTGGTCAGCCCCACTCCTACTCAACATTCTAGGCCCAGTCATGACATATCTGGTTTCTTCCAATCAAGTCACGGTGTTTTCCTGTGCGTTCCAATTAATAATGCACTCTAACGTCTCCCATTTATCACTTTCTAACTTGGGTAACAGTACGGCAGAATAGAAGCCCAATATTTATGTAGATGCAATAAACTATTAGTAGGTAGAAATCTCTTCCTGCATTTACCACCCTAGTGACCATCAGAGGTCCCCCTCCTTTTTTGGATGTTCCCTTCCTCACTTATAGTATGGTTGCACCTTGGGAACATAGGAGACTTTTGCAAACTGTAAAGTGCTAAATAAAAATTAACATTTGTATGGTACTTGAGTGAATGTTAGTTGCTCAGTCGTGTCCGACTCTTTGCAACCCCATGAACTGTAGCCTGCCAGGCTCCTCTGTCCATAGAATTCCTCAGGCAAGAACACTGGAGTGGGTTGATGTCCCCTTCTCCAGGGGATCTTTCCAACCCAGGGATCAAACTCAGGTCTCCTGCATTTCAGGCAGATTCCTTACCACTGAGCCACCAGGGAACTTGGTAGAAGTTTATAACTTGAGGAAACACCTAACAACCTACAAGTTTTTGCTTGTTTGTTTATATATATCCCTTGCTTGACTAAACCTGGAGGAGGAAATAGCACCCACTCCAGTATTCTTGCCTGGAAAACTCCATGGATAGAGGAGCTTGGTGGGCTACAGTCCATGGGGTCTCAAAAAGTCAGACATGACTGAGCATGGAAGCATGCACTGGACTAAAAGATAACTTGACATCAGATAGCAACTATATCTTGTGCATTTTTGTACCATCAGTACATAAAGAATATTCAGTATGTGTTCATAAAATTAAATTGTACAAATATTTTAAGTGTATAATGCATCATGTCTTTAAATATGTACATATTTTGACTTAAAAAATACCTCATTGATTAAAAATGCTAAGCACCATCTGTGCCTTCAGTGAGTCATAATCCTTTTACTGGTAGAGGGTCTTGAATGGAAGTTAATGGCTGTTGACTGATCAGGGTGGCAATTGTTAAAGGTTGGTGTGGCTGCAGCACTTTCTTAAAATCAGATGACAATGAGTTTGCTTCCTCAATTGACTCTTCCTTTCACAAACAATTTCTCTATACAATACAATGCTGTTTGAAAATATTCTATCTACAACAGAACTTCCTTCAAAACTCAGAGTCAGTCCTCTCAAACCCTGCTTTATTTTATCTAACTTCACTTTATCTACTTTATTGACTAATTTTATGCAATATTTTAAGTCCTTTATTGTCATTTCAACTGTCTACAGTATCTTCACCAGCAGTAATTTACATCTTAAGAAACCACTTTCTTGGCTCATCTATAAAAAGCAATTTCTTATCTGTTAAAATTTTATCCTGAGATTACAGCAATTAAGTCACATCTTGAGATCCCACTTCTAATTCTAGTTCTCTTGCTATTTCTACAACATCTGCAGTTACTTCTTTTACTGAAATCTTGAACCCTTCAAAGTCAGCCATGAGGGTTGGAATCAATATCTTCCAAACTTCTGTTATTGTTGATATTTTGACCTCTCCCCATGAATCATAAATATTTTTACATGGCATCTAGAATGGTGATTTCATTCCAGAAAGTTTTCAATTTTTCCAGATCCAACAGAAGAATCACTATTTATGGCAGCTATAACCTTACAAAATGTATTTCCTAAATAGTAAGACTTGAGAGTCAGAATTACTTCTTGATCTATGAGCTTTAGAATGGATGTCATATTAGAGGCAGAAACACAACATTAATCTCATTGTCCATCTTCATTAGAGCTTTTGGGTGACCAGGTGCGTTATCAGTGAGAAGTAAATTTTGAAAGTAATATGTCAGAGCTGTAGGTCTTAACTGTGGGCTTCAAATATCCAGTAAACCATGTTGTAAACAAATGTGATTTGTTGTTCCATTTATACAGCATAGACGGAGTAGTTGTAGCATAATTCTTAAGGGCCTTAGGGTTTTCAGGATGATAATTGAACATTGGCTTCAACTTAGAATCACCAACAATATTAAGCCCCTAACCCAGTCCTTCGGACACAACTGAGTGACTTCACTTTCACTTTTCACTTTCATGCACTGGAGAAGGAAATGGCAACCCACTCCAGTATTCTTTCCTGGAGAATCCCAGGGACGGAGGAGCCTGGTGGGCTGCCATCTGTGGGTCGCACAGAGTTGGACACAACTGAAGTGACTTGGCAGCAGCAGCAGTCCTTTGAAGCTTTGAAGGAAGGCATTGACTTCTCTCTAGCTGTGAAAGCCCTGGATGATATCTTCTTCCAAAATAAGGCAGTTTCATCTACATGACTATCTGTTGATTAGTGTATCCACCTTCATTAATCATCTTAGTTGGACTTTCTGGAGAACTTGGTGCAGCTTCTACATCCACTTGCTGCTTCACCTGAACTTTTATGTTATGGAGATGGTTTCTTTCCTTCAACCTCATGAATCAACTCTGCTAGCTTCAGACTTTTCTTTTGCAGCTTCCTCACCTCTCTCAGCCTATATAGACTGGAAGAGGGTTAGGGCCATGCTTTCAATTCAGCTTTAGATTAAGGGATGTTAAGGTTGATTTAATCTTCTATCCAGACCACTAAAAACTTTATTCATATCAGCAATCAAGCTGTTTTGGTTTTGTTTTTTAAATTCTTGTGTTCAATAAAGTAGCACTTTTAATTTTCTTCAACAACTTTTCTTTTACACTCATAATGTTACTATTTGTCCCAAGGTTTTTGTTCAGTTGTTCAGTCGTGTCTGACTCTTTGCAACCCCAAAGACTGCAGCACGCCAGGTTTCCCTGTCCTTCACCAGGTCTCCCATACTGCAGGCGGAATCTTTACCCACTGAGCCACAAGAGAGACCTAAGAATACAGGAGCTGGTAACCTCTCCCTTCTCCAGTGGATCTTCCCAACCCAGAAATCGAATCAGGGTCTCCTGCGTTGCAGGAGGATTCTTCACCAACTCAGCTATGACGGAAGCCCAGTGTTGATTAATCATTTTAAATATAGCAGTTTGTACACATCAATCCCAAACCCCATAACTATCCCTCCCCCCAGCGGTTCCCTCCTGGTAACCATAAGTTCCTTCTCTAAGTCTGTGAGTCTGTTTCTCTTTTGTAAATAAGTTCATTTGTATCACATTTATAAATTCTTCATTTAAACGATATCATACAATATTTCTCTTCCTCTATCTGACTTACTTCACTCAGTATGACGATCTTTAGGTCCATCCATGTTGCTGAAAATGGCATTATTACATTCTTTTTAATGGCTGAATATCATTCCATTGTGTATACATACGATATATTCTTTATCCATTCTCTTGTCAATGGGCATTCAGGTGCTTCTATGTCTTGGCTGTTGGGAACAGCATTGTTGTAATGAGGTTAGGGTGTATGTGTCCTTTTGGGCTATGTTTTTCTCTGGGTATATGTCCAGGAGTAAGCTTGTAGGGTCATATAATAGCTCTATTTTTAGTTTCTTAAGGAACTTCCATATTGTTTTCCATAGTGGCTGCACCAATTTACATTCTCACCTATAGTGTAGGAGGGGTCCCTTTTCTCCATACCCTCTCCAGCATTTGTTGATTGTGGATTCTTTGATGACAACCATTATGACTGGTGTGAGGTGACATCTCATTGTAGTTTTTGATTTACATTGCTCTAATAATTAGTGATGTTGAACATCGTTTTATGTGTCTCTTGGCCATCCATGTCTTTTTTTGGATAAATGCCTATTTAGGTTTTCAGCCCATTTTCTGATTGGGTTGTTTGTTTTGATAGTATTAAGCTGTATGAGCTGTTTTTAAATTTTGGAGACTAATCCCTTGTTGGTCATATCATTTGCAAATATTTTCTCCCATTCTGTGAGCTGATTTTTCATATTGTTTAGGATTTCCTTTGCCATGCAAAAGCTTTGAGTTTAATTGAGTCCCATTTTTAAACTTCTGCTTTTATTCCCTTTACTCTCTGAGACAGATTGAAAAAGATATTGCTGAGATTTATGTCAGAGACTGTAGACAGAACAGGCTCACTGTCTTTAAAATACTGTGACTTTTAATTTAATTTTCCTTAGGGAGACTGTCACTTAAATAGTCTTCTCAAATGGGATTTCCTTGACCATTATCACGTATTTTTCCTACAATAAACTCATAGTTTATCTTTTGTAACAATATATGTCATTTGCATCTTATCTTCAATCCATTGCCTGAACTCTCTTTGCTCCCACAGGGACTATTGTATTCTCTATTATCAAGGTTCTCTTGCCTTCCAATTAAGTTTGACCAGTCGGAAACTGTGGCACATCAGAGGGTTGTAGGAGTGAAATAATACTTCTCTATTGTTCTCTGCTTCAGGTGACATATCTAGCAGTAGCTGCATCTTTTCCATCTCCATTGATCTATTAGCTTCTGTGTTCCATGAGATAATCCTGAATCACTGCAGTAAGTTCCATTTATGCTTAATGAGTTTTCTTGTTGTTATTCAGTTACTCAGTCATGTCTGACTCTTTGCAACCCCATGGACTGCAGCGCACCAGGCTTTACTGTCCTCCACCATTTCCTGGAGTTTTCTCAAATTCATTTCCATTGAGTCAGTGATGCCATCCAACTATCTCATCCTCTTTTGTCCCCTTCTTCTCCTGCCTTTGATCTTTCTCAGCATCAGGGTCTTTTCAAATGAGTTGGCTCTTTGCATCAGGTGGCCAAAGTATTGGAGCTTCAGCATCAGTCCTTCCAATGAATATTCTGGGTTGATTTCCTTGAGGATTGACTGGCTTGATCTCCTTGCAGTCCAAGGGACTCTCAAGAGTCTTCTCCAGCACTACAATTTGAAAGCATCAATTCTTCGGTGCTCAGCCTTTTTTATTGTTCAGCTCTCACATCCATACATGACTACTGGAAAAACCATAGCTTTGACTATATGGACCTTTTTAGGCAAAGTAATGTCTTTGCTTTTTAATATACTCTGTAGGTTCATCAGTGCTCTTCTTTCAAGGAGTAAGTATCTTTTAATTTCTGTGTGTGTTTTTATTACCAGTTATCAAAATGACTCATCCTTAACTTTTCATCACTTAATTATATTTCAGTGTAGTCTCAAATATTCACCTTCTTTAGCAGGAAGTGATTTATCATTCTCCAGGTCTAATAGAAAATGGCAAGAGGAAAGAGTCACTCATCTTAGGACATCATTTACTATTTTCCTATAAAAGTTTTTTTGTAACTCTGAGCTAAGAAAACATTAGTTCAATCTCTCAGGTATCTCCATCTCTCACAAGTCTCCACTGATTCTTTATGAAGCCACTGGAGAAAATAGAATCCATAATAAAGCCTAGGAATAGGAATTGTTGTTGTTCAGTTGCTAAGTTGTGTCCAACTCTTTGCGATCCCATGGATTTTAGCTGACCAGGCTCTTCTGTCCATGGGATTTCCAAGGCAAGAATACAGGGGGTTGCCATTTCTTTCACCAGGAGATCTTCCTGGATCAGGGATAACTCATGTATCCTACATTGGCAAGTGGATTCTTTACCACTGAGCCACCAGGGAAGTCCAGGAATAAGAATTAAAAGTCACTAAATAACTTAGTAAAACTATATATGTGCCAGGTATATATATTTGTAACATATATAACAAATATCACTGAAGAAAGCTTTCTTATCTTTCCTTGCTATTCTTTGGAACTCTGCATTCAAATGGGCATATCTTTCCTTTTCTCTTTTGCCTTTAGTTTCTCTTCTTTTCTCAGCTATTTGTATCCAAAAAACATCTTCATGACCCAGATAACCCACAATGGTGTGATCACTCACCTAAAGCCAGACAACCTGGATTGTGAAGTCAAGTGGGCCTTAGGAAGTATCACCACAAACAAAGCTAGTGGAAGTGATGGAATTCCAGTTGAGCTAATTCAAATCCTGATAGATGATGCTGTTAAAGTGCTGCACTCAGTATGCCAGCAAATTTAGAAAACTCAGCAGGGGCCACAGGACTGGGAAAGGTCAGTTTTCATTGCACCCCAAAGAAGGACAATGTCAAAGAATGTTCAAACTACCACACAATTGGACTCATTTCACATGAGAGCAAAGTAATGCTCAAAATTCTCCAAGCCAGGCTTAAACAGTACATGAACAGTGAAATTCCAGATGTCCAGGCTGCATTTAGAAAAGGCAGAGGAACCACAGATCAAATTGCCAACATCGTTGCCTCATAGAAAAAGCAAGAAAATTCCAGAAAAACATCTACTTCTGCTTTATTGATTATGCCAAAGCCTTTGACAATATGGATCACAACGAACTGTGGAAAATTCTTAAAGAGATGGGAATACCAGACCACCTTACCTGCCTCCTGAGAAATCTGTGTGCAGGTCAAGAAGCAACAGTTAGAACCAGACGTGGAACAACAGACGGTTTCCAAATTGGGAAAGGAGTACGGCAAGGCTATATATTGTCTCCTTGCTCATTTAACCTATATGCAGAGTACATCATGCGAAATGCCAGGCTGGATAAAGCACAAGTTGGGATCAAGATTGCTGGGAGAAACATCGATAACCTCATATATGCATATGACATCACCCTTATGGCAGAAAGTGAAGAGGAACTAAAGAGCCTCTTGAAGAAGATGAAAGAGGAGAGTGAAAATCTGGCTTAAAATTCAACATTCAGAGTACTAAGATCATGGCATCCAGTCCCATCACTACATGGAAAATAGGTGGAGAAATAATGGAAACAGTGACAGACTTTCTTTTCTTGGGCCCCCAGATCACTGCAGATGGTGACTGTAGTCATGAAATTAAAAGACGCTTGCTCCTTGGAAGAAAAGCTATGACCAACCTAGCTGCTGCTGCTGCTAAGTCACTTCAGTCGTGTCCGACTCTGTGCAACCCCATAGACAGCAGCCCACCAGGCCCACCAACCCACTGGAGTGGGTTGCCGCCTTCTCCAGTGCATGAAAGGGAAAAGTGAAAGTGAAGTTGCTCAGTCGTGTCCGACTCTTAGCAACCCCATGGACTGCAGCCTACCAGGCTCCTCCGTCCACGGGACTCTCCAGGCAAGAGTACTGGAGTGGGGTAACAACATATTAAAAAGCAAAGACATTACTTTACCAACAAAGGTCCGTCTAGTCAAAGCTATGGTTTTTCCAATAGTCATGTATGGATGTGAGAGTTGGATTATAAAGAAAGCTGAGTGCTGAAGAATTGATGCTTTTGAACTCTGGTGTTGGAGAAGATTCTTGGGAGTCCCTTGGACTGCCAGGAGATCCAACCAGTCCATCCTAAAGGAAATCAGTCCTGAATATTCATTGGAAGGACTGATGCTGAAGCTGAAACTCCCATACTTTGGCCACCTGATGCGAAGAACTGACTCATTTGAAAAGACCCTGATGCTGGGAAAGACTGAAGGTGGGAGGAGAAGGGGACGACAGAGGATGAGTTGGTTGGATGGCATCACCGACTCAATGGACATGAGTTTGAGTAAACTCTGGGAGTTGGTTATGGACAGGGAGGCCTGGTGTGCTGCAGTCCATGGGGTTGCAAAGAGTCAGATACAACTGAGTGACTGAACGAAACTGAACTCCCACATTGGAGGCAGATTCTTTACCAGCTGAGCCACCAGGGAAGCCCAAACTACTAAAAACTTGTGTAGACTTAAAAGATAATAAATGAATTTTTTTGATAACCCTACCCAGCCTACTCAAGAACAAAGCACATAGACTGATTATTTTTCTAACTGTAAATATATCAGTTTGCCCACAAATACATAAAGACAGAATTTACTCTTCCCTCAAGATTGGTTGAAGAAAGATGCAACAGCTCACTCCAGTATTCTTGCCTTGAGCATCTCATGGACAGAGGAGCCTGGTGGGCTACAGTCCATGGAATCACACAAAAGTCATACAGGACTCAAGCAAACTTATCACACAAGGCTGGTAGTGACTCTATTTGTCTGGAATTGCAGTTTTCTCTCTCCAGTTCTGTTTTATTCCCCTTCCCTTTATAGACACGTGTAGCACAAATTCCATGTCAATGTACTTCTGGAGAATCCACCCACCAGCATCAGTTGACCCCTCCTACACACAAAATAGAGTAAAAACAAACTTACTGTTATCAAACTGCTCAGACTGTTTTCTCCTTTTCTCTCTTCTTATAAGTCGGTTCTATTGCAAATGATAGTGTGTCCCTAGGTCTAGGCCTGGAGATGAGCACAAGTGTATGGGCAAATAATTTTGATGAATAAAAAGTATAGCCTTGTTTTTTTTTAACCAATTTAATTAAATACAAATACACATGTATACTGGGCTTCCCTGGTAGCTCAACTGGTTAAGAATCCACCTTCAATGTGGGAGACCTGGGTTCGATTCCTGGGTTGGGAAGATCCCCTAGAGGAGGGCATGGCAACCCACTCCACTATTCTTGCCTGGGGAATCCCATGGACAGAGAAGCCTGGTGAGCTACAGTCCATAGGGTGCCAAAGAGTCAGGCATGACTGAGCGACTAAGCACAGCACAGCACACATGTGCATGCTAAGTCACTTCAGTCATGTCTGACACCTTGTGACACTATGGACTATAGACCATCAGGCTTCTCTGCCCATGGGGTTCTCCAAGCGATAATACCAGAGTGGGTGGGCATACCCTCCTCCAAGTGATCTTCCTGAATCAGGGATCGAACATGTGTCTCTTATATCTCCTGCATTGGCAGACAGGTTCTTTACCTTTAGTGCCACCTGAGAAGGCGAAATACAAGCATGTATTTTGACAATTTCTAGAAAGGACATTAGAAATAAATGGTGTTATTTTAAATAACCAATAACTGATAAAAATTTAACTGTCTCCAGTGCTATCAAATCTTAACACTTTCTCAGAATGAAGCATTCTGCAGTGAGAAAGGACACTCACATCAGGCTTTAACTGAGGTCCACATCCTCGGGGTCATTTCTTTACAGTGTGTAAGGCTCTCCTGAGGAGCTTGAGAATCCAGTTATTAAATATGACTTGAGTTGAGACTCATGAGTTGACATGTTAACCAGTACCCATATGCTTTAACTGAATGATCAGAGAGAACATTTTTTTTTATTTGAATGCAATTGTTTTACAATGTTGGGTTAGTTTCTGTTGTACACCTGCATGATATAGCATATACACACACACACATATATACATATACATATATTCCCTCCTACTTGAGCCTTTCTCCCACTCCCTTCACCCACCTCGCCCCTCTAGGTCATCACAGAGAAACTAGCTGAGCTCCCAGTGCTATACATCAGCTTCCTGCTAGCTATCTATTTCACACGTACGAAAGTGAAATTTGCTCAGTCCTGTCTGACTCTTTGCGACCTCATGTACTATGCAGTCCATGGAATTCTCCAGTTCAGAATACTGGAGTGGGTAGCCGTTCTCTTCTCCAGAGGATCTTCTCAACCCAGGGATTGAACCCAGGTCTCCCAAATTGCAGGCGGATTCTTTACCAGCTGAGACACAAGGGAAGCCCAAGAATACTGGAGTGGGTAACCTATCCCTTCTCCAGTGGATCTCCTCAACCCAGAAATCAAACCACGGTCTCCTGCATTGCAGGCAGATGCTTTAGCAGCTGAGCTACCGGGAAAGCCCCATTTTACACATGGTAGTGTATACATGTCTATGCAACTCTCTCAATTTATCCCCCACTCTCCTTCCCACCCACACTGTGTCCACAAGTTCATTCTCTATGTCTGCAACTCTATTCCTGTCCTAAAGGAACAAAATTGAGTCAGTTATAGTGATGTGGATGAACCTAGTCTGTCAGAGTGAAATAAACTACAAAGAGAAAAACAGATATCATATATTAGCACATATATATGGAATCTAGAAAAATGGTACTGATGAACCTATTTGTAGGATAGGATTAGAGGGAGAACATTTTTTTAAAAAACTATTCTAGGTACACTCAAAGTTCTTTGCTGATGAAAAAAAGAACCAAGTAACGTCTTCTATTTTGATCAAAGGAATAGAAAAACTGGAATATAAAAACCTCTAACCTTGACAGAGTAGGGTTGCCAGATTTAGCAAATAAAAATATAGGACATCCAATTAAATTTGAATTTACTATAGATATATCCCATACAATATTTGGGAGACATTTATAGTAAAAAAAATTATTCATTGTTTAACTGAAATTCAAATTTAAATATATATATGGTCTTCCTGGCCTTCCCGATGGCTCAGCAGAAAAGAATCCACTGCGACACAGGAGTTGCTGGAGATGCAGTTTCGATCCCTAGGTTGGGAAGATCCCCTAGAGGAGGGCATGGCAACCCACTCCAGTATTCTTTCCTGGAGAATCCCACAGACAGAGGAGACTAGTAAGCTACACTCCATGGGGTCACAAAGAGTTGGACACAGTAAACGACTTAGCACACACCCAAGCCTGTGGTCTTCTTCTTTTAGTAAACTTATTACAGAAAGGTCAATCAGATTTCGATTCAATGTGTTTTAGGTTCCACTCATGTTTGTCTAGGCCTAAATGGGTCTTATGAAGGGGGGATGATAGCACCTTTTTATTATAAAATGTTTTCAAAAGAAAAAACCCCACAGAAAACAAGGAAACATAATTCTGCACAATTCACAGGAGACATGTTGCTGGACTCCACCAGTGTGCTCCACATGACCTACAGATGGTCTATTTCCTGAGACACTCTGGGCTGCTGAGCTCCTTACCATGAAGAAACCAAAATTAGCTCTCAAGAGAGTTGATCTTGGTGCTTTCCAGACAATAATTTTAAAAGGGATTTATTTTCTGATTAAAATAAAATCCTGCTTATCTTGACATCAGACTTCCAGCTGATTCTGTTTTTCATTGAACAGTCGTAAATTTACAATTAAAGGGGAAAACTCAAATGTAGAAAATAGCTGGCACTGGCACATGTTCTGTGCCTCTTGGCCTGGCCTTCTGAGTCAAATTACCCTTCTTGCCTTTAAGAGAGTAATTATAGTTTGTTCTGGCCTGTGGGTTAGGTAGAGCAGAGATGATCCTGGTTGACTATGAGAATTCAATGCACTGGGAAACTGTGTTAGATGGAAAATTCTACAAACTAAAAACCAGGACTGGGAGCATAAGCCCTCTGCCCTTTAGTGGCCCCAGAGGGCTCCACTCACAGGAAGATGACCTTCTGCAATGAGGAAATGGCTGCCTGCGCTTTGGGGCTTCCCAGAGGCTAGCTCAGGCCTCATCTTCTGATCTAACTTCCTGTTTCTCTCCTTGCTGGGTATGAGCAGCGAAGAAAGCAGAGGTGCGGCCTGAGAATGCAGACTGGGGCCCCTGACTTCCACCTGGCAGCAACTCTCTGTCTGTCTGGTTTCTCCCCAGCTACTATGGAAGTAGCTTCTTCAGACCCTGATCTGCTGTGCAGTTGCCACCTGCTCTGTCTCCTAACATCTTTGTAAGCATATTAGTTTGCCAGCTGCCATAACAAACTACCACAAACTGAGTGGCCTAAACAATAGGAATTTATCATTTCATAATTCTACAGGCTAGAAGTCTGATATCAAGGTGTCCACAGGCCCATGCTTCCCCTGACAGCGCAAAGGAGAACCCACTCGATGCCTCTCTCCTAGCAGCTGGTGGTTTGCTGGCTATCTCTGACATTCCTTGACTTATGCTGCATCATCCTGATTTCTGCCTTCATGTTCACATGATGTTCTCCTTGTGTGTACACCAATCATATTGGATTAAGGGCCACTCCAGTATAACCTCATCAAAAACTAACTACATCTGCAACAAATCTTTTTCCAAATAAGATCACATCCTGAGGTACTGGAGTTTAGGACTTAAACCTAAGGATTTGGGAGCAATACAATTTGATCCATAACAGTAGAACTCAAGAGAAATGGCAAATATGAAAGCACCCTAAAACCTGAAACATAATATGTGAATACTGTCAGAAGGATCAGGGGAGAGCCTTCTTTGATTTTCTGAGATTTGCACAAAGGAAGAAATTTTCACCACTATCCCTACACAGAGAGTTCTTTTTTTTCTCTCTCCGCAGGATCCTTTTCTCTAGGGTGGAAGATGAATTCTTCACATAAAACAATAAAGATTGTATGCAAGAAAATAAAAGAAAATTTGGAATACAAGATTATATACAAAAGTGAGTACTTGTATATAAGGGGCCAAAGAAAATTGAAGTTACACAATAAGTTAGCCTCTTGAATGATCACTTTTATGGTCACTCTATTTGGTGGCACTTACCATATGCCAGATACCATGCTACACATTGTGAGTATGTTATTTCATCCTCATAACAACCCTACGGGCAAATATTATCAGGCCCACTTTTAAAGTGAAATGATGACACTGAGGCTCAGACACTTCAACATCAGAAGTCACCCAGCTCAGAGGCATGGGAGTTGGCAGCGAAATCTAGGTGTCTGGACTTGAAGCCCATGCTCTTAACCACTATGCCCTGAGTGGGGGTTAGAGTGGGCAGTTGGGAATGGAAGTGAAGGATAGAAGGAGAGAGACAAGGGGACAGGTGTGAAAGATATTATAAAACAGGAATAGAGAAGACTGAGAACAGGCTAGATTTGAGAAGGACGCAGGAGTTGGCAGGATTCTCACTGAGGTTCTGAGCTTGTATGCTTGTAGAGCAATGATAACTTTGACAGGAGGAAGGAAATGCAGAGAGAGAGCAATTGGGGACAAGAAAGGAAAGGGTAGGGGGAGCTCAGTTGTAGACATGCCCAGCTTGGGCCTCATCATCTCAGGAGCAATAACCAGGGAGACCATGGTGCCAGCAATTCAGAAATCCATGGGCACAGATGCAGAGGAAAAGTCAAGTGTTGCAATAGACACAGGAAAAGTTGGAAGGAAGTGAGAAACATTAGGTTTAAGTTTTCCTAGTTGTGAATTTTCAGAACTTTCTCTTATAAGAAGCCTCTTCAATTGTGTTTACTAATGATTGTTGAGAAGGTAGGGGGTGAATTATATTTGTTCACCACTGCCCAGTTCAAATTTGATCTTTTGAGATTAAATTTCTCCCTGCACTTGTTTTTTCTCAAGAAAAGGCAAAACAAGTTACAAAGTATCCAAGAAAAATAAACCTCTATTGCTTATTTATTTCCACTAACATCTGCCTTATTCACCAAGAATCAAGGGAACTTAGCATTTCTCTTTGTCTTATTAGTGGTTTGTTATATGATATTAGGTGCTTAATGTAATTTGCTTCTTATTTTTCTAGTTATAAAATAAATCTTTGACCATAAAAGGATTTTGCAAATCTATTGAACATGAGGCCAAGTGAGCAGTTTTAACATTAAAGCTTTATGGAATAATGTGCATGCATGCTCAGTCACTCAGTCATGTCCTGCTCTTTGTGATTCCATGGACTGTAGCCTGCCAGGCTCCTTTGTCCATGGAATTACCTAGACAAGAATACTGGAGTGGGTTGCCATTTCCTTCTCCGGGGATCCTCCTGACTAAGGGATCTCAGGAGATGCAGGAGATTGAACTCGAATCGCCTGTGTTTCCTGCATTGACAGTAGGGTTCTTTACCACTGAGTTACCAGGGAATAAATATTTATGTAAATCCAAACACATACATCTTAAATTAACTCAAATTCATATGTGGGATAAAGATAGTATTAGATGATCTCTCACAATGTAAATTCTATAATTCACTACCTAATGAATCATGTACTTAAAAATGCTGAGAACATTTTGACATTTCAGCACCTTATAATGTCTCATCTCTTCTCTCCTACCCTCACTAACACTCCTACCTTCTGCTGTCAATAGCTACACACCAACAGAATGAAAATTTTCTATATTATCTGTCTTTTAAATCTGTCTCTGCTCCCTTCTAATAGCTTGATAACTAAGTCTGATTAATCTCACTTATTTTTGTTCTTTTTTCTTTAATTGGTATCCTGAAATAGTGTGAAATAGTCACCTTTAAGGAGATTGTTGCTAGTTCTTTGTTGATTACCATTCTCTACTAAGCCATGAGCAGGTAACAGTTGTTTCAATTTTAGGGCAAAGTGCCTGTACAGGAGATAGACATTAATCAGTCTCAGTGTATTCCAGCAGTGGTTCTTAAAGGTGGTCTCTAGACCAGCATCATAAGCATCACTTGAAAAACTTTTTAGAAATGCAGATTTTTCAGACCCACCTTAGAGAAACTATACCAGCAACTAGGAGTGAAGGAGGGATTAAGCCCAGTACTCTTCAATCTAAGAAGTTCTCTGGATAATTCTGACATATACCCTACAATCTGAGAACCAGTGTATTAGAGTAACAATTGACTCAGCATAGAATGGAAGACTCTTCTTGCGAGAACAAAGTTAATATTCCCTGATGTACATTAGGAAGACTGGAGTTCATCAGAAGAGCTTTTGCTATTTGTTTGTTTAGGAGAAATGGTATCCTCCCTCTGCCATGAGCTGAGAAGTAAGAGGGAAGATCAGAGTCATCATGGTAAGGTGATATTAACATGTGCACACAGCACATGAAGCACATAGCACATAGCAATGAAACCCGCATCTTTGGGCTCTGTAGACAGCAGTCTACAAACAAGTTTCATACCAAAATGTTGTCACATATCTGTAGCAGAGGCAAGTAAACTTTTTCTGTAACAGGTCAAATAGTAAGCATTGTAAGCTTTGGAGGGTCATTGGTCTCTGTCACAACTACTCAATTCTGCCACAATAATGCAACAACAATCCTGAACAGTATGTAAAGGAGCATGGCTAGAGTTTCAGTAAAATTTTACTTTGTATAAAAATGGGTTGGATTTGGCCCATGGGCCATAGTTTGCCAACCTGCTTTATAATGCTTCCACTTAAAAATTTTTTAAAAAGGAATTAACTATTTTTTCCCAGTTGATTGTTTAGTCATTAATCAGATATTTAATTGCCATTCCACTAACAATTCATTAACTAGTTGCGATCATTAAAAGCAATCCCCCAAAATCCAGTGTCCCTCTTTTGCTTTGTTGGTGGTTGATCTGTAAGCAGGGATTCCCAGGTGGCTCAGTGGTAAAGAATCTGCATGCAATTCAGGAGACATAGGAGACGTGGGTTTGATCCCAGGTCAGGAAGATCCTCTGGAGGGGGACGTGTTAACTCATTCCAGTATTCTTGCCTGGATAATCCCATGGAAAGAGGAGCCTGGCAGGCTAGAGTCCATGAGGTCGCAAAAGAGTTGGACATGACTGACCATGCGGAATCTGTAAACAATCAACCAAAGCATAAACAAACGTGTCGTCGCTCAGTCGTGTCCGACTCTTTGTGACCCCATGGACTGTAGCCTATGAGGCTCCTCTGTCTGTGGGATTTTCCAGGCAAGAGTAGTGGAGTGGGTTGCCATTTCCTTCTCCAGAGGATCTTCCTCACCCAGGGATTGAACCCAGGTCTCTTGCATTGCAGGCAGACGCTTTACCTTCTAAGCCACCAGGAAACTAAAGCATAGTGTTGACCAAACTCAACTTTATGCCTGATTTTCCACCTAATGCCCAATGAGAGCAAATGTTCTGCTTCATAGACATACTTTTAAATAGTTTGGGTTTACCACTCTTACCATTCTATGATATACCAATATATAAATTAATCTCACAGGGCATACGAAAATATAAATTAATTTACCTTACAGCTGTGGCTCCTACAACAACCATTTAGCTGCTGTCCTAATGTACAACTCTTATTCAAAAGCTGCCTCTACAAAGTAGGTTATGGATACCCTGCCTCACCAAAAGTTATTGATGAAACATCATTAACAGGGTTTATCTGTTTAAAACTTTGACTGAAAAAAGGAAAAATAACATTGCCTTGCTGTTACTGCAAGTGATGCCATAGAAGTAAATGTAATACATGCTATCAGTGTCTCTTCCTTTTAGCAGGTTAGTGAGCCTAGGTAGACAAAAAGAAAGACCCAAGATGGTGCTTTAGTTCTTAGTTGCGTGAATACATCCCAGAAACATGAGCAATTGGGCTCATTTCATAAATGGAAAAATAAAAGAAAAAACTCTAGACATCTTTCCAAGTACAATAAGAAAACATGTTGGGTAATTTTGAAATTTCCCACCCTTCGCTCTTGTCCCAAGAGAAAGCATATGCCAGAGTAATAACTTGAACTTCTTCCGAACTTTGAGTTAGATTTGTGCTAACTTTCCTTATATTGTTATTCTTTCAGTATTATCTATATTATCCTTCTGTCCATTTATAATTAGTACTCAACTGAATTTTTGCAGAATACAATACTTAATGAAGAGCCAAGTCTTGGGCTGTTGATGTTTCCACCACTTGATAAATATCTTCTCACTATGTACCGAGTGGAAAATGGGCGCCACAGAGATAATGGTGTATTGTGTTTTAGAATGATTTCTTTTTTATAATTATTATTATTACTTAGGAAACTACCCTAAAGTATTAAGCATTCTTTTGCACTATTGTCTCAGTCCATGTATGCCACAGGCTGGAAGTCTCAGGGAATTAAATCACCAGGAACAGCTCTCAATCAGGGATGCCTGAAGTTGAAGGGTAAATATCAGCTTCTTCCCATTTCATGTCTGATAAATCTTGGTGTGTTTTACATCTAGTGCCACAGAGAGATTGAGCCTCAGTTGTTCACAGCAATGACCTGCTTGATAATGCACCTCCTTCACTTCTCTGTCTTGTTTTCTGCTCCCCTACTGATACCTTCTGAGATCACTTCCTAAAAAACTACTCACACTCAAATATGGGAAAACATGAATCACACACTTAGGATATCTTTTACATATTGATACAAGCATTCAGGAAATTCAAATTTGACTTTCTCCTCTTCTTGTTGTTTTCTTAGGGAGGTAAACTGAGAAGAAGATGGGGATTAAATCCTCTAAAATGGACTCACTAGAGGGCTCTCAAGTCTGTATCCCCTGGAGAAGTCACAAGCTGAGTAAGATGTGCTAATGCCTGGAGCTGTTGTGGTAAAAATTATCTGAATCTCAGATTTCCAATTTATATAGCCTAGCTGAGTTTGACAAATCAAAACACTGAGACCTGTCTGTTAGAATTGATTTAGGTCTTTCTTACCTTCTGCTTATTGAATTCTGTGGCCTGAAGATAAAGAGATAAAACTCTCAATGATAAAATTACTGAACTGAAAACCAGAGTTGGGATACTTATTCCAAAGCATATTGAGTTCATAATACATGTCAGAGCCTTGTTTGACCTTTACAATAACCTGTAGATTTAGCGAGATTATAAACTCTGTTTTATAGATAAGGAAATTGAGGTCAGAAAAGTTAAGTAACTTGCCCAAAGTAACAGCCAATAGAGCCAGGCTTGCAAGCCAGGATCTTCTCAGTCTAGGACCGAGCTGTACCCAGTAAGCTGCTCTGTCTCTGCAGAGGCAGGCTCCCTCCATCTTTAGCTATCAGCACGCCTGACAGTGATGTGTGACGTAAAAGTATTCTTCTACATGCCAGAACCACGACATAGCAAGATCAAATTTACACCCAAAACAAAAAAGCACAGGTTTCAGGGCCAGCAAGTTGCATGATAGACAAATTTTTCTATTACTATAGGTCTTACTTCTATTAAAATGAAGATGTTGGGCTAAAACATTTCCAGGGTCCCTTGCAGTTATGAAATTGTGCTGCTTTGTTTGGAACAAGTTAGAAAGATATTTTTTCTTTTCAAACTGCTACAGTTTTATTAATGTATCATAGTAGCTAAGATTCAGAGACCCAACTTGAGATGTAGCAGTGAATTAAAGAGTTAAGGAGTACATTTGTTGGATTGAAAATGCTAAGACAATTGATTAATAAGAAAATTTTAGACATAAAAGGCAACTTAAACAGGCATTCAGATAGAAAAGGAAATTATCCTAAGTGCCCCTAATAAAAGATAATTCTACACTTTATCTCTGTTGAACTACTCTACATCCATCACACTGTACCACCTACTTAAGTTTTAATCTTATTGAAGAAAAGATGATTGCAGATTTAGCTGAGGGATTGCAATATTGATGCAGAATTCAAAAGTCTCATCACTAGCCATTTATATCGTGTCGTCCATTTCTTTTCACATGTGTTAAAGGTAGAAACCAAACAAAACCACCAAATGCTAACAACCTCTCATCCTTAACCCTTCAAATAGAAGGAAACACTATCAGTAATAAAAACAGTAAATGTATTGTTAAAATCTCATAACTCTTACATGGAAATGTCTGTTCTCTCATAACTTGGATGGTTTAAGGTTGGAATATGGAAGCACAAAGGGTTCATTTACATTACAAACACAGGGTGAGGTGGTAGGCCTGGTGAATAATCCAATGGATAAACTTCTTTGACTTACAGGATTATGAGAACTCACACTTTCATCTTCACATAACAATACAGACTGTGCTTCATTTTGTAATCACAGTATGATGATCATCTCTGAATATAGAAGAATCGTAAGGTGGTAGAATGTTAATATTTCCTGGGCCTTGGGCTCATACCTTTGAGGGCATACCAGAATGAAAGATCTTAATGAACCAAACATTACAACCTTTCAGGAACAGGTTGAAGTAAGACAAATAACTTCAAAAATTCAGTTGACAAACAAAGCTCTAAAAGACCAATATCCGCAAATGAACTTATGATAAAGCAAGATTGTCGTTCTGCCAAAGAAGCTTCTAAAAAGAGCCACATTCTGGGATGGTCTTTTGAAATCCTTAACAATTCTTTGGATCACCTTCTCTGTGTTCCTATCAGAAATCTCCTTGAAACCTAAAGCATGACAGCCCATCTTCAAGCACTAAACAAGTCAAGGAGACTTGACTTCTGCCCTTCAGCTCACTAGCTGGTAGATCCCTCTATTCTTTTTCATTTAAATATATCTTGCCTCCAATTAACCAATTTCTAAAATACTTTGCAGATTAAACAAAACACCCTTTAGTAGTTGACTTTCAGGCCTGATTGGCCTAAGTTACAATAAACAGTGACCCAACAGCAGATTATTTTTATTGCAGAGCCAAGGATATTTTTATGTAGGTTGATTAGAAGTAGGTTGATTAGGCTGTATTAATAGTTACTGTTACATGAATGTTAGTTATTTTTAGATTAGACAATAGCATAGAAAATGGGGGAATCAGGCCAGAGAAAGAGGGCTTGAAGGGAAAGTTTGAGGGGAAAGGGGCCAGTGTAGGAATCAGAACCTGGAGAGAACTGTAGCTCTAAGGGGGCTCTATTGGACTCTCTACACTTCCCATCCAGCTGAGAATGGAGCCACTGCAGTTTCCTGTGCAAGATGGGATTTATCAAGGCAAACCAAAGTATTACAGTAAGAAATAATTTAATGACACACAGGCGATCACTTCAAGGTGATTCACATAGTTGAGTTTTTGTGAGGTACTTTGAGGATATAAAAATGACAAAGTTAGTAGAATTTAATTATTTTCATTTATATAGTGACTTTTAATACATGTGAATATACATGTTCCCAAAAGGATATTTTAAAAACAAAGTTATATGTAATGAATTTAATTTTTTGAAAGAAAATTAACAGGTTTATTCCCATAAAAAATAGTATCTCCAAAGCATACTAAAATGTCTTCTATGAGGAAATTTATCAGCTCACCTTTCAAAGAGCACAGCCTGTGTTCAGTGTGGTTCTTCTAGTGTTAATTCTAAAGCCCTTTATTAAGCTTGCTTGGGAGGGACACATCATGGGATGCCGGACTAGGATCTACATCAGTTAAGAATGCAGATTACTCTCTTAACCATGATGTTGTGCTGTGCTTAGTCACCCGGTTGTGTCCTACTCTTTGCAACCCCATGGATTGTAGCCCACCAGGCTCCTCTGTCCACAGAGATTCTCCAGGTGAGAATACTAGAGAATTCTCCAGGTGAGAAAACTGGAGGGTTGCCATGCCCTCCTCCAAGGGATCTTCCCAAACCAGGGATGAAACCCAGGTCTTAATCATGATAGTCATGAGTTATTTCTAATTCCTTAGTTAGGAAATAGGTATCAAAATTCGTGATTGGTAGATAGATGATAAATACATAGACACATGTATGTGCACATATGCATATATCCTTTGCTGAGGTCATTTATATAGTGTGGTATCATTTTGGTGTCTTTAAAGTCTCAATCTAAAGAACTTCCTCCCAGTAATGAATTAGACAGTGCCTGGGGATGTTTGGGCTTCCCTTGTGGCTCAGCTGGTAAAGACTCCATCTGCAATGTGGGAGACCTGGGTTCAATCTCTGGGTTGGAAAGATCCCCTGGAGAAGGGAAAGACTACCCATTCCAGTATTCTGGCCTGGAGAATTTCATGGACTGTACAGTTCATGGGGTAGAGAAGAGTCAGACACGACTGAGTGACTTTCATTCTCACTTTTCACTTTGGGGATGTTTAGAACCTTACCAATTATAAGAAATTCTGGTGCCCTAAATGAATAAAAGCAGATAAGTGTATCTCCTACAGAGCTCTGTCTTAACAGGGCTGCTTTTCAAGAGAGTCAAGAGTGCATTACACTAGCACGTTGTTAATGATCACTCCATGCTAGAGTAAAAGTCATTGTAAATGTTTCCACCATAAATCAATCTCTGACAGTGTGTAGAGAATAGTATTCACTCCTTTTTTAATTTACTTTTGAACTGGAGGAAAATTGCTTTACAGTGTTGTGTGGTTTCTTCCATACAACAAGGCAAATCAGCCATAATTATACATGTACCATCTCCCTCCTGAGCCTCCCTCTCCTCCCCAGATCCTACCCTTCTAGATCATCACAGAGCACAGGGCTGGGATCCCTGTGTTATACAGCAACTTCTCATCAGCTATTTATTTTACAAATGGTGGTGTATATGTGCCAACGCCACCTTCTCCATTCATCCCACTCTATCTTTCCCCACTGTGTCCACAAGTCTATTCCTTATCTGAGTCTCCATTCATTCCCTAGAAATAGTTTCATCAATACCATTTTTCTAGATTCCATATATATGCTTATTCCATATATACTAATATCTAGATTAATTGTTTTTTTATGTCTGACTTACTCTGTATAACAGGCTCTAGGTTCATCTACCTCTCTGGAACTGACTCAAATTCACTCTTGGTGCTTAGGAGAAACTCTTGGTAATATTCTGTCTCTTCCACATTCTATGCTCTCCATTCACCTCCTCCTCCACCTTTGTCACTGTCACTCTTGAACAACTTGCCAAACAATTTGCAGCTATTTGGACATGGAATAAGCTAAAGTAAATAAATTCCAGGTGTGACCTCACCTGGCTATATTTACCACCCAGAGTCTCAGGGTTGAAGCATATTAAACTAATGCTTTTTCCAAGCCTCCTATAACTAAAAAGTACTTTTTTGATATTTCTCATTTTGGTATCAGACTGCAGAATTCAACCTGTATGCACACCCTTAGGCTGTTTTTGGAAATATTACTCACCAGATTTATTTTATCTTTATAATATCTGTTGTGGTGTGTTTTTTCAAATGCATTATCCAGTATTTGCCAAATGAATTTGAACTTATTATTTTCTGCCTAGGACACTTGTCTGGGGCTTGAGCTGCTTGCTGACCTAGCTGCAGATTTTGTTTAGGACTAGTACACTGTTTTTTAGCAGCCCACTAATGAGCCATTAAATGAAACTAGCTTCTTCACTGCAACCTGACCAACCCCAGGCCATTAAACACACCCATTGTCTTTTTTATTTCCTGTTGTTTGGAATAATTCTCCTTTCACATACTTAAATTTGGCATTTTGTTTAAAAACTGATAAAAGTCCAAAGACTGAACAAAGACCTAAGTCAAGACAAAATGATGGCAGAGGGAGTTTGGTGTTTTGGCCCTGTCAACCCCTTCAGTGCCTCTACTCCATTCTCAGTAGCCTTCCTGTCTTATGATATCCTGGTCCCTATAGCATGGGAGGGAATTATCTAACCAACATCTACTATAAGGGCAGTGGTCTTTACCCAGGGGTGATTCTGCCCCTTTGGGGCATTTGACAATGTGTGGAGACACTTCTGATTGTTACAGCTTGGGGCAGGGGTGGCGCTACTGGCAGCTAGTGGGTAGAGCCCAGGGATGCTTTAAATCCCACAATCTAACGGAGCAGAGGACAGCTCCCACCACAAAACATGATGCTCTTCAAAGGCATTAGCAATGTTCTCTATCACTCTTTTTTAGAGTTTTTTCATCTTTCAAAAGGGACTAAGAGAGAAACCTACTTAACTCTATCATCTTATCACTTATCATCTTATCCAACTCAGGTGTACAATTGAATGCAAGACCCATCAGCTGTCAGAGATTCAAACATATCAAGAGATACCTACTCCTCTCCCTCTTTCTCTCTCTCTCTCACACACACACACTAGAAACAGGGAGCAGAGCCTGAAGCCAAATCTGTCCTCTGTACCCCCATACTGAATTAAAACTCAGAGATGGAGTTTTGAGTGCCAAGGCAGATGAGGCCACAGCAGGCTAATACCCTCAAAATTGTGTGCTCCACCTGGAAGGGGTACCGAGAAGTAAAGGTTCAAAGAGGGTGTGTGATCAGAGTGTGGACTTTCTTCTAACTGGTTGGTGGTGAACCTTCTGGTTCCAATGGGTCTAGGATTTATGTGCTTGCGGACAGCATACCAGCCTTAACCATTATCGGTAACTTCTCCCGCCTGGTGAGGGTTTCTGTATCTGCACAACACCTCAGAGATGTTGTTCTTTATATCCCTTGATGGGGAACCAGGATGTTGCCCCAAGGCTGTACTGTTGCTTCTCTTGACTGTTCCTCCCAGGCCTCACATCCCCTCCCTACTTTAGTAAACAACTGCTTTGAACCTGCCCATTGGAACTCAGGTGCTGGAGGCTGAATGAAGCCTATTTCCTGTAATCAAAGAAATGGGGACCCAGGAAGGTGTTTGTGCCCAGGAGCCCCACAGGGGCCTTCTCAGTATCAAACCTAATACTGGCACTTAAAACTCTCTTGTTCTCCCCTATAAGCTCCTCCCCCCAATCCAGATGTCCCTTTCGCCACGGTGAGAAAGTTTTCTTTTAAATCAAGTGATTCTTCCAGACTAAGTGGTTCATATTGTAAATTCTGTGTCCTTTATCTCTGTATCAGCCTATAGCTTTTAATGTTTCAAAAGAAGTTTTTTAAATGATAAATAAATTTATAAACAGATAAATATGAATTGTTTCCTCTTATAACTGCTAAGCTTTTCAATTGAAATCAGGGCTTTCAAAACTTGATTCTGCTAAGTTACAGAAGACTATATAAAAAAACTCAAAACTAAGAATTTCAGTTTTATTTTTTTTCTGCGTGCTTCTCACCCTGATGGTCTTGGCTATAGAAAAGCTTTACCACCATTAAATGACGGGAAGAATATAAAAAGAAAGTGAATGGAAAAATATGTAGCTAACAAAATTTACTGTAAATTTTCTCTTCTATTTTTTCCATAACCCACCATAAAAAAAATGTTTATTCTCATCTAAATTTTTCCTGGCTAAACAGGTGGTGGCGGGGGGTGGTGGGGTGGTGATGCATTGTGACTCTTTCTAGAATCTGTTTCTTTAGAATATTACTCCAAGTTCACCGAGCTCCTACTTGCATCAAGGTCTGGGTACTGGATGAAATGTTTACCCCCTCCACCGAGGGCCTCGCTGCTCCCTCCTCTCTGTGTCCCACTACCCCCTCATTGGAAGGGACTGGCCTCCAGAGCCCTGGGAGTCTCCCTGTGTGTGAGGGTGACTCATGGGGCCTTCACCGACAGGGAGTGAACAGGTCACTGCTGGGATCTTGACCTTGACCTGTGAGGAGAGTCAGCACCAGCCGAACGTGGCCTGACCCAAGAGCTGGGCTCTATCCTCTGATCTCCTGCCTACTTCCAGAGAACTCTGACCCCCACTAGCTTCTGCTTGGCTGCCCATTCTCTTTATGGTAAAACTACTGCCAAAGTTCTATTTTTCTACCAAAAGAAAACCAGAAATAGCACAGCATAGCTTTAAACTGTAAATGACCATCATGGAAATGTTCCCCCTCAAAATCCTTCTTTCTTGCATTTTAAACCAATATCACAGGAATCAGTCATTCCTCTTAAAGAAAAGACTTTAATCTTTTCAAACATCACAGTCCAAGGTAGAAACCTTGATTTTTCATGATACTGACCCTTCTTCCCCTCACTTTTTTGTACTTCTCTGTTGATTATTTCTTGGGGGTTTAAACCATTCTACAGTACATTTTCAAGCTAACTATTATTTAGTCCACTCTTATAAAGTCAAAATGTGGTTGCTCTCTGCATTCACCATCTCTCCTAGGGTCAAAGTCCTGGCCTCCAGCTGACCTGTTCCAATTTTCATGTAGGGTTTGTAATAGTTCATGGCACACAAGGATTTTTGAAATTCTGGGCTGATGCCCCAAAAGAAATAGATGTGAAATTGCAAAAGTAGATGTAATCTTTCCCAATAACTAAACTATTTCTAGCACAGAACTCTCAGTCCCTCCTCATGTATCCTAAATCTTGAGAAAATGAGGAGCCTAAATAAGAATAAAAATCTTTTGATGTTAAAGGATATTAAATGATACTTTAGTGACTTTTATGCTAAATAGTATGTTATTTTCTATCCCTTTTACTTTATGTTCTTTTGTCAAATTTTTTTTTCCTATCAGTTATCAGTGATAGCTTTTTTCATTGCACTGCTACAAAAGGAGAGTGGACACATCTCAAAACCAAGGGGACTCCCCTGGTAGTATAGTGGATAATAATTCCTCTGCCAATGCAGGGGACATGGGTTCAATCCCTGGTTCTGGGAAGCTTCCACATGCCACAGAGCAACTAAAGCCCATGAACCTCAACTACTGAGCCCGCATGCTGCAACTACTGAGCCTGTGCACCTACAGCCTGTGTGCCACGAGAAGAGAAACCACCACAGTGAGAAACCTGTCCACTGCAACGAAGAGTAGCCCCTGCTCACTGCAACCAGAGAAAGCTTGCACGCAGCAATGAAGACCCAGCATAACCAAAAAAAAAAGGATAAGCTGAATTTCTGAATGCATTTGTGTCAAACACATGGAATGGAAGCAAAAGTAAGAGCCAAGTTTTATGGGAAGAAAAGAGTTTTGTTTGATTTCTTTGGTTAGAGATTTTGTTTTCTGAAATTCAAAAAATTTGACTTTTCTAAGCAAGAGGAAAACTAAAAGCTAGATTTTTGAATTTTAAAAATAAATAATAAAACTGAAGTGTTTATAAAATGACAATGTTAGCTATTCTCCCATTCAAAAGAAAAGGTCAGTTAGAAAGCAGGAAAAGGAGAATTGAAAGAGAGATTGCTGACATTTTGATAGTAGAGATACTATTCCTGAGAAATGAAGCAGGAGAATGAAACTTTTAGTTGTTCTAAATTGTTATAGTTGTAGACTCTGAAGAAACAGATGCCATGACGTAATTAGGCATGAAAGAGAATTGGGAATAAAACACTGATGAGAGAAAGTGATAAGGAAGTCAGAAGAGAAGTCAACTGTGATGAAGGTCTGAATCCTGCAAAGGAGGGAGGGAAACGAGGGAAGGCGGGAGGATACAGAACGCAGTACAGTTCTTAGGAGGTTATGGGAAAGCCTACAGAGTCCTTGAGCCAAAGTCACCCATAAGATGAATCCTGTTCCCTCGCTGGTAGTTTCTTGGCCTTCGTATCCTGACTATGCTCCCGTTGACTGGGAACAGCCCCTGGGAAGTATGGCCTCATTCAAACAGTGAAGCATCTCTGAGCATGGCAGGTAAAGTCATGGGTAAATCACACTCTCCAGTGTCAGATATCTGAGAGGCACATTTTACTGAACACCACAGAAACCCTCGTGGGATTGAGGTAAATCTTATAGCAGAGAATAACTGTGTCTAGCTTCTATTGACTGAAAAAAAAAAAAAAGCACAACCCAAAAGTTGAGAATTCTGTTTTATTTAACAGACAAACTGAGGACTTAAGCCTGGGAGACAGCCTCTCAGATGGCTCTGAGGGACTGTTATGAACAACTAAAAGGGAGAAGCCAGGATATATAGGAGTTCTTGCAATAAAAACCAGGTAGTTGGAACATCAGAAGATTACTGTTAATTAAAGAAAGACTAGATATCTCAAGTTAATGAATATAGCACTTTTCTATGTATGGGAAGATGCAAGAGTCCGAGCTCATTGAAATCAATCCTTTGGTATGATCTCAGCAAATTGGGGCCAGTATCCTCTTTTTCTATCCTAAATCCTCTCAGGGCACAGACTTGGGGGGCAGCTGCAGTGACTGATGGCTTGATAGCCACAACACTCTTTGTCTACTGATATGACAGGCAACATTCTTTATCCACACTTCTATCCTGCAAGTCTACGAGTTAAGCTTCAAGTCCAATACATCACCTGAGAGGTCAAATATTGATAACAGAAATAAAAGATCTTGGCAGATTGACTTAGTGTAGTAAGGCAGAGCAACCACAAGACTGGCTGGAAATAAGTTAGGGAACCCACAGGATTCTGGTGCCAGAGACATAACACTGACATGACCCAAGACAATGGCAGTAACTGTGGATACTAGTCATCAATGCCAGTAACAGTGGCATTTCAATCACAGTGTTTGAAAACCAAGTGAGAATAACCATATCTCAGCTTATATAAAAGTACATCACCCAGTGTTCAGTCTAGAAGACCAGCGAAGGCCAGTGTGGACATGGGTGTGTTAGCAGCTGCTATGGAAGGCACTCAGTGAGTGGTAAAGGCCTGGGTAATTTAGGATGGAGTGCAGATACAGGAGTCTGGAAGTGAAGAGTAAAGAAATGAAACCAATGTTCTCATCTGGTACAGAGCAGCATTTGTGTTTTTACTGCTATCTCTAACCTTGCTGCAAAATGAGTGTTCTACAGTTGTTGGATGAGAACATGATTACTTAATTTTGGGGTCACTGTGACCATCAGTGCCACATATTAATATTTACACCATCAGCATGTTTATCTGATTTCTTTAATGAAAAAACAAGGAATGAATTGCAATGTGTTTTTTCATACTGTGTGTGTTTCTAATTAGTTTGAAGTTAATATATCTGAATTGTCTGTAAGTTGTTAATAGTAAGCAGAGTTTATTTCAAGGGAAAAAATAGATTCTAATGAGAGCAGACTCAAGTGTTTGCAGAAGAAGCTAAATATTAGCCTTATGGCAAAGTACTAGATTTTGTGAACTGGGGAATCAGTTCAACACTTTAGGGACAGCAGAAGTGAATGGGAGATGGGAAGACCAAGTTTCTTCCTCTGAGAAGTAAAACTGTGAGGAAGTCAAGCCAGGATGGTCAGCTGCAGTTCATGAAATGTGGACAATGCCATTCTGGGGGTGAAAAAACAGGAGTCAAAACAAAACTTCTCTCCTGGTTCTACACTACCTATAATCCCAGGGCCTCCATATCCCACTCAAAGCCCAGTTCCTTCAGTTTAGATTGTGTCTTTCAAGATAAGCATTAGCTCCTGAGTTATCCTAGGGTAGCTTCACCTCCCTCCCTGACAAGGTGTCTGTCTGGTTGCTTTTTATCTCTGATAACAGTGAATGACCATCACAGCACCAGCCTCCCTGCCTGAGCTCAGAAGAGGAGGAAATGCTTTTACTGAAGAGATTAGTAAGCTACTTCTGCTCTACTTATATTATAAAAATTATATTTCTGTTTATTCTTGAAAAATTTTTCCTTTAGCATTACTGAGGTATAATTGGAAAATCAAATGAACACATATTTAGCATGTACAAAGTTATATTTTGATATATGTGTATATTCAATATGAAATTTTTAGTGCATCCATCATCTCATATAGTTACCTTTCTTGGAGAAAAATTAAGATCCATTCTTGGCAAATTTCAAGTATATGATACAATATTGTTAACTATAGCCAACCTGCTGTACAGATCTCTAGAAATTATTCATCCTACATATCTGAAACTCCAAAGGAAATAAAATCAGTATCTCCAAGAGATGTCTGCCCCCCACCATGTTCACTGCAGCATTTTTCACAATGTCTAAGATATGGAAACAACCTAAGTGTCTGCCAATAGATGAAGGGACATTGAAAATGTGATATATATGAATATATATGAGAAGGGGCAACCCACTCCAGTACTCTTGCCTGGAAAATCTCATGGACGGAGGAGCCTGGTAAGCTGCAGTCCATGGAGTTGCTAAGAGTCGGACACGACTGAGCGCCTTCACTTTCACTTTTCCCTTTCATGCACTGGAGAAGGAAATGGCAACCCACTCCAGTGTTCTTGCCTGGAGAATCCCAGGGACAGGTAAGCCTGGTGGGCTGCCATCTATGGGGTCGCACCGAGTCAGACACGACTGAAGTGACTTAGCAGCAGCAGCAGCATATGTGAATATTATTCAACTTTTAAAAAAGAAGGAAACCCTGTCATCTGCAACAAGAGAGATGGACTTTGAGGACATTATGCCAAGTGAAAGAAGCCAAACACAAAAGGATAAATGCTGTATGATCTCACTCATATGTGGCATCTTAAAAAGCTGTATACTCTTAGAAGCAGAGACGGAATGGTGGTTACTCGGGCTGATGGAAATAGAGAAGTGTTGGTCAAAGATAGTTTTAATCATCTGTCTCTGCTAAAGATGCCACCTCCCAGGGAGCTTGGCTCCACCTAAGCAGAAGTTTTCAGCAGCTCCTGTTGTGATGATGCAAGCCTGTGCCTTAGAGAAGCTCTGCACTGCGTCATCGTGTGATACTCACTAGAACATGAACCCTGGAATGAGGCTGCACTGTGTTATCTATTCTTGTAGAGATTTTCAGGAAACACTGCTTCCATTTTCATTCTGAGTTCTTTCTCCCCAGCACTCCAGGCAGCTCCAGTGGCAGACACTGTGTTATGCTCAGTTATCCCTCCCTCAAGCCCATGGCAAATTCCTCACAGAGTGTGTCCTTAGGTTCTTTAACCTTGAGGTGAATGCCCCACAGTCAGGAACCTCTGCTCTCAGGATGCCTGCAAGAAACTCCCAACCATGCCATGTATTCCTAAGACCACAGGTAAACACAGGCTCCATCTGGGACCCCTGCTCCAATTCTTTTATCCTTCCATTCAAAATCGTTTATATTAATAACTCCTTCTCTATAGATACTAAACTGTGTGTAACGTAAGAAAAACAGAACTACAGCTTGCCCTCAAGAAATCTACACTCTTATCACACCTAGCAGCCCTGAATAAAAATGACTTTTCTGGTAATGAGCAATGGAAGATCAGAGAAAGCAAAAATAATTTATCAAAGGCATCTGAGGAAGTTTATGGAAAATTTGACACTAGCCTGAGCCTTGAAACGTAGGTAGAGTTTTAACAAATATGATCATTGTCGATGCTATCATAATTTTTCTATTAAGGATCTGTCCTTGTTTAACATAAAGAAAAAAATCATATGAGTCACAATAACACTTTTTAAATATTTTAAATGCTGTAGAAGGAGTAGATTTTCTCTTTGTAGCTTTAAGGAATACAACAGTATTTACTGGGTGAGAGTTACAGAAGAAAAGTTTTTTTTTAAGTTTTAAATTTTATCTACTTAAAAAAAACCTGCCTTTATAAGGTATATGTCAAGCACATGGTACCTATTAGGGATATCATAGAGTGTGCTGTGCTGTGCTCAGTCTCATCTGACTCTTTGTGACCCCATGAGCTGTAGCCCGCCAGGCTCCTCTGTCGATGGGATTCTCCAGAAGATAATACTGGAGTGGGTTGCCATTTCCTTCTCCAGGGGATCTTCCTGACCCAGGGATGGAACCTGCATTTCCTGTGACTTTGGATTGGCAGGTGGATTCTTTACCACTGCAACACCACCCATTATTCTATGATATGGGAAGCCATATCATAGTTATTCTCAAAGGAGGATTTAGAAACCCCTGAAATTCCCTGAGATGCTTTCCGGGGATCCATGAGGTCAAAATGAATTTAACAATTCTGTGGTAGGCAGAATAACATTCTCCCAGTGATGTCCATGTTCTACAAAATTTCAGTAACATGAGAATATATTACGTTAATGTCAAAGGGAATCAAGACTCTAATGAAGTAAAGGTGTTAGTCATAGGACCTTAAAATAAAGAGACTATACTGGATTATTTGGGTGGGCCCAAGGTAATCACAGCATCCATAAAAATGGAAGAGGGAATCTGAAGAGGGGCCTAGAGAAATGGCAATGTGAGAAGGACTGAGCCCAAAATTGCTGACCTTGAAGATGGAAAGAGGCTACAGCCAAGGAATGCTGGTGCCCTCTTAAAGCTGGAAAAGACCAAAAAAAAAAAAAAAACAGAATCTCTTGAGAATCTTCAGAAGGTATACAACCCTGCCAACCTGTTGCTTTTAGCTCAGTGACACCCAGTTTGAATTTCTGATCCTCAGAATTATGATGATGTTGTTCAGTCACTAAGTCATGTCCCACTCTTTGAGACCCTATGTACTGCAGCATGCCAGGCTTCCCTGTCCTTCACTATTTCCCAGAGTTTGTTCAAATTCATGTCCACTGAGTTGATGATGCCATCTAACCATCTAATCCTCTGCTGCACTCTTCTTCTTTTGCCCTCAATCATTCCCAGCATCCAGGTCTTTCCTAATGAGTCAGCTCTTCACATCAGGTGGCCAAAGTATTAGAGTTTCGGCTTCAGCATAAGTCCTTCCAATGAATATTCAGAGTTGATTTCCTTTGGGATTGACTAGTTTGATCACATTGCAGTCCAAGGGACTCTCAGGAGTCTTTTCCAACACCACAATTCAAAAGCATCAATTCTTTGGGCCTCAGCCTTCTTTATGGTCCATCTCTCATATCTGTACATGACTACTGGAAAAACCATAACTTTGACTATATGGCATTTTGTTGGCAAAGTGATATCTCTGCTTTTTAATACACTGTCTAGGTTTGTCATAGCTTTCCTTCCAAGGAGCAAGATTTTTTAAATTCATGGCTACAGTCACCACTGGCAGTGATTTTGGAGCCCAAGAAAACAAAATCTGTCACTGTTTCCACTTTTTCTCCTTCTATTCACTATAAAGTGATGGGAACAGATGCCATGATCATTGTTTTTTAAATGTTGAGCTTTAAGTCAGCTTTTTCACTGTCCTCTTTAACCCTCACCAGGAGGCTCCTTAGTTCCTCTTCACTTTCAGCCACTAAGAGTGGTATTATCTGTATATTTGATGTTGTTGATATTTTTCCTGACTATCTTGATTCCAGCTTGATATAACTTGAATGTAAGTTAAGTAAGCAAAGTGACAATATATGGCCCTGTTGTACTCCTTTCCCAGTTTAGAACCAGTTTGTTGTTCCATATCCAGTTGTAATTGTGGCTTCTTGACCTGCATACAGGTTTCTCAGAGGCAGGTAAGGTGGCCTGGTATTCCCATCTCTTGAAGAATTTTCCACAGTTAAGTTGTGATCCACACAGTCAAAGGCTTTAGTGTAGTCAATGAAGGAGAAATAGATGTTTTTCTGGAATTCTCTGGCTTTCTCTATGATCCAAGGAATGTTGGCAATTTGATCTCTGGTTCCTCTGCGTTTTCTAAATCCAGCTTGAACATCTGGAAGTTCTTGGTTCACATACTGCTAAAACCTAGCTTGAAGGATTTTCAACATAACTTTGTTAGCATGTGAAACAAGAGCAATTGTATGGTACTTTGAACATTCTTTGGCATTGCCCTTCTTTGGAGTTGGAGTGAAAACTGACCTTTTTCAGTCCTGTGACCACTGCTGAGTTTTCCAAATTTGCTGACATATTTAATGCAGCACTTTGACAGCATCATCTTTTAGGATTTGAAATACCTCAGCTGAAATTTGATCACCTCCACTAGTTTTGTTCTTGGTAATGCTTCCTAAGGCCCACTTGACTTCATACTCCAGGATGTCTGGTTCTAGGTAAGTAACCACACCATCATGATTATCTGAGTAATTAAGACCTTTTTTGTACAGTTCTTCTGTGTATTATTGCCACCTTTTCCTAATGTCTTCTGCATGTGTTAGGTCCTGACCGTTTCTGTCCTTTATCATGCCCATCCTTGCATGAAATGTTCCCTTGGTATTTTCCTGAAGAAAACTCTAGTCTTTCCCATTCTACTGTTTTCCTCTATTTCTTTGCATTTCTCACTCAAGTTCAGTTTAGTTCAGTTGCTCAGTCGTGTCTGACTCTTCACTCAAGACTTTCTTAATCCTGCTTGCTATTCTCTAGAACTATGCATTCAGTTGGGTATATCTTTTCCTTTCCCCCTTGCCTTTCACTTCTTTTCTTTTCTCATCTATTTGTAAGACTTCCTCAGACAACCATTTTGCCTTCTTGCATTTCTTTTCTTTGGGATGATTTTGGTCACTGCCTCCTGTACAATGTTATAAACCTTCATCCATAGTTCTTCAGGCACTCTCTCCAGCAGTTCTAATCCCTTGAATCTATTCCTTACCTCCACTGTATAATCATAAGGGATTTGATCTAGGTCATACTTGAATGACCTAATGATTTTCCCTACTTTGTTTAGCTGAAGCCTGAATTTTGCAATAAGGAGCTGATGGTCTGAGCCACAGGCAGGTCTTATTTTTGCTGACTGTATAGTTCTCCATCTTTGGCTACAAAGAATATAATCAATCTGTTTTCAGTATTGACCATCTGGTGATGACCATGTGTAGAGTCAACTTCTGTGTTGTTGGAAGAGGGTGTTTGCTATGACCAGTGCGTTCTCTTGACAAAACTGTTTAGCCTTTGCCCTGCTTCATTTTGTTCTCCAAGACCAAACTTACATGTTACTCCAAGTATCTCTTAACTCCCTACTTTTGCATTCCAATCCCCTGTGATGAAAAGGACATCTTTTTTGGTGTTATTTCTAGAAAGTCTTGCAGGTCTTCATAGAACCGTTCAACTTCAGCTTCTTCGGCATCAGTGGTTGGGGCATAGACTTGAATTACTGTGATACAGAATTGTTTGTCTTGGAAATGAACTGAGATCATTTTGTCATTTTTGAGATTGGACCCAAGTACTGCATTTCAGACTTTAGTTGACTATGAGAACTATTCCATTTCTTCTAAGGGATTCTTGCCCACAATAGTAGATATAATGGTCTTTTGAATTAAATTCACTCATTCCCATCCATTTTAGTTCACTGATTCCTAAGATGTCAAGGTTTACTCTTGCCCTCTCCTGCTTGACCACATCCAATTTACCTTGATTCATGGACCTAACATTCCAGGTTCCTATGCGATATTGTTCTTTTCAGCACTGGACTTTACTTCTACCACCAGACATGTCCACAACTGAGCATCATTTCTGCTTTGGCGCAGCCTCATCCTTCTTTCTGAAGTTATTAGTAATTGCGCTCTGCTCTTCCCCAGTAGCATACTGGATGCCTTTTGACCTAGGGGCTCATCTTCCAGTGTCATATCTTTTTGCCTTTTCATACAGTTCATGGGGTTCTTGCAGCAAGAATACTGAAGTGGTTTGCCATTTCCTCCTCTTGTGGATCACATTTTCTCAGAACTCTCCCCTATGACCTGTCCATCTTGTGTGGTCTTGCATGGCATGGCTCATAGCTTCATTGAGCTATTCAAGCCCTTTTGCCACAGCATTGCTGTGATACATGAAGGGGCCACCAGAACTATAATAAATTGATTGCTTATTAGTAGTCATAATTATTAATAAGTATATTATTAATATTAACATTAATGAATAAATATGAATAATAATAAATCGATGATAAATTTGTGCTGTTCTAAGTCACTAAGTTTGTATTAATTTGCAAGAGCAATAATAGAAAACTAATACAAAGATGTCATTTAGCTTTTTCACTTTCATTCTTTCATGCATATATAATGGGGTTTTCCAGGGGCTATTTGAATGAAATAATACAACAGATTGAATACAGAAACAGCTATGAGTATCTATATGTAAAACAGTGACACATATATTTTTGGAAAATATAGTTACTCCTCATAAAAATGTTATTTATCTTAACATGTAGTACTGCTACTGCTGCTAAGTCACTTCAGTCATGTCCGACTCTGTGCGACCCCATAGACGGCATCCCACCAGGCTCTGCCGTCCCTGGGATTCTCCAGGTAAGAACACTGGAGTGGGTTGCCATTTCCTTCTCCAGTGCATGAAAGTGAAAAGTGAAAGCAAAGTCGTTCAATCGTGTCCGACCCCTAGCATCCCCATGGACTGCAGCCCACCAGGCTCCTCCGTCCACTGGGATTTTCCAGGCAAGAGTGCTGGAGTGGGGTGCCATTGCCTTCTCTGTAATAGGTCTATATATAAATTTCTATTGTGTGAAATCTTGATAACTATGACCCACTTAAACCAAAGTTCTTTGGAGTTCTTAATAATTTTTAAGAGTATATAACGGATACTGAAACCAAACCAAACAAAAACAAAAACAGAACTGCTATTATATAGGAACCCTTAATTTTGGTGAATAGCTGTGTATTTCCATTGCTAAGACCATATGAATACATAAAAGAGATACAGCCCAAATGAATTTTGATGTGAGAGATGATCAGGAAAAGTTCTGAATTAGTGAATGAGAGTAACATTGTGAAGAGCAGGCCAGAGATGCACCACATGGTTAAGTCTGGAAGGACATAAGTGTTAGATGTTGAGGCTTTGTTTGAGCCCCAGCAAGAATAGAGGAAGCAGACAATACACTTTTAATGCATGTTATATATATGTATTTGGTATCCTGTCACTGCCTTCTCTGCTAGAAAGTGAAAAAGAAACTCTAAATAAAATAATACTCACATAATACTATTTGGAGTATATAATATCTGTCTGCATTTAACCACATTGCTTGAAATGAATAGGTTAGAGATAGGTGAAACCCAAATTAAAAGCCAAAGTTTATTTTACAAAATAAACTTGACATCTTGAGGCAATGTGCTCTTGAAAGACACGGGAAGGTCTAAAATTTTATTCAGAAAAACTTACTCTTGAGCACTCTCTGCAATACCGCTTTACTCAGATGGAAAAATGGATGATTTCCCAATGTGGATGATTCCACATTTCTAACACAAAACAGAACTATTTGCACATGAATCTGAAAATCTCCCAGTGGATCACTGAAAACTATAGCAATATGTTACTGAGGCATAGACCACTTACAGACTGCTGGACTCTCAGAACCAGGGAAAAGGCAAAACAAGTTCTGAGCTGCATGAATAGATGTCAAGATTCCAAGCATTAAAGCTTATGCAATTTGCTGTTAGAACAGCCTCTCAACTGCTCTTAACTCCAACTCTATGTTCATCTAACATACTTGCTGATATACTGTTTAGGTCAAATCACCTAAAACAGAAGCAAAACAGTTAGAAGGTCAAGAAAAGAAAGTACCCAGGGCAGGCACCCTAATAAGAGGTGGTGTTTATTTCTTGCATTCCATATGCTTTTTTATGGGCTGTCCCCGGTGGCTCAGTGGTAAAGAATCCGCCTGCCAGAGTAGGAAATGTGGGTTCAATCCCTGGGTCAGGAAGATCCCATGGAGAAGGAAATGGTAACCCATTCCAGTATTCTTGCCTGGGAAATGCCACGGACAGAAGAGCCTGGCAGGCTATAGTCCATGGTGTCACAAAAGAGTTGGACATGACTTGGAGACTAAACGAAAAACAGCAACTATGCTTTAATATGTATCTTCTCTAATCCTGATAATCCCAATAGGTAAATGCTATTCTTTCATTTTTACATGTGAAAGACATCTAGCCTTAGAGTTTGAATAACATGCCCGGACCCAGGCAGGGATTCCCGCTGAGTACAGAGCACAGAAGTCAACATGTTTACATCCATCCATTACAGTACTTTTCTTCCTCCCAAATAGACTTCTCATCAAAAATTATTTAGAAATAAGATACACAGAGTTTTGAGATAAAAATATCTTGTGTCAATACTTAAATGTTGTGATCCATAAATTCTAATTAACAAAAATAAAAGATATTCATTAAAATGTGTTCATTCTTTCTCTCTGATCTTTTTTTGTTGCATTTTCCCTCATAGAATTCAGAAAAGATCTACTTAAATAAAGAAACAGATGATTTTAATGAAGCCATTGTTTTTAGAAGGCTGCTTTTATTTTAACTAATTAGATCTATTTCAGAATTAGTCAGAAATAATTTCTCCCCAAAGACTTACAAAGCCAGAATTTCTAGACTTCGTTAAGGAGAGGGTAAAAGCCTCCAATAGGATGCTTTCGAGAAAAGACAGGGAAGTGGCCCAAGGGGACCTAAGCTTCCTTGGAAAATACCTCAAACAAGAGCAGGCGGGAGTGGGGTGCAGAGGAGGGGCAACATAGAGGAGGGGATGGCTCTGTGGGCTTATTTCTTTTTTAAGAAAAGAATATCTTTTAGTGGCTATTTTCCTTCCTTCTGTCTCAGGAAACCACTTGTGCTCTCCTCAAAGAAATAAGAATCTCATCATAGAAACACAGCTCACTAACTGTCATCTTATAACACTCTAGCATAACATTCATCTTGATCCTTCAAGACTACAGACTGTACATTTCAAATGTAATGACCTCCTGTATAAATGTAGAAAATTCAGCTCTTGCTTTTGTAAAAAAATCTCAAAAGTACAAATAACTAATGAACTAATGTATGTAACTAAATTTCTATAAACTCAGCGAGGGCAGGAACCACATTGTTCTTTATGTATATGTATATATTTATGTCCTTTTTTTCTGATCATTGTACATGTACAGTCTATACCATGTCAGGCACATAGAAGACCATCCATATTTGTGCTGAAAGAATGAATGAGTGCAAAATTTTATCATTTGACCATCTATAATAATCTTAATTCAGACCAAAATACTAAAGAAATTTCAAACCAAAAGGGCTTGGATAATAGTTCTGAAAAGGGACTGATTAAATCTTTTATTTTATTTATGATTTCTTTGTTCTTTTAAAAAAATTATTGGAGTATAGTTGTTTTACAAAGTTGTGTTAGTTTCTACCCTACAGCAAAGTGAGTAGCTATCCATATACATATATCTCTTTTATACGTATACATATATACGTATACATATACATATATCTTCTTTAAAACTTCCTTCCCATTTAGGTCACTACAGAGCATTGAGTAGAATTCCATACGCTATAAAACATGTTCTCGTTAGTTATCTATTTTACACATAATGTCAATAGAGTATGCATGTCAATTCCAATCTCCTAATTCACCCCCACTCTCCCCTTTCTTTGCCCTTTATTTTAATGGAATTATATAAATGGTGAAAATTATATATAATAAAATTTCACTGAACTAGAAATGAGAATATATACTTAATTGTATTTTGGGGGGAAGAGAAATTAAAAAGACAAAATGCAAAGAGGGATATTGAAAAAAGTATCTGAATTCTGAGGATGGTTTGAAGTCAATATGCAAACCAGTTCCTACTCCAGTATGCATCCATGTCCAGAGATACCTGTTCAGTGCACAGGAAGGTAAAATCTCAATAGGTCCATAGCTAAGTGACAAATTTTACTTTCTTGGGCTACAAAATCACTGCCAATGGTGACTGCGGCCATGAAATTAACAGACATTCACTCCTTGGAAGGAAAGCTATGACAAACCTAGACAGTGTATTAAAAAGTAGAGACATCATTTTGCCAACGATCCATCTAGTCAAAGCTATGGTTTTTCCAGTAGTCATATACAGATGTGAGAGTTGGACCATAAAGAAGGCTGAGCACCAAAGAACTGATGCTTTTGAATTGTGGTGCTGGGAAAGACTCTTGAGAATCCCTTGGATGGCAAGGAGATCAAACCAATCAACCCTAAAGGAAATCAACTCTGAATATTAATTGGAAGAACTGATGCTGAAGCTGAAACTCCAGGGCTTTGGTCACCTGATGCAAAGAACCGGCTCACTGGAAAAGACCCTGATGCTGGGAAAGGCTGAAGGCAAAAGGAGAAGGGGGCAGCAGAGGATGAGATGGTTAGATGGCATCACCGACTCAATGGACATGAAATTGAGCAAACTCCAAGAGACAGTGAAGGACAGAAGAGTCTGGCATGCTGCAGTCCATGGGGTTGCAAAGAGTCAGACATGTCTTAGCAACTGAAAAACAACAAATAGCTAAGTTACCTGCCCTAAAGAATTTCCCCTTCTCTGTGTGAGCTTGTATGTACATGCACTGCCTTGTTGATTGACTACATCAATATGAATGTGTCTCATATTCTCAAGTAAATATCAAAATCTTCACCTTACATTATCTATCTCTGTTTTAAAAGGGTTTTGCCCCAGCCCTAGCTCTCTGAATTCACCCAGAAAAGTACGCAAATCTAAAAACAGAAGGTGCTTGCTAACTGTGAAATCCCCAAGTCAGAGGGAATAATGATTAATATTTCTTTTCTTGTCCTCAAGAATGAACAAAAATCCAGTACAGTGATGTAGTACCTGCTTGGTATTTGTCATAAAAATAAAATCATCAAGCGAAAGACACTTGAATCTATCTGCCAATGAGTTCACAAACAGCTACAGAAAAAGTTACTACAAATGTCAGCATGAAGATAGAAGATAATTTGACTAAAGAAGCAATGGTTTTAAAGGTAAAATAGCAGGACTTCTTGAATTCATAAATACACAAAAACATTTTATTTTTAAATCATTAAAGCTAGTACTGAAAACAGAATAGAGAACAAAGTTATATTAAAATTTGCTTTGAATAATGCTGCAGTGAACATGGAGGAGATATCTGTTTCAGACAGTGATTTCATTTTTTTCTAATACCCAGGATTATAATTGCAGATCATATGGTAGTTCTATTTTTAATTTTTTTTGAGGAAACTCTATACTCTTTTCCATAGCGGCTGCACAAATTTCCCTTCCCACCAGCAGTGCACAAGGGTTCTCTTTTCTACATATCCTTCCAATGCTTGTTATTTCTTGTCTTTTCAGTAATAGTTATTCTAACATGTGTAAGGTGATACATCATTATAGGTTTTTTTCTTTTTTTTTCAATGGTGATTTTTATTTGCATTTCTGTGTTAGTGATGTTGAGTACCTTTTCATGTCTCTGTTGGTCATCTGTAGGTCTTTATTCTTTGGGAAAATGTCTCTTCAGTTCCTCTGCCCATGTTTTTAATGGGATTGGCTTTTAGCTATTGAGTTGTATGAGTTCCTTATATATTTTGTGTATTAATACCTTATCAGATAGATAATTTACAATATATCACTCAGTCATGTCTGACTCTCTGTGGTCTCATGGATGGTAGCCCACCAGGTTCCTCTGTCTGTGGAATTTTCCATGCAAGGATACTGGAGTGGGTTGCCGTGTCCTACTCCAGGGGATTATCCCAACCCAGGGATCAGACCTGCACCTCTTACAACATTGGCAGGAAGATTTTTTTTAACACTAAAGGCCCATATAGTCAAGGCTATTGTTTTTCCAGTGGTCATGTATGGATGTGAGAGTTGAACTATAAAGAAAGCTGAGCACTGAAGAATTGATGCTTTTGAACTGTGGTGTTGGAGAAGACTCTTGAGAGTCCCTTGGACTGAAAGGAGATCCAACCAGTCCATCCTAAAGGAGATCAGTCCTGGGTGTTCATTGGAAGGACTGATGTTAAAGCTGAAACTCCAATACTTTGGCCACCTGATGAGAAGAGCTGACTCATTGGAAAAGACCCTGATGCTGGGAAGGATTGAGGACAGGAGGAGAAGGGGACGACAGAGGATGAGATGGCTGGATGGCATCATTGACTCGATGCACATGGGTTTGGGTGGACTCCAGGAATTGGAGATGGACAGAGAGGCCTGGTGTGCTTTTGTTCATGGGGTCACAAAGAGTCAGACACGACTGAGCGACTGAACTGAATTGAACTGAACACCATCTGGGAAGTCCTTTAGAATATATACATGAGTCAAATCATCATGTTGTACATATTAAACTGATACAATGTTGTATGTCAATTATAACTTAATAAATCTGGAAAAAATCAATAAAATTGGAACACATCCTCACACCATACACAAAAATAAACTCAAAATAGCTTAAAGACTTAAATGTAAGATGTCACCATAAAACTAGAAGAGAGCATCAGTTCAGTCCCTCAGTCATGTCCGACTCTTTGCGACCCTGTGAACCGCAGCACACCAGGCCTCTCTGTCCATCACCAACTCCCGGAGTCCACCCAAACCCATGTCCATTGAGTCAATGATGCCATCCAACCATCTCATCCTCTGTCATCCCCTTCTCCTCCTGTCCTTAATCTTTCCCAGCATCAGGGTCTTTTCAAATGAGTCAGCTTTTTGCATCAGGTAGCCAAAGTATTGGAGTTTCAGCTTCAACATCAGTCCTTCCAATTAACACCTAGGAGTGATCTCCTTTAGATTGGACTGGTTGGATCTCCTTGCAGAAGAGAGCATGGGCTCTCTTAAAGTTTACGTGATATTTCTCATTTGACCCTTTTGCCTTAAAGTTAGTGAAACAAAATCACTAGGTTTGGTAAAGAACACTGATCTTGGTATCAAGTAATGGTGCAGCAGCCTGTGGCAAGGACAGAAAAGAGTTTTCTGACCTCAGAGGGCTCATATTCCTTATAGTGGGCTCCTATCACATGCCTTAGGTCAATTGTGTTTAGCTAGACTAACATGATGATCTGTAATTATAGGGGGAAACATTGAAATAGAAAAATTTAAATATTTCATGGACTTAAAAACATAAATACATCTAGAGTTCTAGAGCCAAAGCAACTTAAATGTTTTCTTACTTTTTTAAATTGACTATAGGTGAGTGGGTTTATTTCTGGGCCTCTATTCTGTTCCATGGAGAAGGCAATGACAACCCACTCCAGTACTCTTGCCTGGAAAATCTCATAGATGGAGGAGCCTGGTAGGCTGCATTCCTTGGGGTCGCTGAGAGTCAGACACGACTGAGCAACTTCACTTTCACTTTTCACTTTCATGCATTGGAGAAGGAAATGGCAACCCACTCCAGTGTTCTTGCCTGGAGAATCCCAGGGACAGGGGAGCCTGGTGGGCTGCCGTCTATGGGGTCACACAGAGTCGGACACGACTGAAGCAATTTAGCAGCAGCAGCAGCATTCTGTTCCATATGTCTGTTTATTGATCCATATGTCTGTTTTTGTGCCAACACTGTGCTGTTTTGATAACTGTAGCTTTGTTGTATTGTCTGAAGTCTGGGAGGGTTATGCCTCCTGCTTTGTTCTTTTTCCTCAAGATTACTTAGGCATTTCTAGGTCTTTTATGGCCCCATATAAATTTTAAGATTATTTGTCCAAGTTCTATGAAAAATGTCATGAGTAATTTGATAGACATCGCATTAAATCTATAGATTGCTTTGGTAGTACAACCATTTTAACAATATTAATTCTTCTGATCCAAGAGCATGGGGTATCTTTCATTTCCTTGAATCATCTTCAATTCCCATTATTAATGTTCTATAGATCTCAACATACAAGTCTTTCACCTCTTTGATCAGGTTTATTTCTAAGTGTTTTATTTTTTGATGTGATTTTAAGAGGCTTTTTTTTCTTACATTCCCTTTTTGATATTTCATTGTTAGTGTAAGGAAATGCAACCAATTTCTGTATGTTAATCTCATATCCTGCTACCTTGCTGAATTTGAGACATATTGTTATTAAATTGTCAAAATTAAAGGTAAAGTGAGAAATTTGAAAGCAGGAAGAGAAGAGAAACTATCACATACAAGAGAACCCCTTTAAGGCTATCAGTAGATTTCTCAGCAGGTCAGGAGAGAGTGGGATGATATATTTGAAGCACTAAGAGAAAAAACTGCCAACCAAGTATACTTTACCTAACGAAGTTCTCCTTCTTCTGAAGACTTTCCCTGACAAACAAGCTGAAGGAATTCATGACCATTAGACCTGCCTTACAAGAAGTGCTAAAGGGAGTTCTTGAGACAAAAATGAAAGGATGCTCTTTAGTAACCTAAAAATATATAAAAGTACAAAAGTCACTAGTAATGATAAGGGTAAAGTCAAATTCAGAATACTGTAATACTATAAGGGTTGTATATAAATCATTTTAACTTCGGTATAAAGGTTAAAAGAATAAGTATTAAAACTAAGTATGAAAGTGAAAGTTGCTCTGTCGTGTCTGACTCTTTAAAAATAACTATAGATACAATAATTTGTTAATGGATATACAAAATTTTAAAATGTAAGTTGTGACATCAAACACATGAAAAGTGGAGGGGAAAGTAAAAGGGTAGAGTTTTGTTAATATATGCAATTTAATTTGCTATCATATTGAAACCAACTGTTGTAACTATAAAATGTTTTATGTAAACCTCATTGTAACCCCAAGGCAAAAACCTGTATAATACACAAAATATAATGAGAAAATAGAAAATCATGCTACTACAGAAAGTCATCAAATCACAAAAGAAGATAGCAGGAGGAACAAAGGGACTACAAAAAGTCAGAAACAATAACATGATATTCGTAAGTCCTTACGTATAAACAAGTACTTTAAATGTTGTTGTTGTTCAGTCACCCAGTCATGTCTGACTCTTTGTGACCCCATGGACTGCCACACACCAGGCCTCCCTGTCCCTCACCATCTCCCAAAGTTTGCCCAAGTTCATGTCCACTGCATCCATGATGCCATTCAACCATCTCATCCTCTGATGCCCTCTTCTCCTTCTACTCTCAATCTTTCCCAGCATCAGGGACTTTTCCACTGAAATATTATTTAAAACAGCCAAATGTGAAAACAACCTGTGTCCGTTGATAGATCAATGGATAAAGAAGTTCTTTTTGATTTTTTGGTTTGATGTCATGGAGATGTTTTCCCACACCCTCTATCCAATATCCTCAATCTCATCCTGGATGATTTTGAAATAAATCTGAGACATATCATTAAATACATAAATCCATGAAATCCATTTCAGTATATATCTCTAGAAAACAAGGAACCTTAAAAAATAAATCCAAAATACCATTCTCAAGCTTAAGAAGCTAAGAGTAATTCATTAATATTATCAAATAAAACAGCAATTATTTCTGAGTAGAAATGATTAGGACTGAATGTGATAATAGTCTTAAGAACAAATGAGCCGTGGGAGTTCAGGAAAAGAGAGTTCAGTTCTTTAATGTTTCCAGTATTAAAGAAAAGAACAACTTACCCAGGGGAAAGGATTATGTTTGGGACATTTTACAACTGTTTGGTTTTGGCTTTTCTCAGAAAAGTGGTTCTGAAGCAGTACATAGAAGGAAGTTCCGCTTCTACATGGACTACTTGTGGATTTTGTATTCTTTCCCTTTTCCCTAGTAAGCAAGAAATAACAGAGAAAGAGATTCAGTTAGCAGCAGGGAAGTTGTACATTTGCAATTTAGACAAATTCTGAGCATTCAAAGCCAAAAATTCTACTGATTCCAGTATAGAGTTTATCCTTGTATTCATCTTCCCATTTGAAAGTATTCTCCTTTCCCTGATTTAAAAATCTTATCTCAAGCCATTGAGAGTGCCTTTAAATTGCTTGCTTGAGAAAAGGCTGCCTGGATTTATGTTTTACCAAAATGTACCAAACATTTGCCATGCCTTCCAGTCTCTCTCTAGCATTTGCAAATGATTTATTCAGGTCAGGTCTAACACTAAAATTTAATATCTAAAGATGAGTAAGAGGATTTTTTTCTTCATATAATTTTCACTTTTTAGGAAGTCAGAATGCATGAGGTTAAAAACAAAATTAAAAAATAAATAAAAAACCTATTCCAGTAAATAATGATAGTATTTACTATCATTAGTAAATAAGACAGTAAAAAAGTAAAGTAAGTAAAAAAGTATAAGTAAAGTAAGTTAAAAAGTAATGTATCCACATTGATATAAATAAATAATCAATGAGTAAATAAGTGGGGTAGAAAGGAGAGCTCCTCCTTGCAATAGAATCCCAATGAATAAACAGAAGAGTGATAGAAATAGAAAATCACCTTTAGGTTATCATCATAGTAAAACTTTTTGCAAAGAAAACCATTGATGTTAAAATTGAGTGACATATAATGAAAAATAGATTATTTGCAGAGTCAAAGTATCTCATTGCAATATATTAATTAATTACAAAGGGAAAAAGAGTTACTTTACAGTGCGGAACCATGACAGGATTCTGGTTAATTATAGTTATCCTCATCAATAGTAAAATATATTACCACTGTAAATTCTCAACATGATGTTCCTACAAGATACAAACATCATTTCTATGATATTCTTATTCAAAGTACATAACTTTTAAAACAGACATTTTTCAAACTACAGATCAGTATGTCTCAAAATTTTTAAGGTAATGAAAGATGATGAAAGACTGGGGAACTGTCACAGATTGGAGGAGACCAAGGGGACAGGACAGCTAAATGCAACATTGAATTCTTGGATTGGATCCTACAATGGCAAAAGAACATTATTGGGAAAACTAGGAAAATCAGAATAAGGTCTGTGAATTAGACGCAGTATTCTTTTAATATTAGTTTTCTGGTTTTGATAATTGTATTATGGTTATGTAAGATGTTAACATTGGGAAAAGCTCATTGGGAATTTTGTGATATTTTTCAATCTTTCTTTAAACGTAAAATTGTTTTAAAATAAAAAGTTAAACCTTAAGGGGGCAAAAATTCTCTTCCAGCAGTACACAAGTATATCATGGCTTGAGTGAATCCATTTACAAACATCTCACCCTTTGGATGGCTGGGCTGGGCCATATGTGGAAAGTGGGCATTTGTTCTGCAGGAAAAGGCATTTTCTTGGATATCTCTAAGTCTCACTATCTTCCAGCAGTACACAAGTATATCATGGCTTGAGTGAATCCATTTACAAACATCTCACCCTTTGGATGGCTGGGCTGGGCCATATGTGGAAAGTGGGCATTTGTTCTGCAGGAAAAGGCATTTTCTTGGATATCTCTAAGTCTCACTAAATACTGTGAAACCCTCAGAACAATCAATAGAAAAGTAAATGTTGGGAAATGTTTGTTTTATGCTCCATGCATGTTTTAGAGCACCCCTGGGAGTAGTTTTTGCTTGTTCTCAAATGGTTGGAGACATAAGGAAGCATTCTTAGGCATGCCTGAACCAGAGGAAGCTGTCTATGCCATGTGCAGACTTCTCTTTCTGGTTCTTTACTCTTTTTTTCTTTTTTTAAAATTTTTATTGGAATATAGTTGATTTACAATATTATGTTAGTTTTGGTGTACAGCAAAGTGAATCACTTATATATATACATATATCCACTCTTTTTTCAAGATTTTTTCCCCATGTAGGCCATTATGAGGTATTAAGTAGAGTTCCTTCTGCTATACATCAGGTTCTATTAGTTATCTATTTTATCCTTGAACATCTTGATCATTCCTTACTCTTCCTTCCATCCTACCCTTAATACACTCCCTAAACACTAACCTCTGAAGTGAAAGTAAACCAAACACAAGTCAGAAAAAATTCTCATTAAACACATACATGAATGCACACCCATGTGTCTGTAGTTTAGGAAGTTCTGATGGCATCAATATCCAAACTTCTCTTTCTCCATCCACAGAAGAGCAGCCAAACTGCAGTCATGTGAGTTTGTACCTGCTGCTGCAGTGTCTCCCTTTCTGCCCCTTTTTTCCTTAAATGGCATTCCCCTCATCTGCCATTTGCATTTTCTACAACCAGCTCTTTCCTGCTTCGCTTTCACATTCACTGCTAAATAAGAAAGAGATCCAATAGCTTAATTATAGTGACAGAAAGTCTGTCACACTAATATAATGTTCCTTTCCTTTCATGGACACAGTGAATCTTTTTAAGGGCTTGGGAAAACACATCAGGCCAGAATGATACTAAGTGTTACATGGACCCCCTTGAGCAGGAAGTGCTCCTGGACCCATCAGTTCCTAGAGGGAGGGACAGGACTTCAGGTCAACAGTTCTGGAATGAGACCTCTGATTTAGAAATTTCATGAGGAAGTCTCCCAACGAAGTTCCATGCCACCCTGAACCCTCACAACCATGGTGGAGTCTGAGAGACAATTTGATCTGCCTCTGTAGACTGTCCAGTTTCAATGTGTGAACCATCCACAGAAAGCCCTATATACTCATCCCCAACTGCTTTCAGTTCATTACCTCTGTCTCTTGGGATGGCATATGTGGAAACCATATCAGGAAAGCCCCTTATCTTACTAACTGATAAAAAGATGACTGAGAAGAAAGATAGATTGCTATGAATACTGACTTTTCAATAGTTCAATTTTTCTCATGGGCTTCTGACCACACACCCCCCCCCAAACTCTCCTTCCCATACCACCATTGTTAAAACAGCAGTCTATAGTCCTTACTAGAATTTCATCAGGAATCCTGTTACTGCCCTTTTCCTGTTCCAGAATCCAGTCCAGGATCCACATTGCATGCAGTTATCATATCTCCTTCAGTTCAGTTCAGTTCAGTCGCTCAGTCGTGTCCGACTCTTTGTGACCCCATGAATCGCAGCTTGCCAGGCCTCCCTGTCCATCACCAACTCCCGAAGTTTAGCCAAACCCATGCCCATCGAGTCGGTGATGCCATCCAGCCATCTCATCCTCTGTCGTCCCCTTCTCCTCCTGCTCCCAATCCTTCCCAGAATTAGGGTCTTTTCCAATGAGTCAACTCTTCACATGAGGTGGCCAAAGTACTGGAGTTTTGGCTTCAACATCAGTCCTTCCAATGAACACCCAGGACTGATCTCCTTTAGGATGGACTGGTTGGATCTCCTTTCAGTCCAAGGGACTCTCAAGAGTCTTCTCCAACACCACAATTCGAAAGCATCAATTCTTCGGTGCTCAGCTTTCTTCACCATCCAACTCTCACATCCATACATGACCACTGGAAAAACCATAGCCTTGACTAGACAGACTTTTGTTGGCAAAGTAATGTCTCTGCTTTTAAATGCTATCTAGGTTGGTCATAACTTTCCTTCCAAGGAGTAAGCGTCTTTTAATTTCATGGCTGCGTTCACCATCTGCAGTGATTTTGGAGCCCCCAAAAATAAAGTTTGACACTATTTCCACTGTTTCCCCATCTATTTCCCATGAAGTGATTGGATCAGATGCCATGATCTTAGTTTTCTGGACGTTGAGCTTTAAGCCAACTTTTTTCACTCTCCTCTTTCACTTTCATCAAGAGACTCTTTAGTTCTTCTTCACTTTCTGCCATAAGGGTGGTATCATCTGCATATCTAAGGTTATTGATATTTCTCCTGGCAATCTTGATTCCAGCTTGTGTTTCTTCCAGCCCAGCATTTCTCATGATGTACTCTGCATAGAAGTTAAATAAGCAGGGTGACAATATACAGCCTTGACGTACTCCTTTTCCTATTTGGAACCAGTCTGTTGTTCCATGTCCAGTTCTAACTGTTGCTTCCTGACCTGCATACAGGTTTCTCAAGAGACAGGTCAGATGGTCTGGTATTCCCATGTCTTTCAGAATTTTCCACAGTTTATTGTGATCCACACAGTCAAAGGCTTTGGCATAGTCAATAAAGCAGAAATAGATGTTTTTCTGGAACTCTCTTGCTTTTTCGATGATCCAACGGATGTTGGCAATTTGATCTCTGGTTCCTCCGCCTTTTCTAAAACGAGCTTGAACATCTGGAAGTTCACGGTTCACGTATTGCTGAAGCCTGGCTTGGAGAATATCTCCTTGGCCTCCTCCAGTCGCCAAATACTTTTGGGTGCTTTCTTTCCTTTGACCCCAGCAAGATGGTAGTTTATAAAGCAGAGTTTCAGTGACTGTCTTAGCCCGGCAGAGACTGTGGAGTCTATCAGAGACGCTGCCATGCTGCAGGTGAACGTGGAGCTGTGATGCTGGACTTCCTTGCTTCTCTCACGTTATCACTTTCCCTAACAGGAGCACTCTGAAATCAAGGATGTCTGGGGACTTTGACCAAAGCTTCAGGCTACAAGCCTCAGGTAGTTTTGAAGTCTCATGCTTAATCTTTAAAGTTTTCAGGGATTTTCATATTTTACTCAAAATTATGTATATTTATTTTTAATTCAGAAAGAATTCTTCCTTACATTTTATAATGAAATTAACAGTGCCAGAAAGATGCACCATGTTTATTCCATTACTTGAAGTATTCATTGTTAATCCCTGCCTACTTCAGTCTGAGAAGCTCAAACAGCACTATTTTACCATTTCAAAAGTATGACCGGATTACACAGGCCATCACAACTAAATGCTGGTGTCCAGCTACCACCTACAACATCACAACTAAATGCTGGTGTCCAGCTACCACCTACAACATTGTCCCTATAGGCAAATGCCTTCCAAGTTACAAACAACTGACGTACAAAACTTGGCTCACAATCCACTTCTAAGTGGGGAACTGTTTGTTCTAATATAATATCCTTGCCACAGGGATTTTATATCATCACAACAAACGGTTCTTTTCGTTTCTGTGAAAACCCCCCACTTCTTCAAGCTGTATGTTGATTTTTTTTTTCTCCAGATATCAAATGGGCTACAAGCAGAAATTCCCAGTATGGCGATCTAGTTGGGAAAATAGTCTGACAACAACAAAAAGAAGATACATGAAAAAGCAAGATTGAACAGAATGCCTTTATAAGCAAGGGCCTTTGATTCTGTGCTCTGTCCTTTGGCTTCAGAATTTAATTTTCCTACTCAATTTTCTGCTGTTCAAATGATGCAGTGATTTTGTTGCTTGGATATAGATGGTAAACTCCAGCTCTGAAAGCAACAAAGTTGGTGAAAAGCCCACAGGAAGCCAACTTCTTCTTTGAGTCCTTTTTTATCAAGGACCTTTGTAGTTTCAAAATGATTAAAAGTGAGTGCAGGTGAAAAGCAAAGCGCTGAGGTGAATGACACAAAGGGAAAGCCCTGGAAATTTTATTCTCCTTGGAAAACAGATGTCCCTGAAGGGAGGCGGCGGATATTGTTACCTTAGACCTCACTGGGGTTGGATTTTGAACTCCCCAGCCCCATTTTAGAATTGGCTCAATGCTGCTGTTGGTTCTTGGCTATGGGAAACTTCCGACGCAGGGGATATCTTTTCTTCCCTTCAGTGATTGTTTTTCTAATCCAGCTGCTTCCCCTCCTTCCGGTGTCATGCTTGAGGAGAGTGAGTGCCACTTCACTTATGTGGCAGTGCTTTCCAGGCTCCTTACAGATGGAGGTAGTTGCAAATGGTGACCATGAGAATTTAAAAGCTGACATGCGTAGGTCATAATGCTCTCTGGAAACCTGGCTTTCTGAGTAACTTTCGGTTCTTTCAAGCTGGAGTATTCTCTCTCTTTGCTTATGATTTGGGATAACTGACTACTTCAAAGGAGCCTGGAAACATATTGAAAGAGCCTCACCTGTGTGTGTGACTCATGGCAAAATAGAAGTAGATTAAGCTTCATGCCACTCACATGCAACTCCTAGCCTCGGAGAGTTTACCTTTTGTATTAGAGTTCATCTTCTATATTAGTTACTCTTTTCTATCACAGCTCTCTAGGCAGATCTGCCCCCATACTTTGTGTGAGGGTTTTTGTTGTTGTTACTGTTATTCAGCCTACCTAAGAATTTTTAAAGTGCTTTTATATAGATATGGAAAAACAAAAGAAGAAAAATATTTTGTGACACAAGAAACTTACTTGAAACTCAGATTTAAATGTACATGAATATAATTTTATTGGAAACAGAGCCATGAGCATTTATTTATGTATGACTTTTTCTGCTTTCGTGTAACAACTGCAGAAGTTGCAACAGAAACCATGTAAATGGCCTGCAAGGGCTTCCCAGGTGACGCTAGTGGTAAAGAACCCACCTGCCAATGCAAGAGATGTATGAGACTCGGATTTGATCCCCAGGTCGGGGGGATCCCCAAGGAGAGCATGGCAAGCCACTCGAGTATTCTTGCCTGGAGAATCCCATGGACAGAGGAGCCTGGTGGGTTATAGTCCACAGGGTTGCAAAGAGTCAGACACGACTGAAGCGACTTAGCACGTACATATGCTTGGCCTGCAAAGCTTATAAAGTTAACCATTTGATCCTTTATGGGAAAACTTTGTCAACCCTTGTTCCATATACACTGAGAGTTCGCTTTTGCTCAGTGATGTGCAGCAAGAAGGTGGACATGCCTGGGGCAGAGGACAAGTGTCATAAAGGAGTTGGGGAGGGGCGGGCCTGGAGAAGCATGAAAAGCTTTCAAAAGCACGCTTGCCATTGTCATTGGTTGTTTACAGATAAAGCTACTCTTTGCTTGCTCTAAAGTATTTCATGCATATTTTTAATAAAAGGAACCAAGATCCCAGTAAAAGTTGGCCAAGTTAAGATACAGAAAATGAGGACAGAACAGCTGTCTCTGTACCATAGTAATGCATTTATCTCTGACTCTTACACTCTGCCTCACTGTCTTTTGTGGTTTTTCTTGAAATGAGAATTGAAAGAAGGAGGAAGAGACAGAGAGAAAGAATTTTAGATGAAAGTAGAGGACTCAGGTAATGGAAGAGAGGACATAGCAGAAATCAAAATGAGAATGGTAGAGAAAAGGTTTATCGAGTAGTGGGAAGGGCACTGATAAAAATGTTCTGAGCCGTGGTTGGTGTCATCCTTATTCTAAATACAAATTAAGCTTTCTAAAAGGAGACTGCAAAGGCTTTATTAATTGATTATAGAAAGAGTGTGAAAGTGAGACATGGCATCAAAAATTAATTTTGCTAGTTGTTATGTGATAAAAAAGTTCTTTTAAAACGTATTGCCATTGGACTCCAGATTCAAATAAAAGGTTATATATGAGCCTAATATGCAGACAACATAAAGATGACCATCCACACACACTTCTCTCCCTTCATCAGGGATTTCCATAGAGATTTCAAGGCACACACACATGTTTACTCTCTCCCAAGAATAATCACCACTTTCTCATTTGGGGTGGGGGAGGGGTCATTCTGATTTTACGGGGGTCACTTTCAATCTAACTGCCAGATAGAGGGAGGACATAAACATGCATTTTGCAGTCTCTGTCCACACTGGACTTATATAACTGCCATAAAATGGTTTAGTTTGGTAATCACCCAGATAAATTTACAGCTCACACATTTTTAAACTATGTTGTAATTCTCCCCTGAAACTCGAAAACACTAAGTAAAAGGTCAGCTTACGATGCATATGAAGCAGATGAAGGTTTGTTTCATGTGGTGTTGGGCAACTTTTTAAGAGCATCAGACACCTAGAAGAAGAGGACCATTAATCCCTAATTTTAAAATAGCAACATCAGCAGCACAGGGACGACCAAGTCCTGGAGTGAATAGGATTCTTTGTAACCTTAATCTATGGCAAATTTAGATTATAAAAACATTTGCCACTTTTGTTGAACAAGTCAGTGTGAACAATTAAGGACCAATTTATTGACAAACAGCAATAACAAATTTACAAAGATAATGATATGTCTTCCTTTAAAGAGTTTTCCATTCTCGTTCATTCTATGGCACACAGGCCAGCTTGTTAGAAGACCAGGAAACGTGGGGTTTTTTGCACCCTTCTTGCCATTTACTTGTTCAGACCACACAAACCAACCACATTAGAAAACACACACAAATGTGCCAAGAATGCCTGCCTCTCTCTCCATCATATTTGTAGCCACCTTTTCCTGATGGAGCATGGAATTCCATAACATCAGGGAACATCAAGACTATTTCAAAACACTCTCAAATGTTCTAGAGAATGCATTTGGACCTGCTTTTTATTTTGCCTTAAGAAATGCATTACTAACATTTGTGCTCAAGGAGGGTCTTCTACTAGTCTGAAATATTTCCCTTGGAAATAAATGTATAGTGAGAAGTAAACAATGGAACACCCTACCCCTCCAGCCTCACTTCTTCCCTGTAGTTAAAGGAAACAGTATATGTCCATCAGCTCTACCTCAAAATCAATAGGAAGAAAAATGTTAAGCACAGAATATGAATTACCTTCTATTTACCTAAAGAAGACTCCCCTAAGGATCCTATTAACATTAAACATGAGTACTTCAAAAGACAACCAGGCTTATGGGTAGGCAGATATCAAAATCAACAGATGTTCTAGTTAACACAGGGAATCAGAGCCTCATGATGAAAACAGGACCTTTATAATTCAGCTCTAGTGTGGGCTAAAGTCATGGCGTCCACTGAAAGCTCTCCTAAATGGATTAGTCAAGATGACCATTAATGAGTTGTAGGGCTTATGGTCTCTGAAAAACAGTTCTTTGCGAAAGGCAGAAGTTGAAGGGAAATGTTATTTCTCTTGCATAGACTGTTAAAATTGAACAAAAATACAAGAAGTAATATCAGCATGAAATGACTGTTTTTCTTGTGCAGAAACCCTTATCAAAATCAAAAGCTTACTTTGGAGCATTACTAAATCTGCTCCTGACTTGCTCCACCCAGAGTCTGAACAATTTTCAAATGATTATGACTCAAATAGATTTTCAGGGTTCCATTACCCTGTACCAGACTACAAAGGGATTTTTCATGCTCTACTACTTAACTGAACATTATGTTCCTGCATGAAAGCTTAAGAAGGTCAGAGAAATATAGAAAGATTAAATGCATTATGACTCTGGAAATGAATTGTTGGATCAGAGAAATGTATGAAAACCTCGTGACCCTTTTGCAGTAATAATGTCTAGCTTGGAGGTTGGATGCGGTAGAAGAGTTGCGTGTTTGAGGGGGAGAAGTTGAACGTGGAGGAGGGAATAAAGCCATAATGTACAGAGTTAAATAATGGTGGGTTATTACTTGACAGTACATTTGAAATAGTTCCAAAGAATAGTAAGTGAAAAGGCTAATGTGTATAGGTGGGAAAGGTTTGACATTATTAGTGAACATGATGACAGATAGGAGGCTTCTTCCAGGAGGGCTTAGACAATACACTGGCTTTAAAAGCAGGCCTGTGTGTTTCAGAGATGAAGGGAGCTCAGGCTTAAAGAGGTCTTTACAATGTTCAGTAATAACTAGGCAGAAAGACTCCTAATCCACAGGACAATGGCATTTTTGTAGCCTGGAGGAGGACAGCAACTCACAGTGCTATAGCAAAGGTGGAATATGCAGAGAGAGGCTAAGCAAAGAGCAGAAGGCAGCAAATCAAAGTAATCACAGCCTCAGTAGCTGTATGTTGCTCTCTGGTAACATCTCCAATAGTTAACTGACAGATAAGTTTTTATGGAACATAAACCATAGACCTAGTAAAAGGCAAAGTGTTCTGAATAAAAAGCCCAAGGACTTAAAGGTCTAGCTCAGAACAAAGGGTCATTTAATGAAACAAAATGTATATAATAATATATCAGATTATGTGATACTAATAATTTAATGCTAAAAATAAATATAATAAAGTGTCACTGAAGAAGGAAATGACAAACCACTTCAGCATTCTTGCCTTGAGAACCCCATGAGCAGTATGAAAAGGCAAAAAGATATTACACTGAAAGAGGAATTCCCCAGATCAGTAAGTGCCCAATATGCTGCTGGAGAAAAGCAGAGAAATGTCTCCAGAAGAAATGAAGAGGCTGAGCCAAAGCGAAAACAATGCCCAGTTATGTAAGTGTCTGGTGGTGAAAGTAAAGTCCGATGCTGTAAGACCAATATAGAAACCTGGAATGTTAGGTCCATGAATCAAGGTAAATTGGAAGTGGTCAAACAGGAGATGGCAAGAATGAACATCGACATTTTAGGAATGGGTGAACTAAAATGGACCAGAACGGGCAAACTTAATTCAGATGACCATTATGTTTACTACTGTGGGAAAGAATCCCTTAGAAGAAATGGAGTAGACCTCATGTTCAACAATAGTCTGAAATTCAACACTTGGTTGCAACCTCAAAAACAGGAGAATGATCTCTGTTCATTTCCAAGGCAAATTATTCAATATCACTGTAATCCAAGTCTATGCCCCAACAACTAAGGCTGAAGAAGTTGAAGTTGAATGGTTCTAAAAGACCTACAAGATCTTCTAGAACTAACACCAAAAAAAGATGTCCTTTTCATCATGGGGGACTGGAATGCAAAAGTAGGAAGTCAAGAGATACCTGGAGTAATAGACAAGTTTGGCCTTGGAGTACAAAATGCAACAAGGAAAAGGCTAACAGAGTTTTGCCAAAAGAAAGCACTGGTCATAGGAAACACTGTCTTCCAACAACACAAGAGATGACTCTACACATGGACATCACCAGATGGTCAATACCGAAATCAGGTTGATTATATTCTTTGCAACTGAAGACGAAGAAGCTCTATACAGTCAGGAAAAACAAGACCAGGATCTGACTATGGCTCAGGTCATGAACTCATTATTGCAAAATTCAGACTTAAGTTGAAGAAAGTAGGGAAAACCTCTAGGCCGTTCAGATATGACCAAAATAAAATACCTTACAGTTATACAGTGGAAGTGCCAAATAGATTCAAGGGAATAGATCTCATAGAGTGCCTGAAGAACTATGGATAGAGGTACGTGACATTGTAGAGGTGGCAGTGATCAAAACTATCCCAAAGAAAAAGAAATGCAAAAAGGCAAAATGGTTGTCTGAGGAGGCTTTAAAAATACCTAAGAAAAAATCAGAAGCGAAAGGCAAGGGAGAAAAGGAAAGATACACTCATCTGAATGCAGAGTTCCAAAGAATAGCAAGGAGAGATAAGAAAGCCTTCCTCAGTGATCAATGCAAAGAAATAGAAGAAAACAATAGAATGGGAAGGACTAGAGATCTCTTCAAGAAAATTAGACATACTAAGGCAATTTTCATGCAAAGATGGGCACAATAAAGAACAGAAATGGTGTGGACCTAACAGAAGCAGAAGATATTAACAAGAGGTGGAAAGAATACACAGAAGAACTATACAAAAAAGATCTTCATGACCCATATAACCACCATGGTGTGATTACTCACTTAGAGCCAGACATATTGGAATGCGAAGTCAAATGTTCGAAGCATCACTATGAACAAAGCTAGATGGAATTCCAGCTGAACTATTTCAAATCCTAAAAGATGCTGTGAAAGTGCTGCGCTCAATATGCCAGCAAATTTGGAAAACTCAACAGTGGCCACAGGACTGGAAAAAGTCAGTTTTCATTCCAATCCTAAAGAAGGGCAATGCCAAAGAATATTCAAACTACTGCACAGTTGCACTCATTTCATATGCTAGCAAAGTAATGCTCAAAATTCTCCAAGCCAGGCTTCAACAGTGCATAAACTGAGAACTTCCAGATGTTCCAGCCGTATTTAGAAAAGGCAGAGGAACCAGAGATCAAATTCCCAACAACTGTTGGATCATAGAAAAAGCAAGAGAGTTCCAAAAAAACATCTACTTCTGCTTTATTGACTATACTAAAGCCTTTGATTGTGTGAATCACAACAAACTATGGAAAATTCTTAAAGAGATGGGAATTCCAGACCACCTTACCTGCCTCATGCAAAACCTGTATGCAGGTCAAGAAGCAACAATTAGAACTGGACGTGGAAGAACACATTAGTTAAAACTTGGGAAAGGAGTACATCAAAGCAGTATATTGTCGCCCTGCTTATTTAACTCATATGCAGAGCACATCATGCAAAATGCTGTACTAGATGAAGCACAAGCTGGAATCAAGATTGCCGGGAGAAATATCAATAACCTCAGATATGCAGGTGATACCACCCTATTGGCAGAAAGCAAAGAGGAACTAAAGAGCCTCTTGTTGAGGGTGAAAGAGGAGAGTGAAAAAGTTGGCTTAAAACTCAACATTCAAAAAAATGAAGATCATGGCACCTGGTTCCATCACTTCCTGGCAAATAGATGGAGAAACAACGAAACAGTGACAGACTTTATTTTCTTGGGATCCAAAGTCACTGCAGATGGTGACTGCAGCCATGAAATTAAAAGAATCTTGCTCCTTGGAAGAAAAGCTATGACAAACCTAGACAGCATATTAAAAAGCAGAGACATTACTTTGCTAACAGAGATGCATTTGGTCAAAGCAATGGTTTTTCCAGTAGTCATGTATGGATGTGAGAGTTGGACCATAAAGAAGGCTTAGCACTGAAAAATTGATGCTCCTGAACTATGGTGCTAGAAAAGACTCTTGAGAGTCCCTTGGACTGCAAGGAGATCAAATCAGTCAATCATAAAGGAAATCAATCCTGAATATTTATTGGAAAGACTGTTGCTGAAACTGAAGCTCCAATACTTTGGCCACTTGATGTGAAAAGCCAACTCATTAGAAAAGACCCTGATGCTGGGAAAGATTGGAGGCAGGAGGAGAAGGGGACAACAGAGAACAAGATGGTTGGATGGCATCACTGACTCAATGGACATGAGTTTGAGTAAGCTTCGGGACATGGTGAAGGACAGGGAAGCCTAGAGTTCTGCGGTCCATGGGATCACAGAGTCGAACACGACTGAGCGGCTAAACAACAACAATATACAGAAAATGGGCTGAGTTCAACAGGGAAGGCTGTTAGAAAAGTCATTTAGGAAAGGTTTCTCAGGAATGAATACACTGGTTCAGTAGCCCCTCCTTTAATTTTGATTTTAAAACATAATGGTTTGTTTCTGTTGCCTAAATTGTAATAAAAGCCTTAACTGAATGGTGTGACTCAAAGAATGGAAATTGCAGAGAGTACAAGGATGTAAGCTTTGTGAGGCTGTAACATAAATATTTCATTTAGATGCAATTTGCAGTTTTTACACATATAGCTTTCCTGAGAGTGTGATTGAAAGTATAATATCTAAAAGAGAGGAAGAGAGGTCTACTCTCAGAGAACAAATTATTCTAAAATTCTTTTTGTATAGGAAGATTATTGCCGTTTCTTAACCCCTAAGTGTCATACATTTTGAATATGTATGACAAAAACATTAAACATTAATAATGTGCAATGAGGATTAATTTTATAAATGTAGTTATTACCTGAAATTCTAATTTTCTTAGTTTAACTGAAATCATATTTAATTAAAAGAAAAAAATTTAATGAAGAAAAATGAAACATCTGATGGTAATTTGCAAAAGATGGAAAAGAGATTATGATGATAACTTTGGTAATGCTTTATAAATTATTTTAATAAACTTGATTTTTTAGAAGACTTTATTATTTTACAACAGTTTAAAATTCACACAAAATTGAGAAGGTACAGAGATTTTCCTATACACCCTTACCCTGCACCTGTATATCCTCTACATTATCAACTTCCCTCACCAAAGTGGTCCATCTGTTTCAATTGAAGAACCTATGTCAACACATTATCATTACCCAAAGTCTATAGTTAACCTTAGGGTTCTCTTTTGGTGTTATACATTCTATGGATTTGGAGAAATGCATAATGACATATATCTATCATTTCAGTTCCATACAGAGTATTTTACTGCCCTAAAATCCTCTGTGCTCCACATATTCCCCTTCCTCTCCTCCAATCCCTGATGACCACTGATCTTTTTACTGCTTCTATAGGTTTGTCTTTTCTAGGACATCATATAGTTGGAACCATACACTATTTAACCTTTTCAGGATGGCTTATTTTACTTAATAATATGCATTTAAGATTCTTCCATGTTTTTTAGGGCTTAATAGCTCATTTCTTTTCAGCACTGAATAATATCTCATCATTTGGATGTACCACAATTTATTCATTCACCTACTGAAGGATATCTTGTTTTTTAATTTTGCATAAACTTTTTAAAATTTATTTTTAACTGGAGAATAATTGCTTTATAATGTTGTATTGGTTTCTGCCATAAAACAACATGAATCAGCCATAAGTATACACATATCCCCTCTTGAGCCTCCCTCACACCATCCCCGATCCCATCCCTCTAGGTCATTACAGAGCACTGGGCTGAGCTCCCTGTGTTACACAGCACCTTTCCACTAGCTATCTGTTTCATACATGGTAGTGTATATATGCCAATGCTACTTTCTCAATTCGTCCCACCCTTTCCTTCCCCCACTGTGTCCACAAGTCTGTCCTCTATGATTGCATCTCTATTCCTGCCCTGCAAATAGCTTCATCAGTACTGTTTTTCTAGACTCCATATATATGTGTTAATATACGATATTTGTTTTTCTCTTTCTGACTTACTTCACTCTGTAAAACAGATCTTGTTTGCTCCTAAGTTTTGACAATTACGAATACAGCTGCTGTAATATCTACATGCAGAGTTTTGTGTAAACATAAGTTTTCAACTCTTTGGGTAAATACTAAGGAGCACAATTGCTGGACCATATGGTATGAGTTTGTTCAGTTTTGTAAGAAACCAATAAAATATTTCCCAAGTGATTATTCCACTTTGCGTTCTCACCAGCAATGAATGAGAGTTCCTGCTGCTCCACATCCTCTCCAGCATTGGATGTTATCAATGTTCTGACTTTCAGTTTAGTTCAGTTCAGTCGCTCAATGGTGTCTGACTCTTGGCAACCCCATGGACTGCAGCACACCAGGCTTCCCTGTCCGTCACCAACTCCCAGAGCTTACTCAAACTCATGTCCATTGAGTTGGTGATGCCATCCAACCATCTCTTCCTCTGTCGTCCCCTTCTCCTCTCGCCTTCAATCTTTCCCAGCATCAGGGTCTTTTCTAATGAGTCAGTTCTTCACATCAGGTGGCCAAAGTACGGGAGCTTCAGCCTCAGCATCGGTCCTTCCAATGAATATTCAACATAGATTTCCTTTAGGATGGACTGGTTGGATCTTCTTGCAGTCCAAGGGACTCTCAAGAGTCTTCTCCAACACCACAATTCAAAAGCATCAATTCTTCGGTGCTCAGCTTTCTTTATAGTCCAACTCTCACATCCATACATAATTACTGGAAAAACCATAGCTTTGACTATGGTTTCCCTCATCTATTTGCCATGAAGTGATGGGACTGGATGCCATGATCTTAGTTTTCTGAATGATGACTTTTAAGCCAGCTTTTTCACTCTCCTCTTTCACTTTTATCAAGAGGCTCTTTATGTCATCTGCGTATCTGAGGTTATTGATATTGCTCCCAGCAATCTTGATTCCAACTTGTGCTTCATCCAGCCTAGCATTTCACATGATGTATTCTGTATATAGGTTAAATAAGCAGGGTGACAATATACAGCCTTGATGTGCTCCTTTCCCTATTTGGAACCAGTCTGTTTTTCCATGTCCAGTTCTAACTGTTGCTTCTTGATCTGCATACAGATTTCTCAGGAGGCAGGTAAGGTGGTCTGGTATTCCTCTTTAAGGATTTTCCACACTTTTTTGTGATCCACTCAAAGGCTTTGGCATGGTCAATAAAGCAGAAGTAGATGTTTTTCTGGAACTCTCTTGCTTTTTCTATTATCCAACAGATGTTGGAAATTTGATCTCTGGTTCCTTTGCCTTTTCTAAATCCAGCCTGAACATCTGGAAGTTCATGGTTCACAGTTCTGCCTTTAGGTCGCTCATAGGTAAGCAGTGGTATCTCGTTGTTTTCATTTGCACTTCCCTGATGACATATGATGTGGAGCATCATTTCATATGCTTATTTGCCATCTGTGTATCTTTTTGGTGAGATATCTGTTAAGGTCTTTGGCCCATTTTTTAAATTGTGTTTTTTGGTTTTTTACTGTGAAGTTTTAAGAAGGTGTTTTCAAATATATTTGGGGAAGCAGTCCTTTATCAGATGTGTTTTTTTGCAAATATTTTCTCCCAGTCTGGACTTATCTGCTCATTCTCTTGGCATTGTCTCTCATAGAGCACAAGTTTTTAATTTTAATGAAGTCCATCTTATCACCATGCCTTTGGTGTTTTATCTAAAAAGTCACCATCACAGGTTTTCTAGATCATCTAGATTTTCTCCTAGGTTATCTTTTAGGAGTTTTATAGTTTAGCCTCTTACATTTAGGTTTATAATCCATTTTGAGTTAATTTTTGTGGCAGTCTTAAGGCCTGCGTCCAGATTCGCTTTTTCGCCTGTGATGTTGCATTGTTGCAGCATCATTTGTTGTAAAGATTGTCTCTGCTCCTTTACGTTGTTTTTGCTCCTCTATCAGAGATCAGTTGATTATACTTATGTGAGCCTATTTCTGAGTCCTCTATTCTCTTTCATTTATCTATGTGTCTTTTCTCTCACTAATACCACACTGTCTTGATTACTATAGCTTTATAGTAAATCTTGAAGTTGGATGGTGTCAGTCTTCCAACTTTGTTCTTCTCCTTCAATATTCTGTTGGTTTTTCCAAGTGTTTTGTCTCTCCATGTAAACTTTATAATCCATTTGTTGATGTAAGTGTAATAATTAACATTTTGACTACTGCTGCATTGAACCTATAGATCAAGTTGGGAAGAACTTATGTCTTGACAATATTGAGTCTTCCCATCTATAAACATGGAATATCTCTCCATTTATTTACTTCTTTGATTTCATTCATTACCAGCTTAGGATTTTTTCATATAGATCTTACATATATTTTGCTAGATTCATGCCTAATTTTTGGGAGGGGGGTGATAATATAAATGCCATTGTGTTTTTAATTCAAATTTCACTTGTTCTTTGCTGGTATATAAGAAAGTGATTAATTTTATATATTAATCTTATGTCCTACAGACTTGCCATGATTGCTTATTAGTCCTAGGAATTTTTGTCAGTTCTCTTAGATTTTCTATATAGATGACAAAGCCGTCTGTGAATAGAAGCAGGTTTTTTTTCCTTCCCAGGCTGCATACTTTTATTTTTTTTCCTTGTTTTATTTCATCAGCTAGAACTCTCAGAACAATGCCAAAAAGAAATAGTGTGAGATAACATCTTTGCCTTATACCTGATGCTAGTCAGGGAAGATTTGAGTTCCTCACCATTAAGTATGATGTTACTTGTAGGCTTTTGGTAGATGTTCTTAATCAAGTTGAGAAAGTACCTCTCTCTCTAGTTGTTTGGGAGTTTTTATCATAAGTGGGTGTTGGATTTTGTCTTTTTCCTGCATCTACTAATATAATCAGATGATTTTTTTCTTTGATATGATGAATTACATTAATTGATTTTCAAATGTTGAATCAAGCTTGCATGCTTCAGATAAACCCCACTTGGTCACATGTATGATTCATTTTATGCATTGTTGGATTTGATTTTCTAATATTTTGTTGAAGATTTTTGCATCTCTATTTATGAGAGATAATGACTATATTTTTGTTTTCTTGTAATATCCTTATCTAGTTTTGGTATTAGGGTAATGCTAGACCCACTGAATGTGTTAGGAAGTATCTCTACTTCTGTATTTCAAAGGAGATTGTAGAGAGATGGTATAATATCTTTCTTAAATATTTGGTAGAATACACCAATCAATCCATCAGCCCTGATACTTTCTGTTTTGGAATGTTATTTATTCTGATTCAAGTGTTAATAGATATAGACCTATTTAGATTGACTTTTCCTTCTTGTGCGAGTTTTGGCAAATTGTGTTTTTTAAGGAATGGTCCATTTCATCTGTGTTATCAAATTTGTGGGTATAGAATTGTTCATAGTATTACTTAATTGTCTTTTTGATGTACAAGGGATCTGTAGTGAAATCCTGTCTTTCACTTCTGATACTAGGAACTAATATCCTCTCTCTTTTTTTTCTTAGTTATCCTAGCTGGAAGCTTACCAATTTTATTGATATTTTTGAAGAACCAGCTTTTCATTTCATGGGTTAATCTCTACTGATTTCCTGTTTCCTTAAGTTGACTGGAGAAAGATTAAGTCTGGGCTTCTAAGTCCCTTAATTAAGAGGTTGAAGAAAACTATATCTCTAGTCAGTTCAGTTCAGTCGCTCAGTCATGTCCGACTCTTTGCCACCCCATGGACTGCAGCAGGCCAGGCTTTCCTGTCCATCACCAACTCCTGGAGCGTGCTCAAACTCATGTCTATCAGTGATGCCATCCAACCATCTCATTTTGTGTCATCCCCTTCTCCTGCTGCCTTCAATCTTTCCCAGCATCAGGGTCTTTTCCAATGAGTCAGTTCTTTTCATCAGGTGGCCAAAGTATTAGAGTTTCAGCTTCAGCATCAGGCCTTCCAGTGAATATTCAGGACTGATTTCCTTTAGGATTGACTGATTTTATCTCTGTTAGATGATGTATAAGCCTGTGATGTTCTCTAGAGAATCAACAGAATATTTTATTAATACAGAATCTCAATCTATAACTTTTAAAATTCCCTCTGTTTCCTCTATTATAACACTTGACCTTTGGATATGTAATCTTCAAAAATATATTACCACTATTTTATAGATTTTTAAAATTCTTTTTCACTGGAATTAAGCATAATCAACAAGCTTACTTCAAATGTGCATCCAAACCATACAGAAGGAACATCTCCTCTGGTACTTTATACTCTTGTCTTTGTATTAATATTAGCCATATTGATTTTCTCTACCTTATAGTTATTTATTTTAAACAATGCTGCTGCTGCTGCTTCTGCTGCTGCTAAGTTGCGTCAGTCGTGTCCAACTCTGTGCGACCCCATAGACAGCAGCCCACCAGGCTTCACCATCCGTGGGATTCTCCAGGCAAGAACGCTGGAGTGGGTTGCCATTTCCTTCTCCAATGCATGAAAGTGAAAAGTGAAAGTGAAGTTGCTCAGTTGTGTCTGACTCAGCGACCCCATGTACTGCAGCCTACCAGGCTCCTCTGTCCATGGGATTCTCCAGGCAAGAGTACTGGAGTGGTTAAACCATGTAGGAAATGTATTAGATAGTCAAGTAGCCATACAAATAAGTATCTTGTAATACAAAGATGGTTGTTTTATGGAAACCAAGTAAGTTGACTGGTAAGCAGAGATGGATGGCAAAGCTTGATATTCTGTTACTGGATGAGTCTAAATTTGAAACAAGAAGAGTGATTTGAGGGTAGCAGAGTAAAAGTTGAGGTCCCATAGAGCATACATACGTGGGCTAGAGAGAGCCTACCTGACTGTTTTGATTAAAAAGTAAATACTTAAGCACCATGGCTGTTGAAAAGGGAAAAATTACACAAACTCCAGCTGATGAAATGTACATAAACCTCTGTCCCAGAATTTCGTCTAAATTCAAAGAGAATGGTGTCTTTCATTAGATTGTTGTTGTTGTTCAGTGGCTAAGTCATGTCCAGCTCTTTGCAACCCCATGGACTGCAGCATGCCAGGCTTCCCTGTCTTTCACTATCTCCCAGAGTTTGATCAGACTCATGTCCATCAAGTCAGTGATGCCATCCAAGCATCTCATCCTGTTTCCCCATTCTCCTCCTGCCCTCAACCTTTCCCAGCATCAGGATCTTTTCCAATGAATTGGCTCTTTGCACCAGATGGCCAAAGTGTTTGAGCTTCAGCTTCATCATCAGTCCTTCCAATGAATATTCAGGACTGATTTCCTTTAGGATTGACCGGGATTGATCTCCTTGCTGTCCAAGGTACTCTCAAGAGTCTTCTCCAGAACCACAGTTCAAAAACATCAATTCTTCAGCTCTCAGCCTTCTTTATGGTCCTATTCTCACATCTGTACATTACTACTGGAAAAACCATAGCTTTGACTATACTGGAAAAACCATCACTTTGTTGGCAAAGTGATGTCTCTGCTTTTTCACTGGATACTAGGAAGATATACCACATAGTTTGATTCTGAACAAACTACAGAATTGGATACATAGCACTGGGTTAAGTGTACCCTTGTAGACCAGCTTATTTGAAGAGGTGACATGATCAAGTTTTGTCACCAAAACTACCAGCATGTGGTCAAAAGCCAGCTACCCTTTCCCATTTGCCATCTTATCTTTGTTTTTCAGTCTATTATATTGTGGTATGTAATAAAATACTTTCACCAGGCAAAATCCTGAAAAACTTCAAGCAGGAAAAGAAAAAAACCCAACAGTGTTAGTTACTAGAACTCAGGCACAGTCCAGTGTTAGCAATACAGAAGGATCTACAGTTGAGTCAGTCAAAGGCATCAGCTATCAGTGCAGTAAACAGAGTCAAATAGCAAGTCAAATAAGCTAATTCTGAGTCTACAGGTGAGGTGACAGACAACAAGTAGGTGTCATGAAAGAGGAGTGAAGGAATAGAAATGGCAGACATATCCTAATACCTCTCTGCTAGGAGACCTTATAAGTTCTCTTTTGCTTTCATCACTACCCTTTCAAGAGATGGCTTTCGTAAATTCTTCTGCTTCATTATGGCCACTGTTCTAATCTTTTAATGCCATCTTATCTATTTGTCTTGTATAATTATCCCTGCAACAAAGGAATCAAATTCAGGGCCTTGGTGGCCAGAGTAACTGGTAGAAGACTCCTGCTAAATCCAAGGCTTCCTTGCTGTCCTCTTGACTTTTATAGTAAAATCCAAACCATTGTCAATAACTCCTGTGTGGTTTGTAGAGGTCATACACGGCTGTCCTTCCTATGGGTCTGCCTATACATTATTATTGGAGAAGGCAATGGCACCCCACTCCAGTACTCTTGCCTGGAGAATCCCATGGATGAGGAGCCTGGTAGGCTACAGTCCATGGGGTCGCTAAGAGTCGGACACAACTGAGCAACTTCACTTTCACTTTTCCCTTTCATGAACTGGAGAAGGAAATGGTAACCCACTCCAGTGTTCTTGTCTGGAGAATCCCAGGGACGGGGGAGCCTGGTGGGCTGCTGTCTATAGGGTCGCATAGAGTCGGACACGACTGAAGCAACTTAGCAGCAGCAGCAGCATACATTATTATATCTGTTCTCTTAAGTAATAACTTCTATTTATAGCTTGCAGAGACAAGCTTTTCTTGTCTCAAGGCCACCATCTCACACAGATCATTTGAGTAGAGCTCATCAATAACAGGAACTACTTCCTTATTTAACTTTTCATGACAAATACCTAACTGCCCAGGACCTAGCAAGTTCTAGGTACCAAATACGTGTTTCTTGACTGATTGAATGACGTTTTCTTCAGTTACTTTAACTTTAAAGAAATCAGTTTTCAGTGCCTTTCTTCTCCAGCTTCATAAACAGCCTTCACACTGAAATAATTTACAATCGCCTTGGGTCTTAGGAGGGAGAAACAATTTCCAGACCTTGGGCTATTAATTTAAGAGGATTCATATTAGATAGAGAATTAGTGTCAAGTTTGATTCAGCCTTTCATGTCTTAAAACATGCCTCGGGCCACATCTGAATGCAACGAAATGCAGCAGGAATTCTAAAGCTGTTGTAAATCTTGGTCAAAGCCATCAGCAGAGGAGAACACATGAAGTGATCTCATGCTAGGCACTGTTGAGGGTGAGCAGTGCAAGAGGAAGGCCACGTGCAGCCCTTGAGATGCGTTTACTCATAGGGATAAGCCAGATACTCAAGCATATTTAAAGTCTGAGTAAGATTTTGAGCTCCCCAAAAGTTTGATAGTCAGCTGATCTATGTTCTGTAACATAATAGGGACAACTACGCATGTAATAAAGGACCAGTGTCTACAGTTGTCCCTACCTTTCCCCCTAATATGTTCCAAATCTCTATTCACCCATCCACCTTAAATCATTTTAACCTATACTATCACCCAACAGACATACACACAAATATACACACACACTTTCCCCAATTGCCCAATTATATACTAATCTACCTTGACTAAAGTGTGAAAAAAATTACTTTTGTTCTAATTTAGTCAAACTAAAGTGAAAGTTTTTTAAAAAACACTTTAAGAGAAAAAAAATAAGAGAATACAAAACAAAGAGTGTCGAAGCACATGAATTTCACAGAATCATATGTTTATGAGCCAAATTTAACTCAGTTTCATACACTGAGGTTAGCTTGGCTGGCCCCACTTTTCTTCACTTTATGAGGACTGATGCTGAAGCTGAAGCTCCAATACTTTGGCCACCTGATGCCAAGAGCCGACTCATTGGAAAAGACCCCAATGCTGGGAAAGATTGAAAGAAGGAGGAGAAGGGGATGACAGAGGATGAGATGGTTGGATGGCATCACCAACTCAACAGGCATGAGTTTGAGTAAACTCTGGGAGTTGGTGATGGACAGAGAGGCTGAACGGGCTGCAGTCCATGGGGTTGCAAAGAGTCGGACACAACTGAGTGACTGAACTGAACTGAACTGATGAGGAGGGAATCTTTTTGGCACTGAGCATATTTGCACATCGAAAGTGATGTTCATCATTAGGACTCAGTGATGCAGGCACCCCCATCCATGGTTGCAATGGCTATGTGCCCTCCCATAAAAAAATCCAAAACAAAACAAAAATAAAGTACACATTCTTTGTAACTCCATTCACCACCAAACTTCTTGAAAAACAAAGCCCAACTCACTGCCTTCCCTCCACTTGACCCCCTGCCAGTGACTCTTTATCCCACTGCACTTTGCCTCCTGCCTCCAGCACTTCTCTAGAGCTGTTCCCAGAAAGTCTGCAGCAACCTCCTGATTGCCAAACCAATTCCCAGTTCTCTAGACTTGTTGTTTGACCCTGTTGGCCAACTCCTCATTCTTGGATCTTTTTTCCCTCAGTTTCTGTAACTCTTCTGGTTAAAATCCTACCAGATAAATCTGTGTTTGTTAGTTTCAAAATTGACATGAAAGAGCTGATATGTTTTTATGAGTTCTTATTACATACCCTCTTCCTACCACTCTGGCCATTCTCTTGGCCTCTTTCTGTCTGTCTGTTTCTCTCTCTGGTAGTAACTTTATGTTTACCTATTGCTTAGATGTAATTATTTATTCTACCTTCATTTGCATCATTTCTCTACTTTTCTCTCAAAATTTCTTCTATTTCCGTAGCTACAATTGTCGCTTAATGAACAGAAGGCTTGTTAACTGACCCACAAACCCTGTATTCTTGGCTCCTGTTTCCCATTGTCTGCTGTCTACTGCTACATTCCTTGATAACTTTATCCTTGGCCTGGAGGATTAAATGAAGAGGGCCATCTACTCACCCCTTCTGCAGTCACAGGTTTTTGCATTTTAAAAGCTTACTGACTCTTTTAAGGCATAATTTGCATTATACTGCTTTGATCAGTAAGTATTTATCAGTCATAGGAAGCTATAAGCCATCTTGGCTTTGCATTGCCCTTGTCTTTTAATATATCTCATAGTATATCTGGAGCTTCCCTCGTGGCTCAGCTCGTAAAGAATCCGCCTGCAATGAGGGAAACCTGGGTTCGATCCCTGGGTTGGGAAGATACCCTGGACAAGGGAACGGCTACCCACTCTGGTATTCTGGCCTGCCTGGAGAATTCCATGGACTCTATAGTCCATGGGGTCACAAAGAGTTGGACATGACTGAGAGACTTTCACTTCACTTCATAGTAGGTCTGTGCTTCTCTGGTGGCTCAGTGGTAAAGAATCTGCCTGCATTGCAGGAGATCTGGGTTTGATCCCTGGGTGGGGATGTCCCCCTTGGAGAAGGGAATGTCAACCCACTCCAGTATTCTTGTCTGGAAAATCCCATGAACAGAGGAGCCTGGTGGGCTACAGTCCATGGGATCGCAAAAGAGTTGAGCATGACTTAGTGACTAAACAACAACCTAATATGTCATGCAAATTACTAGATTATAAGCTCTCTGGGGACAGAAATCCAATCTTGAATCCAATCAGAAATCCAATAACTTAGTTGTATGTTGCTTAGTACAGTAATTTGCATTAATTCATTCACTCATTTTTAATAAGGAGTATTCATTTCCCACCTATTCACACTAGACACATTTTGGGCATTGGAAGTACAGTGATGGGCAAGACAGGTATAGTCCATACTCTCAAGGAGCTAGTTCAAGAAAATAGCCGTATGAAAGAAACGCTAATTGCAGAGCATAGTGAGTATTATGAAGAAAAGAATGGAATGAGATAGAGACTGATGGGATTAACTTTATGTACATGAAGTTCAGGCAGGTTTTCTGACATCTGAGCTGAGATCTAAATAAGAACAACAAGACCCCCACCAACCCCCATGCCCCCCCCCACACACATGAATACACGAAAATCCTGAGAAGTAATATTCCACATAAAGGGAGTAACAAGATTAGAACAGAGAGGTAAAAAGGATAGAGATTGTGTAGGACTGGGTAGTCCTTGAAAAGGATTTGGATTTTTAATTCAATGGGAAATACAAGATGACATTAATCAGACAAGTGATCTGATACGAATTTCAGTTTTAAATTTCAGATTTATTTTTAATGAAATGGGAAAATAGAGGAGGACATAAATCAGAAAAATGATGTGATCTGAATTCCAGTTTTAGTTACTATGTGAAGAGCAAACTGAAGAGTGGACATAGGAAATAGGTAAGAGGTGATGCAGGAGCCCAAGTGAGAAGCAATGGCAGTTTGTGTTAGTTTGGGACTTAGGAGATGGTGGAAATTGGTTAGATTTGTGATAGATTTTAGAGTTTGCCCTAACAGGGTTTGAGTTAGACAAGATGGGAATTGAGAGTTACCACACAGTAGTTACTTAATAAAAGTTTGTTAATTGCCTGATAGCTGATGAATTCAGATACTTCCAAGGTAAATGATCTCCTAAGATCCTACAAGTATGGTTTAACAATACAAAAAAAAGGGAGGGGGGAAGCCAGAAATATATAGCATATGATTCCTACCAAAGGAAGAAGTGATATTTCAATTCCAGCCTAAGTCCAAATGCCACAACCTCTACCCACATTCCCACCACATATTTCTACATATCCAAGGAAAATAATTATGCATTTTAATTGGATTTAGAGGAAATGCAGGAGACCTGGGTTTGATCCCTGGGCAGGGAAGATCCCCTGGAGAAGGGGATAGCTACCCACTCCAGTATTCTTGCCTGGAGAATTCCGTGGACAGAGGAGCCTGGCAATCTACGGTCCATGGTGTCACAAAGAGTCGGACATGAATGAGCGACTGACAATTTAACTTTCAGAGGAAATGTAGAATGAAATCTGTGAATGTATATACGTAGAGATGTCTGCCTTTGTCTTTTGAGGAGATCTTTTTATGTTCCTAGCCACACAAAAGACCTCAGACTCTTTAAATAAGTTGACAGTTTATCCTGAATCAATGAACTGATCATTTGAGGATGATTAGAAGAAACTCTGTTTTGACCAGTTCATAAATATACCTTTTAGCAGTTCTTTAAAGCTGTGAGAGTTTTCTCTACACATGAACTATTTCCATGTAAGTTACCTTAAGAATCTCCTAAATGGCCCCCAACATGTCTGTTGTCACAAGAATAAAAATTAAAATGTTTAAAGGGAAAGTTTTAGTGAATTTTGATTAAAACAAACAAAAAAGTTAAATGAGAGCTCAATTTGTAGCACTTTTCAAAGCTCACCAAGCCTGCAAATATGCTTCTGGCCAAGTTTTCATTGACTCTTTCTGCAGTAACATGCCTCTGCTCTCTCTTAGCTATCTTCAATTCCAATGATGTATATATGTATCTAAGTATGTATGTATGTATCTGTCTAATTGACTTTTTGGAGATTTAAAAAAAATAATTTTAGATTTACAAAAGAATTGCAAAGTCATACAGAATTTCTATATACCACTCCCTTAGTTTTCTCTAATGTTTACCTTTTACATAACCACAGAATATTTGTGAAAACTAAGAAATTAATCTTGGTATGATTCACTAATAAACAGCTAATTCAGATTTTACCATTTTTCCCCCCATTAATTCCACTTTGTCTGTACCATGGGATCCTACATTACACTTAAATCAGGGGTCAGTAAAATGCCTATAACATTCTTGTGCTTAAGGAGGGAATTATAAAAAAAGATGGTTTTTTAAATACAGTTGAATTGTATAAGAATATTAAAGTAGAAATTTAATGAACTATTATGTTTATTGGTATGTCTTCTATTTTAATTAATGTTATACTTGATCAAAAGTAGTAATCAATGCATTTGATGACTAAGGGATTCATAAATTAGACATCTAGACAAAAGCCCTGCTTTGATTAAACTCTAACCAATAGATTTAAGGAAACATATTAGACCTTGCCTACAGCAATTCATACTATGATATTCTAATGGTGGTTTTTAAATTTCCTTCATTCCTTTTACATGTCTTGATTGTACTTCTTCTGTAAGAAAGAGCTGTCACTTCCAGATCACTTATCTATTTATACATATATAAATGAATTTATTATTGTATAATAATAATGTAAATATTAGTATTAATTCATGAATATTTATTTTATCCTTTGGGTTATAAATTTTATCACTCAAGCTGTTCTAAATCTGGCCATTGGTAGCTTTTTTGGAATTTTAGAACTGTGCCCTTTTGATACGCCCCAATTCTTTTGTGCGTGTGTGCACTTCCTTTATTTCAGATACCACAAGATGGTCAAGCTAATCTTGTGCTTTCCCTGATTCAGTCCTAGAGTAAGCCAGTTTTCCAAGAGTCCTGGTTCCTTTTATTGGAGAATGACATTTAGAAAACATGTTCTGGGTGTTAGATGTGCTCACTGTGCTCATTGCTGCTGGAATCTCACTATTCTAGCTACTCAGTGTGTGCTCAGCAGCTCAGTCGTGTCCGACTCTCTGTGACCAGATGGACTGTGGCCTGCCCGGCTCCTCTGTCCATGAGATTTCCCAGGCAGGAATACTGGAGTGGGTTGCCATTTCCTCCTCCAGGGAACCATTCTCAGTGGATAAAGCTAAAAACAAACATGAGATCATTCTGATGCCTGTGGCACCAATCCACTTCTATGGGGTTTGTTCTACTTTCCTCCTCTCCTCATTTGTAACTTCTTTCTCCGAAAGTGAGAAACCTGGCAGTAGTATAAAAACAAAGTAGTTTCAGAATTGCTACCCATATCCTTGTAAGAAATAAAATTTCCAATTATTGTGAAATGTTTCTATACAGTTCTATTTTTAGACTTACAGTGTTCAGTCTAAACACTGTTTCCTCAAGTTACTTCTGTTAGCTCCTTTCCTCCCATCTCTTTCTTTGTGGCTTTGTGATGCATCTGCTGTATTCGGTTAGTTAGAAGCAAGTCACAGTTCTCACCCTCTAGGGAATAAGACTAGCAAGGGCAGAATTTTTCTTATGCATTCTTATACTTTCCATCCAAACCCTTAGGACTCCACAGACTTTATTAAGTCATGCTTGTGTTTCACTGGTTAATCATTTCTTTTAAATTATTCAGCTTGATAATAGAAAATCAAAATGTCTGCACTGTAGCATGGATATCTAGTCATTTCAACTCTTTTGAACACTGAGGCATTGTGACTCAGCTCAAACTTAGGCACTTCTGTGCAGACAAAGCCCAGGAGGCCATAGCTGTTCTCCTATAGGAGATAAACTCTGCTTAGGTCATTCCTTTAATATCAATTCCTTCTCAGATCAAACCAAGAGAAAATAGAAGGCAGGTATTCTAAGAACTACTGTCTGATTTTATGCAGCATACATTCCCCCCCACCCCAGCCCACATTTGCTTCACTTAGGTATTGAATACATGAACTAAAACTAATTTTTTTTGTAGTCATAATATATAAGCTAGAACCACGATGAAGTTTAATATGCATACTTTCCATATTACACTCTAGGATAGATGTGAAAAGAAAGTGAAGTTGCTCAGTCATGTCTGACTCTTTGCGACTCAATGGACTGTAGCCCACCAGGCTCCTCCATCTGTGGAATTTTCTAGGCAAGAGTACTGGAGTGGGTTGCCATTTCCTTCTCCAGGGGATCTTCCCAATCCAGGGATCAAACCTAGGTCTCCCACATTGCAGGCAGAGGCTTTACCGTCTGAGCCACCAGGTAATGTGGCTGGCTGTCTCTAAACTTATTTGTTTCTCCCAGTCCTTATAGGAAAACATATGCAAAGCATTTTGGAATTTTTGCCAAGTTTTCTAGAACTGAAACCCTGCCTGTATAAAATGAGGAACAAATCCCCTAGAGAAAGTAGCAGGCTCACCATGAGCTGAGCAAACCAAGGAATAGTGTCTTGCCTTGGGGTGAAACAGAAGAGGGATGAGGTTTAGTTCCCCATTAAACTTGAAGTAGGTTTAGATAATTTAGGAAAAGCTATTGAACATCAAATCTGGCCTTAGATAAAAAGAGATACTTCTATAATTTGCTGCGTAGAGACCTTGTACGCATAACTCTGAGATGTCCACCCACTCATTGATCTGGCATCAGGCCCATGTCCAGCTCTGGGCTTAGCCTTGCCCTTTGAAGTGTATGAAAGAAATGTAAAAGGAGACCTTGCTCTCCAAGGACTTTGGAGATTCACCATCTACTTTCTTCATTGTCTGTCACCATATGGAGATAAGGAGTAACCTTGATTAGAAGGCATGGCCTTTATGAAAGACCAGCAGAATTAAATGTAAGTAGAGTCTGAATCATTGCATATTTTTAAAGTGAAATATACATGGGAAGTAAAGTAAGGCAGTGCTGTTTATAAAAGTCAAGATGGCTGAGGCAAAGGAAAAAAAGAAATACAGACAGACCCTTCAATTGTTGACAGCTTTTGGAAGTATCTGAACAAACAGCGCATGAACCGAAAAGGTCCCAATGCTCTACTTTAAAACTTGAATCAAATCTGGCACTGAAGGTGAAGCAAGCAAAGATTTCCTAAGATGAAACAGCTGAGAAAGAGGTACTGGAGCAAGAGGCAGTCTTTGAGTGTTTTTAAAGTATTTTCAGATGTTCGAGTTCTACATTAGAAAGACACAAGAGTGAAAAATCTTAGAGCTGCAACAAGGCTGAAATGAGAAAGGAATGATCATTTGCTACCATCTTAGTCCTCAGCATCTCTCACATGGACTACAACAGCCAACCTCCTGTACTGGTCATTTTCACTCTTGCAACAATTCACCCTCCATTCTTCCCTGGTGGCTCAAACGGTAAAGAATCTGCCTGCAGTGCAGCAGACCTGGGTTCGATCCCTGGGTCAGGAAGAACCCCTGGAGAAGGAAATGGCAATACACTCCAGTATTCTTGCCTGGAAAATCTCATGGACAGAGGAGCCTGGCGGGCTACAGTCCCTGGAGTCACAAAGAGTCAGATACAACTGAGCAACTAACACACACACACCCTCCATACAGCCTTCAAAATAAACCTTTAAAAACATTCATTTCTTCCTGCTAACAAGCTTTCAAATAGCCTTCCATTGCATTTTAATTCGGAGAAGGCAATGGCACCCCACTCCAGTACTCTTGTCTGGAAAATCCCATGGACGGAGGAGCCTGGTAGGCTGCAGTCCATGGGGTTGCTAAGAGTCGGACACGACTGAGCGACTTCACTTTCATTTTTCACTTTCATGCACTGGAGAAGGAAATGGCAATCCACTCCAGTGTTCTTGCCTGGAGAATCCCAGGGATGGCGGAGCCTGGTGGGCTGCCATCTATGGGGTCGCACAGAGTCAGACACGACTGAAGTGACTTAGCAGCAGCAGCAGCAGCACTTTAATTTCTTGTCTTCATTTAATTCCGTGATAGTCACACTAGATTTTCTTATTCATTCCCAGAATTTCCAAAGCTTCTTGTTTTACAGTTCCTTCTGTGTGTACCATTCTCTCTTCGGCTCTTCATATGACTGGTCCTGCTCATCTTAAGGGTTATTTCCAGAGGGAAGGTTTCCTTGCCCAAATGCTAATATAGGGTATTCTATACCATAATGCTCCATTTATTGTCTCATGGAAAATATTCTAAATAGTAATTACTTACTTTATACATTTTTATATTATATTATTCTCTTTCTCCGCCATTAACCATGGGAGAGGTGCTGCCCAACAGGAGCTGCGACGTTTGGTAGAGGACTGCAGCCTCTATTCCAACCGAGGCCTGGTAGAAAGTGAGCAGGGTGAGTAAATAGCCTACCTTCGATCCTCACTCCTTCTGATCTTTTGCTGGCTCCTTTTGACAACAGACCAGGGGGCAAGAGAAACAGGACAATGCAGGCCATAGAGGTTGGCTTTCCGAGACACACAGCAGGACAGAAAAGGGCTGAGGGACAAATGTATCTGAGGGGTAAGTGGAGACTATCCACACACAGGGGCTGAAAACAGAACAAAGTGAGTTTAATGGGACTATAAGAAGAAAACTACACAGCATACTGTGCAAAGTCTGTGATCAAAAAAAAAGTAGGAAAATAAAATATTTCTTGAGTTAAAGAAAGATTTGAGTCTACTGATCAAAAATGCTCATCAAAGACTGAAACGAAAGAGCTTTAAACAATGTACTATCTAGATACCATGCCTTAAAACATAACTGGATGAAACTAGAAAACTCAAGAATGAGGAAAATAAATGAACTGTGGATAAGCATTAAAACTCAGCAACCAGGACTTCCCTGGTGGCTCGATGGTAAGGAATCCGCCTTCCAATGCAGGAGACATGGGTTTGATCCCTGGTCTAGTAAGAACCCACGTGCTGTGGCGCAGCTAAACCCATGCACCACAGTTGCTGAGCCTGTGCTGCAGAGCCCACGTGACACAGCTACTGAAGCCCAGGTGCTCTATAACCTGTGCGCCACAACTAGAGAAGTCATCTCGATGAGAAGCCCATGAATTGCAACCAGAATAACCCCTACTCCCCAAAACTAGAGGAAAGCCCACAAAGCAATGAAGACCCAGCACAGCCAAAAATAATAAATAAATAATAAATTTTAAAAAAACCTCACAAACCAGAGACTTCTAAAATATCAATAAGCTATTTTTAAATGTTTAAAAATTCCAATGCAAATAATAAAAATAAGCTTGAAAAACATAAAAATCTTTTCAAATAGGTTCTCAATTTGAATAATAGATGGTGTCAATAAAACTGGGAAATTTGGAGAGGAGGAGCAAAATTATTTTACAGATGTGTTGATGGAAATCATTGCATTCTTAGTATTCAAAAGAAAAACAGATCTAATTTTTCTAATAAAAATAATTCCAAATAGTGTACCTTAGAAATCGACTGAACAAAAAGAAAAAAACAAAACAAAACATAATCAAATACCAGAGTAAAAAATCACCTCTAAGAAGCATTAATGCAGAAGAGGTACATAATCCTAAGCAAAATTGGACTGACACTATTGAAAAACAAAGACTAACAGATTTGTCAGATTCTTCATGGTCTTTGAAAAGATGGACTTAAAAGTGTAACATAAAGATTTAAATTAAAAAAAGGATTTTTAGGTATGTGTAAAAAAAAAGTGAGCAAAAAACAGTAACTGTTTTTATTGAAAGAAACAACATAGAATTCAAACCTATAAGGACTAGATTAAGTGAGAAAAGGTCAACACTTTATATTGATTCACGGTTCCCCAAAGAAGAGGTTATAGTTAAGAAACTTTGTGGAGCGAATATCAAGTCTTTGAAATATACAAAAAAAAAAAGTGACTACAGAAAACAAGTCCTTGAAAAAATATAACTTTAATGAGAGACTTTAGCAGTCCACTTTGAAGTACAAAAAAAATGGCATACCTGATTTAAACAATATAATTATAAAGATGCTCTATAAATTAGATTAAATACTGTATTTTGGGAATACAAGTTAGAGTAAACATTATTTCCTAGTCAAAAAGCAAATGTTAATACTAGTTAGCTAATTTGAGTTTAGTTCCATTTCAGACACTTATCATTTCATTTAATCCTTACAACAATGCAATGAGAAGGACATTATTGAACATATTTAAAGATGCAGAAACTATAAAGAACTTATCTAATTTGTGCCTTCCACATCACAATTGTAGTGGGAGGAAAAGAATTTTAACTCAGCATGCGTGACTTCAGAGTTATGGTTCTAACCACTTAAATATACTCTCTTCCACCCAGATTGTTGTTGTTCAGTTGCTAAGTCATGTTTGACTCTTGTAACCTCATGAACTGCAGCACGCCAGGCTTCCCAGTCCTTCACTATCTCCCAGAGTTTGCTCAAACTCATATCCATTGTCATCCAACCATCTCATCCTCTGTTGCCCCCTTCTCCTCCTGCCCTCAGTTTTTCCCAGCGTCAGGGTCTTTTCTAGTGAGTCAGCACTTTGCATCAGGTGGCCAAAGTATTGGAGCTCCAACTTTAGCATCAGACCTACCAATGAATATTCAAGGTTGATTTTCTTAAGGATGGGCTGATTTGATCTCCTTGCTGTCCAAGGGACTCTCAAGAGTCTTCTGCAGCACCATAATTCGAATACATCAATTCTTTTGTGCTCAGCCTTTTTTGTGGTCCAACTTTCAAATCCGTACATGTTTGTATTGTTGAGTTGTGCTTAGTCGCTGCCATGTCTGACTCTTTGTGAGCCCATGGACTTTAGCCTGCCAGGTTCCTCTGTCCATGGGATTCTCCAGGCAAGAATACTGGAGTGGGATGCCATGCCTTCCTCCAGAGGATCTTCCCAAACCAGCGATCGAACTCAGGCCTCCCGCATTACAGGCGGATTCTTTATGCTCTGAGTCACCAGGGAAGCCCAACTACTGGGAAAACCATAGCTTTGACTATGTGGACCTTTATTGGCAAAAGTAATATCTCTGCTTTTGATTATGCCATCTAGGTTTGTCATAGCTTTTCTTCCAAGAAGCAAGCATCTTTTAATTTCATGGCTGCAGTCACTATCCACAGTGATTTTGGAGCCCAAGAAAATAAAATCTGTCTTTATTTCCACTTTGACCTCTTCTATTTGCCATGAAGTGATTGGACCAGATATCATGATTTTAGTTTTTTAAATGTTGAGTTTTAAGCCAGTTTTTCACTCTTCTCCTTCACCCTCATCGAGAGGCTCTTTAGTTCCTCTTCACTTTCTGCCAATAGGGCGGTATCATCTGCATATCTGAGGTTTTTGATGTTTCTCCCGGCAATCTTGATTCCAGCTTGTGAGTCTTCCAGCCTGGCATTTCGCATGATGTACTCTGATGTAAATTAAATAAGCTGGGTGACAATAGTGGGCTTCCCTCGTAGCTCAGTCGGTAAAGAATATGCCTGCAGTTCAGGAGACCCAGGTTCGATTCCTGTGTCAGGAAGATTCTCCTGGAGAAGGAAATGTGATGACAATATACAGCCTCGATGTACTCCTTTCCTAGTTTTGAACCAGTCTGTTGTTCCGTATCTGGTTCTGTTGCTTCTTGACCTCTATACAGGTTTCTCAGGAGACAGGTAAGGTGGTCTGGTATTCCAACCTCTTGAAGAATTTTCCACAGTTTGTTGCAATCCACACAGCCAAAGGCTTTAGCATAGTCAGTGAAGCAGAAGTAGATGTTTTTCTGAAATTCACTTGCTTTTTCTGTGATCCAGCAAATGTTGGCAATTTGATCTCTGGTTCCTCTGCCTTTTCCAAATCCAGCTTGTAATTTAGAAGTTCTTGGTTCACATACTGTTGAAGCCTAGCTTGAAGGATTTTGAGCATTATCTTGCTAGCATGTGAAATGGTAGTTCAAACATTCTTTGGCATTGCCCTTCTTTCAGACTGGAACGAAAACTGACCTTTTCCAGTCCTGTGCCCATTGCTGAGTTTTCCAAATTTGTTGGAAGACTGAGTGCAGCACTTTAACACATAATCTTTTATGATTTTAAATAGGTCAGATGAAATTCCATCATCTCCACTAGCTTTGTTCATACTAATGCTTCCTAAGGCCCACTTGAACTTCTGAGGTGACTCAGATTATATCACTCTATAATAATTTGATAAGGGCCCATTCTCTGAGCACAATACAATAAAATTAGAAAGTAAGCTTCAATAAAAGATAGTTTTAAAAACTCTTTTAATTAATCTTGGTTTTAGTCAACAAAGAAACCCAGAACAAGCTAATGACACTGAAAACACTACATTAAAATAATATTTTAGAAGCCCCCAATACATTTATTTTTGTTGTTTTTCAATCACCAAGTCGTGTCCAACTCTTTGCAACCACATAGACTACAGCATGCCAGACTCCCCTGTCCTTCACTGTCTCCTAGAGTTTACCCAGATTCATGTGCATTGAGTTGATGATGCTCCCTAACCATCTCATCCTCTGCTACCCCCTTCTTCTTTTGCCTTCAATCTTTCCCAGCATCAGGATCTTTTCCAGTGAATTGGCACTTCACATCAGGTGGCCAAAGTATTGAACCTTCAGTTTCAGTATCAGTCCTTCCAATGAATATTCAGGGTTGAGCCTAAATTATTTTATTCTTAAAAGCAAGAGAGAAAAAAATAAATGAGTTATGCACTTAATTCCAGATTTTAGGAGAAGGAGAAGCACAAAGGGAGTGCAAAAAAAACATACCTAAGGACAGAAATTAACTAATTAGAACATAGCTTTTTAAAGGGAGAGATAATTGATATGAAAATACAAGTTCTGGATACACACACACACAATTTTCATGAAACAAAGTTTAAATTTCCTGAGTGATATACTCTGATGCTTTAATTTCTTTAACAGACTTATTGAGTTATAACTGATAAATACTAAACTACAAATATTTAATGTATGCTATATAAACACTTTTGAAATAGGTGTAGACTTGTAGAGTCATACACAGTCAAGATAATGAAAATATGCAATATTATCAGAAGTTTTCTCATGTCCTTGTGTTATCCCTTCCTCTCACCTGTATTCCTTCCCCCATCCACAGAAAACCACTAATGTGCTTTCTGTCACCATAGATTAGTTTTCATTTTCTATAGAATCATAAAGGATGCACTTTTTGGCCTGGCTTCTTTCACTGATTATGTAAGCATTCTGAGAGTTATCTACATTATTTCATGTGTCAGTAGTTCATTTTTTTTCATTGTTGAGTAATAGTCCATGGTATGGATATACCACAATTTGTTTATTCATTAACCTGCAAGTATGGATTTGGGTTGTTTCCAGTTTGAGTCTATTGCAAACAAACATTATTCTATTTGGTTTCTTAGTTTTAATCTGGTCATAGCCATCTTAAACTGATTGCACTACTAATGTGATGTATGTCACTGATTAGCAAATAGTGCCTGAAAACATGGAAGGCTTAAGGAGAAGGTTTCCTTGGTGGCCCAGCAGTAAAGAATCTGCCTACAATGCAGGAGCCATAGGAGAGAAGGGTTCAGTCTCTGAGTCAGGAAGATCCCCTAGAGGAGGGCATGGCAATTCACTCCAGTATTCTTGCCTGAAGAATCACAGACAGAGGAGCCTGGTGAGCTATAGACCAACTCTACAGACACAAAGAGTTGGACATGACTAAACAGACTTAGCACAACACACGCATATTAAGGAGAAGAGGCAGGAACAACAGGAAGATTATTCCTGCTACACTAGCATCCCTCATTCCATATGGATCGACCCTTCTACAAACCTGGCGATGACCAATGTTAATAATTCACTTTTAGTGCTCCTGCTATTAACTATTATTCTTAAGAGGACATTCATGGAAGTCAACATAGAACAAAAATGAAACATTGGAAGATAGGGTTGGGGAGGAGAATGATTAGGACATGATATAGAATAGAAATTATAGAAGGGTGGATGAGGGCAATTGACAGGGCATCAAGGACATGGTGTCAAGGAGCCCTGGCCCTTATGTTTCACTCCTTCCTGTCCTTAGCCTGTAACCTTTTGTTCACAGTGGCAATCAGTGTTTTGGTTATCACTCTGTGCATATGCAAACCTATAAGGATCTACTGTATGTGTGTGCTCACATACTCAGAGTATGGAACAGTAATATACTCTATGCACCCACTTAGCACTTCACTTTTTTATTCAGTATTCCAGATGAGTACAGATTAATTGTCTCATTTTTTAAAGACACACACACACCTTTATTCTCACCAGATAATACTTTATAACCCACATGCTGAAAACTTCCTTTTTAGAATTAATATTCCTTGGTGGCTCAGCTGGTAAAGAATCCACCCGCAATGTAGGAGACCTGGGTTCCACCCCTGGGTTGGGAAGATCCCCTGGAGAAGGGAATGGCTACCCACTCCAGTTTTCTGGCCTGGAGAATTCCATGGACTGTATAGTCCATGGGGTCACAAAAAGTTGGACACGATTGAGCAACTTTCGCTTTGACCTCAAGATACCTACAATCCATTACCAATGTTTTCATTGTTAAATGTCCTATCCTGTAATAAAAGTAGTCTCTGTAAGACGCACTAGTTCTTTAAATGCATGAGGAACTTTAAATATAGATGAAGGAGTATAGTTAAAGGGAGAAAATATGAGGAGGTAAAATAAAATTTATTCACTGTCTTACAAACCGACAGATCTTTACACACATGTAGCATTCCTATGAAGTGAAATACTACTATTTCCAACTTGAAGATAAGACACAACCTCCAGCATGGCCATTCTGGATAAGGTTTTGCTGAAGGATAACATAAGTATAGAAACATGGCAAATAATAGTATACAATTCAGTGAATTCTTACATGCCCATTTAACCATTACCCATATCTAGGTTGGGCTTCCCTGGTGGCTCAGCCTTGGTGGCTCCTGCCTGCAATGTAGGAGACTCAGCTTCAATCCACCAGTCTGGAAGATCCCCTGGAGCAGGGCATGGTAATCCACTCCATTATTCTTGCCTGGATAATTCCATGGACAGAGGAGCCAAGTGGGCTACAGTCCATGGGATCATAAAATGTCAGACAGGACTGAGTGACATTTCCTCCTCCTCCATATCTAGGTTTAGAACATTACCAGCACCCCCAGGATTCTCACTCTTGCTGTCTCGTTGTCAATTCAGATGTCTGGCTTAAAAATCAGTCATGAGACTGGATGACAGCATTAAGGGAGTGGCCATGACAGTGAGAGAAAAAACATTTGAGTGAAGAGATCTGGAAGCCAATTGATAGCAAAGGAGTCACAGACATACTCAACTTGTGAGCATCATGTTACACACAGAATAGGTTTTATTGGGCAAAATCTCACGAACCAAGAAGCAGCTGAGCATCCCTGATACCCTGAGTTCTTCTCATCTCCACAGATAGGACGCTAGGGGAAGGGCACCACACCTATAATGCTCTACATATGTATAGGGACAGCTAAGAATGTCTAGATTACCATGTAACACTGGAAGCTTCCTTCTCCAGAAAGTGACTGTCTTCGAAAGTCCATTCCGAAGCTCATCAGCTAATATCCACCAGTTTTTCCATTGATGAGTCGATTCAGCCTCACTAAGTTACCAAAACCAAAGAATAAATGAGTTTACAGGTCCATCTGGACATCTCTCCTTGCCTAATGAGGAAGCAATATCAAAGAGTTGAGAGTAATCAGTTCCTTCAAGTGCTGCTGACAGGTCAAGTAAGACAAAGACTAAGAACTGATCTTTGTGTTTAGCCATGGGGAGTTTACTGATCACCTAGACAAAGCCATTATTAATGAAGCTGTGGAGGAAATATCTGAATGGGATGAAATTAAGAGCAATTGGAGAAAGGGATTATAAATAGTGAATATAGGGAACTCTTTCCAAAAGCTTTGCTGTCAAAGGCAGAGAAAAAAATGGATGGTAGCTGGGAGTGGAATTGGAATCAAGAATAGTTTTTCTTTTTAATATGATAATTATGATTATCTGTCAGGAATGAGTCAAGAGAGAGCGAAAATTGAGAGTAGGGGAGAAGGGAGACAGAAATGTTCTGAGTGAAGCTGTGTGGAATCTTATGCACAAGAAGGGAGTCTGGCTTTAGTAGAAGTGGGAATTTGATGAATCATGACAGGTGTCTGTGGACAGATGCTGGAAGGTGTATAGGTGTAGTGGCAGTGGTGGTAGAGGGCTGGTTTCTGGAAGCGCTCCTCCAATTACTGAAGTCTTCTCAGTGAACTAAGAAACAAGGTCACCAGCTGAAAGTGAGGATGGGGAAGAAGTGTTGGAGTTTGAGGGGAGATGAGAGATATGAAATAATCGTCTGAAATTGTAAACCCTGGTATATAATTGGCAAGTCATTCTGAATGGGCTCAGAGAGTAGCATAATTAACAGCTACAAACTTAAGCATTATTCACCCAGAAAAATATAGGCATGCCTGAACTCATTGCTCACAAGACCCAAATCCTGACAGTTCTCCTCTATGACTTAACATCAAGAGGTTAAGTTACAACCTGTTCTCTGTGATTCCCTTTCATTACAGTACTTCACTTAGGGGTTGAGAAGTGTTAAGCCAATTTCCTTTTAGCCACTTGCCATTTTGCTATTGTTGCTGTATTGTGTACACTAAGTCATGTCCAACCTTTTTGTGACCCCATGGACTATAGCCTGCCAGGCTCCTCTGTCCATTGAATTTTCCAGGCAAGAGTACTGAAGTGGGTTGCCATTTCCTCCCAGGGTATCTTCCCACACCAGGGATAGAACTCCTGACTTTGGCATTGGCAGATGGATTTCTTTACTTCTGAGACAACAGGGAAGCCCCATTTTGCTATTAGTTACTGTTGAACAAGAGCCATATCAGCCATGTAGCACCTCCAGAAACAAGGTGCATATGTGTACTTCTGGCAAGATAGGAGCTTGTTTATTCTGTTTCCTTTTGTTAATTCTTTCTTTCAACCAGGAAAAAACATAGGTTTCTTGGCTTCATGTTGGTGATGGTGTGTCAAAAGGAGACCATCCACATAAACTGAGATCACTCAGTTTTGTTTCACAGGCACATTTGCCAAATTAAAATCTGGGTTATTTCTCCTCATGGGGAAAAGAAAAGGAAATGATATTTTCAAGTCTGGCTTAGTGCATCCATAAAAAGAAGGAGCAATTTTTCTCTGTTCTTGCAAGCATCTCTATTCCAGCTGTCACTGTGGAAAAAATAGGAAAGAAAGACTGAGCTTTACAGAATTCATTTTTATCATTCAGTATTCTTTCAAAATGATGCTAGATTTGATTTTAAAGAAATAATAAACATGCAATGGAAGGTCCATTTAGCAGATGTTTTGTCTTGAACTTGAAGTGGATGATGAGATAAGAAGAACAGATGGGGAGAGAAGACATGAGAAGAGTAATTTTATAAACCAAATCCTGGGCTCAGTATTTTTGGGGACTCTAGTTAAATATTGACTTAACTTTTCAATGTCTATTTTTTTGTGTGTGATAATAACAAGTGGGGGATGAACAAGTCATTCAACAACATTCTATTATATCCAAAATGCCAGGAAATCTCTTCAAGGCCTCCTATAGGAATAAATGAATAAAACTGAAGAGACCTCTGAGGAGGAAATTGTACGGCTGTGTCACAGTGCCACCTGGCCTATACAACAATACTTTGCTCACATGGCATCAACTTGCTAATGCAAACATGAAATTGACTATATTTTACATGGAAATTATATATTTTCAGGCACAGGATAAATTTGAAATGCCAGTCCTTCAAAGAGAACAAATAATTTTCAGCATACTGCATATAGAAGGCTTTCTATTTGGATGATTTGCTGATTTTTGAACAGTCTTGAACTGACCATTTCCAGATACAAATGCCTTTATCTCAGATACCACCATTATCATAGATTGCTAGCATTATTATCAGACTAGAAAATATAGGATGAATGCAGGAGAGGAAATCAGATACCTATAACCCAAATACTATCGCTTAAATTAGAATTTACAAACAAGGAACGCTAATTTAAATTTTGTAGGATATAAAGCTTTTTTAAACTTTCTGGTGAATTCAGTTACATTTTTATATACAGTTTACAGCTATTTATTCATTTTAAATTATGATGTCTTGGTTTTGAGATTTAGTCATGGTTTTAAAGTCAGATATACTCTAACAGGAGTATATACTCCTAACAGGAGCACAGGACACCTATTCATCAAAGCTATAAACAACGTTTTTCTTTTCTTGCCATATATATTCTGTTTTAAGGTAAAGTGAGGAATAGAGATTTAAGAACATTTCAGAAGACTTGGCACACCCGATCAGCATGTGCAGAGGCTTGCTCCCTACACTGCATATAATTTTTTTCAGACTGTGTTTTGGTAGGAGCTTATCCAGATTAGCTATAGAGCAAAGGAATGTTCGAGCAGGAAGGAACCCCAGAGAGGGTCTAGGGCTCGAGGCCAACTCGCGCTGCCTGTTTTATAAATTCTCCTGAAGAAGTAAAGAGACTCGCCCAGTGTTGCATTAATGTGTAGCATGGCCCCCGTCTACTATTTAGGACATTTAGGAAGGATGTACCATGTGTATATACAAGTACAGACTTGGGGTCAGACTAACCCACATTAGAATCCCTGCTAAACTGAGAGCTAGTTATGTAACCTTGATTAAGTTACTCATCCTTTCTAAAACCCAGCTACCATATTGTAAATTAGAGATAACATAACACATAGGGTTATCATGTGAATTATGTGAGGTAATCAGTTCAACAGTTCATTGCACATAGAAAATAATAACACAGAAAATATAGAAATCCACTATGCTCACGTTTATGATGGTATTGTAATACATAGTGAAAATAACCTGCTCTAAATTGCTTAAAAATTAAATTTGAATGAAGTTTTATCAAGAAGTTCTTCAGATTATTTAAATTATATTCATGAATCTCAGTAGTTACACAGGGTATTATACTGAACCCAGAGCACTAAAGCACCCAAAGTGCCTATGTAAAACCAAACCACATTGAAAGAGATCTGTATAAGTGAGAAAGTGGATGACTCATGTACCCATCTGCAGGGGAAATGAACATGCTATAGATACATACATACATACATGGCTGGAAATTTTAAGTAAACTAGTCCTCTTGATTTATCCTTTTTCATTAATTGAATCTGAATATGATCACATTAAAACCAGATTTTGACATCCTCAAAGAATAGGTTACCATTTTAACCAATGTAGAAAAATTCTATATAATACTCTTATTCTTTAGAATTGATGGATCCAGTTATTTGATCTTCGTGTAAGAACTCTGAACCTGAACATCAAACATAGTTTTGCAAAGTATAGTCAATAAGATGCTAATCAAGAGTGATGGCCAACTGGCACTTAAGTAACTTTTTGGCTGAGAGGCAAATTGCACTGGGGTCAGAGAGAAAGCCAAGTCCCTGAAGATTCTCTCATAACACTCGAAACAGCAATGGCTCCATTGTTCAGATAAGGGGCCCCTTGCTCAAGGCTTCCTTGTAAGTATGTAATCTAAAACACATTCAGATAGTAATGACTCTTGTTGGAACAAGCTTTTAAGCAGTGCCGAAAAGTTCTTCAGAAATATATGTAAAAGTTAAAAGAACTTTTAGAAAATGAAAGTGTTAGTTGCTCAGCTGTGCCTGACTCATTGCGACCCCATGGACTGTAGCCTGACACTGTGTCAGTCAGGTCACTGGGGAGCCACAGAACACAGCCTGCCCTTTGGAAGAGCCTGTGTTGGGCAGAAATGGCTCAGTTCTAGTAGCCAGCCACTGGTTGGGTACAGCCTAAAGAAAGTGAAGCATTGGTGTGAAAATTATGGCAGATCCAAAGGTTGGGCCTCTGGAGGCTGTCTGCCAATCACAGTTCTTGGACTAATTTCTCTGGGAGGGAGATCTAAGCATTTCCTTGAATGCTACAGATGCCTTCCTAAAATCATATCCATCTGCGACTGGGTTCCTTAAAAAGATAGGAGGAATAGTTAAGAATGATTGAAATAAGAATTATATACATTTTACTATATATGACATTATACGCAATGAAATAAAGTTAACAGCTGGGGTTCAGGTAATAACTTCCAGTTTCTGTACACAGGCATTGGTAAAACCTTTGGTCTAACATGGCTTAAGCAATTGCTTTTCTGGTAAGTTCAAGTTTCCTTCTTAGCTCTTTTATGGCTTGGGTTTCTTTTATCTGAGTTTTGTGCAATTGTAGGTTGAAATGGCTTTTCCATCAAATAATTGACTGTATTACCGATAATACTACAAAATTATCAGTCTCAACTGCTCTTTCATTAATTCTGACTTTGTGCACTTTCAGTAGCTTAGTGACTTCTTTATTTCACAAAAGTTAAAGAGTGTTCTTCCTTCTTTGACAGTCATTGCTACGCGGGAATGATGACTTCACTTGTAAGACCTGTCACAGCTCTGCTGTTTCTGAGCTGTCTCTGTTGTTCTACACAGGCAAGACCAGGTGGAGAGGCAATGGGGTGGGTTTCATGTCCCTGGCTTTGGGGCAGAAAAGTAATTGTAGGGTTTGAATCCAAGAAGAAAGAAGCAGATTGCAGTCTGTTAGGCTTTGCCTCTGTATGACACTGCTAAAACCTCTCACTGTGATGACCCAGAAGTGTTTCCACCAGTTTCTAACTTCTAAATCTAAACTACACCAACACCATCCCCAGGCCTAATCAGACCAGAATCTTGTCTGGCACCATCTAGAATTTATATTTTTAAAAGAATCATCTTCAGCCTCTAACTAAAACTTTTGCTTGGGTAGAAGTTTAAGAATCACAAAGCACTGCGTATGCAGAGCATTCAAGCAGAAAAGCTATAATGTCTTCTTTGAAATCTTCTAGGAAGCAAGAGTTACAGAGTTTTTCCTTAGTAAATCCTGTGCCCAGATAAATTAACAAAGTACAGATGACCTCCTGAGTTAAACCCTTTACCATGATAGCATAATCCAACCTTAACCTAAGATGTGCCAAGAATTCTGACAACTCCTCCCCAGGAAAGAATGCATGTCTCCTCCCTACTTACACCAAGATGATAATCTACTAGGCTCAGAGATGGGGTGCCAGCTCACAGAAGAAATAAAAGAAATTGATTATGTGGGACCTGCAATGAGTGACCAGCCTTATCCCACTTTAAACTCTTCCTTTTTTTCTCAGTATACAGGTAAGTTGGGCTTACGTGATGCAGAGGGACGCCTCTTGGGGATTTTTAACACAACCGTCATTCTCTGTGACTCATTGTTGCTTGAATGGTTTTAAGATTTCTCCAGAAAGTTGAGTTAATGGAAAAGCCAAATTTTAATGTAAACAATTCTTATTGAAAGTAAAACTCTCTAATCTATTGCTTTGTGTTGTTAATGGAAGAGAGAGTTCAGACTTAGTTTGAGTCAAAAATTTATGCCAGCACTTGGCTACACTACCTGTTTCTTAAACCAAAGCAGATGTATTACTTTCATCTTTATAAAAATTATTGCTCTTTAAAAAAACTACAGAAGTTGTCTTTGCTCACTAGAGGGAAAAAAACCTAACAAAACTACATGAAGACTGAATTTGTGAAAGTTTTAAATACTCATTGGAAAAAATTCAAACAGTACACAAAATATATGAAATACAAAGTGAATATTCACCTTTCCCCACTTGCCCTTCCCCATTTCCCCTCTCTAGGGGTAACCCAGATCTTTTGCTGTGCATTTTTACAAAAGTTGGCTCATACTTTAGTTTTCTACAACTTTTTAAATTTAATATTATATCAGTAACAGAAGTCATGCCAATGAAGACTGATACATCTCATTCTTTGTGTATCTGCATCCCACTCCATCGTATAAAATTCTGATTTAATTGATTATACTAAGGAGCATTTTGTCATCAATTTTTCTCTATTGCCATTAAATATGGAAGTAAATATTGCCCATATGTCTTTGTACTTGGGTAAATGTTACTCTAGGATAGTCCCAGAAGTAGAATTAATGGTTCAAAGGGTTTGCAGAATTTAAAATTTTATATATGTAGCCAAATGCCTTTTGAAAATGTTACTAATCATACATAACCATCATTATATGGGAATGCCCCTTTTCTAATGTATTTGTCATCCTAGATGTTATCAATCTTTTATTAATTTAATCTTTATTTAGTACTGGAGTATAATTGATTTTCAATGCTATGTTAGTTTTAGATATACAGCAAAGTGGGATATATATATATATCTCCACTCTTTTTCAGATTCTTTTCCCATATAGGTTATTATAGAATATTGAGTCCCCTGTGTTATACAGTAGGTTCTAGCTGATTAGCCATCTTATCAATCTTTCTAATGTGTTAATTCAGCATTTGGAAATCACTGAAAACATTAATACCTTTAGAGATAAATTTCCAAACATGGAAATATGTCTAACATTCTAAGGTTGAGAAAGATTTTGGGGGCATACTTTACATATCCAAAACTAAGAGGTGGAATAAGTGACCACACTAAGGAGATCTATGCATTAGCAGTTAAGAATCCTTTCTCCCATCTGGTGGCCCCCAAATTAATAAGAATTAAAAGAGTGGTGGTGATCCCTGAGTTACTTTCAAGGTTTCAATCTTTTCAACATTTCAAGATTGCGTATAATGAGGTGAAAATATCATAGACTTTGAAGTCAATTAGAACCGAGATCAAAATCTCTACTTTCATTTTGAGTAAGTGAGTGAATGCTCTTTTGGTTTGGTTTCCTGAAATGAAAAGTGGTGGCATTTGGTCTTATCTCAAGGCAGAGCTAACTAAGTGAGGAAATAGTCTTTGATGAACAAGTGGGTAAGTATGACGATGTAAAAATTACGTCTTTTTATAGAAACACTATACCATTTTTATTAAATGATATTAAAAATACGTAATTTTTATTGACTATGCCAAAGCCTTTGACTGTGTGGATCACAATAAACTGTGGAAAATTCTGAAAGACATGGGAATACAAGATCATCTGACCTGTCTCTTGAGAAACCTGTATGCAGGTCAGGAAGCAACAGTTAGAACTGGACATGGAACAACAGACTGGTTCCAAATAGGAAAAGGAGTACGTCAAGGCTGTATATTGTCACCCTGCTTATTTAACTTCTATGCAGAGTACATCATGAGAAATGCTGGGCTGGAAGAAACACAAGCTGGAATCAAGATTGCCAGGAGAAATATCAATAACCTCAGATATGCACATGACACCACCCTTATGGCAGAAAGCGAAGAAGAACTAAAGAGCCTCTTGATGAAAGTGAAAGAGAAGAGTGAAAAAAGTTGGTTTAAAGCTCAACATTCAGAAAACTAAGATCATGGCATCTGGTCCCATCACTTCATTGGAAATAGATGGGGAAACAGTGGAAACAGTGTCAGAGTTTATGTTTTTGGGCTCCAAAATCACTGAAGGTGGTGATTGCAGCCATGAAATTAAAAGACACTTACTCCTTGGAAGGAAAGTTGTGACCAACTTAGATAGCATATTGAAAAGCAGAGACATTACTTTGCCAACAAAGGTCCGTCTAGTCAAGGCTATGGTTTTTCCAGTGGCCATGTATGGATGTGAGAGTTGGATGGTGAAGAAAGCTGAGCGCCAAAGAATTGATGCTTTTGAACTGTGGTGTTGAAAAAGACTCTTGAGACTCCCTTGGACTGCAAGAAGATCCAACCAGTCCATCCTAAAGGAGATCAGTCTTGGGTGTTCATTGGAAGGACAGATGTTGAAGCTGAAACTCCAATACTTTGGCCACCTCATGCAAAGAGTTGACTCATTGGAAAAGACTCTAATGCTGGGAAGGATTGGGGGCAGGAGGAGAAGGGGACGACAGAGGATGAGATGGCTGGATGGCATCACCTTCTTGATGGACATGGGTTTGGGTTGACTCAGGGAGTTGATGATGGACAGGGAGGCCTGGTGTTCTGCGATCATGGGGTCACAATGAGTTGGACACGACTGAGTGACTGAACTGAACTGAACTGATACCATTTTTAAAAGTCAAAAGATAAAGAATATGGAATCATTTTAACATTGCTTTTATTCATATAATTTAAAGAAATTTTGTGAGTTTACAGGTATATACCTCAAAAAGGAATTTCTGGGTAAAAGGATACATGCATTTAAAATTTTATCAACATGTCAAATTTTCCTGAAGACAGATTTTACCTATTTACATTCTTAATTGACATTGAATAAGAATGTCTTTTTCTCCACACCCTGACTGATAATGTATATTACTAATATGTTTTTTTCAATATGATAGACTAATAAAATTTTTATTGCATTGATTTTCATTTTTAGCATAAATAAATTTGAGTATCTTTTCATATGTTTATAATTATTTTTATTTTTCTGTGATTGTCTCTTCTTAATCATCTTTGAAATGTTTATTTTTCTACTGGGCAATTTGTCTATTTTTTGAAATCAGTTTTTAAGACTTATTTATAGGTTAATTAAATTTTTCTCTGTCTTATCTGTTGCATATAAATTTTCATTCTATATTCTTTAGTGTTCATTTTTTTCTATCATGGAAATATGTTGTGTTTTAAAGTTAAAATTCTAGAATATATATAAGCATAAATTATATTATGATTATCTAAATCCATGTATAATGAATTTCTTGTAATCCAAAATATACATGACCCATAATAAAATCAGTAGGAAATATGAAACACCAAATTTCTGCCCATTGAGTGAAACTGTGTTACGAATTTTATTTCACAGTGATCTGCTGTACAATTTTGTATTTATATAAAGAGAATAATGAAAATGGAAACACAAATAAACTTATACTTGGCACACAAACTCCTACTTTGTTTTAAAACTGTATAATCACTTAATTCGTCTCTGTGAATGTGTAAATAGTTTCTAATAGATTAATTTATTGCTCATCTTAAATAAATATTTCAATTTTGACAAGACCATTCTACAAATGAAGACTTAGCCAAAGGAAGGAATTTTGCAATTGGAATTGCATGCTCAGAAAGATGAATTTGGGGTATAGCACTGTGAGAAGATGGTGGGGAATTTTATCAGGGAAACTTTGATGACCTTGATTTGTGCCACAAAAACTGGGCTGCTGATTCTGCCAGTCCTATTATGACCACTTTCAATAATTTAAAGTTACTAATGCTGTTTATTTCTGCAAACTTATTTCCAGAGAGCACTTGAACAGGGAGAAAACAGGCTCTAAATTGTATTTTGATAATTTTCATCTTAGAATCAACACCCATCATGCATGAGGCATACAAATGTGGTTCAAAATGTTTATTAACTCTTTTGTGAGTTATAAACATTTAAGTGAAACAGTTGATGTATTTATGTTGCTGTTGAGTTGCTCAGTTGTGTCTGACTCTTTGCGACCCCAGGGACTGTAGCCCACCAGGTTCCTTTGTCCATGGGATTCTCCAGGCAAGAACACTGGAGTGGGTTGCCATTCCCTTCTCCAGGGGATCTTTCTGACGCAGAGATCAAACCTGGGTCTCCTGCACTAAAGGTGGATTCTTGACCATCTGAGCCACTGGAGAGCCCATAATCCTCCAGAAGGCACCTCACTTCCTTTTTAGAAGAAGGGGGCTAGGAAAACATTAAATAGGAAAAAAAAAAAGGGAAATAAATAAAAAATAGACAATAAGGCATACAGAATAAAAACTGTCTATTGTTATACATAAAAATTATATAATAAATTGGTGAGAGGATGTACCTCATCTTACATTATACAATGGATGTGCTTCTAGAATGTTGCTTGTGAATCAAATTATTTTAAAGCAAATTACACATTTAATCTACTAGAGGAGCTTGCCATTCCAGCATTTATCAAGTGCAGAATTTTAGGATCATACGAACACTCAGCTTCTGATACAGATGAAGCTTGTGCTATGCAGATTCAGCTTTTATGCTCACTGATTTAAAAGAAAACTTTTATAATAGCTGGAAATGGACTATACCCTTTAACCTTGTGAATCACTATGTGGTACATGTGAAACTTAATACGGTAAATCAACTATACCTCAATAAAAAAAAAAAAAACTAGAGTGTAAAACTATAAAAGTCCTTGTTCTTTCATTCCCCCACTCCATGCCACTTTCTAAAATTTTTCATGCCCTGGATAGTATCACCAACTCAACGGATAAGAGTGAGCAAACTCTGAGAGTTGCTGATGGACAGGGAAGCCTGGCAAACTATAGTCCATGGGGTCGCGAAGAGTGGGACGTGACTTAGCAACTGAAAAGAATAACAACAGAGAAAACCACAGTTAATAATTTAATGTAATCTTTCCAAATAATTCAAAAATTAATATTCATATGAAAATTTTAAAGTTTTTTGTCTCAGATAGATGTTTGTGGCCTGCTGGTTTAAAAACACAAAATGGTTGGCTGGCGTGGATAACTGGAGAGGATGTGGAGGAATCTCAAGAATGGACCTGACCCAGAAAGGCTCTGGGTTCCCATTCTACCCTTACATCTACCTCATTGCACAATTTGGTCCAGTTGTTTTGCTTCTCTCATTAGCTTGCTCATGCTAGGATAATCACACCTTTTTCATAGGACTGCTGTGAAGAAACATTGAGATAATTGCTGTGAATGTGCTTGGAATACTCTATAATGTTAGGAAAATGTATGAGAAACAAATTGTATGAAACAAACTTAATTTTGACCAACATTGTGATTTACTGTTTGTCTACAACAGTTGAGACCTGTTTGACTTAGCTCTCAAAATTTCTTTCATTCAGGACATCATGAGTTCCTCTGGTTAATATGTCTCAGCCTTTACCTCGTTCAGCATGTGCTGCACAGGGCCAGTGACCTTGAGGAAAGTGCTGTTACGCTGCAGGCCCTCTCTCTCCTCAATAGTCCTAGCCCTGCCTAAGCATTTTTCCCAGCCAGGAATTCTCCAGCAGTTCCTCCCCTCACCTTGACCTTTCCTGGCTTCACTGGGTAGACACCAGGTAGCAGGCAGGTCTATTCCTTTGGTATGCAAAGGAATCAGTATTATTCCTCCTGGGTTTTCATGATACGCTTGGAGAATTCTGATTAGCAAATTAGATAGTTTATTTAGTAACTGGAAATATTCTGTTTGCCTGATTTCTATAAAGTTGCTATGAAAAACTTTTTCATATCTGCTCAGATTACTTTCTCATTCATGTTCCTTTTTTATTTTTATATTTCCTCTTCTTTTAAAAACAAAGAGGATAAATAGAAAGAACCAAGTAATATGTAAAGACAAACAGTAGGACATGATTGAATGTGAAAGCAAAGAAGGGATGGAAATGCCCTGATCATGGTAAGATTGCTAAATTCACTTCCGTGGAACATAGGCTGAGTGACAGTGGAAGTTGAATCAGAGCTGGGGGTCCCACCACATCGCTCAGACTTCAAGACTTCTGCCATTTCCATTACTCCAGAGAACCTAGTTGGAGGTTCATAGCTCTCCTCCATTTTGTGGTGATCATAATGGGATTGAATTTGATACTGGCAACAGTAATTTATGAAGGATTTTGGTGAACTGGAATATAATTAAGGCAGAGGCCTAGGATGGTATAACGTCTGGAAAACTCATCACATGAGAAGTAGTGGAAAGACCTATATGTGTTTGGCCTCAAAGAGAGGTAACTTATAGTGAGACATGCAGAAAGTGTGTCTCATGGTAAAAAACAAATTTAAATTTCTAGTTTTTCCCTGTGTGCTTTAGAGATAGAATCAGGTATAATAATACAATATCAGATTCCGGCTAAAGTACTTTTAACAAATGGTGCGATCACAGAATGAAACTTGGTTTCCAATGAGGGAGCTAATGGGTTACACATCAATATAATTATCCAGACAGAAGCTGGAGGATTGTCTATCAGCTACTTTTTAAAAACAAGCTTTTGCATGTAGTGGCTGGATAGAGAAAATAATCTCAAAATATTTAAAACATTTTTAAAAATCTTTACACTTAAATCATTTAAAGGGGAACATTCATTCATGAGTTTGTTGAGACCTGTCTTGTCTGGTTCCTTTCTACTTGCTAGCTGCACATGGATGGCATTGCCCAGGCCCTGAGCTTTCCTGGGGGTGACTCTGACTCCACTAGAGAGAGTCAAGGCAATCATATTCCTTTTAATTTTTAAGAGCTCTGAATTGAAATACCTATTCTTTGAGATTCATAAAATAAATGGTGATTACAAGCTCTAATCCTGGCTCTGGGACCTCCTCATAAATCTTGGCTAAGAGTTTCCAGATTAGGAAATAGTTTTTCCCCTGTTGGCTTTCAACAGAGGAAAGAAAGGGTAAATTCATTCCTCAGTTGTTTTCTTCCCTTCATGATTCCCCTGCCACCCTCTCAAGCAATGCAATTGGGAGTGAAGGCTAGGGACAGGGTGGGGAGAGTCAAGTGTGCTCCTGTAGAGTGTTCACAACCATTACATGCTCAACTTCATAATATGCTGCTGAGTCCTGGGCAAGGAAGACATTCCCAGCATTTTTCCACCTGTTACCTGGCTCTCCTGAACCCCTTATCCTAGTATAGTTTTCTCTGAGCAGCTCTTTGGGGATTTACCTATTTATAATGTTTATTATTTTTCACCATCTTCCCTAAGTACAATGCGAGTCCCGTGAAGGCAAGGTCTCTGTGAGCATGTCAGGTAGGTTTTGTTCCCTGATGCATCTTAAGTTCCTAGAACAAATCTGTCATGGTGCAGCCTCTTCAGTACTTGTTGAATGAAAGAACCTGGTGGATGGGAATTCAGTGTTAGTTTTCAAAAATCCTTTAAAGTAAGTGTGTTTTATCATTAGAATATTATTAATTGTACCAGCAAATATTGTCATGGTTTAAATTCCCCAGCAAAACAGAAACATTATAATTTGGGAGACAATAGCAGTAACCCAAGCAGAAAAGATGTTGGTGGTTCAGACCAGGTTCTAGGTATAGAGGGGTCAAGAAGAGACCTAATTCTGAACATGGAGTATGACAAAATGTGGAGGGTGGCAGTCTGGAGCTCTGTATAAAGACCTAGGTTTGAGATACAAATTGGAAGCTCTATATTTTCATTCAACTTGATTAAATATTTATTGGGCATCCTACCATTTCCTGGGCACCCACCTAGACATTTTAGATACAAATTGTAAGAATACATAGTACCTCCCTCAGTGGCCTCATAATTAATGTGAACAGTAGACATATTAATAAAAACTGAAATATTTAATAAAAGTAGGTATAAAGACCCATGAGGACACAGATGCAGGGATAGTTAATTAATTCCACCTTTGGGAAAAGTGAGGCATGAAACAATTGAGTTGAAATTTGAAGGTTAAGGAGAATCTCCCTATCTGGTCAAAGTAGAATATTCCAGGCAGACAGGAAGGCTTGGTAAGTACAACTTCATGTTTCATAAGTTAAAGGTATTCTGTCATGCCTTAACTTGTAGCAAATGAGTTAATTCAATACCTGATATATTTCCCCTCATAATCTAGAAAATATAAAGAGGCAAATACTACGATAGACCTAATACGATCATGTATGAGATTGGAGGATCTTTATTCATGGAGCTTAAAGAGGACTGCCTTTCATGTAAGCTGCAATTTTATTTCTGGTTCCATAACTTTTTATATTAACCAATGTTTTTAGTGCATGATGACCTGTCTCTCAAAGATGGAGCAGTCAGTTCCCCTGCCTCACAGAATGAAGGCTCCAGATGAACCCAGAGGAAGAAAGAAGGTAATCTTTTTTTGCTAAGCATGGCTCTGAAATGGTCTCAGGGCACAAACACCAGAACTTAGAATATATTTCGTGAGTCCATCTGGCACCTGCTAGACTAGATCAAGTTTGGACTTGAGGGGGGAGAAGGGGGAGCAAGGATAAGAAGGCACAGAGGTGATATAAAGAGAGAATTTGGCGAAGCCAGAGTCTGAAGTGCCAACTTGGAAGGTCATCTCAGAAGGAGTGGATTCAGCATTCTAGGACTGCCTGATTTCCACTCCCGTCAGTACTGCCCTTTCAGCCAACCTGGCAGCAGCACTGACCACCCAGCAGGTGTTCTACCTGCCTGTGCCCTAATCTCTTTTTAAAACCCCCTTTTAAAAACCCCAGACACTGATAAGCACTCCTACTGCTCTAGGAGTATATAACTGCAGAAGTCAAAGGATTAGGCGTGGTTCTGAGGGAAAGGACATGAATTTGAGCAAACTCTGGGAGATAGTGAAGGACAGGGAAGCCAGGCATGCTGCAGTCCATGAGGTCGCAGAGTCGGACACAACCTAGCCACTGAGGGAAAGGAAGCTTCATTAGACTTGAGTCTAATGATAGAGGGGGTAGAGCTGGGGCAGGACCAGCTCAAGATCAACACCCACCTGCCTCGAGATGGGACAGTGTGAGCCACACCCTGTCTAGAATCTTCCCCCTCCCTTCCTGCTGGGTGTCTTTGCCTCGAACAGTTGGGTTGCTGAGCCACAGCAGAGCACCAGAAAGGACTCCAAGGAACAGAATTTTCCACTTCTTTGATCCCTTTAAAAACAGGGGTATCTGACGCGACATCTGCTGCCCCCAAGTCTTTGGTCCTGCGATTCTCCTTTCATTCTTGCCCCACCCACCCACCGGACCGCCCCCCTCCCCGGACTATTTTCCATGCCCTGGGGATTTTTGTTTTATTCTAGTGCTAAGAAGCTTGGTTTCTTTAAGTTGTTGCTTAAACATTTATCTCTGGATATAAATTTGGCTTTGTGTCTCGGAATCCTGTAAAATACATATATATATATATATATATATATATATATATATATCATTTAGTAAACCCAGGCTGTTAAATAAATGACATTACAAGTGGCTGTCAGTAATAAAGTAAATAGTAAAAAGATAGCATGACGCGCTGGTCTGTCAGATCTCAGACAACCTGGAACTGGACTTTTGAACTTTCTGCTTAGAAAAGCCTGTGGTGACGAGAGTTTGATGCTTTAACAACATGACAGGCTTATGCAGAACGATACTGACTTTCTAACGCACGTTGACAGCTTCTCACTTTATTTTCCCTGCAGTGGAATGGTGTGGAAAGGCCCGTATTTGACAGATGTCCCGCGCAGGACATTTAAAAGCCACCTTCCCTAGGTTGCACACAAGGACAATCTGGGGGCTGAGGCCTGTGTCTGAATACCCACCTCCCTGTGCCTCAGGGTCTGGAAATACTCCTATTCTAACATGTCTTGTGTCCTTGGTAAATTACTTCATCTTTCCTGCCTCTGTTTTCTAACCTCTAAAATGAGGTTCGTCTTACTTTTAACCATCTTTTCACCATGCCCCAGCAAGTGGGAGTTTGGAAATTGGATGCAGGTGGAAAGAGGCAGTGTTGGGTTTGCTAATTACGCTTTTCAAGCAATTTTGTCCGTTTTCTCCCCCTTTCCAGCAGAGAGCTAATGTAAGCGTTCCTCTGAATTTGTTGACTGCACTTAGGCTCTTCTAGGTCCTGCCTCCTTTGGGGGAACAGGGGTGGGCGGAGAGGAAGGAAGTGCCCTGCAACTACCAATATTTTCCTCTAGGAGGAGCCGCGCAGCCCAGATGAGAGTGACACGCACCAACTCCCAACTCCTCGCCGGGGAACGCTTCATCCCAGCTCCGCGGAATGTTCGGCCGGGACGGCGCTCGGCGCCTCTGCAGCGGATCTCGAACCGGCCGCCCTCAACTCCCGCTCCCCTTCGCTGCGGCCGCCCGGCTTCCGGGGGCGGCGGGCCGGGCCCGGCGTGACCCCTGGTGAACGGCGGCCGCCGGTTCCCACCCCTCCCCTCCCGGCCTCCCTTCCCGGCTCACCCCGCCCCCTCCCGCCTCCCCAAGCCTGACAGCCAGCGAGCCGCCGAGCAGGGCGCAGCCATGGGAAGAGGAGGCGGTCTGGGGAGCAGCGGCGGCGGCGGCGGCGGCAGCGGAGGCTGCTGCAGCGGCGGCGGCGGCGGAGGCGGCTGCTGAGCCGAGGCGGCGGCGGGGGCCCGGGGGGCCGCAGGGCCCCGCGCCCTCGGCCCCAGCGCGGACGCGAACCGCGCTCTCTCTCCGGAGGCTCGGCTCGGAGGTACTGGAAGGGAGCTCCGGGATCGGGCTGTTACTTTTCCACTGTCGGGTCGGGGGGCCTGGGAGTGGAGCCTGGGACGCCAGTTGTTTATGAAAAGTGGGGAATCTGTCTTACGTATTTACACTGAAAATTTTTGTCCTGGTGACTCGGGGGTTGGCGGTGCGCCCCTCCTCCTCGCCAAGAAGTTGTTTTCAGCTGGTGGGTAGTTGTAACCCGATCCACGCTCTGGACGTGTGTATGTGTAAGTTAGTGGGGGGCATCAGGGAGTTAAAAGTGACAGGCGAACCATCCCACGCTGGCGCCCGCTCCCACCCGTGTTTGCGGTGCCTGGAGGGGCTTCCTCCGAATCCAGTTTTGTTCAAGTCTTAGAAGTTTTGCGAGAGTTTCTGTTTGACATCATTAGTCAGTCGGGCTGGGGCAGGAACTGCAGAGGCTCGGCTGCTGAGCGAGGAGGGGTCCCAGCCTGAGCGGGGAGAGGGCAAGAGAGAGGAGGTTGTCTGGCTGTGCGCCTTTACCCCTCGCGCTCCTCCCCAAAGCGCACCACCCTTTGTGCGTTTGTGCAGGCTGCAGCCGGGCCATTGGCACCGGCGGAGCTGGGGCTAGAGTCACGGCCAGCAGTCCGCATGAGCTGGGGTGGGTGGAGATGGTGGCGAGCCGAGCTCCTCCAGTCCTGGACACACTGTGGTTATGAAATCGACCAGGCTCCAAGTTTTGACAGAACTGCCCGAGGCAAGAGAGCCGCGGGTGAGTGGGATAGTGTCGGATCTGGGGTGAAGAGTCTGGCGGTACTCAGTCGGAGGGTGCTGAGCAGGGTCACCGACTTGCGGGTGCACAGAGAAGTCTATTTTGGGGTGAGTGCTTTACGTATAACCTGGAGCAGGTGGGTACGCCTGTTGGGGAGGCGCTGCGGGAGTCGGTGGCCGGGTGCGGGGTCTGAGTGCTGAATGGGTGTGTACGTGCGCGCTGTGTGTGTGCGCCCGTGTGTGCTCCTGGGGGTGGGGGGCGTGTCGGAGCCTGAGCCAGTAGGGTGTGCGGGGGTGTTGGGGGGGGGAGGCCGGAGAGGTGCGGCCCGCCTGTTTGTGCCGCCAAAAGACCTTGGAAGGGACAGGGAAAGGTAACGGGAGGCCAGAAGGTTGGGAAGTCGCAGGAGTTGCTGAACGGGATTTAAGTAGCACAGACTTTAAAATTCTAATCCCTTTGCCATCGAAAGGCTGGTGGTAGAGGTTTCTGGAGCTCTCAGGAGACCTGCACAGAGGACTGAGGGTCTAGGAGATGCGTGAATGTGCGGGTCCAGAAGCCCGGAGACGCGGACGCAGTTTGGATCGGTGGATCTGAGATTCCCAGGGTGCTGTAGTCCGTCTCGGGGCGCTTTAGACTCCCTGGTGTGTGTGCTTGGGAAGGCACTCACCTTTCCTCACCGTGGCAGTTCTGTGCCCTGAGCAGTTGTTGTTATCTTGGAAGTCCTCTTCTCTGGGGATGCCAGGGTATATAGACTTTGCAGGTAACTAGTATTGAAACATTTCTAGAAATTAAAATGCTGGATAGAAACGAAATAAAATTTAGGGGACGAGAGTTGTTGGTTCTATCTTTTCTGTGATTGAGGGTTGTTTCCTTCTGAGAAAAGCAAAGTTCAGTGTTGCCAGATTAGATTTCAAGGAGTCTGGGTCATGGATGATTTCCCTTCAGATGGACTTTAGATGGAGCTGGAAGGATGTGTTTTAAGCCAGAGACCATTGGAAAACTTCATTTGTGGCTTAAGTATGTCCCATCTCTCATCTTCCTCCCTCTTGTAAACTTCTTGCTTCACATGAGTCTGAGGAAAGTTGGTGAGTCAACATTCAGTTTTTCTTTTGGAGTAAATATATCACAGTGAAATTATAGTCTAAATCTCCTGAATAGCATGGAAAACCAGCACTTCATGGGCAGAGGTGTGAAATGAAAGTCTATAAATGCATTAACAAAGTGACGACACCAGTGCATTTTTTTTCAAACTGAGCATAACTTTGCTGCTGCTGCTGCTGCTAAGTCGCATCAGTCGTGTCCAACTCTGTGCGACCCCATATACAGCAGCCCACCAGGCTCCTCCATCCATGGGGTTCTCTAGGCAAGAGTACTGGAGTGGGTTGCCATTGCCTTCTCTGGAGCATAACTTTGCCTGGCAAATATTTGTTCTAGGCAGAGTTTGGGGCTATGCTTTTGATTGTTAGTTTTCAAACAGCAGACTCCACATCATAAACTTTTAAAATGGATTCTATTATTAGATGCCTTCTCTGTGCTATCTCTGGTGCCTGTGTTAACAGATATTTTTAGTGCTTAGTAACCTATGGAATTGTCATATTGAGTATCTTGTTAGCTCAAGACACAAGGTTTATAGCATAATGTAATAAATGAACCCTCCTTGCAGTCTGCTTCTGCCAAGCACATGAAGCACCCCAACATGGAAACAAATCTTAAAGTTGGTCCAACTTGGCAAACCTTTTTGGCTATCTGCTGGTAAGCGTTGTTAATATAAAGATAGATCTGAGTGATACACTGAGAATAAGGCACAGCATAATGGTTAGCTTAGAAAAAAGGCACAGGTTGTATTTTTTAAATCTACTAACCTTAAGCTTCTGGTCATTCCACTGGTAAACTGCACAATTCCAGAGTTTTGGTTTACTTTCAGAGAATACATTTTTTAAAAGTATATCAATAATGAAAATTATTTCTATTTTGTGTGTATGTGTGTTCACATATGTCCAAACAACTCACCTCTTTTTCTTTTTAAAAAAGAAAACCCTATAAACTGTGGTAGTGACTTAAATTATATGAGTATTCAAATCACCTAATCACTTTCTGAATCTTGAGTTGATAAGAATCAAAGTGTGCTAAGGCTAGAGTCATACCTTTGCTAGCTGGGTAAATAAGGCAATACAGGATGTCTTTTTGGTAAAGTGATATTTTTTTAAACCTGGGACAGTATAAAGTAAAGAATATACTCAATAACATGGTTGATTAGTATGATCACTGACTTTAGAGGTAACTCCCTACCAGGGTCAAGAACCACCACTTCAGAGCCATCCCTATTAGTGGACCAGCTGAGCTCTTCTTGGAAATAATCAGATGAAAATCTTGCTTCCTCACTAGCAGTCTCTTCTAGGAGAGATTCAGGACTAGAAAGTTCTGCCTGTACTGAATCAACATTTTCTTCTGCTTACTGGCCTAAACTGGAACCACATACAATGAATCTAATCTCCCATCCCTTTAGGTGCTGTATGGGAGAACAAACAGCATGCTCCTTCTTCCTGAATTCTTTTTTGCCTGTTTGTGGAGTTGTTCGTCACCCACTGTGGGGTGCCACCTGTTTCTGCCCTGACCAATATGCCCTTGAGCCCACATTCTCGCCGTCTTTCCTAATGTATATCATCCAAAACATAGATGTGAAATCCCGAGTCCTGGACGTTCTACATCTATTAAGTCAGCTTAGTATTTATGAGCTCTTTTAGCCATTTCATTACACTGTTCACTAATTTCAAACCTGTAAACAACTCATTTCTTTTCAGATTATTAATCATCCAAAATCAAAACATTATGATATAATAGTTTCAAGACTTTTATTCATGCCTGAACTCCCAGTGAGTCTGTGGAAAATGTAATACTGTGTAGGTGAATAGAATTCTACATGCAGTGAAGACAGCTCTCTCATTTCTTACTATCAAGGAATACCAAGCCCTGAATAGCAGATGTAGAATATTCTGAAAAAGAGCAAATTGCAGCTGTCTGTTGCAGACAAGTAGAGACAACATTGTGAGATATTCTTTTCACAAGTGTGAGTCGGTACTCGCAGTCTGCATTTATTGAAGGCTTGTTCTGTCCAAGTCCTAGACAGTATGCTATCTGGCCCTAAATGAAGTGGAAGTACATCAGACAGAGACACTTCCTCGGGCAGCTGGGGTTGAAGATGTACATGTAGGACATGAACTGAGTCAACAACCTTGCCTTCCTCTGGAGATAAATGCTTGCCGATGCTGCAGGGAATTCTGGAGCAGTTATATCTCGGTTCTCAGGGAGCTCCCTGATACTCCTCACTTACCAAGTCTTCACCTTGGAGGGAGGAAGCAAAGCTGGTGCATACAGGGGAGAGGGCGTGGTGCAAAGGCAACAGCTTTGGGACCCATCTGAGCCCAGTTTGAGTCTGAACTATACCACCGACATGCAAATTAACTCCACTGAGAATGACTTTTCTCCTCTGTGAGTGTTTTGTGCCTACTGCCAGTAAGTATTTTCTCCTCTGTGAGTATTTTGTGCCAGGACGGAGGCGTTTCCAGATGTAGCATTTACAACCTGGACTCAGTATTAGACACCTATCTGTTATGATTGATTTCTCTTTTGTGTATCCGGCTGAGGCTTCCCGACTAAATTATGAGTTTCCTCTGCCACCAGCTGAGAATCTGCCACAGCCAAGACTCTTCTGTCTTCCTGCAGAAAGTGTTTATGCTTGATGATGATGACAGTGTTGTTTATATCAGCAAGTCTGGATGTGAAAGAAATGACCATTTCTTCTTGGCAAAGAGAGAAAACTAACCTGTGATAAAGACTGACATCTGGGCCTATCAGAAGATCCTACTTGTGCACAGACTTCAGTCAGGACAAGGGGCCAATGCGAGTCTTGTGCTCTTAGATGCAATTGTCCATGCTGTCCCCCTCGTGTCTGTGTGTGTGTGTGTGTGTTTGCAGTAAGAGTGCTCACCCATCCCCCTTGCATTAAGGTCTCCATTCATATTACATTTGCTTCCTTGCTTTATTCTTTTCTCATTTAAAGGGAGGAAATAATCAATGATAAAGTGCATTTTTTAGAGTTCAGAAATCTATTTCATTATAATGACCTATATGGAAAAAGAAGCTGAAAAAGAGATATATATGTATATGTATATATATATATATATATATCTGAACCATTTTGCTGTACACTTGAAACTAATATAGTATTGTAAATCAGCTATACGTCAATAAAAAATTTTTTAAAAATCTGTTTCACTACTCCCTACCTCCTATTCACCCTCCTCCCTCAAATATAGCAGATCTACTGATAAGTACTTTATAATTTCTAAGCCAAAGTTCTGCTTTGATAATAGAAACCTGCCAGTTAGGATCACATAATGTGAAATAAAGTAGGTGTCAGGAAACCTGGGTCTCCTCTAACCTCTGCTTCTAACAGGCTTTGTAATTTTTGCAGACTACTTAACTTTCTTGAGCTTCATATTTCTCACAAGTTAATAACAAATAAACAACAAAAAGAGAGGAATTATCAAGATGATCTCCTAGGACTTTTTGCAGAACTATATTTGTATGCATTAAATTATTGAATTTCTCTCTCAGATTTTTTTGGGCTTTGCCTGAACGTCTGTATGAACACCTATTTCACTCATTTTCAGTCTCGTGGTCTACTCTTTACATATCTGTCTTCCTTGCTAGGCTGTGGGATTCTCAAGAGCAGAAAATAAATGTGATTCATTTTTTTATTGTTTCACTCTGCTGAATGCTGTAGACACAGCCGTGTGGAAAGAGTGTTAATTGACTTAGTGTGGGCTACCTTGGACAGTCGAGCTATAATTTATATCATTTATTTAACAGTGTGCAACAATTTTGGGTATAAGCATCAAGAAATACTGTTTAATGATTCTCTTCCCTTACCATTAATTTTTAAAAATCAATTATGTAAAACAGATAAAAATGTAATCACAACTGTGCTTCCAGCTCCCATTTCTAAACAATACCAGCTCATTACAGTCTATTGCAGGAGGTCTTCCTGAGGTAGTTTCTTTTCTTTTGTTGTTATTTTTTCTTTGAGCTAAACAAATTTCCATGAAGAGTACCAGACTCTTAAAAGATGGATGACAGAGAGGGTCATTGTTTAGTCTCAACTTCCTTGTTAGGTGTTTCTCACTTCTTTTAATATAGGCGAACGAACCCTTAGGTCAGATCCCCATTTCAGTGAATAATGATTCATAGGAAGGTGATGATTTTGTCAAATTGTTGGGCTGTGTTTTTAATTAGCCTCTCAACTTACCTTCAAATACTCCATTCCCAGATCAGTAGATAATTTCTTCTACAGCATCCTTAAAACTTCCAGATGTGTTTACCGCTCCGATTAGGGCTTGCATCTTTTGTTATTGACTAGACTTCAGTCAGTTTTCTTTAGAAGAATGTCATTATAATCCCAATGAAATAGACTTCTTAGATTGTGAATTTGTTTAAACATAAACAAGTCTATCCTCAGCTGGCTGGGCTTCTAAGTGGAAAATGTATCCTAAGGAAAATGCTCACTTCATGGAGATTTGGCACCAGTGGTAGAAAGTACCCCATAAATCCCTCAGTCAGCACTAGAACCAAAAGGGCTTGCAAATTGAACAGGTGCTTTGATGTATTGGTCTATGGTGGACAGCCTGCTATGCTAGACATTTGCTATAATAACTCCTTGATTGTATCCTCAGTTGTTTACAAAATAAAACATTTAAAGTAATATATAATTAAAAACCTTAAGGGAGGCATTCCTCTCTGTTCCTTTAGTATAGGGCTTCCCTGGTGGCTCAAATGGTAAAGAATCTGCCTGCAATGCTGGGGACCCAAGTTCAACCCCTGGGTTAGGAAGATCTCCTGGAGAAGAGAATGACAACCACCTCCAGTATTCTTACCTGGAGGATCCCATGGATAGAGGGACCTGGCAGGCTGCAGTCCATGGGCTCACAAAGAGTCAAAAACAAATGAGTGACCAGCATTCGTTAGTATATTCAGTTCAGTTCAGTTCAGTTCAGTCGCTCAGTCGTGTCCGACTCTTTAGACATATGATAAAGTCATTGGTGCATAGAAAAACTCATTTTTTTTTTGCGTAAAAATATCCTTTATGATAGTAAGCATCACATTACATCCACCTTTTTAAAAAAAATCTTTGAGTGGTGATATCAAAAAAGTAGAGTGAGGTCATTACAAAACAGAGTCTTACAAAGTTTTCTTCTCATGCTCATTAAACTGGAAGGTGCTACTGTGATGCAGAGAATACCTCATCTAAAGTTTGAGGATGGCTGATAAGTCCTCAGTTAGACTTCCAGTTATGATTGCTATCAGTCAGATGTCAGCTTTGTCCTTGGTCAGGATGATGGCATATGATCCCACTTTACCCTATCAGTGACTTCTTTGGACATCTTCAAGCTATGTTATTGTTACCCAGGAAAAACCTCAATTTGATAAAGCAAAGTAAAGAAGAGCCTGGAAAAGCATAGGTGAATGAGAAATTGTGAAAAGATTCCTGAAGACAAACCCTCTACAGTGGCTTCTTCCCATAAGGGGAGAGGATACCCGGATCCCTGCCAAGATGATGATGACAGAAGAAAAGACACCAATTTTATATCGAACAAGTCAGAAAGACTAAAGAAAGAGCCACAGAATGAAGAGGAAGGATTTCTTTTTATCAGCAGTCAGTGCAACACCATATTTCCAATAGGGACATGTGCAAAACAATCTTTGTTTGTCATAGAATAAGCATTCAATGGTGATATGTTACTAATGATATTGTTGTTTTTGTTCAGTCACTAAGTCATATCTGACTTTTTGCGACCCCATGGACTGCAGTATGCCAGGCTTCCCTCTCCTTTACTATCTCCCAGAGTTTGCTCAAATTCATGTCAGTTGGTCGGTGGTGCCATCCAACCATCTCATCCTCTGTCATCCCCTTCTCCTCCTGCCCTCAATCTTTCCCAGCTATCAGGGTGAGTCAGCTCTTTGCATCAGGTGGCCAAAGTATTGGAGCTTCAGCTTCAGCATCAGTCCTTCCAATGAATATTCAGGGTTGATTTCCTTGCCATCTAAGGGACTCTTTTTTTTTTTAATTAGGATTACTATTTATTGAACTCTTAATGTGCCAAACACAATTCCAAGTTATTAAATCTTTCTAAAGACTCTGTGAAGAGACACTTTTTTTATCCTCATTTTTCAGATGAGGAAAATGAAACACAGGGAATAACTTGCCCAAGGTTACCAGTAAGTGGCTGAGGAAGGCTTTGAATCCTGGCAGGACAACTCTGAGCTTGCTTGAAACCACTACTTAGGATGCATCCAGCAAGAACTGGAAAATGGGATCAGTTCCCTACTGCTCTTGTTTCCAAAGTCTCCCAGAGTAGCTTTTGAAGTTGAGTCCTGCCTAGTCCTATGGATATTCAGCCTCTCTGCATGGATGCTCATTTGTAGGGGTCCTCATACAAGCCTCAGCGATGTCCCTCCCATGGACTCAAATGTTATGGCTCTGTGGTTCCCATTCACATGTGAGTATCTCTCCTCAACAGAACACCATGCCAATGAGCCTCAGCCTCGCCAACTACCCTTATGCTGGGTCTGGGTTCATCCCAACTTCTCCTTCCTTCCTAGTGAGTTTCTTTTTTTGTTGTTGTTAGTCTTTTTTTTTTTAATTTATTTATTTTAGTTGGAGGCTAATTACTTTTACAATATTGTAGTGGTTTTTGCCAATCATTGATATAAATCAGCCATGGGTTTACATGTGTTCCCCATCCTGAACCCCCCTCCCACCTCCCTCCCCATCCCATCCCTCTGGGTCATCCCAGTGCACCAGCCCTGAGCACTTGTCTCATGCATTGAACCTGGACTGGTGATCTGTTTCACATATGATAATATGCATGTTTCAATGCTGTTCTCTCAGATCCCAAGGGACTCTTAAGAGTCTTCTCCAGCACCGCAATTTGAAAGGATCAATTCTTTGGTACTCAGCCTTCTTTTTGGTCCAACTCTCAAATCCATCCATGCCTACTGGAAAAACTATAGTTTTGACTATATGGACCTTTGTTGGCAAAGACTTCGTATACAAAGTCTCTGCTTTTGTATATGCTGTCTAGGTTTGTCATAGCTTTCCTTCTGAGGAATGAGTGTCTTTTAATTTCATGACTGCAGTCACTGTCCCTAGTGATTTTGGAGCCCAAGAAAAGAAAATCTATCACTCTTTCCACTGTCTCCCACCTATTTGCCATGAAGTGATGAGACTGGATGCCATGATCTTAGTTTTTTGAATTTGAGTTTTAAGCCAGCTTTTTTGCTCTTCTCTTTCACCCTCCTCAAGAGGCTCTTTAGTTCATCTTCACTTTCTGCCATTAGAGTGGTATCATCTGCATGTCTGAAGTTGTTGATATTTGTCCCAGCAACCTTGATTCCAGCTTGTGATTAATCCAGCCTGGCATTTCATATGATGTACTCTGCATAGAGGTTAAATTAGAAAGGTGACAATATACAGTCTTGACAGATTCCTTTCCCAATTTGAACCAGTTTTCTCCATGTTCATTTCTAACTGTTGCTTCTTGACCTGCATGCAGGTTTCTCAGGAAACAGGTAAGGTACGCTGGTATTTCCATCTCTTTGAGAATTTTCCACAGTTTGTTGTGATCCACACAGTCAAAGGCTTTAGCATAGTCAGTGATACAGAAGTAGATATTTTTCTGGAATTCCGTGCTTTTTCTATGGTCGAACGAATGTTGGCAATTTGATCTCTGGTTCCTCTGCCTTTTCTAAATCCAGCTTGTATATCTGGAAGTTCTCAGTTCACATACTGCTGAAACCTAGCTTGAAGGATTTTGAGCATTACCTCACTCATGTGTGAAATGAGTGCAATTGTGCCATAGTTTGAGCATTCTTTGGCATTGCCCTTCTTTGGGATTGGAATGAAAACTGACCTTTTCCAGTCCTGTGGCCACTGCTGAGTTTTCCAAATTCGCTAAGATATTCATTGCCAGCACTTTTACGGCATCATCTTTCAGGATTTAAAATAGCTGAGCTGGAATTCCATCACCTCCTCTAACTTTGTTTGTACTAAGGCTCACTTAACTTCAAACTCCAGGATGTCTGGCTCTAGGTGAGTGACCACACCATCATTATCCATGTCATTAACACCTTTTTTGAACATCTGTGATGACCTACAAGATCTTCTAGAACTAACACCAAATAAAGATACCCTTTTCATCCTAGGGGACTGGAATGCAAAAGTAGTCAAGAGACAAGTCAAGAGACAGCTGGAGTAACAGGCAAGTTTGGCCTTAGAGTACAAAATGAAGCAGAGCAAAGGCTAACAGAGTTTTGTCAGAGGATGCACTGGTCATAGCAAACACCCTCTTCCAGCAACACAAGAGATGACTCTACACATGGACATCACCAGATGGTCAATACCAAAATCAGATTGATTATATTCTTTGTAGCTGAAGTTGGAGAAGCTCTACACAGTCAGCAAAAATAAGACCCAGAGCTGACTGTAGCTCAGATCATGAGCTCCTTATTTCAAAGTTCAGGCTCAAATTAAAGAAAGTAGGGGGAAACCACTAGGCTGATCAGATATGACCTAAATCAAATCCCTTAAGATTATACTGTGGAGGTAAGGAATATATTTAAGAGATTAGGTCTGGTAGACAGAGTGCCTGAAGAACTATGTGGAGGTTCATAACATTATACAATAGGCAGTGACCAAAACCATCCCAAGGGAAAAAAATGCAAGAAGGCAAAGTGGTTGTCTTGAGGCTTTACAAGTAGCTTAGAAAAGAAGAGAAGTGAAAGGCAAGGGAGAGAGGGAAAGATACACCCAACTGAATGCAGAGTTCCAGAGAATAGCAAGGAGAGATAAGAAGCCCTTCTTAAATGAACTGTGCCAAGAAATAGAGGAAAACAGTAGATTGGGAAAGACTAGAGATCTCGTCAAGAAAATTGGAGATATCAAGGGAATATTTCATGCAAAGATAGGCACAATAAAGGACAGAAACAGTAAGAACCTAACAGAAGCAGAAGAGATTAAGAAGAATTGGCAAGAATACACAGAAGAACTAACGATGTTAGTATGTAGTAAAACACAAAGAGAAATTGAGGTTGTTGACAAGACCTACATGGAGAGTTGGGGGCAAAGGGATGTGGATAGGATTGGATGATCACTAGAACCTAAGCTCATAATGCAAATTTAGTGTTAATTCACCTTAGATTAATGATGGCACTCAAACATAATGACCAGGTTTCCAAAGTGGATCTTGTTCAGGGCATTGAAGCAAGGTGGAAACATTTTGAATTTTTCCACAGGATGCAATAGAACTGGGAATACTCATCCAGTCTGCCAGCTCTTGGTATACTCTCATCACAGAGTATGAAATTTTAATTCTCTTTGCCTTTGTCCTATACACTTTAGTGTTTTTATTTATTCTTTCAGTACATATAAGGTATGCAAGAGTTAATTATGTCATCTGAAAAGTACTTTGAAAACTAATTAGGAAAAGATACTGAATAAATAAGGTATTTTATTAGCCCACAGGATGCAAATTGGCCAAGCTACTGGTATTTTGGGAATCACTGTGAAAAATCAAAGACAGAACACATATTTATTGAGCCATTACCATGTTCCCAGGAATGTTCAGGACACTGGAGAATACAAAAGTAGTATAAGACATGACCTTTGATGCGCTGCTGCTGCTAAGTTGCTTCAGTCGTGTCCAACTCTGTGCGACCCCATAGATGGCAGCCCACCAGGCTCCCCCGTCCCTGGGATTCTCCAGGCAAGAACACTGGAGTGGGTTGCCATTTCCTTCTCCAATGCATGAGAGTGAAAAGTGGAAGTGAAGTCGCTCAGTCGTGTCCGACTCTTCACCACCCCATGGACTGCAGCCCACCAGTCTCCTCTGTCCATGGGATTTTCCAGGCAAGAGTACTGGAGTGGGGTGCCATTGCCTTTGATTTGAGGACCTAGCAATTAAGCTAGGAAGGCAACACTAACCATGTACATGGGGTGCCTATGTACTGACAAGTACACAATTTAACAAAAAATTATATTATAGAATGTAAATGTGACATTTATTTAGAGTGAAGGGAGATCTGTTTTGAGCTAAAGCGTTTGAGGTGAGGCATTATGGACAAAGTGGCTCCAGAGCCAGGATTAAAAATACAGTGAATTGTTTGGATAGGTAGACAGTGTGCGTAAGGAGGGTGGGAACTGAGCTCCAGGAGGTATGTCTGGAGCTCCCGGGGTCATTTGTAACAGGAAGCAGGAGGGGTGTAGCAGGCTGTGGATTGGTTTCCCACTGGAAGCCCTTCTCATCGCTAATTATGGATTTACAGATGTGCCATATAGGCCCCTCCATTGGGTGGCTGTTGGGACATGGCCATCCTGGACCTAGTCCTTGCTAGACGGTGGTGACGCTTGCAGGTGTCTCTGTAAACTTCTCTTGCATGAACATTATGTAAATTCAATTTTAAAACTTCTTTCTTTAGCAATATTCCAAGAAGTCTATTAAAGATGCCCACATTGTCGTTTACCTTTAAGAATATGATCTTGAATGGACCCTACGATGGTAGAGCTGGCCTGGGATTTCCTCCTCCAGCCCCACTTCCCTGCCACATCCTTGTTCTGACAATTTTGGGCCTATAGAGCCATGGAACTTCCTAGAATCTGAGATCCTTCACCAGTGATGCTCAGCTATTCTGCTAAGCAGGGCATAGGGGCATTTGGAAATAGGGTTGTTCAAAGGACTGGAAGGATTTATAGACTTTTAGTGCCTAGAGTCAGGATGCTAAATCTCTGTAATGCCTGAGGCAACCCTACACAAAGGAGAATGCTAGTAGACCCTTGCTGAAAGCTGAATCCAACATCCTCCCTTTATTTATAGATGAGGAAACGGGAGTGACAAGACTGCCCCAGCATTAAACTCCCCAGGGACAGTGCCAGATTTATAGCCTCATTCTTCTAGCTTTCTTTCAAGGGTTCTTTCTGCTGCATCACAGTCCCACTCATAAACATTGACTTTCACTTTGTTGTTTAGCATGTGGTTTATCTCCATCACTCATGAGTGGGTGGGTTGCAGGTTAAGACAGGTGACACTTGACCAGCAGTTCTTTTCCTGGGAACACACAGAGATTTGCCTGTGAGTCAGGGCTGGCAGATGGCTTCTGGGGTGGCGGATGGCTTCTGGGGTGGCAGCCAGTGCAGAAGTCTAAAGGTAGGTTGGCATTTTGGAAGGGGCACGCAGTAGGCTTTGGAATCACACAAATCTGGCTTGTCTGAAGAGATTTGAATCCAGCTTGGTCATTTACTCCCCTGGAGAAGGGAACGGCAACCCAATCCAGTATTCTTGCCTGGAGAATTCCATGGACAGAGGAGCCTGGTGGGCTAAAGTCCATGGGGTTGCAAATGGGGTTGCAAATGGGGTTGCAAAGAGTCGGACGTGATTAAGCGACTAACATTTTCTGTTTCTCACTGCCATTTACTAGCTTTACAACTCTCAGTAAGTTAATGAATCATTCTGAGCTTTGTCTGCAAAAGGGGGATAGTGATTCTTACTTGGGAAAGCTGAAGTAGTTTAAATGAATCCAAACAATACCTGGCTCATATGGATGACCAGCAGCACTATCTTGCTCTAAGAGCGAGCCTTAAAACCTTTCCTCCTAAAAGGTCAGTTGATACCAATTGCTGCTTTTTTCCCGCCTTCTGCTTTCTCTGATCAACTCAAGTTACGGCTTTAATGAGTCCCTGAAGTGTTTCTTTTGTTTGAATTGTTGAAATTTTCTCCTTCAGAAGAGGCCAGAGATTAGTTTCTTATGACTTCTCTGTTAATTTGCCTAGACTATTACCATACAACAGAAATGAAAGATATATCCAGATGATTATCAGTGGCTTGTAAAATTTGACTTTTGAAATCAGTAGCATAAGCCATTCCTGGATATATATGTTTGTCAGAGAGATTGCTGTCTGTCATTGTAGGTGAAGTGCTGCTTGGTAAGTTAAGGGATGATTGAAAGTTGGCCAGTTGGGGTGGTGGGGCTTGTAGTAAAAGGCTTTTCTGATGATAGAACAGCCTACATTGATGCGCCGTGACTCGTGAGAACCTAGGGGGATAAGCACAAAAGCCCAAGAGTGTTTCAGTCCTTGACTTTGAAAAAACTTGCAGACTTTGACACCTAAGTGCACATCTTCTATTACTGGAACACTTTAAAGTTGCTTCTCTTTGTTAAAGGTTAATTTTCTTGAAAGGTAAAACCATGATAGAAAACACACAGATGTAAAATAATACAGGTATTGATTAATGAAGGAACGTGAAAAGATGTCATAATCATTTCAAAGGAGAACCACACAAATGTAGATACAGTAGTGTTGAAATGAATTTGTAAACTCTGACCTATCCATAGGGAAATAATCAATTACATCCCGTGGATACAACTGATTCGCATTTATTTGGACAAAAACTATTTTTGTGGCTCATTTCTACAAGTCAACTCTGATTCTGCAAAGCTATAAAATAGCATAGTCAAAGACAAAGGCTCAGACTCCCATAGGATCAGCTAATCCCTGGAGGCTCAGCATTCCACTGAAAGGATATCCTGTAATTTCCTTTCTCATCGCATAGTCCAGAGTTTCTCCTTATATCTTCATGATTCCACGGGACTCCTGTTCCTGGCAGAACTTCTAATTTGCTGATGAAAACTTGGTGAGGTGGGATTTCTATAACTTTGGGAATTCTCTATCTTTCTTTGATATGCATTTTACTTTAAAAAAGCTTTTGATTGTGGGAAGTTTATATAAACAAAGTAAAGCAAATAGTATTTTGATCTTCAGGTACCCATTACTCAGCTTCCAGGGTCATCAATATTTTGCTAATCTAGTTTAATCTTTCTACATTGCCCTTAAGTATTTTAAAGCTCAGACATCTTATCTTTTCATTTGAAGATGCAAACACTTTAGTATGCATATCTAACAAGCCTCCTATTTTTAATAACCGGATGGTCTATATTTATAATGGATAGAGAGATAATACTTTATGAAAGGACATTATACTACTCAGGCCTGACTCTATAATATGATACAGGTGTGAATGTGTGTGTGTATACACACACACACATATATATACATGTGCATCCATGTAAGACTAGTTCTCTTTTGTCATTCAGGCCCAAGCTCAAATGTCACCTTCTCAAAAGGACTTCTCTGACCCCTAGCTAGAGTAGTCTTTCCTCAACTAGGGGATGCTAGCATATATCTCTGTTTTATTTTCATCACAGCACCTACTACTTACCTAATATTATCTTATTTATTAATTTGTTTTTCTATTTTTTTGTCCATCTCCACCAACAAAATCATAAGCTCTCTAATAGTACAGATCTTTTCTGTCTTGTTCACTTTATATCCCATAGAAAATCCTTCCTAAGTTTTGGTCGAATGAATGCATTTTAGTAGTTCATGGAAGTTTTGTTAGCATTCTTTCAAAATTTATTTCCCTTCCACATGTCCAAACATGCATCGCTTTCATGTGCCAATTCCTAGTGTATTTATACTTTGGTGGGGTTTCCTCATAGTATGGAATGAGGGACCAGAGGTAAAATTAGGTCAGTTATTATCTCTCTGCATACATATAAAGTCGCTCCAGTTGTGCCCAACTCTTTGCAACCCTATGGATTGTAGCCTGCCAGGCTTCTCTGTCCCTGGGATTTTCCAGGCAAGAATACTGGAATGGGTTGCCATGCCATCCTCCAGGGATCTTCCTAGCCAAGGGATTCAACTGGTGTCTTTACATCTCCTGCATTGGCAGGTGGGTTCTTTATCACTAGTGCCACCAGGGAAACCCCATCTCTCTCCATAATGACCTTAAACTGATATATTCAGTAGCCTCTTCACTTGAGTTGTGTCTTGGTTTGGATTTCTCGCAGAAGAAAGCCATAACAGAAGGAATCCGGATAAATGTTTATTTGAGAGAGTGAAAAAAGGAAGGAAAAGGAGCCAATAAAGGATACGTTATGAAGCAAGGTACTGTCATTGGCAGTTTGTCATCTTCTGGAGTTTGTCATCTTCTTGGAGAGATTTTGGGAGCCCCGGAAAAATATATATCTCAGAGTCCTCTCACCCAAAGCTGAAAGAATTTGAATATTTACCCACCAACTTCCATAAGTCATTAATTCCTGGTCACTAACATTCAGGAGGGCAAAACAATCTCCAGATGCAAGAGAGAACCTTCAGGCAGAGAAATACAGGTGCAGTGAGAAATTAGGCAGTGTGCCATATTAGGGGTTGGGGAGGGGACAGGCACTTTGCATTGGATAGCATAATATTAGTTTTTAAAATAAACTTTTTATTTGGGACTAATTTCAGATTTACAGAAAAGCTGCAAAAACTATAGAGTTCCTGTCTGTCTCTTGCCCAGTTTCCCCTAATGTTAACACCAATAATCATAGTATATTTGTCAAAATTTAAAAACCAACATTGGTACAAAACGATTAACTAAACTCCAGACTTCATTCACATTTTCTTGGTGTTTTCACTAATGTCCTTTTTCCATTTCAGAATTCACTCCAGAGTATCACGCTTTATTTAATTATAAAATTTTAAAATACTGCACATACACTTTTTTATGAGGGTGCTGTTATATGTTCAACCAGCTAATCTTTGTAAGTAAACACTATGTTCTATGAGTGAAAATCCAATGATGTTGGTATCCAACAACATGTTGAACACAGAGTATGGTCTCAAAACAAATATATCAAAAGCACAAGACTATTTGGTAGGCCTATGTGTAGCTGAGCCGCCATCAGTTAGCTCAGAATTACTCATAGCAGTATGATGACTTGGTAGAAATTTTATTTTGAACATTGTGTCCTGAACATCACATGTGAAGCAGAATCCCCTAAATCAGACATGACCCAGTCAGTACTTGTCACATTTAATTCTGCTAACTGTGAGTCACATAGCCTATGCCTTGAGCCATGCTTTGAGCCCCTTAGATGGATGAGCGAATGAAACTCAGGGAAGTTGTTACTTGCCCAGGGATTCACAAGTGGTAAATAACTCAGTTAAAATGAAGACATATGTTCTCTGCTTTGGAGCTTATTCTCTTGATACTATCCTCCCACCTTCCCACTCTTTTCCACCAGCTCAGCCCCTCTCCTTGGTGCCTTTTGATAGTCATGCGGTCATTGACAAATCTGTATTATGGAACATGCATGGTATATTTCTTAGTAATCTGGATTAACTGTCAGCCTTGGATCTGTGGAACATTTTCTGAGCCTACCTAACAATTTGTAAAAAAACTGTTATCTTGATATCTGCATACATTGACCAAGAAGCTCATCAGAAAATTCAGTTCAGTTCAGTCGCTCAGTAGTATTCAACTCTTTGCGACCCCATGGACTGCAGCATGCCAGGCTTCCCGGTCCATCACCAACTCCAGAGTTTGCTCAAACTCATGTCCATCGAGTCAATGATGCCATCCAACTATCTCATCCTCTTTCATCCCCTTCTTCTCCTGCCTTCAGTCTTTCTCAGCATCAGAGTCTTTTCCAGTGAGTTCCTGTGCTCTAACAATAAAGTTGATCCAGGGTCAATAATAGCCTTAGAATTAAGCACCTCAATAGATCAGGCATTGATGTTGTATCATAATTCAAATATTTTATTATTTTATAATGTGTTTGACTTTGCTTCATTAACCTCTATTTCTCAGTCTTTCTATAGTTACTATTTTTTTTTACATATTACATGAAGGGTATGGAATATTCACTGAAATCATTGACTGATCTTTATACCTTCAATAGCCCAACTAAAAAATACCTTTGGTTGCTTTGGAACTTGGGTCATGAAATTCAGAAGAAGAAATTTTTATAAATTATTCGAACTTTGACTCTGGGAAGATAAACAACATGGATATCTGGGCTAACCAATGCTGAAATCCCTCTAACCTCTAATTCTAAATTCAGAAAAGAATAGGCTTTAAGGTTTTTTGTTTATTTTTGCTTTGATTACAAGTTGTTGGAAGCTTAGAGTTAGTATCTAATAACACAATCTATATAAAACAGAAATTATTGGCTCAGAATGAGATCTAACTTCTAAGAAGATACACAGAAACAATCATGTAAAAATGGTCTTTTGTCCTTAGAAGGAATAAACAGGGATTGACTGAAAGGTAATCCCTTCGGATTTTAATGTTTGAAGCATTGCACATTTTTAAAAGAGAAAAAGCATTACCGTTCAGATCATATTTATGAAACTGTTTTCTTTCCTTAAATGACTACATTAGATTGGCATAGGCTTAAACCATGACCTTTGATGAGATGGTCAAAGGGCCATTTGACCTTTGATCTTAGTATTTGTGACCCAGGCACAATCTATTCATGCAGATTTGCAAACTGTGCTTCAGCAAGCCCCCAGGGGCCTGGGGTGTCCAGAGGAGAAGGCCACTCTGACTGCACTGCAGGCTTCCCTCTGTGCTGTTTTGTACATGACACTTCTGAGAAAAAGTAAGTTGAAGGAAGAGCCTCTCTTCTCAAAAAAAAGCAAACTGGCAACCAAACATATCTAAACCATCATATATTTCCTTATTTTGTTTAGACTGCTTTTCTGGCCACTTCTCTTTAGGAACTACATGTTCTGTTTAGGAAGCCCTTGGATTTCTAGAGGAAAAATTAGTTTTTCTATGTCACATTAACTTTTCTACGTCTAAATTCAGATTTACTTTCATAATGGTGAGATTGTAAGCTCCCACAGGGCAAAGGAGGCTTCCCAGTGGCACTAGTGGTAAAGAACCTGCCTGCCAATGCAGGAGACTAAAGAGACGTGAGTTTGAGCCCTGGATTTGGAAGATTCCCTGGAGGAGGGCATGGCAACACATTCCAGTGTTCTTGCCTGGATAATCCCACAGAGAAGCCTGGCAGGCTACAGTCCATAGGGTTGCAAAGAGTGGGACACGACTGAACCAATTTAGCACCCAGCACCGGGCAAGGGACTGTGTATGTTCTATTTGGTGGGTACTCAGTAGTTACCTTCGCCAACTACTGTTGTATGGGCAACATTAAAGTGCTTACTATTACCAGAAGCTATTCCAAGGCCTTTTTTCATGTTATGTTATTTAATCCCACATGAAACCCCCATGAGCCACCTGATTCTACATTTGGTGAAACTATGATACAGGGAGGTTGAATAATTTTTTCAGTGACCTGCAGCTGTAAGTAGCATAGTCAAGATTCAAACACTCATCTTCCCAATTCTAACTCCCATGCTTCTAGCCACTACCTGTGGGGTGGTTTTAAAAAATATATCCACAAATACTTTGCTACTGTTCCCATCAAGAGGTGGACTCCAGGTTTCTCTCCCTCAGAGTGGGACCTGGACTTGGTGACTCATTTCTAAGGAACAGAATAAAGTAGAAGTGATGATGCGAAACTTTGGAGTCCAGATTATTCAAAAGCACTGTGGCTTCTGTCTTGGTTGCTCTGTCTTTTGGATCATTCATTCTGGGGGGAACCAACAGCCATGTGTTGAGCTGCCCTGTGGAGAGGCCCACATGGAAAGAGAGTGAGAGACTCCCACAGCCAGTGTGGAATGAGGAACTCAGGCCCACAACCCAGTGGCCAATGTGAAATCAAAGCCTCTGGACAATAACCACAATGACCTTGGAGATGAAGCCATCAGCCCCAGTCTAGCCTCAGAATGACCCTTTCCTGCCAACATCTTGACTGTGACCTTGTGAAAGACCCTGAGTTAGAACCACCCAGCTAAACCTCTTCTAGGTCCCTACCCACAGACTGTAACATAATAAATGTTTGTTGTTTTAAACTGCTACATTTTGAGTTAACTTGTTATGCAGTGATAGATAACTAAGGCAGCCTAACACTGCCTTGATCTCTTTTAAAATATAAATTGTCTTAATTTCAGTAAATCTTAAATTTTGAAATATTGATATAGCAAAGAGAAATTTTCCAGAAAAAAAACAGCTTCCAAATATAAGTAGTAAAATGTTAATGACCTGTTAACATAATAGTTATAATGACATCCCTGGGATTTGGGATTTTGTAATTCAAAGGACAATTGCCTTAAAAATCCATGATTTAAAAGGAAGGATATTAATAATAACCACATTGCTGAAGATAGCATTTTGAACTTTTAAAAAAATCCTCGTGGGAAAACTCAGGAAATATTTTGTTTGGTAAGTTATCACTCATGATCTTAGATTGTCAGGAGCATGCTTGCACTGTAAAGTATTTAAAGAGGGATATAAAACAAAGTTGAATTTTAACCTCTTCTCTAGTGATTCCACTCAACTTTTCAAAGGGGGTCCTAAAAGCTCATAGGTCAAGCCATGTCTTGGTTTGCGCTGCCTGCCAAATTGCATTAACTTTGCTTTATGGCCACTTACAGTTTAATAAATTACTTGGACTTTGATTAATATCTTTTGAGCTTAAACCCAAGAATTTGTATAAGACTTTGTGACATAGTACTGTAAACTTATTTAAAGATTGACTCTGAGAGCTAGAAAGAGATGGGTTAATGTTGGATTTAGTACATGTATACATACTGAATTTAGAGCATTTTAAGGTGAGGCCCATTGATTGTTTAAAGCTCATTGGTGATGCCAGTGCTTTTTTGAAAAAGGAATATAGGGATGTAGCGTAAAAAAGAAACAAAAACAGGAATGTGATGAAATGATTGTTATTAAGTCCATAATGAAAAAAGATACTAGCAGTATGAAATCAAGATGAAGATATAATTAGAGAATGCAGTCAAAAAAGTGTGCCTTTAAAACAAAAACTCTGAAATCAAGCATTTCCTTCTTCACAAACTGAAGTCATAGGCCCTTCCTTCTTGATCATTCTCTTTGATTTTAGAAGTCCTTAGCAAAGAAGAAAGATTATTATAGGGAAGCTAGTACAATTCAGGAGGGCCTCCCTGGTGGCTCAGTGGTGAAGAATCAGTCTGCCAATGCAGGAGACGTGGGTTTGATCCCTGGGTCGGGAAGATCCTCTGGAGAAGGAAATGGCAACCCACTCCAGTATTCTTGCCTGGAGAATCCCATGGACAGAGGAGCCTAGCAGGCAACAGCCCATAGGGTTGCAAAGAGTTCAATACAACTTAGCAACTAAACAACAATGAAATGTACAATTCAGGACAAATTATCTGATGCTCTGGGATTCAGCTGATGCAAACAGGAACTGGAAACATGGTAATATTTGTTCACTACAGTCTCTTTGGAGGGACAGCACTTTGGCTTCCTTGGCAAGGGATGCTGTTAGTCTGGCTACAGAGGTCTGAATGTGGGGCTTGGGTTCCTGTAAGGAGCCTGCTTGGCCTTCTGTTAGCCCAGATCCTTGGGCTTGGTGGCTTTATCATGGTCCAGTCTCCTTGGTGTGGTGTCGAAATATCATTCATGGAAATCAGATGTGAGGTTACATTAACTTTTTATCTGGAAGTCAGTAACAAAGATCATCACTGCCACGTCTTTTCAGTTCAGAAAACTCACTTCTGTTCTCTACATGTTAAATAGAAGGCCATTATATAGTTAATGTCTGGCTAAGTGGACTGCTTATTAAATACACAGGACTCATAGGCACAGGAGAAGGCAATGGCACCCCACTCCAGTACTCTTGCCTGGAAAATCCCATGGACGGAGGAGCCTGGTAGGCTACAGTCCATGGGGTTGCTAAGAGTCAGACACGACTGAGCTACTTCACTTTCACTTTTCACTTTCATGCATTGGAGAAGAAAATGGCAACCCACTCCAGTGTTCTTGCCTGGAGAATCCCAGGGATGGAGGAGCCTGGTGGGTTGCCGTCTGTGGGGTCACACAGAGTCGGACACGACTGAAGCGACTTAGCAGCAGCAGCAGCAGCATAGGCACAACTATTTTCTAAGAAATCCCAGCAAATCTAGCTAAATACTCCTACTCCCAGGCTTCTCTGGTGACTCAGATATTAAAGAATCTACCTGCAGTGTGGGAGACCTGGGTTCAATTCCTGAGTCAGGAACATCCCCTGGAGAAGTGAATGACAATCCACTCCAGTATTCTTGCCTAGAGAATCCCATGGACAGAGGAGCCTGGCGGGCTAGAGTCTACGGGGTCATAAAGAGTCAGACGCAAGGAGCGACTAACAACACCCAGCCAACAGCCCTTATCTGTCATCCCATAAATTTCATGTCAAGGGCATTTTCTAGAGAAGATGATCATGAGAAGATTCAGGTAAACAGGAAGCAGGTTGTGAAAACTCTGGCAAGTTTTACCACTGTTTCAGGGTTCTCCAGAAAAACAGAACCAATAGAATATGTATATGTATATGGAAGGAGATTGAAGGAATTAGTTCACACAATTATGGAAGCTAGTAAGCCCAAAATCTGCAGAATAGGCTAGAGCTCTGAGCAGAGCTGGTGTTGCACTTCAAATTCAGAAGTTGTCTGTTGCAGCATTCTCCCTGACTCTGTGAGGTCGGTCTTTTGTTCCATTCAGGCCGTCAGCTGGTTTAGTGAGTCTACCCACATTCTGAAAGGCAATCTGCATAAAGTCTACTGATGTAAATGTTAATCTCATTAAAAAAAAAAACACCCTGAGAATAGTGTTTGACCAGGTATCTGGGCACTGTGACCCAGTCCAGTGGACACATAAAATTAACCTAACGCCAGGGGGGAGCACTGTTCTTCTCTGGAATCAACAATGACAAAAATACTCAATTTAATTAACTACTTGTTGAGTGCTTCATATCCATCAGGTGCTATGTAGATCATAAACATCACACTACAAGTTCCGTTTGGTTTTCGCTGGGAATCATGAGCATTTTGCTGTAAATATTTTTTGGCACTTTGGTCATATAACAGTTCTGGGCCCATAGAAAGCACACAGACTGCTCAGTGCCAGTGACAAGAGACTTCATAATGATGTGTTTGAAGCCAAAGCACTGAGAAGCAAGGCACCACAGCAGTTAATAGATTTCCATTTGACAGTATCTGGGAACATTAATCAGAAGGATCCCTACCGTGTCCAGCTCATACACTTGGTTGGAGCAGAAGCCACAACCACACAAGTCCTTATTTACCCTCCATTATCTCCATCTCACCATTGCAAAAAGGAGAAGGGGGTGGCAGAGGATGAGATGGTTAGACAGCATCACTGACTCAATGGACATGAATCCGAGCAAACTCCGGAAGATAGTGAAGGACAGGGGAGCCTGCATGCTGCAGCCCTGGGGTCACAAAGAGCTGGACACGACTTATAGACTGAACAACAACATCATTGCCAAATCATCTTAAATAATTGGTGATCTGACCACTCACTCTCTCAAAAATCATCTTATTAGCCTAAGGATTGATTTTTAGATTCCTTAGCCACATAATCAGAGCCCTGTGATATTACCCTAACCTCTTTAGCCATCTGGATTTTCTGCTAAGCTTCAAACCAAACTGCTCCTGTGCCTTCAAAATATCTCATTTGTTTCTGCCCAGCAATTTTTGTTCGTGTTATTCTCTTCACAGTGATCTCTCTCTCTCTCTGTTTCATCCTCTCAGTCTACTCATCCTTTGAGGCTCAGCTCAAAGGCCACGACGTCAAACTCCAGTTCTGCTCCGATCTGATCCTTCTCCTGCATCTGCTCCATTTCCAGATGCAAGCTCTCTTTTCCTTTCCTCTGGCATTTCGTTGGTGTACTTATGAAAAAGTCTCATACTTTCTCTCACTTGGGTTTCTCATGAGTATTATCTAACTGCATATGGCCTGCATGTGTGATGGAAGTCCACAGTCTCCCCAGGTAGCCTCACTGCAGTGCCTTGCAGATGCTGAGCACTCTGCTCTGTGAGATCTTGTTGAGAGAAATCAAAATAAGGGACCTGATGTGTAAACCCTCGTTCTGATTTATTAGTTTCATCAAGAAAAGAATTTTTATTTATTTTTTTATTTATTTTGCATATTGTCCAGAGAACTTAGCAGTGTGCTGGGCTATAGTGGGCATTCAGTAATGTGTAACTGATGAATTTATTCTGTATGTGATAAAGTTGTTTTGGATTCATTCAGACTAAAGTAGAATTGATGATACAAGTTTCAAAAGGTAACCTTATTGATGATGCACATTTTGAGGGCACTGTGGTATCTTTGGGGTTTCCCAGGTAGCTCAGTGGTAAAGAATCTACCTGCCAATTCAGGAAATGCAGGAGATGTGGGTTCATTTCCTAGGTTGAGAAGATCCCCTGGAGGAGGAAAGGGTAACCCCTCCAGTATTCTTCCTGGGAAAATCACATGGAGAGGAGTCTGGTGGGCTACAGTTCATGGGGTTGCAGTGTTGGACACGACTGAGTGACTGAGTGCACATAAATGTGTGATGTCTTTAAAGGCCAGCAGATAGAAAAATGTGTCAATCATGAGTGAGAATCATTGATGGAATTATGCCACCATCAATCTCTACAGGATTGACACTGATGTCAATAGATAATAACCCACTCTCAGAGCAAGCATAGCTAGCTCTCTGTACTGAACCAGCCGTGTGAGTGTGACCTTTTTCTGGGGTAAAGACTTGGTAGTCTGGTAATCATTGTGGTCTTTAGAATCTTTTTTCATTTGTAAACTTGACGTGACTGTGATTTTCTGTTTCCTCCATCTCTGGTGGTGACTTTTCTGAAGATATTCTTGATATCCCCTGATTCAAATCATAGCAAAAGACTGTACAGTAGAAAATAAGAGAACACCGTAAAGCAACTATACTCCAATAAAAAATTTAGAAAAAAGATTAGCCCGAGAGAGCTTAGTGATGGAATTGTTTATATCTAAACAGTGGTGATGGTCACAAAGCTACACATGTGATAAATAAATAAATCACCACAAAAGAAGTTAAGGTAAATATCAAGAGAGATTACCTATGATGTCTGATTTGAAAAGTGTACTTCAATCAACATTGACTTTTTTATTAGTTTATTTTTAATTGGAGGATAATTGCTTTACAATGTTGCCTTGGTTTCTGCCACACATCAATGTGAATTAGCCATAGGTATACATATGTCCTCTGCCTCCTGAACCTCCCTCCCACCTCCTACCCCATCCCACCCTTTTAGGTTGCCACAGGGCACTGAATTTGAGTTCCCTGTGTCATACAGCAAATTCCCACTGGCTGTCTATTTTAAATATGGTAATATGTATGTTTCAGTGCTATGTTCCCGATTGTCCCATCCTCTCCCTCCCTTACTGTGTCCACAAGTCTGATGACTATGTCTACATCTCCATTGCTGCCCTGAATATAGGTTCATCAGTACCAGGCTCAACGTTGCACCAGTCAGAATGGTCATCAACAAAAAATCTGCAAACAATAAATGCTGGAGGGGTTGTGGAGAAAAGGCAACCCTCTTGCACTGGAAGGGAATGTAAATTGAAACACTGACTTTTATGTCACACGTTATGTTTAATAAGGAGGGTCTGACTTAAGCTCACTGTGCTTGAAAAGAGCACATTTTTGTTTGCTGGTTTGTTTTAATGTATTTTAAAGTCCTTATTGAGATAATTGACTAATAATATTGTGTAAGTTTTTGTGAGGATCTGATATATGTAAACGTATTGTAAAATGGTTACCATATGAATGTTAGTTAACACTTCCATCACCTCACATAGTTACATTTGTGTGGGGGTGCAGAGAACATTTAAGAGCTATTCTCTTAGCAAATTTCAAGTGTGCAATACACTATTGTTAACTATAGTCACCATGCTGTACATTAGACCTCTAGGACTTGTTCATTTTATAAGTGAAGGTTCATACCCTTTGACAAATATCTCCCTATTTCACCCAACTCCCAACCCCTCTAGCCACCATTGTACTTTATTTTTATGAGTTCACCTCTTTTAGATTCTACATAAGTGAGATTGTCCAGTATTTTTCTTTCACAAGAGAGACTTAACAACGGAGCAGTTGAAGCCAAAGCATGGTTAAGCAAAACGGTCACAAACAGTGAGTAGGCTTACTGTGGATGGGAGCTAGAGTTGCCACAGGAGGTGGAACCGCCCGGGACACCCATTTGTCTGTGTATGTGCACAGGTGAGGCAGCAGTAGTTAGCTGAACTTGGCAAACCTGTGTTCCATACGGAGTGCCTGCATGAGCCAGGCACCAGGAGGCGATGAAGGGCCGGCACCGGCTTCGGGAGCACACAGCCCGGAGCCATTTAATCGCATTCACAGCTAACCCCAGGGGGAGGCAGGAGAGATGGCGGCGGCAAGGACTCACTGTCCTGGAGAGTCATGGAAGGCTTGGAAGATGTGCCTTTTAAACTGATTCTTGAAAAGCCCACCAGGTAGAGAAGAGGGGGAGGGAAGTTTTTAAAGGGCCAGCTCATACTTGTGGACCTATAAAAGAAGATGTGTGTTTGATAAGTGGTTTAAGGTGGCTGAACCAGAGGATATTTTGAGGGTAGGTGAAGATAAATGAGGCTGGAAAAGTTGATATTGTTCATGCATTGCCTCAGGGATCTCAGACCTTTTCTGGGGCACAGTAGGTAGTTGCACCAGTATTTCTTATGTAGGTAAATGACAAGATCAGATTTGTTATTTTGGAGATAAAATCACGGATAATCGGTCAGATCCATCCCACCTGCCTTCACTAATTAAAGTTTGTTGTAAGACTTGCCTGTCCTCTCAGCGGCACCTTGCCTGAACAATCAGATGTTTGCCCAAGTTATCTCAGGAACTTGGAGTCAGCAGCCTCTAGTTGGTGGTGAGCTGGTTGAGACTGGATAGGACTACAGACCCTTCACCTGGGCATGCTTGTGTCTGCTTGGTGACCTTTTGACATCAGAGGGCAAAAACTCCACCCTCAGAAGGCTCAGAGACCTGTAGACTAGTTACACCTGTGCAGAAGGGGATTCCCGCACCTTTTTCCAATCACCATTCCCCACACCTCCCATGCTGCATCTCTATAGCCCAGCCCCTCCTCTTTGGGAGGCAGATCGGAGATTTGTTCTCCCCTCTCCTCACTTGGCTGCTTTGCTAGTCAACGTTATCTTTGCTGCAAACCTTGGCGTCTCAGCGTTTTGGTTTGCTGTGTATCCTGGCAAGACAAAGCTGATTCAGTGACGGAACGACAGCTCACTATGAAGAAGAGAGAGGAATGGACTGCGTTGACTGACAGGTGGGGCGGAAGTGTGTGTGTTTGTTTTTGTTTTTTAAATAATAAACCAAATGAGCAATTGCTTGTCATACTCGTACACGATGAATAGCAATTTCCAGCATCTTCATAGGATAAAAGGAAGCCTGGTATTGATCACCAAATCTTTTGAAATGTCACTATAACACAACGTCATATTCCATGTTTTGAGGTGAGTCATCTCTGTAGTGTGTGAAAGGGAATAAAAGTACAGACAGATAAGTGATTGCAGGGTCCTCTCATAGGAAGTCAAGTAACCAAGCCAGATATTTAAGCTGTGTTATTGATACTGGCAAGGGTTCAGCTCCAGGGAAAATAACTACTCTGAGTTAGTGGTGGTGATGAAAGTGACATCGAGTGGCCTGTTCCTTTTTGTACTGTTGCAGAGAGAGGAAGCTTTAACCTAATAAGATGGGCTCTTGTGAACAGCTTATTCCTTCAGTTACTGTTTACAGCTCTTTGCAGCAGTGATCTAGGGATCTCCCTCCTAGATAGATGAGACCTGATAATTTGTTCCTCTGAAATGTTTCTAGACATTGCTCTGTAGAAAATTGATTTTTGAGCTTTTAGGGAATTTTATTCCCAATTTATATAGGAATAGAACTTTGAAAATCACAAAGTCATGTATTGACCAAGTGTTTATTGAAATGATGACTTATCCCACTGGTGAGGGAGGGACTCACCAATCCTTTCCTTTCAGGGCATTTACAATGCAATGCAAATGTCTCATGAGAGTCACTCAACTTAGTTCTTGATGCTATGATCCTCTTTTCCCTAACATTTCTCTTGAGGAAGCATTTGGAATACTTCACAGTGTTGGAGCCCAAACTGTGTTGCCAGTTCATTGGCAAGAGAAGTAGCATTTATAGTAAAGTTTTGCTAGGTCAGCATGTTGGGTAAAAACCCCTGTTCTTTCTCTCCTGGTAGCTTCAGGTTGCTTTCGTCTTTGAGCCACTATTTCCTCTCTGTAGAATTCATAGGTTAGACCAGATTGGTGTTTTTCAACTCTGGCTGCCTAATAGAATCACCTGAAAGCTTACCCTTGATGAATTGAGGCAGACTAGTGTAGCTCCTGGGTGATTCTATTTTTCTTTTTTAAGCTAGTGGACTGAAACTCACCAGATTAGATTGGCATTCCCAACTGGAAATCTACAGGTGAGTTTAATATGCTCATGGATATGGAGCTTAATAATCTTCTAAATTAGTTGTCAACATTAAAAAATTTCCAGTTTCTCTTGGAAAAAATGGAAAGATTGGGCAGCAATTGAGTTTATAATTCTGAGTGGTAAAAATTCAACAAAATAAACCCAGTTTCTACGTGGCCTATTTCACTTATTTGTGTTACCTTCCTGGCCTTTGGAGGCATTTTCATTTGAACTAGACGGTCTCTAAAGTCTCAAATTATTTAAATTGCTTGTTTCCAAAGCCAGAAAACTGGTGCAAACAAATGGCACCTTTATCTTTAAGCTGGTTGTTATATTAAATCAAAGGGAATTTAATCTTTGAAGATGGAAAAACCCCAGGGTCCAGTGGAAGGAGAGAGAATGTGTTAACAGCAGAACTCTGCATGCTACTATTTACAGGACACGTGCTGGGAGCAGGTGGGAAGGGGAGGAAGGGGATTAATTCATCTTCCTGGGATTTTTGATGATAATTTCCCCCTTCTTTTTCATTATTTCCTGTTTGAGTGCTGGATCATTAGTTGGGATGTGACTGGCCCTCCCAAGGCAGCAGAGAGGCAATTATCAGGTTTTGCTCACTTTCCTGTGAGTTTTTTTTGCTGTGGAACCCTCTCAAGGGTCTCGCTGTCCTTCAGCTTCCTTGTGTCTGCCTGAGAGCAAATAGCCGGGTGGAAGGACTGATTTGTGTGGCTTATTGGTAGCTGCCTATCCTGATATTTAAGTGGGTGTATTTGAATTAATAAGATTTTACTTTTTACAGATTGAAAATAAGTACTTGGTTGGTATAAGACCTCTTGCCCAAAGTGAGTAATCCTTTGTGCCTTGCTATATTTTTTTTTTTTTTTTTTTTAACTAAGAGTGATGGTACTTAAGGGTACAAACTTGTAAAGAGAAGTAAATAAGCAATTTACTTATTGCAGTGAATATAGACAATTATACTATAGTTGAGTAATGTGATACATATTACTGTTAGCATTCATACTATATATAAATATATGTTTCAAAGTGATCTACTGTACACCTATGATATGTTATATATGGTAATAATAATTTTAAAAAAAAAGCATTTAATGAGCACTTTATCTGCCAGAACTGTTCCATGTACTTTACATAGATATCTGATTTTTTCCTCACAACTCTATGAACTAGATGCTGTTATTATTTCTGTTTTATAGATGAGGAACAATGAAGTGCAAAGCCAGTGATTTGATTTCCCATATGTCATCTCTAGGTTAAGTGAGACCCATTAACTTGTATAACCAGATCTCTGTTTTTGGCAAATTCAAATGTGTATTGGCATTGACCAAGACATGTCATGTTGTATGTTAAATATATTTTCTCCCTAGTTCCACCAGTTACTTCACTGGATTTATTGTTATTGTCTGCTGATGTTGTTTACACATGGTAGAATACAAAATTTCATACAACTACAAAAATCTTGAATTTGTCTATCTTATAACTTATATATCCTGCCTTTAAAAAAAAAAAAATTTGCAGTGGTGACTCAAACAAATTACTTCTTATCCACGTGACCGTGGGCCTCTCTACCAGTTTTCTTGCTGGAAATTGGAGGTTATAATATACACCTGATCTCTGTCCACAAGGGTATTTCCAGGATCAAGTATGATCATGAATGAAATGTATTTCATCAACTCTAAAAATTACCTGTGTGTATCTTAAGTACACTGTGTTCATTGTGATGTAGAATATGAGATGAACATTCTTTTGTTAAAGAATTGTTAATTGTTAAACAACAATCCATGGAGATTTTTCCATTTGAGGGATTTAATCCCGTTGAAGGCTTTTAGATTGCTTAGACAATGTGAATTTATCTCTGAAACCCAGGCTGAGAGTTGATTTCATTTTCCTACTGGTTTTCTGCAGAGTCCCCTTCTACACTGTCTCAAGGCAACTGCTGTCCAGCTCTCTTCAGTGTGGATGGATAATGTGATGGATTAACTTCTCTAGTTGAAGCCATATCTATTTTTTGGTGCTGAAAGTTTCCTTGTGTATATTCAACCTCTGTATATATGTCAACCTCTGTTGACACATGATGTGAATCTGCCCTTAGATAGCTCATACTAACTTGTCAGGCAAAGATTTCTTGGGACTGGGAGGGAAATGAGGGCACAGTTTTGCTTGGCTGCTAAGTAATTTAAATTATAACTTGAGCTTCTCATTTTTGTATGTGTGATTGTGTGCTTGTCATAACTAATTATCTGACTGCAAAACTCGTGTCTGACTCTTCACGGCCTCATGGACTGTAGACTGCCAGGCTCCTCTGTCCATGGGATTTTCCAAGCAAGTATCCTGGAGTGGGTTGCCATTTCTTCCTCCAGGGAATCTTCCTGATCCAGAGGTCAAACCCACATCTTCAGCGTATCCTACATTGGGAGGCAGGCTTTTTACCATTGTACCACCTGGGATGCCCAGAAGTAGCAGCCTTTTAAAGTAAATAGCTGAAATCGGACCCATAATCTTAGGTCTCCATCCCTGTGGTGTTTTCCACATATGTATGTGTATCCATACCTTCACATCAATATGAATATGTATGTATGCCGTGTGCATACTGACTGTAACTAGTGCTATATATAATTACTGTAGTGTATTCAATAATGATAATGGGAAATACAATCTTCCCCAGTAAATAGCTGCCCAACAAATTTTTTGTTTTTCATATTGTGGGATAAAGTAAACATTTATTTTAAAGCAGCTTTCTCATAAAGTTCTCTGTTTGGCACATACAAAACCAATATTTGACTCTTTAATCTTGTGAAAATGGTGAAGAATAAATGCTGAGTTCTATCATCTCTCCTACTCTATTTAAAGACTTATTAAAAAAAAATTTAGGAGTTTGCCAGCTATATTAGAGTTTAAGTCCCATTGTCTTAACACACTAATGATCTAGCTCTTTGGAGTTTAAGCTACTGTATTTCCCACTTTGAGAGGACAGCTTGGTAAGTGGACCGATTATGGGTATTTGAGACCTCTATTCAAATCCTGATTGTATCACTTTCTGTTGTTGTTCAGTCATTAAGTTGTGTCCTATTCTTTGAGACCCTATGGACTGAATCATGCCAGGCTTCCCTGTCCTTCACCATTTCTTGGAGCTTGCTCAAACTCATGTCCATTTAGTCAGTGATGCTATCTAACCATCTCATCCTCTTTTCAAATCCTGTGTGTATCATTTTCTACCCACATGTTATATATGGACTGAATGTGTCTCCCCCCAAATCCTTATGTTGAAACCCTGACCCCCAGTGTGACTATATTTGTAGATAAGGCCTCTGTGGAGGTGATAAAGGTCAAATGAGGTCCTAAGTGTTAGTCACTAAGTCGTCTCCAACTCTTTGCGACCCCATGGATTGTAGCCTGACAGGTTCCTCTGTCCATGGGATTTCCCAGGCAAGTATACTGAAGTGGGTTGCTGTTGCCTCCAATCCATCTTGTGACCTTAGAAGAAGAGAAAGAGACACCAGAGTGCTCTCTGTGACAGTCAGGGACATGGAGAAAGCAGCTGTCTGCAAGACAGAGGTCTTCCCAGGAACAGAATTGGCTAGAACTGTGAGAAATAACTTTCTGTTGTTTGAGCCACCTAGTCTGTGGTCTTTTGTGTGGCAGCTGAACAAACTGAAATACCACCACGTAAGCAGATTTCTTACATTTAGTAGATACATTACTTAAAATTTCAGATCCGAATTCTACCTTTTACTAGCCATAGAAGCACATTACTTTTTTCTTCAACCTTGCGAAATGGTTTTGTTGTGAGGTTTAAGTTTTGCTTGGCTGATGGGTGACTTTTGTCCCCTCAATCATTCCCTCTGTCCACCACATTTGGCCACAGTAACTTTTCCAGCCAGAGCGACTTTTTTTTTTTTTCTAAATTTAGACTTCATTATTTCATTTTCTGCAGAAAATTCTTTCATTATTCCCCAGTGTTCTTTGAATAAATCTTGACAATTTTCCTCAAAGCCACATGGTCTGGCAGCTGTTTTCCTCTCCAGCTTCACATTACAACCCTCCTTTTTGGCAGTTGCCACATCTGTCTTCTTTCAGGTCCTCAGATGCTGCCGTCTACTGTGCCCCTCTTATGTAATGACTGTCAGTTCAGTTGTCATTTCCTTAGGGAGGCATTTCCTCCCCACCACTGACTGACTGTGTTTATCTCTACAATTATGTTATTCGTGCTTGCCTTCCCACACTAGTCCCTCAGCACCATGTGGGTGGACCTGTGTGTGTTTGGTTCCAACTGTGCTTTCAGTACCTAGCTCAGTGCTGGTGTCATGAGTTATTTATGGAAGGGAACATGTGGAAAGGAAGAGAGATCATTATGCATTTCATCTAGGGAAAATGAGGTGCAGGCATCTAGCCTTAGGGAAGCAGGGTGCTGGCAGGAGAGGTGGGTGGGAATGAGTTGAAGAATGGAAAAGCACAGGAAAGGAGTATTAGCTCCTTGGAGACTTTGCTTCTGGTAGACCACCTCCAGGTCTGCCACCTAAGGGGTTATGGAACTAATCCCTCTGCTGTGCAGGCTTCCTTTTCCAGACAGAGGCATGGACCCAGGGACCAGGAGCTGCCTCCCCCGTTTTGGAAGCTGACTCTTAAAAATAAGTGGCCAATCTAATGTTCAGTTTCCAATCCAGATATACTGACTTGAACAAAGAAACTGGGAATTACTCTGTGTAGGGCCTATTTGAATTGTTGGTTTTCTGTTATCAGTCTGTTACAGGTCATAGCTCTGTTTCTGTCTTTAGAATTATTTGAGTGTTTCAACTTGGACTCTGAGTCATAAATTTCTTTAGCATGACTGTAGGGATTATGAAGTTGCTTGTTAAAATGAAGCTAAATTAAATTCAGTAATACTTGTTGATTTTTTTTTTATTTTTGCACCCAAACAGGATATAAGGGGGGAGACTTAGATTTTTAATGCTTTGATTAATTCAGATATATATTTAAGCTACTTTGTCATCATATGTAAACTGTTTGATCCACATAGTAGACCTATTTTTCAAATAGATAATGAGATTACCTAAATATTTGCTTTGTGTAAGGTCACAGTTAATTCAGTTGGTTTCTTATTATTGAGAACAAGTTTCTTCCTTTGTGTCTGCCTTATTGTGGTTATGAAACTGACTACTTTATTTTCGATATTTTGATAACAAAATGTGTGTGTTTAAGAAAATGTGTATATATAGGGAGGCCCTCAAATCCAGAAATGATAGAAAGTTGAAATGCCAACATTTCCTATTGTGTAGTTTTTATTGTTGGAGAGATGTGGCTTTGCATCATAACATCTCTGAAATGGAAAACTAGAATGTGCTAAAATGTCCTCTGCCTTTAAGCTTTTGAAAAACCAAGAAATTTCCAGAAGATAAGTCATGATAACTTAGTTTCAATATTACACTGGTAAATATTTAAAGACTAAGTTATGAAAATGGAAGGAGATTCATGATTTTAAAGCTTATACTGCAATTCCTGAAAGATTTTAATATTTATTTGACCTTTTATTTATTTGATTTATAATAAAATTACTGTCATCTCTGTAAGCATTTATGTAATAATGTTTCATATACTTTTCCATTAAAATTACTAAGATAAATAAGGAGTCTTGGTGTATGGGAGAGAATTTAATAAACATGTATTTCTTGGTAGAAAACTAATCAAGTCCTGCTATAAATGTATATTTAGAGACAAGCACAGTAGGCAAGCTTAATGACTTTGTCAGTGATATGACTTCAGGGAAAATGTTCTTATGCCATGTTGGCCATATCTTTTAATACTTGCACTGAAAATAAAATTACACTCCAGGATAATGAGGATTGTGGAATTTGATAATTGTATATTTAAACCCTAAATTGATTAACAGCAGTATAAACGTAGATTTTTTAGGTTAAATCTGAGAGTGTTTTCTTAAACTAAAATCTTAGTTTAAAATATTTTCCTGGAAGTTTTCCAAATGGAATAATCATCTTTCTGGAAATACAAATGAAGGGGAGAGGTGGGTGGCTGGACCACAAACCTCTTCAGAGACCTCTCAACCTATAGCTGTAATTTATATATTTTTATTATATTTACCATAAAATGTTTAAAGAATATTTTAAAAATAATTTAGTGCCTACCCCATTGATTTTTTTTTAAACCAAGGAAAACATTTGCTCATAGCCACATAATTTAATCCTTTCAGAGCTGGTACTAGATTCCAGGTCTTATGACTTCTGATTAAGTTTGCATTTATCATTTTCTACCTGCCAGCTACCGCTCCCCGACGTCCCTCAGGAGTCTGCGTTGGTGTGTTGGTGTGTACTGAGCATTAATGAGCGCTGAGCGCTGCTACGGGTGTCAAGGATATAATGATGAAGGGAGTTCACATTCTGACTCAAATTAATTTTCTCTTCTTGTTCCAATGGAAACTGCCCTTTTGCTTCATGTGCAGCATCGAGTTATAAGTTTCTTTTGACTTCGGAAGTTTTAGAGAATGAGAGTGAGGCTCTCATCAGAAATACTTGTGTGAAAAGCTCAGCTGCTGCATGGAATGAGGTCTCTGGAAGGGAGTAGAAGATGCAGGCAAGAATGCATCCCCTAAAACATGGACCTCATCACGAGAGAGGAACAAAGCAAGTGTGAAGCAGAGGAAAAGTTGGAGGGTCATGACCACGTGCTATGGTTGTGTGCTAACAGACTGTAGGACAAGCAGACCAGTGACTTCTCAGCCATGTTGCCTCGGTTTTTCAAAATGTATAGTGGGGCCAAAGAGGGTTAATCTAGGTGATTCATTGAGTCCTTGCCAAAACTAATGTTCTCAGTTATGTGTGTCTACAGACACACACACACACACACACTGCACATGCTGATGTGTCATTATGAGCATCTTCTATCTTCTCATCTACCAAAAAAAAAAAAATCTGATTTTTCTTTCCAGACTAGAAGTAACTAGGTCACAGTGACCCAAGTGAGTAAATTGAACAAACTGAAAAAGTACATTGGGATGTATTTATTTTGGGGAAAATAATTTTTGAAATGCAGTAGAAAAAGACTGTCTTTCTAGGAATAATTGTTTCCTGTTGCCAATTGAGCAACTCGGTGATCTTCTGTAAACAGAATTCTGTAAACGGTGCTGGGATGGTAGGAATTGTGTGATGCAGAGCCTGAGTTAGAGCTGGTTAAGACGAATGGAACATGTTGGTTAATAATGAGCATCTGAATTAAAAAAAGAGCAGCTGGGTCCAGAGGCAGCAGTCAGGTTGGCAAAGCCAGAACAGTAACTTCAGACAGTGGTTTTCTTATACTGAATATAATGATTAAAAAAAAATTGTTTTTTTGGAGTATAGTTGCTTTACAATGTTGTGTTTGTTTCTGCTGTACAGCAAAGCGAATCAGCTCTGTGTTTACATATATCCTCTCTTTTTTAGATTTTCTTCCCATTTAGGTCACCACAGAGCATTGAATAGAGTTCCCTGTGCTATACACTAGATTCTCATTAGTTTCTGTTTTATTCATAGTAGTGTATACATGTCATTTCCAATCTCCCAATTCATCCCATTCCTCTCTTACTCCCTTGGTATCCATAAGTTGCTTGTCTACATCTATATCTCTGTTTCTGCTTTGTAAATAAGTTCATCTGTACCATTTTTCTATATGCCACATATAAAAGCCACATATAAATGATATTTATTTTGTTGTTGTTTTTCTCTTTTTGCATTAGGTTTCAGTATATGAATTGGAAACACAAATATTCAGTCTATAGCAGGTTAATTGCATGTGTTGGGATTCTCCCAGCAAGCTTTTGAAATGGGAGAGGTGGGAAAATTATCTCCACTTTATAGATAAGGAGATTGAGGCTCAGAACTATTCATGTATTGTACCATCTACTTTGACAGACCAATCCATTATCTACCTTGGCAGATATTGAAGGAGACGTCCGAGAGAAAAAAAGAGTCTCACGGTGGCAGCAGAAGGGCCCTCCTTCTCCTTGTCAGTGCTTCTGCCCACCCTTGCCTCTCTCAGTCAGGTCCAAGCACCTCGTCTTAGAGCCTCAAGACACCTTCCCCTCTGGCCAGTAAACAGTCATCTTCCTAGAACCCTGATTCCCCTGACAATAGTGAAAGCCAGACTTAAAGGCTCAGGGCAGCATGGAGAGGAGAGAAGCCTCCTGGGACCCAGAGACCCTAGACTGGATTCTCTAGACTGGCATCCCTAGACTGGATTCTTCCGATTTCTGTATCACCCGCACAACTGGAAAATGGAGCTCTTGGTACCAGAACATAAGCATAAGCCGTGCTTGAGTTCAACGTTTGGACTTGATCTGGCCTGTTGCTTCATATTCTAGCTTCTAGTTTACTGGTTTGGTGTTTTTTTCTTTTATAGTGTAAGAGTTCCTTTCTGGAAGGTTCCCAGAGATACTCAGTGTGGGGTAAAGACTCATTTCATCTTTCAGAACAGCATGTTGAGAATTAGCCTATCTCAAAACTTAATAGTCTCATCTCCTAAATGGGGGTGGGGAGGAATGTGTGTGTGTATGAATGTATATGTGTGTGTATACATAAACATATATGCATGTATATTGCTTATTTGCTAAAAAAAAAATCATGTCTTGCAATTATTAACTGCTTGTTCTTCTAGTAGACCAGAAAAATATTTAAATTAGCACAGTGAAAATCCAAATTCATATCTGTATTCCCAACAGATTTCCTCCAGAATCTGGTGGATCATTCCATCTCTAACAGTTGGATACAGAGGCTCTGTTTGTATCCCGCTGCTGCCTCCCTCCAATGAAATGTGACTTTTGGTCATTCCAACGCCCATCAGTGCCTTTCTAATGATTAGAGCTAATCACGTACCCTCCTTTCAAACCTAAACTTTCTAGAGAGAAATTCTGAACTTAGAGACTAGTTTACCATAGACCCTAGTCCTAAATGGAAAGATCTTGCCTTCTGTGAGGTTCACTGTAAAATGGAAATGGTCCCCACCCCACCTCCGCCCCCAGGGCTCTGGCTCCCTGCAGCACTTGAATATTTCTTAATCTCCTGAAGGAATACTGAATTCGGTCTGAATCTAAATTTGAAGTAAAAATATACCACTCAGTAAAGCTGCTTCTGTGACCACTTTTTCTTCCTAACTGGCATTTCCTTCTTTCCCTATCTTGAGGAGCTTGTTTAGAGCTTTCGTGGACTGGCTTTAATGGTTTTTCAAAAATTCATTGCACTGAACCCATTAGGATAAGTGCACCAAGAATATCTGCTATACTCCAGCAGACTTGCTAACTGAGAGTGTGTGGAGGGAGACACCTGGAGCAAGATAGCAGGTCCTGCGATTGCTTATTGGTGAGGATAAGAGTTGCTGTATATACTGTTGTAGGCTGCCTGTAAATATTTGAGGATCTTTCTGTTCTACCTTCAGGTAGGCCAACCCTTAGCTCTGGAATGGTCTGAATCTTGATGTTTTTCCTAGAAAATGCATTTTTCCTTTTCCCCCAGATTCCTCGTGCCTGGTGTAGCCTTTTTTTGATTTGTTCTTATTCTGGCAATAGGTCGACCGGGTCTCGTGGTCCCTAACATTTTGGGTGAATACTTCCAGCAGATGTGACTGGGAAGGAGTGAAAATCAATGCAAGGCATTTGCATCCACTATATGTTCAAGGAACTATATTTTAGTGATTTTTTTCCCACTGGTTAGTGACAAAAATATGCTTGAAAGAAGCTGCTATTTGGAGAACTAATGGAAAGTCGAGCAAAATTCACTTTTTTAAGGAGTGTGGTCAGTGACCTTCCGTACTATCCAAATGTTCTGCCATTAGATCACGTGGAGGGAATATGGCATGGTGCTAAAATGCACACATACAAAAGGCACACTGCCCAGGTTCAAAACCCAGCTCCACCACTTGTTGGCGCTACAGTCCCTGACTGTGTTAGTTAACCTTTCTGCCCTTCAGTTTGGTTTTCCAGGATTAAATTAATATTTGTAAAGTGCTTAGGTCTGCCTGGTCCCATTATATATACCACATGTCTTTGTGTAAATACATGCAATGTTGAGATTGTTATTCAGATGGGGGAAACAAGGGTCTTGAGAGGTTTACACATGTTTCTAAAGTAACAGAATCAGTCAGTGGCAGAAGCAAGAATATGATCACTGCCCAGTGCCCTAGTGGAGAGCTATATCTCTTAAGAGCCATGTGGGGAATGAAAAGCACTGATGAAAACCAACCAACGTTATTAAAGGGAGGATGGGAGCTTGGGAACTAATCATTCATTTATCCAGTGGTTAAGTCAATAAGTAACTAATGCTTACTATGGGCCTTGGCACTGTTAATGTTGCAGAGATGATGATAAAGATATAAAAGAAATTTATAGAACATTTGCTTAACCTGGGTTAGACAAGATGTCTTTTTTTAAGGCTGGTGACAATTCCACAGAGGACTCTCTTGTCTTAAACTAGAGGATTCATTTGCTTAACCTGGATTAGACAAGATGTCTTTTTTTTAGGGCTGGTGACCATTCCACAGAGGACTCTCTTGTCTTAAACTAGAGGATACCTTCTACACATAGCATGGTATTGTGTAGACTTTCAGCAGAATTTGAAGATGAATTTGCTGACCTTCTGGTGACAGACTGCAAAAGGTCAATGGAGGGAGTATGATGGGATTCCCTCCTTTAAACATCTACTGGAAGATGATGATTGTAAGATACATTAACTGCCTTGGAAGACACGTGATATTCTCTTCTTAGAGAATCTAGTTTAGAGAATGTTCTTGTTTTAAATGTAATTGGCAGAAAGCTTGATTTGAGCCAAGAGTTTGGCATAGTCCCCCCCCCGCCTCCCACCAGATTAGCTCAACTCTGGATTGTACAAATGCTGTTGCACGAAAATAGAAGTATTGTGTACAGATATGCATAGTCAGACGACATCTAGGTTCATAGTTTCAGGTATAGATAAGTGCTTTAAGAATGATATTGACAAACTAGAGGACATTTAGAAGCCAGTGCCAGAATTGTGAAAGGGCAAGAATCTGTGCCAAGTGTTTAACAGTAGAAAGAGAATTAAATGTCTAACTGGAACTTGATATGTTCATAAAAAGACTGTCATTGGTAGAGTAAAAAGAGGGTCCTTTTTAAAAAAATTTTATTGAAGTATAGTTGATTTGTATGTTCTCTATGTCTTTGAATCTGTTACTGTTTCATAAATATATTTATTGCTGTCATATTTTAGATTCAACATATAAGTGATACCATGTGGTATTTGTCTTTCTGTCTTATTTCACTTAATATAATTTCTAAGTCCATCCATATTGCTGCAAATGGTATTATTTCATTCTTTTTATGGCTGAGTAATATTCTAGTGTGTTTGTGTGTGCACAATACAGAAAAGGGTTATTCCTGGTTGCTTCCTGGGCAGGAGTGGTAGATGAGGGACTAAAGCCTAGAAGTGGGAAAATACAAGGAAGATTTTCTAAATAGTAAACTCAAACTCCAAGGAAATGGCCTGCCAGGCAAGCAGGGGATCTCTGAGAGTGGATATGTTTGTTTGCAGCCAGACGAACAAGCTTCTGGACCCTGGGGACTAGAGTCCTACTGCTGGATGGGAAGTTCAACCAGATCACCTTGGAGGTTCCTGCCATTCTAAGTATCCGCTACTGTGATTTCATGACTTGGATGTCACCTCCAGTGCTGTCCTTACACTGGTTACTCTGAATAATCTTAAAAGTTAGTGTTTGCCTAAAGACTGGATGCACTGCTGTGCCCATCAGCATGATTTTTGCCATATAAGCAGTTGAGGCTAAGAGTGAAACTGTTCTTTTTAAGCAGTAAAGGTATGAATGGTGCAAAGATCAGATTTCTCTGTGGCTGGAAAGAATTTGCTTTCGGACCTTGTTGGATACATTGTAGGTCATAACCAGAACCTAACTTGCCACCTGATGCGAAGAACTGACCCATTTGAAAAGACCCTGATGCTAGGAGAGATTGAAGGCAGGAGAAGAAGGGGATGACAGAGGATGAGATGGTTGGATGGCATTACCGACTGAATGAACATGAGTTTGAGTGAACTCCGGGAGTTGGTGATGGACAGGGAGGCCCGACGTGCTGCAGTCCATGGGATTGCAAAGAGTCGGACATGACTGAGCGACTGAACTGACTTAATTAGATGATCTGTATAATATGCATTCAGAAGATGAGGCCTTATTCTTAGGCAAAGCTCAGGAAAGCTGGTAAATGAACTAGAATGGCCTACTGAAGTGTATCTGCCCACCAGTGAGCTTCTGAGAGGACCCCTCTTCTGACTGTGGAAGTGCCTGGTCTAAGAGGCCATGTGCTTCAGCTGCTGTCAGGGGAGCCAGTCACTTACTGGAATGATAGGACTGAACCTTTGCAAGACATCTTCTAAGGGAGGTGTTGCAGGTAGCCCTGGAAGCAGGCAGAGGTCTTTGGCAAATTCTGAATAAAGCATTATTTCTCTGACCTGAGCCAAGAACTACAATAAAAGATCCTCTTTGAACTTAAGTTCCTTTTTTCTTAAGAGCGAAGTGAGTTTTGATTGCTAACAGTACATTCTATGAAAAAGAACATCATGGTAATATGCACCCTATGAAAACTGGGTGCTCAGACAAGATGATCAAGGAGGTGTGAGTAGTATTTTGAGGGCTGAGATTCTCTATTTTTAGGAACAATATTTTAATTTTCTACAATATATTTTCCTTTTTTTACCTTTTGATTTTGAATTATTATGTCTCTTTGAGTCATAATAAGTCTTTCTCAGGGTTAAGAGGATCAAGTAAAGGGGATGAGGCTTATTCTTGGGCTGGAATTTCCCCCTGAGTGGCTCTAATACAGGCTACAGAGATTTAGGGTAAGAACAGAGGCAGGTATGGTACGAAGCTCCTGGGAGGGATCCTAGCAATGTGTTGTCATGGTCACTTATTTTTAAGGTAATTTTATTTTATTTTTAAGTTATTTTTTAAATAGGACTATAACTGCTTTACCATGTTGTGTTTCTGCTGTACAACAACATGATTCAGCTATATGTTGATATGCATATATCTCCTTCCTCCTGAGCCTCCCTCCCCTCCACTCCATCCCCTCTTGGTCCTCCCAGAGCCCTGAGCTATTTTTTCTAAAACTGCAAAACATAATGTATTTCAACCAACGACAGTTGATTAAAATCACTACCTCTTTCCTATTCAACTTGCCCTCCTATGTGCTTGCCTTTGGGTGGGTGGCATTGAAGTGATCATGGTGTTTTGTATACGTTATAAGGTTTATTTTTCTTAAAGAGCTTCCAAGTTGCATAAGTTTCAGGCCTTACAAACATGGATCTTCCCCTGGAGTTAGGAATGCAGTATATAGCGAATCAGAAATTACCTATGTAACAGAGTCAGCCGAAATGTCAAATCACATATGAACATGTGGAGATGCGAGTGAAAGTGAATTGGCATCTGTATTCCTACCAGTTTCGGACACTAGGCACACAGAGTTTTTCCCTCATCTTAAAGATCTGTTTTGAACAGGAATGTCCTTTGCATGGTATACTTTTATGTATTGGTTAAGAGAAATACATCATATTAAATATTTAAAATCATGCATTCTTAAAAATAATGCAGATTGACAATGAGTTGTGTGAAAATAATGAGAAACTGCTGGTGGAAGAAATTAACTGTACTCTCCCTTTTCCCCTGCTACTTTCCATAATTATAAAACCTTTCCTTCAAGTTCCCTTCTGAGGGAGAAATGTAACCAACAAAAATTCAGCAGAAACTGGAGGCAATTTACAGTGCTCCAGGGTAGAGCTGTCTCTGATAGACTCTCAATGGAATCTTGTGAGGTGAGGGTCTCTTATGCCTTCTCCCCTTCTCTCTCCACACACTTGTGGTTCTTGTTAATGTCACACTTACTCTCTTTTTATTTGTCTGAGTACACAGTTTGCAAATGAGAAGTGTGTCCAAGGAGTCTGAGCTTGGTGAATAAGGGTTCCTTTTAGCCCTGTCTGTGAGTTTCTGATTCTATGAGCTCTTTGAAGATATATTTTATCTGGACATGTAAAAACTTTCTTTATACCATTCAAAAATGTTCATGTGTCTTATTGTTGGTGATAAGGATTACTGAGGAAAGGGATAATCTTTCATTATATCAACTGTTTCCCAAATGATACCTAGTTAACATGTTATGGAAAGGAACCAAGCCTAAAAGAGATGCCTGTTTAATGAAGCCAAGTGATGTCATGATAACTAAGGAGAAACTTACAAGGCAAGTCTTAAGCCAGTGTCCAACACATTATCATTAACATAAAGACAAGTTGAGTAGCTATTTGATCAATTCACCCAGATCTGAACTCTCAAAACTCAAGCATTGTCATTCTGTCAGAGCACTGTCAGAGAAAAGATTAAAAACCAATGATTTTAATTATTGGCTATCTTGTAATCCTGGGCTATATTCCAAGGGTAGGATTTGACTCCAATTTTTATCTTGTGTTTAGAACCAGCCATGGCAGTCTCTGTGCTCAGCACAAAGAACTGATTAATGGTGGTAAGTGTATGTTCTAAACACTCTGCTCTGGAGAGTTTGTGGCCCTTTGGACTCTTCATGCTGTGGACATTCTTAAAAAGCCCAGAAAGAAAAAAAAAAGCCCAGAAAGGGCCTCTTTTATAGACAAACATGAGTCTTATTCCACATGAACTTAGAACTCAGTGAAACACTGTTCTTTGGACTAAACTCTCAGGACTCATGTACATGTACATTAACTGAAAATACGATCCATCCTTCACCTCAGGTAGGACCACAGGTGTCCGGTATTTGGATGCCGTTTTACTCTTGTAGTGTGGGTGGTTTTCACAAGTTGTAAAAAGTGATCAGAAATAAACACTTTGCAGAAGATAGAGGTTTGACATTGTGATTGTCCAGCCTGTAGCCTTACTCCTGCAATGGTGAAATCTGATCAAGATGAAAAGATGTTTTCTGTGCATTCTCTTCCAGAAATTCAGAGCTGCTGCTCTTCTGGCTTAAGTGTAACCATGCTGCCCTGAGGAGAGCTCAGAACTGCTTTTAAATTGAAGAGGACAGCTGCTTTCTGCTCACTCAGACCCTCTGAGGCCTGACCCAATACAGCAAAGGGGTTCTTGGCAGAGGCCTTCTGCCAGAGATTCAATATATGAATTTTACTATGAGGTTACAAAGTTGGCCAGCTTATAAAAGGTTAATCGAAAGTTCACTGAAGGGTGTTCTTCCTTTCCTCTGATGGAATCAATTTAAATTCTGGCCTCTGAGCAACAAGATTTATTTTTCGAAGAGGCAAGCAATCCTTCTGCCAGGTAGTCCCAGAAATGCCTCTATCTCATGGCGGGAGTAAGGGAAATGGAAGAGTTAGATACTCCAAGGACAATTAACACCCCGGTTCTTTTACTTTAAAGCCAGCCAAGAAGTCTGAGATAAGCTTTTACCCCAAATTCAGTATTTATGAACTGCTGAAAATGAAAAAAAAAACGTTGTCCTAGCACTGAACTGGTTGATAAAATTACTCCATCAAATTTGCCCATTATTTTCAGGCCGCTGAAGATATTTTGAAAAATCAATCTCAGAGCTACAAAAAGGCCTTGTCTTTCCGTCATCAGTCTAGAGTCTGCAAATCCATGCTGGGCTGTTTCCACTCCCACCCTTGCCCTGCCCTTTCTCACTCTCTACCTTTGTGGTCTCCATCTGTTGATTTTTCTCCCTCCTTGGAATCTACCTCCACTGTCCCTTCAACATGAAGGCTGTCTTGTTTTCCTTATTTAGAATTAGTTGCTAATGCCTCATTGTTCTCTAGGCATTGTGTATTACCAATATCCCTATCATAGCCTTTACCGTAATCTGCTGGGTACTTATGTATTGTGTTGCCCAAAATGTTCGTTTGGGTTTTCCGTACAATATTATTTTCCCCCCTCCCTTGTTGTTTGAATAAATGAATAGCTAGATACAAAGCTAGAGGAGAAAATGAGCTCTGAAGATGTTTAATAATCTTCCCAGGGCCGCACAGAGTTATGGGCTTCACTGAGTCTTAAGTTTTCTTCCAGTATATTTTCTCCCCTATTTTAATGTGAATAAATCTTTTCTTCTTGCCTAATTTGATTCATTTTATACCCTGGAGGCTCAGATGGTAAAGACTCTGCCTGCAATACAGGAGACCTGAGTTCAATCCCTCGGTTAGGAAGATCCCCTGGAGAAGGGAACAGCAACCCACTCCAGTATTCTTGACTGAAGAATCCCATGGACAGAGGAGCCTGGGACCTGGCAGGCTAAGTCTATGGGATCATAAAGAGTCGGACACGACTGAGTGACTAAAACACACACGGGCCATACATACATGTATATATATAAACACACACACACATATATGTAATATACAAACAGTTCCTTTATTATAATAAAGCTGTCTTTCCAGGGCCCTAGTTGGTTACATGAAGACCAGAATGCAGTTTTACACCGTATTACCGTGGAGGGAAGTTACACTCAAAAGCCAGCTCATAGGAAGGCTGCTAATTCAGAAAGGTGTGCTGACCAGCTTCACATGGGCCTAGCTCAACTCAGCTAGCCTTTCCCAAATTCCTCACTTCTATCCCACATTCCTCTCTGCAGCTGTTCAGAATCTCCAGCCCTGAAGTCCTGGCCCCACCTCCTTGTGGGACATCAGCACATGATGTGGTTTACTACTTTTACTAAGATGGTTTAGGTCTGTGGTTCTTAAACTTTAATATGTTTAAAAATCACATGGCCCAATTTGGGGCTTGCTATAATATAGCTTCCTGAGCCTTATCCCCAGGGATTCAACTCAGGTGGTCAGGGTGGGGCTCCTGAAGTTGCTTTTCTAACAAACTCGCAGGTCCTACCCGAGGACCTCACTTTGAGAACCCTGATTTAGACCATCTTATACGATAGGGTATCTTCAACACGAAACTGTCCAGATTTTTATACTCTTTTTTTGTTTTTTCTTTTCTGAATTCTGACCTACAGAAGCCTCATTCTCTTCTCAAGCTGAACCTTGTTACTACCAGTTTTTTATTTTGTCCATTTCAGGACATTGCTCCAGCATTTAACCCTTCTGTCTTTGTGCATCTTTTACACCATCCACTCTAATGCCTTTATTTCTTTACTACTTTATTAACAAAACTGCTTAAATTTCCTCTGTCAGGTGTACTATTTAAGATACACTTGACCCTTGAACAAAATGGGTTTAAACTGTGCAGGTCTACTCACACTACAGATTTTTTTCAGTAGCAGATACAGCAATACTACATGATTCATGATTGGTTGAATCCATGGATACAAAGGAACCACAAATACAGAGGGCCAATTATAAGTTATACTCAGGTTTTCAACTGTTGCAGAGTCAGTCAGCACCCCTAACTCCTGCCTTCTTCAAGGGTCAGATTCATGTAGCTGTGTCTAGTGATTATAAACGAATTAATATTTCTGTAAAGATACACAGCTATTTTGGTTCTCTAGGAATTGTAATTTGGCTTCCAAGTTTGTCTTTTTGTTTGTTTTTTTTATGAAGTGGATGGAACTGACTAATGACATGTCATAAAAGAAAGTGAACTTGAACCTCCCTGTATCCTAATGAAGGACTATACCTCTAGGTATTCAAACAGCACACTAGGTTTAGAGATCTGAATTTGCTCCCCTCTGAGGCACTGCAATATGGATATGCCAGGCAAAGGCACTCTGCTGTCTCTAGACAGTTAGAGGTGGGGGAAGTGAGGACCAAATGTACTTCGAAAATTTCACAGTGAACCACTTTGCATTCTGATTGTTTTCCTTACTTAAGAACTTTGCCTAAGGATGCTATGTCTGTTCTTCATCACTGATACTTTTCATTTGCGTTATCACTTATTTAATCTTGGCTGTAAATCATAAGTATACCAAGTCATTCTAAATTGACTCATTTCTGCCTGTGTTCTTAATATTAAGTCTTTTCCTAATTCAGTATTGTTGTTCTTTGGATGACTGAGGAATCAGATAAAGCATGTATGTAAGATATGTAAAAGAAATGGAAACTTTTCTGCTTTATTTTCTAAAATTAGTTATATTTCTATGACATGTGCACCTTGATTGGTTCACAAGTAACTAACTCTACACTATTTAAATTATCTGGCAGAAACCTAGTGAAACATTGTCTTCTACCTAAGATGTGTATCTTTAACAGACCATATTTTATTCCTTTTGGATCCTTAATAATATTTTGATACAGGGCTATGAACTTATTAATCAGTGACAATTGAATGAATGAATGGTAGTCATGAGCAACATAATGTAAAGCGTTCAGTTCAGTCGCTCAGTTGTATCTGACTCTTTGTGACCCCATGGACTGCAGCACGCCAGGCTTCCCTATCCATCATCAACTCCCGGAGCTTGCTCAAACACATGTCCGTCGAGTTGGTGATGCCACCCAACCAACCATCTCATCTTCTGTCATACCCTTCTCCTCCTGCCTTCAACCCTTCCCAGCATCAGGGTCTTTTCCAATGAATCAGTTCTTAGCATCAGGTGGCCAAAGTATCGGAGCTTCCAACTTCCCTTCAAATGTCTCATTTATTTTAATTCAAAGGATGCTTTTAAAATATTTAATGATATGATATTATTCAAATTATTCCTCTTTTTTCTGCATGATTTATAAAAACACTTGCCTTTCATTGCTTAACAGTTTGTATTTTTTAATCCAAAAGATAAGTTCCAGAGCATGACTTAACAAATTTGCAGAAAGGAATCTTCTGCTTAATGATAGCCTCAGTAGGCTTAGTAACTCATAATCCATTTTTTCTCCTTGTTTTAAATATGCTATTGCTATTGTCACACCAGTTTTCTTCAGAAAATATCTTAAATGAAACTGTCATTTTTCATGGTGAATCTCGGTAGTCAAAATCCAATGACTAAACTCTCTTCCCATTGCTCCTTAAAGGACCAAAGTGGTTCTGAAGTCTGGGAATGTCGAAAGGTTCTCTTCCCAGGGGAGCAGTTTTATCAAATAGAATATTATTTTAAAAAACAAAATAAGATATTATAATCAGTGTTTTTTAGTGTATTGGTTTAGTGTATGGGAAACATTTTCTACGTCTAGTTTATTGGCAATTGGCTATTATTTTTAACTAACATAGTTATTTACTTTTAAGCCTTGGCAAACAAATTTAGGCCAAGAAAAGCTCCATCTTCTGTGATTATTTTGGACATCTGGCTTACCTTTTTTGTGACTCAGTTTCCAAATTGGCTCAAAAGAATATTCCTACCTATCACAGTGAAGTTCATCAGTAGGATTAAAATGAATAGAGATCATGATATACAACACCATTAATAAAAGGCCCTTAGAGACCAAATCACAAAATTATAAATCAACACAGATGACCTACCAAAGGTCGGATTCCTAGATGTGGTTTCTTGAGACAGTGGGCAAGATTTGTTCTTCACTCTTCCATGACTCTCACCAAAAATCAATTAAGAGGTAAATGCTGTTTGTCCTCCGGTGTAGGAAGACTGAGTTATTATACCCATTAACCTGTAGGCAGAATAGTATTTAAAACACTGATAAAGATTACTGCCTATGTAACTTAAAGCCTCTGAAAAGGAAGCTTAGACTGTTGATATTTGTCAATGGTTCTGAACATGTGCATATCATGAAACTTTTCTGTCAACATTCAACTTGAAACTTTCAGCTTATCTTGTCCACAGTAGAAATTGAGAAGAGATGCTCATCTTTTATACAATTTTTTAGATATAATTGACATAACATATGTTAGTTTCAGATATGTAACAATGATTGATATTTGCATATGTTGTGAAATGATCACAATAATTCTAGTAAACATCCACCACCATATATATCGTAGTTAAAAAGCTTTTTTCTTATGGTAAATGCTTTTAAAATCCACACTCTCAGCAACATACAATACAGTATTAACTATATTCATTATGCTGTACAGTGTATTCTCATGTCTTATTTTAATACCTAGAAGTTTGCACTTTGTGACTCAGTTCTCCACTTTATGTCTCTTCCCCTGGCCCACCCTTGCCCACTTTTGACAACTGCCAATTTATTCTCTGTATCCATGAGCTCAGGGTTTTTTGTTACTTAGTTTTGTTTTATTTATATTCCACATATAGACCATATGGTATTTGTCTTTCTCTGACTTATTTCACTTAGCGTAATGCTCTCAAGATCCATCTGTTTTGTTGCGAGTGGCAAGATTTCATTTCTTATGGCTGAATAATACTCCCTTATGTATATATACCACATCTTCTTTATCCATTCATCTATCAATGGACACTTAGGTTGTTTTCATATCTTGGCTATTGTAATAATGCTGCAGTGAACATGGGGATGCATATATCTTTTTGAGTTACTGTCGCATTTTCTTCAGGTATAAATATCCAGAAGTGGAACTGCTGAATTATATGGTAGTTAAATTTTTAATTTTTTGAGGAACCTCCATACTGTTTTCAAGAGCAGCTACACCAGTTTACTTTCCCACCAACAGTGCATGAGGGTTCCCTTCACATCCTTGCCAACACTTTTAATGTCGTATCATTTTAATAATAGGCATTATAAAAGGTGTGAGGTGATCTCATTGTGGTTTTGATTTGCATTTCCTGGATGATAAGTGATGTTGAGTATCTTTTCATGTACCTGTTGGTCGTCTGTATATCTTATACGGAAAAATGTTTGTTCAGATCCTCTACCCATTTCTTTGCTTCCATGGTGGCTCAGATGGTCAAGAATCCATCCACGATGCAGGAGACCTGGGTTCAGTCCCTGGGTTGGGATGGTCCCCTGGAGGAGGGCATGCCCCCCCCTCCAATATTCTTGTGTGGAGAATCCCCATGGACAGAGGAGCCTGGTGGGCTGCAGTCCATGGGGTTGCAAAGAATCAGACTTGACTGAGAAACTAAGCGCACAGCACGTCTAACCCATTTTTAAATCAAATTTATCTTTGCTGTTGAGTTGTATGGGTTCTTTGTATATTTTGGATATTAACCCCTTATCAAGTATATGTTTCACAAATCCTTTCTCCCATTCGGTAGATCGTCTTCACCTTGTTGATGGTTCCCTTTACTGTGCAGAACCTTCTTCATGCAGTATTCTCTACTTGTGTTTTGTTTCCTCTGCTTTGGTGCTGAATCCAAAAAATCTTCCCTGAGACCAGTGTCAAGGAGCTGACCACTTACGTGTTTTTGAAATTTTATGGTTTCAGCTCTTGTATTCAAGTCTTTAATCCATTTTGAGTTAATTTTTGTGTCTGGTGTAAGAAAGTAGTCTAGTTTCATTCTTTTGCAGGTAGCTGTCCAGTTTTCCCAGCACCATTTTTTGAAGAGACTGTCCTTTCTCTGTTGTAAATTCTTGGCTCCTTTGTTCTAAGCTAATTAACCAGATATACAAGGGTTTGTATCTGGACTTTCTTTTCTGTCCCATTGATCTGTGTGTCTGTTTTATGTTCATACCATACTATTTAAGATAATTAGCTAGGTGAAAACAGAAGTAGAATATGGGATTGAAATAAAGAAAGATCTCCTTACCTTTTCTGTTAGAAACCTAAGTGAGTGATTACAGAGCCTAGCTCTCTGTAATTTCTAAGTAGCTAAATATAGGCTACCACACACACACAAACACACAGTGTTTTATGCATTGAATGCCACTTTACTGAGAAGCATATTTTTGTTAATTCAACAACAAAAAGAACTTTTGCGTTACCATACAGAGGCAAAGATGGGCTTGCCTCTATTTTGTAGAGAGCTGCTTTGGTAATCATCTCATGCATTGATACAAATTATCACTGGAGTTTCATTTGGATTCTGAGCTTAAGCATTTTGAGCTGTTCTCTCCGGTTTCAGAAGTTATAGCCATTCATCTTCATAAGTAAGACTTTTAAAATAGGACAGAGCCATAAAATAAACATTTGAGAGCACTGTTGGATGTGCCCAACTGAATAAACTGCCCTTCTGTTTAACTTTTTGAACTCTAAACTTCATTGAAATACCCTGCTTTTTTTTGCCCCTCTAAAGAAAAGAAGGCAAAAATCAACCATTACTGTAGATTCTAAAGAAAAATATAGCAGGGACTTTTGGTAAGAGATATTTCTTCATGGAAAAGTACAAAAATTGGGCAAGTACTTGTAGCTTACCAGTAGAACTTGAAAGAGGAAATACAAAATGAACTTCTTAGCCTGTGGAATGGTGTGGGTAAGTTTTGATTACTGAGATGTTCAGAGATCCAGCATTTACTCAAGTACTGGAATGGCTCATGCGGTCACCTGTGGCTTATACTTTATTTCTTCCAGAAGGATTAGGTTGTGTGCTACCTAAGACCACATTTACTCTTAGTAATGGGATCACCACATGAATTAGGAGTGCTGTATACAAATGTTTAGAAGAGCCTCACTAATTTCTCAGAATTGAACAAACTATGAATATAACCCTGGTCTAGAAATCTGAGTCAGCTTGGCAAAACTATGTTTTGCCATTGAATCCACCTGACTGTATTTGTATTTGTGACAGCTGGTGTGGCCTTGATTGGCATATGCCACTTTGCCAACCTCTGAGTGCAAAATGAAAGATCAGCAAGTCTTGGTTAGGTGAACTGTGCTTCACAGAAGTAGATGCCCTAGCAAACAGCCTTATCTCGGCCCCCAGTTTCTTGCCTGGCTGTGCCATATCATAGGCGTAACAGATTTGTTTCTTTAAGAAAAGTAATCTTGCATGTTTTTACTTTTTAAAAAAGAGAGTGCCCTCTATCCACTACCAAAAGCACTACGGTAGTATCCATTTGTTTTGCATCTTCTAACTGCACAGATTCAAAAGTCACAATTACAAGCATGCTTTCTGAAATAAATCTGAACTATAAAATATGACAATACCACAATCTGTAAGGGGAGCTAGTTTGATGTTAGGGAGCCATTTTTCTGTGATTTTTAATCATCAGAACAATCTAACTGTTGAAGAAAATGTGAAGGTTTTAATTTTGAAATATGTCTAGCATTTCAGAAGAAACACATAAATCTTGGGGAGGAAAAATGGAAGTTCCATTTTGGACACTGTAAATGGCATTACCAGCTGTTGTCATAATATTTCTAACATCCCCAAAGGGTTAATTCCAGGCCCAGCCAGCTCATTGGATGAGCAGAAACAACCATAGACGTAAACACTGGTGCTTATGCCCTGACATTGTGAAATTAGGCAGGAGACCTCTGGAACGGGGTATCTAGCCAACAGTGGATTATCATGCCTGTGGATCATTCACTTTGTGGATTATCTGCAGAAGTTTTAATCCTGAACTTTCTCTCCTCTGCTGCTCAGCCCTCTAAGTTTCCTGAGTATACCACTATACAGAGAATCTCATTTGAATGTAACCTTTTCGTGAATATTCATTAAGTACTCAAGAATAGAAATCAGGAGCACTCAAGGTGGAGATACAGGCCTGGTTTTAAAGCATTTACTTTCACTGTAGAAATAGAGGCAATGAGCAAGACAAAACAGACATGAGTTTCAGAGGTGGGTGGACCTGGATTCAAACCTAGTTCTTTTGAACTATGACCTTGGACCCATTACTTCCATTTCCTAAGGCTGTTTCCTTTTCTATAAAATATGGATACTAATACTGCATGGCAGAGTTCTTTTGAGAATAGAAATGTATATACAGTCTTTAGATTGCTGCATGGTGGCTGTTTTTCTGGGTCAGACATACTTTTACATGTATTTTCTACAAGACAGAATATGGAAAGTGCTAAGTGAGGAGAGTCCAGTTTCCCCAGGCCCGGCAGGAGGCGTGGATGAGGAAGTCTGCCCTCCAAGGCATGGGATCAAGCTGGGGCCAGGCATGTGGGCAGAACTTCACTAACCAGGCCAAGGGAGAGGACATTCCTGGGGGTGGGTGTAGGTCCCACTAAGGAGTGAAGACAACAATGCTACAGTGTTTTCAAGGCAAAAGATGAGGTAGTTTAGGTAAGACTAGAGACCTTGAACAGCAAGCAGACTAGGGCTTCATGGAAGAGTGACCACTAGCTGGAGGAAAAGGAAACCCACAAGGCCTCCTTTCTCCCCTACCTTCCCTCCTGGGCTTCCCAAGTGGCACTAGTGGTAAAGAACCGGCCTGCCAATGCAGGAAAGGGCTATGGTTTCGATCCCTGGATTGGGAAGATCCTCTGGAGGAGGGCATGGCAACCCATTCCAGTATTCATGCCTGGAGAAGCCCATGGACAGAGGAGCCTGGCAGGCCATAGTCCATGGGGTCTCAAAGAGTCGGACACGACTGAGTGACTAAGCATGCACCTTCCCTCTTGCCCTGCATCACGTTTAGGCAAGTCTGGCTTTTCCTTGCACTCTGTTTCTGTGTTGATGTTGTTGTTCAGTCACCCAGTCGTGTTTGACTCTTTGCGACTCCGTGGACTGCAACACGCCAGGCCTCCCTGTCCCTCACCATCTCCCGGCATCTGCCCAAGTTCACTTTCATTGCATCAGTGATGCCATCCAGCCATCTCATCCTCTGATGCCCTCGTCTCCTTCTGCCGTCTATCTTTCCCAGCATCAGGGACTTTTCCAATGAGTCATCTGTTCACATCAGATGAACAAAATACTGGAGCTTTAGTATCAGTCCTTCCAGTGAGTATTTAGGGTTAATTTCCCTCAAGATTGACTGGGTTGATCTTGCTGTCCAAGGGACTCTCAAGAGTCTTCTCCAGGACCACAGTTTGAAGGCATCAATTCACTGGCATTCTGCCTTCTTTACTGTCCAGCTCTCACAACTGTATATGACCACTGGAAAGACCATAACCTTGACTATACAGACCTTTGTTGGCAGAGTAATGTCTCTGCTGCTTTCCTGCCAAGAAGCATTCATCTGATTTCTTGGCTGCAGTCACCATCCTCAGTGATTTTGGAGCCCAGGAAGAGGAAATCTGTCACTGCTTCTACCTTTTCCCCTTCTATTTGCCATGCAATAATGGGACTGGATGCCATGATCTTAGTTTTTTTTTTTAATATTTAGTCTTAAGCCATCTCTTTCACTCTCTTCCTTCACTCTCATCAAGAGGTTCTTTAGATCCTCTTCGCTTTCTGCCATTAGAGTGGTATCATCCACATATCTGAGGTTTTTGATGTTACTCCCACCTATCTTGATTCCAGCTTGCAACTCATCCAGCCCAGCATTTCCATGATGTGCTCAGCATATAGGTTAAGCAAACAGGGTGACAGCAGACAGCCGTGTTGTACTGCTTTCTCGATCTTGAACCAATTCTGTTTCTGTGAGTGATTTTTTAAAAAAGCAAAGCTGTCTGCTGTTTAATGATCAGGTAAAAGGCAGATTGAGTTTATAAAACTAGCAAATCCCTATGGAGGATAGTGGTGGGAGAAAAAAGTGGCTAATTCTGAGGAATGGAGGGTTAGGATAGAGAAAAATGAAATAAAGTGAATGAAAAAGTAAAGCGGAAATATGAGGAAGGGACTGCTAGTGATCTGAGTTTAAGCAGTATAGAAAACCTGGTGTGTGTGGCTAAAAACTGCCTGGGGTCTCTTTCTGTTATTGGTCCTTCCTGAGACCAGGAGTGCATGTTCAGGGAGATGCAGATGGGGTTTTGTGCTGTAGGTACTAGCAGTGGGGGTAAACCCAAGGAAGAGATAATGGAGAGGACTGTGGTTCTCCTTGATATCAGTTAATCTTTAGAAGAAAGAGTGATTTTCAACATAATTAACTAATGGTAAATTATGAAGTAAAATTTGTAAATGTTAAATATAATCCAGATTTTCTTTTTGCTGCTTATTTGGAAAAAAAAATCCTTGGAGGAATATATTTGGAATGATTACTAGGGAGCGCATATCTTGGTGTCATAGCTTAAAAGTATTGCTAAGTGGGGCAAATTGAAAAGGTGTATTTTATGTGCATTCAAATTCAAGATAAGGGAACCAAAAATTCTGTTGCCTGGGTAAAAGTTATGAGAATTAAATGAGGATTTGGCAAATAATGGGCAAAAATTGACCTAAAACACAGATAAGCCTACACAAGTATTTAAAGGGTGGAGTCCTCAAAGAATTTAAGAAATAGTTTAAATAACCACAAATACAGTGATGGAATGTGTAATGGGAGAGCAGATTCCTGCTGTCACAAAAGTCATGTTATTGTATAAAAATGTACCATTATTTGGTACACTTAAAAGGGAAATGGTGGTTTCACCATTAAATGGCTTGGGTGTTCTCTAGTTTGTGATTCTGTAGGCAGAAAACAGGTTTTTGATAGAGTGGAGGTGGGGAATAGACTTACTGTATTAAATGAAAGCCATTGCTTAGAATAAAGCCAGCCTTTCTTTATAACAGAGAAGGAAATTGGTGTATCATAGAGAAAAGTATTCTCTTAATGGTAGACTTTTAAATTTTAGGTTTTCAAGTATTTTTTTGAAATGACTGCCTAATATTTAAACATTTTCAAACTCTTATTCAAAGAAAAATAAAACAAAAAAAGAACAGAAACCTGTTTCTGTAGAGTGTTATGAATTTGGGTAAACTCCGGGAGTTGGTGATGGACCGGGAGGCCTGGCATGCTGTGGTTCATGGGGTCGCAAAGAGTCGGACACAACTGAGCGACTGAACTGAACTGAACATGCCTAAAAATCACTTTTTTGTGTGGTTAGGTGGATAGATGATACATCATTTCAGATTTTGTATATGACTTTCAAAGAAGACTGTGTTATCTGATAATAAATGATTTTATAGTGGGATGTAACTCATAATTAGGATCGTGTATTATTTGTTATTAATGAAATCCATGTGCAGTGTTGGCAGAAAAGAAAGTAACATGTTAGGGTCTGTTAATGCTCATCAGTTCAGTTCAGTCGCTCAGTCGTGCCTGACTCTCTGTAACCCCATGGACTACAGCATGCCAGGCCTCCCTGTCCTTCAGCAACTCCCAGAGTTTACTCAAACTGATGTCCATCGAGTCTGTGATGCCATCCAACTATCTCATCCTCTTTCATCCCCTCTCCTCCGGCCTTCAATCTTTCCCAGCATCAGGGTCTTTTCAAATGAGTCAGTTCTTTGCATCAGGTGGCCAAAGTATTGGAGTTTCAGCTTCAACGTCAGTCGTTCCAATGAATATTCAGGACTGGTTTCCTTTAGAATGGACTGGTTGGATCTCCTTGCAGTCCAAGGGACTCTCAAGAGTCTTCTCCAACACCACAGTTCAAAAGCACCAATTCTTTGGCTCTCAGCTTTCTTTATAGTCCAACTCTCACATCCGTGCATGACTACTGGAAAAACCATAGCTTTGACTAGACAGACCTTTGTTGGCAAAGTAATATCTCTGCTTTTTAATATGCTGTCTAGGTTGGCCATAGCTTTTCTTCCAAGGAGCAAGTGTCTTTAAATTTCATGGCTGCAGTCACCATCCGCCTATTCCACAGTTGTGTTGGAAATCTTCTATTGTGGTTGTTTTTTGGGGGATGGGTGGGCTGAGCTAGGCCTAGCTGTCTAGAGGTCAACAAGCATGGCTTTACATAATCAACATGGGGAAGTCATTTAAGAGACTGACACTGAGCTCTTGGAGAGCAGAAAGTGAACCTTCAAGTCTCTTGGGAATATTCCTCACTTCAGCTCCTAGAATAGGAGCTCTAATGGTTGCTTGAGAAAATCTAAGTCCCATGTGCTGTGCTCAGTCACTCACTGGTGTCAGACTCTGTGACCCCATGGACTGTAGCCTGCCAGGCTCCTCTGTCCATGGAATTTCCCAGACAAGAATACTGGAGTGGGTTGCCATTTCCTACTCCAGGGGATCTTCCCCACCCAGAGATCAAACTTGTGTCTCCTGCATTTCCTGCACTGGCAGGCAGATTCTCTACTACTGGACCACCTGGGAAGCCACAGGCAGAGTATACTTTATCCTACTGGTTTCGGCCAAAATCACCATAAATCCTGTAACTGAACTATCTTAGGGAGTCAAAAGGAACACAAGGACTAAAGGGAACATCAAAACCAAGATGGAACCTTAAGGTTCTCTGGCTGACATGATACCTCTCCCTGTTGGAACAATTGGGAACCTTACTGATTGGAAGTGACAGGATGGTCATTTTCAAGGGGAAGCAAGAAATCATGCATAATGTCTTGCCTCCCTGTTCTCTCTTTAGTTGGGTACTAGAAATGCAGCTCAAGAAGGAATGGAGCCCTAGTCACACTCCTAATATCTAGAAATGGCTCTCATTATTCAAGACTTAATAGGGGGGGAAGTGTTTCCTTATGTCCTCTATTGTCTAAAACTCCTCCAGTACCATCAAGCATGGATGCGTATATATGAAAGTGGCAGAATCCAGGAGACACACCATCTGTGTAACTAACCCCAGAATCTGAAGCCTTCACTCGACACTCTGGCTTCTGGAAATCTGCTGGGAGACAGTCGGATCTCTCTGTACCTTCAAGCAAAGCTTAGCATGAATCGGGGGATAAGTCAGAAAGTTTATTGCTTGAAGTACAACTACACAGAGCAAGCTGATCCTAGGATGGATGACCTTTTCACCTGGAATTTAAAAATCTAATGAAGAATCTTCTTAACGTTGGATATTTATTTCTGTTCACTCTCCTTTATAGAGAAGTGAACTACACTGTAAAATTGTGTTCTATCTGGGGTGATGCATGGCTGTCAGAGTCCAACGTGCAAGTGGTTGGAATTAAGTGTTTGATTTAGCATCCCCCTTAGATGGGTGATGGAAGCTCCCATTCCTTTGTGTTTCTGTTTTTGAATATGTGCCTTCTCACTGAGGCAATATGCCAGCATCTACATTGATTGTTTCACATGGATAAAACTAAGTGACATATCTACCTAAATGACATGCCTTCCAATTCCAAGCCCCCTTTTTTGAGGGGGATAGATGACATTTGAGGCTTCCCCAATGGCTCAGTGCATAAAGAATCTGCCTACAGTGCAGGAGACACAGGAGACGCAGGTTCGATTGCTGGGTCAGGACAATCCTCTGGAGTAAGAAATGACAACCCACTCCAGTATTCTTGCTTAGGAAATCCCATGAACAGAGGAGCCTGGTGGGCTACAGTCCAAAGAGTTGCAAAGAGTGGAACAGAACTAAAAGAAGGGAAAAATAATAGCTGGAAGGAAAATGTGCCCGTGCCACTTTCAGTTCACTCCATCTATCTAACAAGTATTTATAGAATGTTCCAGGCACTTTGCATATAATGAGAGATGTGCACACAGAAAAGGCATACAGCAGCAGACTTCTTTGCGAGTGACATTGTATGGCTGAAGAGTAAAAGTTGTCTTCCCTATCCCCTGAGCGACTCATGAATTATGTATTAGCTAATTTTTCCACCAATTTTACAATCATCTCATGTATTGCTTGCCAGTCTTGCAGGTTATTAATATCTGTTGCTCTATTTATTAACATATTTACATTACTCATCCTGTATTAAACACAATCCCCCCAGTCTCCATCTCTTGTTTTTCCTCGGAACAGCCTTTTGTTACTGCCCTATTACTTTAAGATCAGAACAAAAAAATTACTGGCCTCAAAATTAGCCCAACCATGCATATGAGGATGTTCATTTGGGTCGGAGGAGACAGGTGTTTGTGTAGGTAACTCAAGCTTGTGTGCATATCTTCAAATTTCGAGGAGAAACACAAGAGAGGAAGCATGAAAGCTTTGGCTTGTAGTGATCTAATAGAGGTGGAGGTTAGGAATCTCAGAGCTAGTTAGCTCTGTATTTTTTCCATTCTGCAAGAGATGATGGTTAATATTTCATCTCTTGCTACGGGTTAGTTTTAGATGAAGTCAGTTCTCTCTGCTGTCCGTGTACCCAGATCCACTCTTGACAGCAGCTCTGCCTGCTAAGTCACCAGTAATTCCTCAAAATATGTCAAGTAGCACTCGTCCTTTGGGAACGCCCTTCTTTTTATTAAGGAAAAAAAGGAAGACAAAGCTGTCTGCATCTAGCTGGCCATGACAGCCCTTGGTGAGGAGTTATTGCAGGTAGAGGGCATGCCAGGCTGTTTTGTGACTCACCTCTTCTCTTGTCAAGACTAGCTGAGGCAGCAGAGTTGGAAGCCACGCTGTTTTGTGCAGCGATATTTTGTGTCAGAGGGGGACACATAGGCACAAACATAATTAGGCTTTCTGAGCAAAGGGAATTTGTTCTTCATGACTAGCGAACAGTTTCTGCCATTTAAGGTCTAAAGTATTGTCAACTAATTGAGTATACCGTGTTTCTTCATTTCCGATGACTTGTTCTCTTTGAAGGTCACTTAGCAAACTGGACCAGACCGTTTTTCTCCCCGCTTAGAGTCTTGATGCAGGCCTGATGACATGCAGAAAGCTTAAGGCTGGATATGTTGGATACATGTGTATGGAGATGTCTATCTGGAGCTGTGCCTGTTTAGGGCACACCAAATGGAAATCAATGCCTTGCATTGTAGGTAGAAGCCTAGTTTCTGGAAGCTGAGGCAGTATTTGGCCTGTGGGCTTGTAAGTATCAGGTCTGCCATGTCCAACAGAACACTAATTATACCTGTTGAAGGCCAGATTGCCTTCAGGACAGTTGGCACCTGTGGATGGCTGAATACTCAGAGTTAGCAGTGTCCAGACAGAAAGTACATTTATTCTCATCCATCATTTTCATCCATAATTTATCCCCTTAGTTGAGTCAGTGATCCCAGTGCAGGGCATGTTACTTCTCACATTTCATCATATTCAAGATAGTCTCTTCCTGACTTCACTTACTCACCTGGTTTTTTTTTGTCTTGCCAGAAAGCCAGGGCTCTGTGGCTCAGTGGTAACTTTTCAAAGCAGCTTTTGTTAGACTAGAACTGCTCATCTATTGGGCTTCCTTTGTGGCTGAGTGGTAAAGAATCTGCCTGCAGTGTAGAAGACTTTGGTTCGATCCCTTGGTTGGGAAGATTCCTCTGGAGAAGGAAATGGCAACCCCCTCCAGTATTCTTGCCTAGAGAATTCCACGGACAGAGAAGCCTGGCGGGCTGCAGTCCATGGGTTTGCAAAGAGTCAGACATGACTAATCTACGTGGGTAACCTGTTGGAGTCTAGTGTTCAGACTGGCTTTTAAGGGCATAAATCTTTAGTTTTACCTCTTAGATTCTGCATTGTCCTAGAAATTCTAATCCAAATCCTTCAATTTACAGGTAAAACTGTTGAGGTCCACAGTGGTTAAGTGACTCTCTAGGCTTGGTCAGCTGACTGGTTGTGGCCTGAGATTGAGACCTGGGTCTCAGGATAGTCACTTAAACATGGCACCATGTGGCCTTTCACTGTGTGTAGATGTTCCATATTCCCCCCTGCTGAATATTTCGTTTTCATCCTCCAATCTTGAAACCTTTGGGTGTGGTTTTTCTTCCTCATACATTCTACCTTGAGTTTGTCAGCATCATGATGAAGTGTTGGAAGGGGTTACAGAGGGTTAAGGGCTTTTCTTGTGGCTCAGCGGTAAAGAATCCGCCTCAGTGCAGTAGACGTGTGTTTGATCCCTGGGCCAGGAAGATCCCCTCGAGAAGGAGATGACAACCCACTCCAGTATTCTTGCCTGGCAAATCACATGGATAGAGGAGCCTGGCAGACTATAGTCCGTGGGGTCACAAAGAGTTAGACATGACTTAGTGACTAAACAACAACAGCAGAGGGTTCTGCCTCATTGCTGAGAATATATGAGTGACATTCAAGAAATTCATTCATTAAGAAACTGTTGCAGATTATCCCAGCATCTCCAAGACCTACCTTTCAGGAATAAGAACAGTTTACTTCCCTGCTTCAACTTCCTTAAATTCCTCCCTTAAGCTTTAAAATACCTGCTAAAGGAGGAAGAAACTATGCATGTACATACAGGTGAAATACTGATGAATTTAGAATTTCCTCCCAGCCTGACATTTTATTTTTAAGCCTTAGAATGCTGTCCTTCAAACTTTTATGAAGCTCTTGTTATATAAAATTAGGTAGAATAGTTTAGTGAATTTCAGATAATTGTTACCAGCTTACTAGCTCATGGAAATCTTATTTTATCTCTGCCCCACGCAGCTTACCCCTCCCGTATTGTTGGGAAGCAAATCCAGGCATCATTTCATTTCATTCATTAGTATTTCGGTATACATCTCTAAAAGATAAGCATTTTTTCCCCAAGGTTTATTGAGAATTTATTTATAGTTAATAAAATTATAAGATATTTAAAGTGTCCATTATGATAATTTGATATGTATATCTTGTAAAAGGATTCCATCTAGTTAATTAATATATCGATCTAAAAGATAGTATTTTAAGGTATATTCATAATACCATTATTATATTTAAAAATAACAATCTTTAAATCATTGAATATTCATATACTGTTCAATTACAGTTGTCTCATACATGTTAAGAGTTTTGATAGTTTGAATCAGGCTCCAAATTTCCACATATTGCAATAGGTTACAAGTCTTTTAAATACCTTTAAATCTGTAGGCTGAAAACCTATCCTCCCTCTCTGCCTTCTTCCTTCTGTCCCTCTCTCTTTCTCTCTCTGTGTCTCCCCCCTTTCTCTCTCTCTCTACCTGCAGTTTATCAGTTGAATAAACTGAACCGTTTGTTCGGGAGAGTTCACCGTAGTCTGGGTTTTGCTGATGGTGTTCCCCCTTGGTATCTTTTGACATGTTTTTCTGTTCTCTTTATATTCTGTAAATTGGTAACTGCATCTGAAAGTTGTATTAAGTTTTCTCAAGAAAATGGGAAAAATACATATGGACGTGCCCTGGAGGGTGGAATGGAGTTGTTGGTGTGTGAGGCTGGCTTTGGGATGTGGAGGAGGAAGACGGTGTGACCTTGGGAAGCATAATGGCTGACAGCATAGATGCTCAAGCCAGACTGTCTGGGTTCCAGTTTCAGTGTTGTCATTTCTTAGCTGCATGCCTCTGGAAAAATGACTTGACCTCTCTGTGATTCAGTTGCCTCATCTGTTTAATGAGAACAATAGTACAGGACACATCTCACAGGGCTAAAGATCAAGAAGATCAACATATATGTACATAACATACTTACAACTTTGCCATGAAGTAAATACTTCCTAAGTGTGGGCTGTTATTTATGAAAGAAGTTAGAATGGAATTCAGGGCAAGGAGAGTAGTGAAACAAAGATACATTTCTAGGAGAGAGCAACAGCCATCAAAAAGCCAAAAGACCAGCCTTCCTTTTTTTTTTTTTCCACTATTTCTTTATTTATTTGGCTGCATGGGATCTTCAGTCTAGGTTGTGGCATGTACGATCTTTAGTTGCAGCATGCCAAGTCTCAGTTGTGCCATGTGAGATCTAGTTCCCTGACCAGGAATCAAACCCAGGCCCCTTGCCTTGGGAGCATAGAGTCTTAGCTGCTGCACCACTAGAGAAGTCCCACAACCAGCCTTACAGCATTGCACCAGGCCTGATGATCTTCCTCTGACTAATTTTTCTCCATTGCATTTTCTATTTTCCTTACTTTCTCCATGTTTCATCCCACATAGTTTATTTTCATATTATTAATGCTTTGCATGTGAGTAAGGAAGAAAGCAGAGCGGTGACACCCATGCCAAGCAGTGCTGGGACCAGGAGTGAGGGCCCTCAGATGTTCGGACGGCATCTATTTGGTCCTTGTGCTCCTGCTCCAACCTCTTACCTTGCATCTGCCTCTTTGTGCTTCAAGAGTCAAAGGCTGAAACTCTTACTGGTGTTTCCCATCCACTCCCAATGGTCCCCTGACCTTTCTGTGGAACCTCCATGCTGTAGTCTGCAGATTATTTTATTCACTTGAATGTCTTCATTGTCATGCTTCTATGCAGTCAGATGGCATTCTCTGCCTTTCCTTGTCACAGTTGGTGTTGATCTGGGAGCACTTGTGTCTTTGGCTTCACATGGTAAACAGCTTCCCATGTTGTAGGGATGCCTGCCTCTCCTATCTCCTTCCCTCTTCTCTGTTGCTTTTACTTCAAGCCCTCTGGCTTGTTTCATGGTGATGATTACTGGTGAGAGAGTCTTGCCTGTTCCCAAATATTTCTTGTCTAGTTATGCATGGTTCCAGTGTCCTTTGAGTTGGAGACTGCCAACTAGAGGCCACCTGTTTTTCGAATGTGATTTAATTGGAGCACGGCCACATGCATTCCTTTCCACATTATCAATGGTTGGGGTCTCATTACAGCAGCAGAACTGAGTAGTTCAGTTCAGTCGCTTAGTCGTATCCTACTCTTTGTGACCCCATGGACTGCAGAATGCCAGGCCTCCATGTACATCACCACCTCCTGGAGTTTACTCAAACTCACATCCATTGAGTCGGCGATGCCATCCAACTGTCTCATCCTCTATCATCCCTTTCTCCTACCACCTTCAATCTTTCCCAGCATCAGGATCTTTTCAAATGAGTCAGTTCTTCACGTCAGGTGGCCAAAGTATTGGAGTTTCAGCTTCAGCATCAGTCCTTCCAATAAATATTCAGGACTGATTTCCTTTAGGATGGACTGGTTGGATCTCCTTGGTGTCCAAGGGACTCTCAAGAGTCTTCTCCAACACCACAGTTCAAAAGCATCAGTTCTTCGGTGCTCAGCTTTCTTTATAGTCCAACTCTCACATCCATGCATGACTACTGGAAAAACCATAGCTGTGACTAGACAGACCTTTGTTGGCAAAGTAATGTCTCTGCTTTTTAGTACACTGTCTAGGTTGGTCGTAGCTTTTCTTCCAAGGAGCAAGCGTCTTTTAATTTCATGGCTGCAGTCACCACCGGCAGTGATTTTGAAGCCCCCCAAAATAAAGTCTGCCACTGTTTCCACTGTTTCCCCATCTATTTGCTGTGAAGTGATGGGACCAAATGCCATGATCTTAGTTTTCTGAATGTTGAGTGTTAAGCCAACTTTTTCACTCTTCACTTTCACTTTCATCAAAAGGCTCTTTAGTTCTTCTTTGCTTTCTGTCATAAGTGTGGTGTCATCTGCATATCTGAGGTTATTGATATTTTTCCTGGAAGTTTTGATTCCAGCTTGTGCTTCATCCAGCCCAGCATTTCTCATGATGTACTCTGCATACAAGTTAAATAAGCAGGGTGACAATATACAGCCTTGATGTACTCCTTTCCTGATTTGGAACCAGTCTGTTGTCCCATGTCCAGTTCTAACTGTTGCTTCTTGACCTGCATACAGATTTCTCAGGAGGCAGGTCAGGTGGTCTGGTATTCCCATGTCTTTAAGAATTTTCCACAGTTCGTTGTGATCAGTACAGTCAAAGGCTTTGGCATAGTCAATAAAGAAGAAGTAGATGTTTTGCTGGAGCTCTCTTGCTTTTTCAGTGATCCAATGAATGTTGGCAATTTGGTCTCTGGTTCCTCTGCCTTTTCTAAATCCAGCTTGAACATCTGGAAGTTCACGGTTCACATACTGTTGAAGCCTGACTTGGAGAATTTTAAGCATTACTTTCCTAGTATGTGAGATGAGTGTAGTTGTACAGTAGTTTGAATATTCTTTGGCATTGCCTTTCTTTGGGACTGGAATTAAAACTGACCTTTTCCAGTCCTGTGGCCACTGCTGAGTTTTCCAAATTTGCTGGCATATCGAGTGCAGCACTTTCACAGCATCATCTTTTAGGATTTGAAATAGCTCAACTGGAATTCCATCATCTCCGCTAGCTTTGTTTATAGTGATGCTTCCTAAGGCCCACTGACTTTGCATTCCAGGATGTCTGGCTCTAGGTAAGTAATCACACCATTATGATTATCTGTGTCATGAAAATCTTTTTTGCGTAGTTCCTCTGTGTATTCTTGCCACCTCTTCTTAATATCTTCTGCTTCTATTAGGTCCATACCATTTCTGTCCTTTATTGTGGCCATCTTTGCATGAAAATTTCCCTTGGTATCTCTGATTTTCTTGAAGAGATCTCTAGTCTTCCATTCTATTGTTTTCCTCCATTTCTTTGCATCAGTCACTGAGATTATTGCTTAATCTCTCCTTGCTATTCTTTGGATCTCTGCATTCAAATGGGTATATCTTTCCTTTTCTCCTTTGCCTTTCAGTGAGCATTAACCTTTATGTTCCAGTCACCATGCCTATGGCTCTTTGTGGATTGTCCCCAAGCTCCAGGCTTGTGTGATGCCTCTTGAGATGTAGGGAAAAGAAATAGTGATGCCTCCAAAATGTAAACATTCCTATGACCATTTGCACCATAAGGAAGCATTTATGATATGCCTAAGTCCTTGTCCCCCACCTGGCTACACAAAGTTGGATGGGTATTATGTTCATTTGTTTTTTGTTTTTGGGTGCCAAACATAGAGCCTCAAGAGAGCAGTATGTCCTGAAAAACAAGAATCTCAGCCTGCAGAGGAAGAATCCCCTGAGCTTGGTCACCTGAGGGAGTTAGTCAGCCCAGAATCTGGATGTGCTTTTTGCCCCTTCTGCAAAGGGGTTAAACCTTAGCTGAGGAGCTGTGAGTAGACCCATTTGTGAGAGGGACTTTTTAAAACAAAACACCATAAATGTAATGAATACAGAGGTCACAAACTTGGAAAGCTTGGGGCATCTTGGGAGGTAACATAAATGTGTGAAGTGAGCCAGTTGCTTGCAAGCAAGCCTGTGTGCCTTCTAGAGACACTGCTGAACAGAGGAATACTGGTTCTGCCTCCCTCCCTCCTTCCCTGTGTCTTTCCTCTTTCTTTCTTTTTTTCCTTTCTCCTTCTCTCTTTCCTCTGTTTTTTCCCCCTTTCCTTCTCTGCTGCTGCTAAGTCGCTTCAGTCGTGTCCGACTCTGTGCGACTCCATAGATGGCAGCCCACCAGGCTCCCCTGTCCCTGGGACTCTCCAGGCAAGAATATTGGAGTGGGTTGCCATTTCCTTCTCCAATGCATGAAAGTAAAAAGTGAAAGTGAAGACACTCAGTCGTGTCTGACTCTTTGTGACCCCATGGACCGCAGCCTACCAGGCTCCTCCATCCGTGGGATTTTCCAGGCAAGAGTACTGGAGTGGGTTGCCATTGCCTTCTCCCTTTCCTTCCCTAAGAAGCAGCAAATCTGGAATTTCACACAAAGAGCCCAAATTGTTAGTGCTGACAACCAGCATTGCCACTGGCTCATCTGGCTCCTTTTTTCAAATTGGAAAATGGCACCCCTTTATCCACGCCGGCGCCCGTGATGGTCTAAGTCAAGTGAGGCCTGGATTTTGCTCTCCCCAGGGCTGAGCCTTTGCGCCAGATGCAAGCTGCCCAACTTTAGATGGTGACCCCAAAGTTACATATGTAAGTCAAGCAAAACATATCTGTGGGCCACACTTAGCCCAAAGGCTATCATTTTGCAGCATCTGGAGTTGTGGTTAAAACAGAGCTCTGGGGTCAGACTGTCTGACTTCAAATCTGGGTTCTGTCATTTAGCCAAATTATTCTGTGTTTCTCTGCCTCAGCCTCCTGTGTCTGTGAAATGGCCTATCTCAGGGGGCTGTTATAAGGATGGGATTAGATAATGCATGAAAAGCATTTAGCCATTCAGAGTGTGTTTAATACTCAACACTTGATTCAGTTCAGTTCAGTTGCTCAGTCATGTCTGACTCTTTGTGACCCCATGGACTGCAGCACACCAGGCTTCCCTGTCCATCACCAACTCCCAGAGCTTACTCAAACTCATGTTCATTGAGTCAGTGATGCCATCCAATCATCTCATCCTCTGTTGTCCCCTTCTCCTCCCGCCTTCAATCTTTCCCAGCATCAGGGCCTTTTCAAATGAGTCAGTTCATCATATCAGGTGGCAAAACATCAGTCCTTCCAATGAATATTCAGGACTGATTTCCTGTAGGATTGACTGGTTTGAGCTCCTTGCAGTCCCAGGGACTCTCAAGAGTCTTCTCAGCACTTGATTAGTTGGTATCAAAAATCATGTAAAAAACTGAGTTTGCATACTTCACAGCTTATCTCTGCAAGTCCAGTTTTGTTGGCAAGTTCACAGCCTATGAAGTGGGTGACAAAGTGCATGTCAGGCCTTCTTGATTTCCTTCCACTTCTTCAGGAAATGCTCACACTCTTGTGTTTGGTGACTTTAAAGACAGGGAGCTCAAATAGCTAGCTTGACTTACCTACCAATTCCACAAGAACTTCAGTGAAGTAAACACTTTGCTTAAACCACTATTTCTGTCTCAGTGCATAAAGCAATTACAGGGATTAAGAATTGACATCTGTAACAGTGATACTGTAAAACCATTAACAGAAGATAAAATTAATCATGGTATTGTCTGTTGCAAAAGGCAAAGGTGTGTGGGATCAGCTTAGAATGATTTACAGTGAAAATAGTCTAAAAGTGGTAGAACTTCAAGTGGCAAATGCTGAGTTATTGAGTTCATCTTCTAAACTGGCTCATTCTCTAGGAAGCAGGCCACAGAATCAAGACTCCATCATTAAAAACTGTCCCAGTGGGTTTGCATCCAACAATCCAACAGGCATGCTCTGCGTAAAAGATTGATTCTCACCCCTGAGACTGTTCCGGGGGAGAGTTAGCTCAGTGCTGACCATAACGAATCTGAGGTTGGCTGCCAGGGTTTGGGTTGAAATGAGACTACAGCCATCATGGTTGCTCTGGAAGGTCCAATCATACTGAAGAGTTAAATATAAAGAAGTGGTAGCCTATCAACTTACTTCGAAATATACTCAAAAAAAGGAAGTCCAAGAAATAATTTAGTACAACCTACATCTACATTAACTTTTCTCTCCAATAATATCTGAGCTTCCCCTAGACACTCATGTAAGCCCTAAACGAATATGAAAAATGTCTGTGAAACTCGAGAAACAGGGATTGCCCCCAAGAACTCCAGTTCTTACTTGCCTAGCTTGGTTACACTACCATCTATCTAAAGCTTTCTCTCTAAAGTGAAATAAGTCCAAAAGAAAAAAAAAACAAATGTCATTTATTAAAGCATATTTATGGAATCTAGAAAAATGGTACTGATAAGCCTATTTTCAGGGAAGGAATAGAGCTACAAATGTGGAGAAGGGACTTGTGGATGCAGGGAGGGAAGGAGAGAGTTGGACGAATTGAGAGAGTAGCATCAACATGTATACACTACCATGAATAATATAGACAGCTAGTGGGAAGCTAGCTGTCCCTGTTGTCTAGCACAGGGAGCTCAGCTAGGTGCTCTGTGATGACCTAGAGGGATGGGGTGGGGGTTGGAGATAGGCTCAAGAGAGAGGAGATATATGTATACTTGGGCTGATTCATGTTGTTGTACAGGAAAAACGAACACAACATTGTAAAGCAATTATCCTCCAATTAAAACTGAATTTTAAAAATATGTAAAGCTTCTCTTTCCATCTCAGCACTTGGTTTCTCCATCTTGACACTATTGACGTTTTAGGTCAGGTAAATCCTTACTGTGGTGGCTGCATTGCCTCTGCAATAAAAAGTAGGATATTCAGTAGCATCCTTGGTCTCGACCCACCAGATGCCAGCAACACACCTCCCTCAACTTGAGACAATTAAAAATGTCCCTGACCTTGCAAATGGCTACCCAAAGGAGAAAATCTTGATGGTTGAGAACCACTGCTCTAGACTAAGAAAAGTGGCCAGAATTTGTAAACACAATCATTTTTCTGTGTGTGTGTGTGTATGTGTGTGTCTGTGTTTTAAGTGACAAAGGCCCTAAAGACAAAATTTTCAAAATAAGCTCATGAGCAAGCTATATTTACAGAATGTTTCAAAAGGATCCTGTAAGCACCGTGTTTGGCAAATTGGTGATTTTGCTAAGCCTCAAAGCAGCTTTTCCATATGTCATGTTAAATGCTAGCAAACTGACCAGTCCAGAAGGATGTGTCGTCATTGAGATCACCCTTAAGGTATTTGTCCAGACTTCTTCCAAAAAAGAGTGTTTCTTATTCAGCAGTGCTTGTGTATAAAAACTCAGTAGATGGGAATAAGGTTCATAAAGCAAAGAGAGATTTCAGATCTTCTAGTCGGCTTCTCATGTTTTATAGGACAAGACACCAAGGTTCAGGGAATAGAGTTTGTAGCAAAATTTATGATAAACCTCAGTGATTCGGATACTAACCTGAAATTTTCAATGATGTAGGCACAGAACAATATAGGCACAAAATTATTACTGAGTAAAATGTCAAAATTATACTCTTATGGCAATTTTCAAGTGCTTAGGAAAAATTAAGAGAAACCAGAAACAAAATTTTAAATGTTTTTCAAATCAAAGGCTCAAAAAATTAAGGTTGCCATCAATGTACCTCTTGCTTCAGAACCCAGAAAGTTTTATATATTTTTATAACACATGATTGCATAATTTTGATCTATTGGAAATGGTTTTTCTTGTTCAGTCAAGAAGTCATGTCCAATTCTTTGCAACCTCATAGACTGTAGCATGCCAGGCTCCTCTGTCCTTCACTATCTCCCGGAGTTTGCTCAGATTCATGTCCACTGAGTCGGTGATGCTGTCTAACCATATTATCCTCTGCTGCCCCCTTCTCCTTTTGCCTTCAATCTTTCCTAGCATCAGGGTCTTTTCCAGTGAGGGAATGGTAGATTTCCATTAATGTACCTTATCATACTTATACACTTCGGTTCAGTTCAGTCACTCAGTCGTGTCCGACTCTTTGGGGCCCCATGAACCGCAGCACGCCAGGCCTCCCTGTCCATCACCAACTCCCGGAGTTTACCCAAACTCATGTCCATTGAGTCGGTGATGCCATCCAACCATGTCATCCTCTGTCGTCCCCTTTTCCTCCTGCCCTCAATCTTTCCCAGCATCAGGGTGTTTTCAAATGAGTCACTATGCCCACCAAATAAGTTATTTGGAACTTGAATAATGGTTTATAATTGATTTGTCCTTAAGTTGATCAAATATTCTCTCTTCTCCTCCCTTCATGCAGCATTATCTTTACCCAGATCATAATTCTAAAAAGAAGCAACATGAATGAATTCATCCCATGGGTACAGGATACCCATCCCTGCATTCAAATTTCTTTGACTAATTGGAGGAAATGGCTAATTGTGTATTCAAAACTCAGTGTTCTTTCTACATGTCTAGGATTCATGTTTTCTACATGTGGTCAGTTCCTGATCTAAGGAAGAAACAGGCAGGAAAATGATCAGATTCAGGTGGTGTTTAACTAGAAGATGAGACCATGACAAGAAAGGTACAGCATGTTCTGGTATGTGGGAGTTTTGATTACAAGGCGTACCCTTGCTGCTGGTGGAGTGCCTCGGGCTCTGCCTACCTTTAGTTTGTGATTACTAGGTCAGGTATGGATCTAACACTTCTCATGTCGTGTTCAAGTATCTTCCTGTGCCCAAGCAATAAAAGAAAAGCTTCCTCCTATGACATGTGTGTAAAGGTTATTGAAAGACTTCAGATAATGCCTTCAACCTCGTTTGGCCCTCAGAGGATGATCTCTCCAGAAGTGGGTATGGTGTCAAAATATGGAAAGTACTAGTAAAATAAGTATATGACTTACTTTAAAAAGAAATACTTGCTTTCAGGGTGGCGATATGATCCGCTTTAGATTTTAAGGAGAGACGTGGCTAAAAGACATGTGATATTTTTACCCAAAACACGGTAGACTCCACTGTCACCTCTTGGCAATGATGTGAAAGGAAGACTGTTAATGCATTTATCAAACATTTATGGAGAGCCTGTTACTAATAGTGAGTTAATCACTGTTATAGGTAGTAGAGATTCCACAAAGAACAAAGTGCTTTCCTACATTTAGTGAAGGGAGACTGTCAGTAAACAAATATATGTTAAGTCAGGTAGAGATGAGTGTTACGGGCAAAACAGAAGACTATAAGGGGATGGGCCAGAGGGTTAGTATTTTATATGGGACAGTCGGGGAATGCCTCCCTAATAAGATGAGATGTGCTCAATTAGCTGAAGGAAATAAAGCCTGATGCTATCTGAGAGAGGATACCAGAAACTGGTATAAATGTTTCAACAGGAAATTTATTAGTCCTGAGAAAGGGCAGGTCTGTATGTGCTTAGAATGAAAGGGGGTGGGATAAAAGAAAAGGGGAAGCTTTGGGAAAGAGTTAGGGCTACATTAATATATACATACTTAATGAAAACAGCACTGATTGGAAAAACCATAAAATTGGATTGTGTGTTTGCAAATCTCTTACATAGTTTTTAAATGAGACCCATAGTTCTGTTAAACATCATGGACATTTCAGCTGAGTTGTAGTGAACATGGGATTGTCTTTTGAAGTTACCCTGCAAACCTTAGACTCACTCAGAAAGCAGTAGTTTGGTTATGTTGCCCAGGCTGGATGTATTCTTAATTTGAGCTGAGAAGTAATACACTCAGGTTGTGGCTGACTATGGGCCCCGGTCCAATTCACCAGATTTTGGGCTCTATCTTTAGTGGGGAATGGACTTTTTATGCCAGGTAGAAGGGAAGAAGGGGCACAATTTCAAGCAAAGTGAAAGTAAAAATGTTAGTTGCTCTTTATCACCCCATGGACTATAGTCTGTGGTCTGCTAGGCTCATTTGTCCATGGGATTCTCCAGGCAAGAATACTGGAGTGGATAGCCATGCCCTTCTCCAGGGGATCTTACCAGTTCAGGGATCAAACCTGGGTCTCCCACGTTGCAGGCATATTCTTACCATCTGAGCCACCAGGGAAGCCCAGTTTCAAGGAGGGAAATGCAGGAAAGCTGAGTATAGGTAAAGATCCCATTACCTGAGCCTCCTATGCCAGTCTTCAGTATGAGCAATATGTTCTTCCAAGGAGTGTGAAATCTCTAGACAGGACAAGGATGCTGAGGATTTCAGTCTTTTGCAAATTCTTACCTTATATCCTAGATCTCTATCTCAAGAGGGCCTTCATCCTCTTTAAGTGTGAAAGGAAAAGAGGCATTAGGTTGCCCTGTCCCATTCAGCCAAGAACTGCTCAGGTTTTTGAATGTTAGCATTAAATGAGGTCACATGTACCAATTGGAATCTGTTTCCCTGTTCTCAATGACAGTCAGACTTCACCTACATGCCTCTCAGGCCTGCCCTGCCTTGAGGGTTGTTGAGCAACTCCTGCTGGGAGTTGTTGGCTGTTTAAAGAAAGGAGGAGTGGCCCAGAACCAGCAGGAGAAAACGCTAGAATTCTACTTCATAGAGCTGAGCAGCATTTCTGTTGAAGCCCAGTTCTTGGACTGATAAATCAAGAGTGATTAAAAAAAAAAAAAAGCAAGAAAGTACTTTCTGAAAAGGGATGGCATCCAAGTGCAACTCATTTCTTGAGCGATTTTGTCCACAGTTTGCTCATTTCAAATACTTCAGTGTTCATGGTTTTTTGCTTTTACCAAGTCATAATTCTTTTAAAATGCTGTCGTATACTTAGCAAACATCTTTTGAGCATCTACCCAGAGCCCAGTCTTGTGCCATACCTTGTCAAAAGGAATAGGTAACATTGTCCTTACTCTTGTGGAATTAATAGTTTTGTTAAAAACATAAGACTTCCAGCAGAGAAACAAGAAGGAGCAAGTGAAAAGTCAAGTAGGAGGCATAACTCAATGAGAAGAATCCAGACTTTGGTATCAGGCAGCTGTGGCTTTGACTCAGAGCTCTGACTCTGACTGAGAGTATGCCTCTGTGAGATTCTCTTATCCTGTGTGGGCCTCGGCTTCCTCTTCTGTAAAATGGGACAGTAGTACCTATTATGTTGTCCTTTGGATTGCTATGATAATGCGCTAATACTATACATAAAGCAATTAGTGCCTGGAACATAGTAAGCACTTTGTTGTTGTTCGGTTGCTCAGTTGTGTCCAACTCTTTGTGACCCCATTGACTGCAGCATGCCAGGCTTCCCTATCCTTCACTATCTCCCAGAGCTGCCTCAAACTCATGTCCGTTGAGTTAGTGATGCCATCCAACCATCTCATCCTCTGTCATCCCCTTTTCCTCCTGCCTTCTATCTTTCCCAGCATCAGGGTCTTTTCCAGTGAGTTGGTTCTTTGAATCAAGTGGCCAAAGTATTGGAGCTTCAGCTTCAGCATCAGTCCTTCCAATGAATATTCAGGGTTGTTTTCCTTTCAGATTGACTGATTTGATCTCCTTGTAGTCCAAGGGACCCTCAAGAGTCTTCTCCAACACCATAGTTCAAAAGCATCAGTTCTTTGGTACTCAGCCTTCTTTATGGTCTAGCTCTCACACCCATACATGACTACTGGAAAAAACCATAACTTTGACTGTATGAACCTTTGTTGGCAAAGTGATGTCTCTGTTTTTTAATACACTGTCTAGGTTGGTCACAGCTTTTCTTCCAAGGAGCAAGTGTCTTTTAATTTCATGGCTGCAGTCACCATCTGCAGTCATTTTGGAGTCCAACAAAATAAAGTTTGTCGCTGTTTCCATCATTTCCCCATCTATTTTCCATGAACTGATGGGACCAGATGCCATGATCTTCATTTTTTGAACGTTGAGTTTTAAGCTAGCTTTTTCACTCCTCTTTCACTTTCATCAAGAGGCTCTTTAGTTCCTCTTCGCTCTGCCATAAGGGTGGTATCATCCGCATATCTGAGATTATTGATATTTCTTCCGGCAATCTTGATTCCAGCTTGTGCTTCATCCAGTCTGGCATTTCACATGATGTGCTCTGCATGTAAGTTAAATAAGCAGGGTAACAATATACAGCCTTGACATACTCCTTTCCCAATTTTGAACCAGTCCATTTTTCCATGTCCAATTCTAACTGTTACTTCTTGATCTACATACGTTTCTCAGGAGGCAGATAAAGTGGTCTGGTATTCCCTTCTCTAAGAATTTTTCTGTTTGTTGTGATATGCACAGTCAAAGGCTTTAGCGTAGTCAATGAAGCAGAAGTAGATGTTTTTCTGGAACTCTCTACTTTCCAGGTTCTAAGCTGGAAATTTTATCCAGTTTAATATTTCTAAAGTCAGAATGCCCTGTATAATTGATATGTATATTTACTGTGGTAATGTTTTTCTCTTTTTTTTTCTTTCCCAGAAATCATTTCTAAGTGAGAGAGCAGGGCATCTGTTTTTTAAAATTTATTTTTAGTTAAAGGATAATTGCTTTATAATATTGTGTTAGTTTCTGTTGTACAGTGAAGTGAATCAGCTGTAAACGTACATATATCCCCTCCCTTTTGAACCTCCTTCCCACCTCATCCCCGTCACACCCCTCTAGGTTGTCATAGAGCACTGGACTGAGCTCCCAAGACAGGGCATCTTATAAATGATGAAATGTTTGAAGCAAGAGAAATAAATATTTTCCCTGTATTTTGGATGATAAAATAAGGCTTAGAGAAGTTACCTTACATGCTCAAGATTAATGAAAGTAAGAAAGGCAAGGCTGGAACTTGACTAAGCTTTGTCTAGTTTTGCTTACTCTACCATGCTTCTTGGAAGCAAAAAGTTGCCAACATACAGTCCTTTGTTCACCACATAGCAAAATATGTTTGATCATTCCTAAACTGAGTGGTAGATTGCCTGTTTATTAGTTCTTAACAGGAATACATTTTTTAGTCCTTCAAGCCAGACTTCATAGGCTGTCTTGTGCAATGTATTGTTGACATCTGTTGGGTGTTTACATCACCAGTGACATTGGTCAATCTGAAAAGTTATTTTCTTTTAGATAAGAACCTATTGGACTCAGATCTTTTTTAGAAATCTCACCCTGACCTGAGTTCACCTGGGTGATACCAGCAGATTTTCCCCTAGACTTTCAGGATCCTGGGTCCTTACAAGGAAATGGGGATGTAGTCATTAGCAGTTGATTATTAAGCGAATTCATTGAAAATTAACAGCAGTATTCTTTGACCTCAGTTTCTATAGCCAGACTGCTAATCTTCAGTAAATATAAGACTGTATTTCTAATCTATTGACTTAGCACAAATTAGCTATTGAATGGGCCAGTTGTTACTGCTAAACTTTTTTTTGAAGTATATTACAATTCTTCTTTCCTGTGTTTCATTCTCTGAAACACAATCTTAGGGCCTTTTATGATGCCAGGACAACCTCCCAAGAAATCTTATTAAGCTGATTGTTGTTGTTTAGTCACTCAGTCGTATCCAACTCTTTTGCAACACCATGGACGGTAGCCCACCAGACTCTTCTGACCGTGGTATTTCCCAGGCAAGAATACTGGAGTGAGTTGCTGTTTCCTTCTCCAGGCAATCTTCCCAACCCAGGGATCAAACCCACATCTCCTGCACATGTCCCCTGCATTGGCAGGCAAATTCTTTACCACTGAACCACCAGGGAAGCCATAATTATATCAAATCCGCTCTGTCATCAAAATGATTACAGTTTCAGAGTCACAGTTAATGAAAAAAGACTTCAACAAAGGTGATCACTAGCCTTTGTAAGTATCCTTCGGTTTGAGAAGTGAAACTTCTATTGAAAAAAGCCATTTGTAAACCTGGTTCCCTGTTAAGTCATTCTGAGGTTCTTACAGTGGAGTTCTGTCTCTCCCTTTAAGAAGACATAGATGTTAGCATTATTCACCTACATTGAATGAATCAATATATTATTTGTTTGGAATTTGCTTTTCCTTCCTCTGGTCTAGCAGCTTCAGCACCAAAGTGTAGTTGTAAAGTTACGTGTGTGTGTGTGTGTGTGGTAAGTCGCTTCAGTCGTTTCTGACTCTTTGCGACCCTGTGGACGTAGCCCACCAGGCTCCTCTGTCCGTGGGATTCTGCAGGCAAGATTTCTGGAGTGAGTTGCCATGCCCTCCTCCAGGGGATCTTTCCAACCCAGAGATCGAACCCACATCTGTGGCATCTCCTGCATTGGCAGGCAGGTTCTTTACCACTAGCTCTATCTGGGAAGCACCCAAATTAGACATAGTGGAATTTGAAATGGTGTATGTGTCAGTCATCAAGAAACAGAATCTAACTCGGGAGGTTCCTGAGACTTTAATGAAGGGGAGATGCAGGAAGCATCGGTGGGGTTAAAGTCACCACAAGGCATGCTGAGGTACTCAGACCCCAGCCACAGGGAGGCTGTTGTCACCCTTAGACTTGGAGCAGCAGTGGAAGGAAATTGTGTTACCATTGTTCTGGGAGGAGGGACCATATGACAGAAGCTAAGGTCCTGTGGGGACAGGTTCTGACAGAGCATGGGGATTGTGGGGGAGGTCATCCCTGACCTCTGTCTCAACATTCTGGTCTCTGTTGTTCAGATGCAGTGGAGAGTCAGCCAGGAACGGAGCCTGCAGACTCTGCCCCCAGCAGACCAGCCTCCTGAGGTGCAGTAAAGAGAGAAACCTAGAATGGATCCGCTAGGGGAGAAGAGTTAAATAGAGACGAACTGGCCCAGATGGGAAATGCTGTTTTAGAACCCACAAACTGCCCCCCAAAAAGAACAGTGTATTCAAGGAATTCACAGCCCTGAACTCATTTAACCTTGGCTTAGCATCTCCTTTCTGAAACGCCTTCAAATACACTTGGAGTCACCTGACAGCAGCTAGAATTGCTGCTCATTTCAGCATGTCAGTTGCAGCACTGAATGTGGTCGTAGGGCCAAAGGGGCTGGCCCTATAGCTCCCTGATAGCGAACAGGAAAAACGAGAAAAGTGGGAATGTCATTGAGAATTTCTGCAAGAAATATAATAACTAGGGATAAACTAGGAGTGGTGAGAAAACCTAGAGGAGGAACAAGCGTAAAAATACCCTGCAAATGATTTCCCAGCTCTTGGGTTGTGTTCTGCCCCATGCTCTTGCAGCCCTGGTATCTTCCAGAGCCCTCATTGCAGGCAGGTTGGGGACTTTTTATTATAAATAGTGAGTCCCAAGAGATGACTGCTGTCAGTATGAACAGTGATATTACCCATCTTACACATCAGCCAACAGGGAGTCTGTATTTGAAGTTACTGTTGTTTCACCAGCATGAAAGGGAAAAATAATATATTTAAAAGGGACAGAAGTATCACTATGTGATGAGATGTTTAGCTGTGGACTGTCACTTGATTAAAAGCTATACTGATTAATGTTCCACTGGCAGCTGACAAGAAATAAACATCCTTACCCAATTCCTTTATTCTATGGCTCATGCCTTAGTCCTTTCTGGGTTGCTAGAACAATATGCCACAGTCTAAGTGGCTTACAAATGATAGAAACATACTGCTCACAGTTCTCAGGGTATAAGTCTGAGATCAGGGTGCCAGCTTGGTTGGGTGAGGGGCCTCTTCTGGGTCTTGAACTTCTCGTTGTATGCCCACATGGTGGAAGGTCTACAGAGCTCTCTGGGGTCTTATAAGAGCCCTTATCCCATTCACAAGGGCTCATGACCTAATCACCTCCCAAAAGCCCCACCACTAATCCCATCACCTTTGGATATTAAGATTTCAGCAGATGAATTTTGCTTCAGACCACGGCAATTGATTATAATCTTTTGTACTCCTTTTGCTTCCTCATACTTTTGTCTGGCAAAATGCCAGCCCAGAATAAATGCTGCTCTCCACCTACACCATGCCAGCACCCGAGAGCTGAATATGACAGGAGAAAACACACACCCTGATGTTGGTTGCTGGTTAAATGCACGGCCACTAACCTCCCCAAGTTTTTCATACAACTGGCAAAGCTGTTTTCCCTGATCCATTCACTTTGTCTAGACAACTATTTCACACCTCTTCTCACTTCTCTCCTCAAGCCCCTAACACTTCCTTCCTGCATCCTGCCTCTGTGCAGATAGCCTTCTTTCTCTCTCACTGCAGACAGACCCCACACGCAACAGAAAGGAATCTGCAAGCTCCCACCACACCTGCTTCTCTCCTGGAGTCAGTGCCCATCAGATCTGCCTTCCTCCTGTTAACACAGCACTTTGTAGGCAAACCTCTTCACATGACACCTGCTTTCTCTCCTGCCTTCTTCTTAGGGACATTACTCCCACAACTCTCCTTCTCTCTCTTGGATTTATTTTTTTCTCTTCACTGGATCATTCCATCACCATAAAAACATGAACTAGTGTCCCAATATTATAAAAGATAAGCATATAATTGTTGATCCTATGTCTTTCTTTAGCACCCCCCCCCCATTTTTCTATCCTTTTCAACAAAACTCCATGTTTGGCTGAAACATACTCTACTGACTATGGTGGGACAGCAGATGGAAGCTGAGCTTGGCTACTGGGACAGTTGCTGCCCTGTCCCACTTGGTAAATTCAGTAGCACATGCTCAGTCCTCATCTCGATTCACCTGTTGGATCACCCACACTTCTTACTTGGTGTCCAGGATGCTACATTTTTCTAGTTTTTCTCATACTTCACAGGTCTTCCTTGTAAGCTCTTTGCTGGTTTTGCTCATTACCCCAACCTCTGACTGTTAGAATGACCCAGAGCTGGCTTCAGACCTTTTCAGGCACCCTTCTCCCACCATAAGCTCTCCCCTACTCCCATTCCAGGAATCCAGGCTCTCATACTAAGAATTAAAACCCAAGTCCGCAGGTTTTGTAGCTTTTGGCTTCTGCTCTGGCTGCTAGTAGGTTGCTGGAAAAATCAGTCTTTGAAAATTTGAATACGTTTACTCTAAGGGTTTAATAGAATATACACTGAAAACTTCCAAACTATTCCCTCCTGAGTTTTGGACATGTCTATTTTGACTATCTAGTTGAAATTCCCACTTGATTTATAGGCACTTGAAATTGCTGCTGTTGCTAACTGCTAAGTCGCTTCAGTCGTGTCCGACTCTGTGCAACCCCATAGACAGCAGCCCACCAGGCTCTGCTGTCCCTGGGATTCTCCAGGCAAGAACACAGGAGTGGGTTGGCATTTCCTTCTCCAACTTGAAATTGAGTTCATCAAAACTGAAGTGACCACCCTTAACTGAATCATCCTTCAGTCATCTAGAGACCCCTCTATCCGTCAGTTGCTTAGGCTGAAAAACACTGGAGTCCTCTTGGCTCCGGTCTTTCCCGAAGCCAATTCACCAGTAAATTCTAAGCATCTTACTCCATCGTCACTGCTCACTTCCTGGGCCAGCCCTCTCTCACCTGACTATTGCAAAGGCCCCTCACTGGTCTGTTGCTTCCCACTTGCTCACCCTCTGTCCCTCCATCATCCCACCGCTTTATCATCAGTGCATCAGGTCATCTCATGCCTCCTCTCAAAGCCCACCAGTACCCTCCCATTTCATGTGTCCTTTGAGGCCCTGCACTTGGCAGATGTCTCTGGAATAATAGTATATGTGTGTCCTGTAAAACAGGGGCTTCCCAGATGGCACTAGTGGTAAAGAACCCATCTTCCTAATGCAGGAGACCTAAGAGGCATGAGTTCAATCCATGGGTCAGGAAGATCCGCTGGAGAAGGGCATGCCTACTCACTCCAGTACTGTTGTCTGGAGAATCTCATGGACAGAGGAGCCTGGCTGGCTACAGTCCATAGGGTTGCAAAGAGTTGGACATGACTTAGCATATACACACTTGCTGTAAAACTCTGTGTTCAGGAAAAAAAAAAAAAGTCAGTTGTGTCCGACTCTCTGCAACCCTTTGGACTCTACAGTCCACGGAATTCTTCAGGCCAGAATACTGGAGTGGGTAGCTGTTCGCTTCTCCAGGGGATCTTCCCGACCCAGGGATCGAATCCACCAGGGAAGCCCAAGTTCTTCCCTACATCTGAAAAATGTACTCTTAGAAAAACAGCATTTGGGGGGAAAGTAGGATTAGAGCAGGCATCTCCTAATCTTCTATGACTTATAACCCCAGCACTCACCAGAGATAGTTTGGGAGAGCTGCACCGGCCGGAGGGGGCACGTTTCTGGGGAGACAGCAAGGAGCAGGTGCTCATTCTCTCAGTTGGAGGCGAAATCCCTCCAGCCTGTGCCACAGCCAACCTGAGGCCTTGTTCCTTTCCTACTAAAAGATGAGAATTCTATTCCTGTTCTTCTGGCTCCTTTTGCCTACAGAAAAAAAAAAAATGTTTCCATGTTATACCAACATTTATGCTACTATCTGCCAGTAGCCTATGAGCTAATTGCTGTTACAGAAACACACGTTGTAACAGAACAGCCTGTCCTCGCTTACTCTCGGTTGTCTTGCCTCTTCCTCCGATGTGTCAGGAGAACACCCACCGACAGGCTTATACCTTTGTTCTTCTTACCACCTGGTGAGACCTTCCTCATAAATCCTCCTGATTTCTTCATCTCTTTATGCTAATGTGTCCTGCAGAGTGGCAGCTTCCCTGGACAGCTCCTTTAAGAGGACAACAGCCTCACTGTCCCCCCAACCCCGATGCTCTCTCCTGCACGTCATTGTTTACTTTTCCTCATGACGCTTATCATCTGATATCTATGACTCACTTACTGCCTGACCCACATCCATGAGTCTACAAGCTTCTGGGAAGGCAAGGATTGTGGACTTTTTCATTTTATTTGCTTCCTGTGTTTTTCTCTGCTAGATCTTCAGTGCCTGGAACTTGGGCCCACATGTGTGAGCGAGGCATTTCAAAAATGTCGACTGAATGAATGAACCTCGAACTCCTTTAGAATTCATCAGAGTTTCCTTTCAGGCTAGAGAACAGTCCATCTGCCTTTATTTTTCTTCCGATGTTGTTTGTATGTTTGTGTGCATATGTGACAGGAAGAATGGTTTTTATCAAGCCTGTTTTCGTGTCTTCTTTGGTATGCATCAGACTTGCGTGCTGTTTCATACTCACCGCAGTGCCCCTGAGGATGTTCTAACCTTTTAAGCTTTGACATTTTAGTAATTTATTATAAAGGATGTGCTGGAAAAGATCGTGGTGCCAGATTGTGTGTATCTTTTTGTACCCCTCTACCAACATAAGCAGTATTTGTTCCCTTTTAGAAATCCAAGCTTTTGTGATAGCAATTAAAAATTAAGTTAATTAGGTTTGTGGCTTTTCAAACGTTAGCCTGTGCTCTAACTGTTATTGGGTTACTATAAAATTAATTTTTGATGGACATTTGAATGTATTACCTACTACAGTGTATATACATATATATATATATATATATATATATATATATATATATATATATATATATACACACACACCACACACACACACACCTACTACCAGTGTATAGTTAGAGAAAACAGATCCTCCCAATATTCCACAGTGATGGCCATGACACAGGTTTATGCTAATTTTATGAAGGGGCAGCGAGATGATGACTAACTCCCTCTGGTACTGGACATGGCTTCATGAGGGTGGTATTGAGAGGTGGTGGTGGTGTTTGAGGTTCGTAGGGCAGAGGGTAATAATTGCAGAGGTTCTCAAAGCCAGGGGTGTGGACTGGAGTCATTCCAGTGGATCCAGGAGTCAGCATGTGCCATTTAAGGCACAGAAATGTACAGATTCCAGTGTATTCAGGAATATATGGTGAATAATTAGGCATAGAGGTGAGGAGGAGTGTAGGAAATCCTGAGGAGAGTGGCAGACCCTTGTGAACTTGACCCCCTAGGGAGCTCTCAAAGTTTTAGGTGATATGACTGGATTGGTCTTCCCATTCCTCACCTTTCCCAAACAGTACTTGGCTTCTTGGAACTGACAGCTTGTTTGGAGAAAATATCTCCGTCCACAGTGCTTAGATGAATGCCTGGCATATAATAGAAGGGCCTGTTTGTTTCATGAATGTATAATACACAAATATATAGACATACACACACACATATGATTTGTATGCAGTTGTTGTTGTTCAGTTGCTAAGTCATGTCTGACTCTTTGCCACCCTGTGGACTGCAGCATGCCAGGCTTCCCTGTCCATCACCAATACCCAGAGTTTGCTCAAACTCATGTCCATCAAGTCAGTGATGCCATACAACCATCTCATCCTCTGTTGCCCCATTCTCCTCCTGCCCTCAATCTTTCCCAGCATCAGAGTCTTTTCCAATGAGTCGGCTCCTTGCATCAGATAGCCAAAGTATTGGAGCTTCAGCATCAGTCCTTCCCATGAACATTCAGGACTGATTTCCTTTAGGATTAACTGGTTTGGTCTCCTTGCAGTTCAAGGGACTCTGAAGAGTTTTCTCCAACACCACAATTCAAAAGCATCAATTCTTCAGTGCTCAGCTGTCTTTATGATCCAGTGCTCACATCCATACATGACTACTGGAAAAACTGTAGCTTTGACTAGAGGACCTTTGTCGGCAAAGTAATGTTTCTGCTTTTTAATATGTTGTCTATGTTTGTGGTAACTTTTCTTCCAAGGAGCAAGCGTCCTTTAATTTCATGGCTGCAGTCACTGTCCACAGTGATTTTGGAGCCTAAGAAAATAAAGGCTGTCACTGTTTCCACTTTTTCCCCTCTATTTGCTATCAAGTGATAGGACTGGATGCCATGATCTTCATTTTTCGAATGTTGAGTTTTAAGCCAGCTTTTTCACTCTGCTATTTCACCTTCATCAAGAGGCTCTTTAGTTCCTCTTTGCTTTCTGCCATTAGAATGGTATCATCTGCGTATCTGAGGTTATTAGTATTTCTCCCAGCAATCTTGATTTCCTCTTGTGATTCACCCAGCCTGGCATTTCACATTATGTACTCTGCATATAAATTAAATAAGCAAGGTGACAATATACAGCCTTGATGTACTCCTTTCCCAATTTTGAACCAGTCCATTGTTCCATGTCAGGTTCTAACTGTTACTTCTTGATCCGCATACAGATTTCTCAGGAAACAGTTAAGGTGTCAGGAGACAGATAAGGTAGAGAATGCAACAGTGAATATTGATATATATTTGAATGAATGATCTATCGATATTAATTTCTGCATTTTCTCTGTAGTAACGCTTAACTATATATTCAAATCCTTTAGGGTCCTGCACTTGACTAGTAGGTTGCTCATTGAAAACTAGCTTTATAGACTGTAAATTAATAAAAGTAACGGCACAAGTAGACACCCCTTAACAGTTTTTGACTTGGATATTTTAGTTGTGACACATCTTCTTTCTCAATTCTGTCTTAGGTTGCTTTTACCAGCTGTGATCTACTTCTCAACTTGTGGTGTTTTAACATCCCTCCCCTGCCAAAATAAAATTTTTTGAACACCTTAAGGTTCTTACTTTGGTGTCCTGAACTCGTGGCTCTGGGAGAAAAAAAAAATTAACAAATAGGAAATAAGGTTGAATTAGATTCTTCGTGAAGTTTATGATGAAAGCAGTACCTTTCTGTAAGCATAGTCTTCTGGTCTGCCACTAACAGGCTGGGTATCACTGATAAGCTCCTCCATTTCTGCATCTCAGTAGACTAATGTGGCCAAATTTCCATAATCAAATTTTTACTAGAGACCTAATGTTTTAACCACCACCACCACCACCACCCAAAACTTACCTCTTTGGTGAGATTTCAACTGTATAGGTTATATGAGAGGAAAACGCCCTACTCAGACTCTTTAATCATCTCATCCCAAGGCTGGGATGAGAAGTACACAGTAAAAAGTCATTTGTGCAGTCTCCAAATGACTTTGTGGGTTGTCCAGCCTCTAGTCCTCTCCCTTCCATGTGGAGGCCAGCTATCTTTGGCCACTTCATAGCTTATTAGCAGCCCAACTAGAGGCCAGGGAGAAGAAATGGATGAGATAAAGCTTAAGTATGTCACACTGGTTCTTCCTTAGTAGCTCTGATAAAAGGCTTAGCAGGATGAGGCTAAAACTTGATTAAAGAGGTTTGGGGATTATCTGCGACTTTAGCTTATGTATCTTACCTTCCTCCTTTCTCCTGTTCCCTTTTCTAGTAATTGAGCATGAGTTGGCTGTAGACATGAATGAGGTTGATGTAAAAGTTCTTTACTATCCTATAGGTTCTTGAAAAAAAAAATATGTTTACTTACAGGAAAATCAAAATAAAACTTACTTTGTTATTTTTCCTAGTCAAATTTGGGCAAGTTCTTGAACCAGAACTGTGACTAAATATAGTATAATGATTGCTTAAGTCAAAAGATGCACCTTACACCTATGTTCTGGATTCCATGTGCAGAAATCTGGCTGCTTACAAGTGGCCTCTGGGTGCAGGTCCTCAAACAAGATTTGTTCTGCAAATCTTCCATGAACAAGGTCACATCTTTGGGTAGGCAGACCCAGAGATTTCACACTCAGAAGATAAATTCATGCTATATTTCTTGGAGAAATCTTTAGCCTCAGCTTCTCTGATAACCAGGCCTCTCTTCCCTTCTTTTAGAACTTGTGATCCCCCAAAATTATTATCTGGGTTTATGTAAACTCCCAGCTATTCATGATCATGGACATAAATGGTTCTAGATGCAAGAAAAAAAAATCCAGAGATAGAAAGATAATCTGAAACCAACTTTAGTGAAGAAACCATAGAACAAGGTTCAGGATTTAAGAAATAGAGGTCAAAGTTGGGGCATGGCCTCAGTAAGATGGAGGATAGGGCAGTGATGAGCCTGGGACCTCTGGTGAGGCAATGCCCAGGCATGCCCCTGGAGCTCTGTCATGGCGGGGACATTGGTAAAGATCGGTGGTTAGTACAGAAAGAGAAGGGAGGATGGAAGGAAAAGATTGTGGGAGGGTCCATGCTGCTGCTGCTGCTGCTAAGTCACTTCAGTCGTGTCCGACTCTGTGCGACCCCATAGACGGCAGCCCACCAGGCTCCCCCGTCCCTGGGATTCTCCAGGCAAGAATACTGGAGTGGGTTGCCATTTCCTTCTCCAGTGCATGAAAGTGAAAAGTGAAAGTGAAGTCGCTCAGTCGTATCCAACTCTTAGCAACCCCGTGGACTGTAGCCTACCAGGCTCCTCCGTCCATGGGATTTTCCAGGCAAGAGTTCTGGAGTGGGGTGCCATTGCCTTCTGGAGGGTCCATGGGGTCCCCGTAAATAGTATCATCCCAGTTCCATTTGATAAAGGAGCTTTGTAAACTTTCCTATGTTTCCAACATCTAAAAGAAGACTGGGTCTTTAGGGATCAATAAGACACTCCATTTCACTGGGAACTTGTGACATCTCAGAGGAGAAAGAGTGGTGAGGGGCAGGTGATGGGCCAGCTAAGTCTTAAAGCCAGCTGTCTCATTAAAGGTGGCCAGAAGAGGGCAGTTACCTTTTATCAAGAGCATAACTGAAGTTGCAGAGAGTACTTCTGCTACAGAGTCATAAAGCATGGTACAGGTTTACCCAAGATGCAGTATCTTACACGTTAGTAGGCCCTTAATATGTTTGCTAAATACACACTAGCTGCTGCTTTTTCCCAGATCTCATCAGACTTCCATAGAGACCTTGAACCTGGTCCCTTCCAGAAAACCAAAGAATGGCTCTACAGGGAAATAATTGAAAATCCAGAAAGCAGTTTGCCTTTCTGGTAAAAACAGTTTTATTTTCCTTGTAGTTTACTTTGGCATAGGCTAGTGTCTCTTTTGTGGCAGATGGCTACTGTTTGCAACTGTTGTTATCATGTTTTTCCTTCCTTATCTTCCAGTCTACTCTCTTCCTGTTGTCAATTCTATCAGTTTACTAATGAAACCCACCTTATAAGCTGTTGCATTTTTCTTTGTCCATGGGATCAATCTTACTATGCTCTGTGTCATCTACATGGCTTTGGCTTCTGTTTACCCGGGAGTTAGTTGTTCACAGGAAAGAAGAGTGATGGTGGACACAGGTTGAGGACTAACTTAATGATTTCCTTCATTTGGCAGTAAGGCTTAATTAAGATCCCAGTTGCATGTTGTTGGATTTAGTCTATGACCTTCTGGAAAACAGTCTTAACTTAACATTGGGTGGATATAAAAACAGTAAGCCAAAAAATTCGTGCTTCTCTGGACTGTAGCTGTTTGTTTAGCTGTAGAAAATTTAGTGGGTGGTCCAGGCTTCACCACCAGTAAGACCAGAGCTGAGTTGGAAAATGGTTGTTGAAGGAGAGCGGTAGCAATTCTTCCATTTCTTCCATTTTATCACAGTCTAGAAATTAGTTCATTGGGCAGGTTGATCTTGTAGTAGTTCATATTGTAGTTTTCTCTCTGTCAAGTCATTTAATTTAAATCTAAGAGCTGCTGCTGCTGAGTCACCTCAGTCGTGTCCGACTCTGTGCGACCCCATAGATGGCAGCCCAGCAGGCTCCCCCGTCCCTGGGATTCTCCAGGCAAGAACACTGGAGTGGGTTGCCATTTCCTTTTCCAATACATGAAAGTGAAAAGTGAAAGTGAAGTCACTCAGTCGTGTCCGACTCTTAGCGACCCCATGGACTGCAGCCTTCCAGGCTCCTCCTCCTGTGGGATTTTTCAGGCAAGGGTACTGGAGTGGGGTGCCATTGCCTTCTCTGAAATCTAAGAGCTATGCTCATTGAAAGCTCTTCCTGACCCATGAAGTGAATAACAATTATGATTGTCACTGGAAACAAAGGCTTTATTTGGCTTACTTTTGGATTGAATTTAGAGAATAACTGTAATGTTATAGAGTAGATTTTTATTTACTTTTTGATTATTCATTTGAGTGATCATAACCTCTAACTGGTATTTGTTTCTGACTTTCGTCAATGTGCTCCCCATATGGGAGAGGCAAGAGACCTGAGGTTGGTGTAGCCAACATATAAAATTTAATAAACTGCCCCATTAATTACCACTTTCATTGCCACCTTTAAAGTGAGAGTTTGTTAACCGGATCACTACTACTTTGCAACCTAAAGCCTGAAAACGGTTCATCTTTACCATAAACACGTAAGCCATAAATCACATGACACAGTGGTTGGCTCAGAGGGCTAACTGGGATCTTGGTTTGGCTGCTCCCAAGCTACGTAACCTTGGGTTTCAGGAATCTGATCTTGATTTGGCTGCTTCCAAGCTGTGTAGCCTCTGCTGCATATGATGATTGCAGAGTTTCTGCATTGGGGTTGTGAAATTAGGTAATATATACAAAGAGCTTAGAATAGTATCTCACCCTGTAGGGAATGTAGGGGAGGAACAATGAGAGGAAAGGGGACAAGACAGCGAGGGGTGGGGAAGAGGAGAAGGGAGAGAAGCAGTGGAAAGGTCTCAAATGTAAAAGGGCTGTTTTTTAGTTTTTCACAAGAAGAGATACACAGATATGCTCATATACTTGGGACAAACTTTGGTGTACATCAGCAAAAGATTGGAGCTTACATTGAAGCAGAGGTATGGACCTGTGTGATTTATGTCCTGCTCAGTTGCCTGGTGTCCCCTGTGGTCAAATTGATCCCTATTGGTACAAAGAACTTTTTGGACAGGTAATTGGGGCAAACTTTGAAGCCTGATTGTTTGAACTTATTTGCCAAGATGTGTAATTATTTACTGGTGCTTGCCAAAGATGTCAGCTTAGCTTTTATGGCTGAGACAGGATTAAGTTTAATACTTGGAGGCATCTTCTTCACTTGGCCTGGCTGTTGTGACAGCCCTTGGTTTGGCATGTAGCAACCAAACCTACTGGTTAATTCATTAGACATTTAACATTTAGAAATTTATCTTCTCAAAGCAAAAAAACAATGCTTTATTATGTCCCATCTCTTTCCTCTAAGAAGACAGTAGCTGTTAGTTTAATATCAATGAACTGATATTAAATGGGGGTTGAGAAAATAAATTTTGAAAAGACAGTGATAACAAGAATTTTTCTCTGATGAAGATTTTCTTTTAAAAACTTGAACCAAGATTTATCAAAACGATAACTGAACTTTGAAATAAGATCAAACTAGCGAATTAAAATTTCCAGGAGATCAGGAATGTGTCCTTGTGGTTTATACATCTTTGGGCCTGTATCAGTACCCCGGTCATGGAGGCACTCAATGGCACTGAATGAATGAATATGGTATCTAAATTAGCATAACTGTCCCTTGGGATAATACTAAGTCAAAGGGGGATATGTCATCACTTCTTTATGGTCAGGACCTATGTTGTCTGTTCCAGTTAAAAGGAACAGTGTGATATAAAGGAAACAAAGTGAAATGCTCTTTATTTCTATTGTGTTTGACACCTGTGGTAAGTTTTGAGTTGATTTCCCAAATCCTGTTGTTCTGAGATTGTCAGACGTTTCTTAGTGGTGTCTTATTCGTTCCAACTGATAGTGAAGTTTAGGTTACTGCCATTCCGAGTAGATGTATGTTTTACGTTATTAAAATGGCATGTCTTCTGGGCATGATCATGTAATCCAAACACTTGGATAATTTCTCTTGATGCTGTGCTCTGTTGCCATTGCAGAGTCTAAGGACCACATGAGGTCTTGTTCCTTTCCTGATAGTCTTCTGAACACTTTAGAGTGTGCCAAATCCATTGACACAATGAACTGACTCAGTGTTCTGTTTTCTGGTCTTCTCAGATTACCCACCAACTGGAAGTTTAGACATTAAAAACAATGACTGTGATCCTCTCCCTGCACTGCCCTTCCTTCTCCTTCTTTCCCTAAAATTGTTCTCTTGACTCCAGTATATTAATAATGAAAGTATTAATAGTTTTATATGAATATCTTGATAATTATTTTTATTCCTATCATTATAATAATAGCATATGTGTGTACAAACACATATACAAAGGGGAGAGAGTGATTGGGAGATAATTAGGCCATTGGATGAATGCTAAAATTTTTTATTAAACAAATTTTGTGAGTGTGTGTGGTGGTGTTTGTTCCCTCTACAACTCAAATAACCAACTTCTTGGGATGCAGGGAAAACATATGCTCAGGAAACAACAGAACCTTCTTTTCCACTGTCGGTGTGGAAGACATATGCAAAAGAAATGAAGGGATGTGTTTGCTGGAGCCAGGGCTCTGTGAGCAATAACATGGGTAGGAAAAAAGGCTCATAGGGAAGTAGAAGCCTGGGGCACTTTCTCCTGGCAGAGTAATCTCGTCCTCATCAGCTTTTCCCTGGCCTCAGAGGTACATGTGGAGTGACCACAGCAGAGTGCCCAGCTTCTCAGATCCCCATCGTCCCCTTCCCAGTGTGAGTGGGACACTGCAGGACCATTTCTGCCTCTTCCTGCCATTAGCACACACAGCCTAAATGAACACATCCCAGTGGAGGGGGCAGAGACCTGTTGGCATTTACAGGGATCCAGGGTGATATCTGATCTTCCCACTAGAGAAAAGTGAGAGAAAGAATGATTCTTTGGGACTCTGAAAATATAAAAACACAAAACAAAAGTTGAAACTGGAGAATCCACTAAAGAGTTGATAAAATGTGCTAAACTCTGCATGGGTCATGTGACTTATTCTTGGCGTTCAAGGAGCCAGAGGCTCTTGTGGTCTGATCTGGAGAGAGTCACTAACTCACTGTGTCACCTTGGCAAATTGGTTGATCTTCTTGTGCTGTAGCATTCAGACCAGCTGCTGGAGGGAATGAAAGCAAGACCTTGCTGAAACCAGATGCTGCCTCTCTGAAAGGCATTCAGCAATAAATAATATCATATATACTTTGTTCCTGGCAGCAAGTGCTGAACTGTTATAACCCCTGTTTTCACTTGCTTCTAAGATTCTGGAAATTTCTCGTTTTGGCTTCAATTTTTCCATGCTTGTCCTCAGCCCAAAGCTCTTTGGAAAGTTTGACCGAAATTTCACTTAGCTGTTTTTCCTGAATGATGGGAGAATGAGGTCAATGCATTGTTTCTTCAGCTCATAAAATAAATGTCAGTTTTTGCCTGGTATACATCAGAAAACCAGCAGAGCTGCTCAGTTTAAAGTGTCTAGTAAAAGAATCATGGGCTGGTCAAGAACGCCTGCAGAAGACAATTTTAGGTTGCTCAGTGTATCCTCTTGTGTTTAAACAAGACCACACACAATTGGGACACACGTGAAAAGCTCTAGTCTAGTGTTAAAGATGGAAGAGGAAGATTCCACTTAGTCTCTCAGGAATCCACCCCCAGCTTGTTACCGAGAGGCGGTCGCAGCTACCATCGGTTCTCATCTTTCTTGACCACTTGCTCCATGTCCTTGCTCTGTGGTTCCTGAAGACTTCATGATTATTTACTGTCACTGACCCCCTTGTCTACATTTTAAGTAAAGTAGACCTTGTCTTTGAAGTAGACTTCAAAGCAGCCTTCTGTGATCATCAAACTAGCTCATGCATTTCTTCAAAGCACTTGCAGCCTAATTACATACATGTGTAATGACTTCAGCTGTGCTTCCCCACTAGACCCACAGCTCCATTATGGCAGAGCCCATGTCTCTCTTACTTATTGTCCCTGTGACACTTAGCTTTAATGCTGAGCATATGGTGGAAACTCATTGCTAAATGAACTAAATCACTCGGAGTACAATTGTTCTTACTGGCATTTGTTCATAGATTTGTCCATTCAGACATGCATGCGTGTGTTCAGCAAGTATCATTGTCTGTTTTATGCCAAGAGTTGCTGGGAATCTGTCCTTTGGTCGATGACACAGAAGTTCTTAAGGATTTATTATTTATACACCAAAACAAGTATATTATGTGGGTACCATTACTATTCCTATAATTGGAATGTTGGGCTAATAAAGTAAAAGCAAACCCAGGAAATTTATCATTTACTGAGCATCTGTTATGTGCCGGGCACTGTATTAGGTACTGAAAAGAGAAAGATTGGTAAGAAACAATCTCTGTCAGGAAATGTCCTGTAGGCTAATGGTAGCAAGAAGACAAATCCTGAAATAACTATTACTCAAGGCAGAATACAGTAGTCAGGTGAGAGTTAAAAGCATGAGAGAGATTGCTGTGCCACAAGATACCTTGTGACCTTGTGCAAATCTCCTGAAGAATCAAGGAAAGATTTCTGGTGTTCCCTTTATGGTCAGAGGCCGCCTGAGGATAGGCAGTTAGTTGCACTTCCTCTCACAGCCACATGGGCCTCTCCTTAACCCTACCAGCTTTGCACTCTGTGCCTTCAACCTTGAGAAACGGGTCCAGTCTCTCAATATTGGAAAACAAACTTGCCATCAAGATCATTATTATATGCATAAGACCCCCAAGATCTCTTTATGCTTTATACAAACATGGGTACATTTTTGCCTCTAGCTTTCCTTGTTTCACCCTAAGTTTGAAGAATGTATGGCAGAAACCGAAGTGTGTACATTTATAGGCAATTGGCTGGAGGACAAACAGCTCTCTACACTCCAACCACACTGATTTTTCCCTCATGTTCCCTAACCCACCAAGCTAACTGTCCTCTTGCCTGGAATGTTTCACCCTCAGATTTTGGCATTTCTGGCTCCTCTTGTCATTCTGGTCTCAACTCAAAGGTCTTTTGTGACCCAGTCACCAGCCATCCCTACCCTTGTTTCCATTTACTTCCTATCACATCATCCTATTATGCTTCCTTTATAGCATTTAACCATCTGATAGTTTTTCGCTCATTGTTGTTCAGTCACTAAGTCATGTCCAACTCTTTGCAAGCCCAGGGACTGCAGCACCCCAGGCTTCCCTGTCCTTCACTATCTCCCAGAGTTTGCTCAAATTCATGTCCATGGAGTCGGTGATGCTGTCTAACCATTTTTCACTTGCTGTTGTAAGTTTTCTTCCAGTAGAATTCTCAGTTTCATGAAATAGGAAAGCTTTAGTGCTGATTTAGAGTGTCCTGGAAAGTGTATGATGCACGGTAGGTGCTCAAACATGCACATTGAATGACTAATTGAATACAAGAATGGCCAGAGGCTGAGGGCAGTGGTCGAAACCTATTATGCTCTTTGCCTGAAGAAAACCTCTTGTCTGCCGATCTTCAGGTGCCTGTGCCTTGGCACCAACCCAAACCTGCTCTCTACTGGTGAAGCAATAGACACTCGGATGGTGTATGTCCATGCTCTTCAGATTAAAGGATGCAGCTCTAATACAGGCTCCTTTTGTCTCTACTGTAAAGATGCCATTGCTGAAACCAGTATGTTTTAAGATTTCATCCATAATTCTTATTCTAGGGCTTCTGGTTATCACTGACTTCCAGGTATAATTTAGAATGTCATTTCAGGTTTATGAAGCTCTGTATGCTGTAGGTCTTCTCTGAAACTTTTTCAACACATCTTAAAAACTTTACAGTTTCTCTTGCTAATGATTTTCATCTGCCAAAGAATCTATCTAGTTAAAAATCAGATCACTGAAGATATCTCAGGTGTGTGTGTGTGCGAAGTCACTTCAGTCTTGTCTGACCTATGCAACCCTATGAACTATAGCCCACCAAGCTCCTCTGACTATGGGATTCTCCAGGCAAGAATACTGAAGTGTGTTTCCATTTCCTTCCCCGGGGTGGGGAGAGTGGTCTTCCTGACCCAGCGATCGAACCCATGTCTCTTATGTCTCCTTCACTGACAGGTAGGTCCCTTACCACTAGTGCCACCCAGGAAGCCTCACCTCAGGCATACATTTTGCATAATACTTAGGCTGATTGTGTTTTAAGTTGATTTTACTCTGTTGGGAAAACCTACAGGAGGAGGGGGGAAAAAACTCACTTCTCTTTTTTAAAAGAGAAGATTTTATTGGGGTTGAGAGTTCTAGTTTCATAAAATGGATTTCTCTAGTTCTTAACTGAATCAAAAATGAAGCAAACAGACGATTTGGGGAAATAGTTTGGGGTGACCGGGTTTTGACATATCCATAGGTTCTCTCAGCTATTTAAAAATGATCTTGAAAGACTTATTTGCATTCCCCAAATTAAAGATAGTAGCCCAAAGGAAAGACTAAAGTTATGTTTTTTGCTCAGGTTGACTTTTGGGGTGTTACAAATTTACAAGAGTTTTTGAAGTGGAGACATGGATAGGACCTTTGTACAAAGTCAGTTGGCCAAAAGAAACACTTCATTGCCCCATAATTTTGTGTTGCACAAGGGAAAACATCCCAAGCATTATGCCATTAAGGGGACCCAGATCACCAGATTTGTAAGAAAAGCCCAGTAGTTGGTTGAGCCACTTTGTGCATAAAGGGTGGTGCAGATTGACTGCCAAATTTCTTTCAACACAAGAAAAGACAATTTATATATCAAAAAATAAAATTTTCTCATCCATTATGTAAGAAATTTATGTATGTTTGTACTTACCAGAAGAAATGGCACAGATATATTCTGTTCTTCAGCAGTCTGTTGAAATATCTTGATTAAAGGCATTTTCAACGCAAAGCTTGAGGGTGACAGTGTAAGTACAGATAAATTCAGTTCTAATAGATTGATCTTTCCATCATCTTACCGCTTTTTTCCCCCTGCTCTGGCAACTGTATTAGCTATGGCAATCAACAGAACACTGTAAAGGTATAAACGTTTTCCTCTGGTCTTGAAATGTTAAGTCAAAAATCATCTCTCTGCACTGCCCCCACCCCTGCCTCATTACTCCTAGCTCATCCTGAAAAAGAGCATAGTGTCTAATCATCACTGTTGAGTGCTGCCTGCATGGGTTGCCATTGTTACTGTTTGGGCAACTTTTCTCACGCCTAAGGTTCTTTCTCCCCTTATAAGAAAGAGTATCAAACCCCAAAGATCACTCACCTTGTGCTGAAGTGGTTGGCTATGCTTCTATTCAGCCAAGGCTCGTTCACTGGAGGAGAAAAAGAACATTTTATTAGGGCCTATAATTTTCCAGACATTATGCAAGATAATAGAGGAGGCACAGATGAGGTCTTGCTTTTGAAGTCTTAGATCTCTTCCCCTTTGGGCACTGGGGAATGAGAAGGCAGAGCTGAAAGGCCGTGGATGATTTTAAAATTTATTTAGTTTTGTAAAGCAGATGATCGCATTTGTCAGGCACCCTTTCCAATATTAAACAGTGTCAGTTTAACACCAAATATAATAAGCCTCTATCTCCCTAAGGGAACTTCTAGTTTGATAAAGACCACATCCAGCCTGTTGTTGGACAGGCTGTAATAAACTAAGCAAGAGTTTGACAAAGAAAGCATGCAGCTTCAGAGCTCAGAAAGATCCTGACTGATTCAATGACTGAGGAAAACTTTCTGAAGGAAGAGACGGGAAAATTTGGTAGGTTGTATTACAAGATGAAAAAAGCCAAAACATGGAGAGAAAGGAAAATAGAGGGCACTCCAGGTACTATAGAACATATCAGTTAAAAGTTGGAATATATCCATGTAACAAATTGAATGACACCGAGTATATCTTGAAAGACAGAATAGGACCAGTTTGGATGGAATACTGATTGCCAGCTAAGGAGTTAGGGCCCAAGCATGGGAAGTCGTTAAATAATACTAAACAAGGAATGTTATGTTCAGAGATGGACTTCTGCTTCCTGGCAACAAAGTATAAGAAGGATCAGAGATAAGAGTCAGAAAACAGGGGGACCAATGAGGAATATGTGGTGGTTAATAGTCTTTAAAATGAGCAAAGAGGCAGATATACTGTTGGTGATGATCACAACAAAACCCCTTCACAAACTAGTGTCTTCCAAAGGAGTAGGGTCTGTCTAGAACACAAATTAAGTGGAACATCCAATGGAGATTCATTGCAGTAGGTGAATGGGTGATCTAAATATGGAATTAGGAGCAATACCTAATGATGTAATAGATCAGTCAACGATATATACTATAAGCTGCTGCTGCTAAGTCGCTTCAGTCGTGTCCGACTCTGTGTGACCCCATAGACGGCAGCCCACCAGGCTCCCCTGTCTCTGGGATTCTCCAGGCAAGAACACGGGAGTGGGTTGCCATTTCCTTCTCCAATGCATGAAAGTGAAAAATGAAAGTGAAGTTGCTCACTCGTGCCCAACTCTTCACGACCCCATAGACGGCAGCCCACCAGGCTCCTCTGTCCATGGGATTTTCCAGGCAAGAGTACTGGAGTGGGTTGCCATTGCCTTCTCCATATACTATAAGGCATATATTCAAAATATACATACATACTAATCTCCTTGGTTAAAGTACTGGCCATCTCATTATTCTCTGCAGCATCAAAGATTGCAGTGCTGTGTGCTTCGACCAACAGTAAAGGCAGCTTTGGCCCATTTCCCGTTTGTTGTTCTACCACTGTGCAGAAGTCTGAGTCTGGAAGGTGAATCTGTCTGGCCAGTTTTGAGTTTGACAGTCTGCATGAAAGTTGATGTTCTGACAGGTGCTGTGTCAGACACAGCCTAACCCTTGGGTGGGTTGATTAGTTCCTGCTTGGTTGAGGCTTCAGCAAATTTCACATTTGTAAATAGTCTACTTATCATCCCTTCTTTCCCTAAAATACAAGATCTGGAGCTTCTTTTGGATCTATGATTTTTAAATCTTCCATTATTCACTAAAAATGGAGACAAAATCCATTCTTAGGACCAGAAATAAAAATGAACAAATTGAACGACCCTTCATCTTTTCTAAGTTTATTATGCCAGCCCCGACTTCTTCACCCAAAATAAATTAAAGGTAGAATTAGCACTGAAGAGAGAATTTGAATTTTTTCTCTTTTGAACACACCTACAACACACATTAAAATTCTGATGGAAGAAGAAAAATTGTCATGTAGCTTTCCAGCTTTAGAAATAACTGACAAGCTGTGAGGAAGACTTAGACAGTCAGACATTCAGGAACAAATGGGAACACTTAACTCTGAAATGATTGTTATGAAAGAAAAAGTCCACGCTGTCTTAAAAATCATTCATAGTGCCAGTATAGTTAAAAGGGCAAAATGAGCCATGGATGGAAGTCAGTGGCAACTAGGGGATTCTTATCTATCGCCAACTCTTCCTCTTCGCTTTAAAGTAGGAACTTCCAGAATACCTAAAACATGTAGACTTCAGAAAACAAACTGAATATAGCAAAGGATGGCAAACTTGAAAATACGCCAGCATCTTAGATGTGGAATAAAATTTGACCCGAGTATCAATAGTTGTTTCAAAACTGGCATCAATCAGTTTAGAAGCACTGTTCAGTTCAGTCACTCAGTCGTGTCTGACTCTTTGCAACCCCATGGACTGCAGAACACCAGGCCTCCCTGTCCATCACCAACTCCCGGATTTCACCCAAACTCGTCTGTTGAGTCGGTGTTGTCATCCAACCATCTCATCCTCTGTCGTCCCCTTCTCTTCCTGCCTTCAATCTTTCCCAGCATCAGGATCTTTTCAAATGAGTCAGTTCTTTGCCTCAGGTAGCCAAAGTATGGGAGCTTCAGCATCAGTCCTTCCAATGAATATTCAGGACTGATTTCCTTTAGGATGGACTGGTTGGATATCCTTGCAGTCCAAGGGACTCTCAAGAGTCTTCTCCAACACCACAGTTCAAAAGCATCAATTCTTCGGCACTCAGCTTTCTTTATAGTCCAACTCTCACATCTATACATGACTACTAGAAAAACCATAGCTTTGACTAGACGGACTTTTGTTGGCAAAGTAATGTCTCTGCTTTTTAATACGCTATCTGACTTTCCTTCCAAGGAGTGTCTTAATTTCATGGCTGCAGTCACCATCTGCAGTGATTTTGAAGCCCCAAAAAATAAAGTCTGCCACTGTTTCCCCATCTATTTGCCATGAAATGATGGGACCAGATGCCATGATCTTAGTTTTCTGAATGTTGAGCTTTAAGCCAACTTTTTCACTCTCACTTTCATCAAGAGGCTTTTTAGTTCTTCTTCACTTTCTGACATAAGGGTGGTATCATCTGAATATCTGAGGTTATTGATATTTCTCCCGGAACTCTTGATTCCGCTTGTTAGGACTGATATATAGAAACACATATCTGATATTACAGATTCTAATTTATTGGTTAAATTACTATGCATTAACCAGATTATAAACTGATCTTGTTTATTTTATATACTTCCGGCATTCAGAATACTTTTCATTGTACTTGTTTTCTTTACTATACTTAATTTTGTTGAAATAATGTTTGCATCTATTTCAGTGCTTTAAAGTATTTTGAAACCAATCTTGCTAACAGTTAAAGGACTGTTGTCTTAAAAGTGAAATACTGTTCATTAGAAGGATCTGTGAAATAATTTACATTTGTTTGTTATAAAATAGTTATAATGGAAGAAAAGTGGGAACCTTGTAAGAACTCAAAGCATAAAAATGCCTTTACCTAATTCAAAAAAATTGAAATCATCCCAATCATCTTCTCTGACCACAATGCAGTAAGATTAGACCTCAATTACAGGAAAAAAAACTATTAAAAATTCCAACATATGGAGGCTAAACAACACGCTTCTGAATAACCAACAAATCACAGAAGAAATCAAAAAAGAAATCAAAATATGCATAGAAACAAATGAAAATGAAAACACAACAACCCAAAACCTATGGGACACTGTAAAAGCAATGCTAAGGGGAAGGTTCATAGCAATACAGGCGTACCTCAAGAAACAAGAAAAAACTCAAATAAATAAACTAACTCTACACCTAAAGCAACTAGAGAAGGAAGAAATGAAGAACCCCAGGGTTAGTAGAAGGAAAGAAATCTTAAAAATTAGGGCAGAAATAAATGCAAAAGAAACAAAAGAGACCATAGCAAAAATCAACAAAACTAAAAGCTGGTTTTTTGAGAAGATAAACAAAATTGACAAGCCATTAGCCAGACTCATCAAGAAACAAAGGGAGAAGAATCAGATCAACAAAATTAGAAATGAAAATGGAGAGATCACAACCGAATACACAGAAATACAAAGGATCATAAGAGACTACTACCAACAGCTACATGCCAATAAAATGGACAATTTGGAAGAAATGGACAAATTCTTATAAAAGTATAACTTTCCAAAACTGAACCAGGAAGAAATAGAAGATGGTAACAGACCCATCACAAGCACGGAAATGGAAACTGTAATCAGAAATCTTCCAGCAAACAAAAGCCCAGGACCAGACGGCTTCACAGTGGAATTCTACCAAAAATTTAGAGAAGAGCTAACACCTATCCTACTCAAACTCTTCCAGAAAATTGCAGAAGATGGTACATTTCCAAACTCATTCTATGAGGCCACCATCACCCTAATTCCAAAACCAAAGATGCCACAAAAAAAGAAAACTACAGGCCAATATCACTGATGAACATAGATGCAAAAATCCTTAATAAAATTCTAGCAAACAGAATCCAACATCATATTAAAAAGATCATACATCATGACCAAGTGGGCTTTGTCCCAGGAATGCAAGGTTTCTTTAACATCTGCAAATCAATCAATGTAATACACCACATTAACAAATTGAAAGATAAAAACAATATGGTTATCTCAATAGATGCAGAAAAAGCCTTTGACAAAATTCAACATCCATTTATGATAAAAACCCTCCAGAAAGCAGGAATAGAAGGAACATACCTCAACTTAATAAAAGCTATATATGACAAACCCACAGCAAACATTATCCTCAATGGTGAAAAATTGAAAGCATTTCCCCTAAAGTCAGGAACAAGGCAAGGGTGCCCACTTTCACCACTACTATTCAACATAGTTTTGGAAGTTTTGGCCACAGCAATCAGAGCTGAAAAAGAAATAAAAGGAATTCAGATAGGAAAAGAGGAAGTAAAACTCTCACTGTTTGCAGATGACATGATCCTCTACACAGAAAACCCTAAAGATTCTACCAGAAAATTACTAGAGCTAATCAATGAATATAGTAAAGTTGCAGGATATAAAATTAACACACAGAAATCCCTTGCATTCCTATGCACCAATAATGAGAAAACAGAAAGAGAAATTAAGGAAACAATACCATTCACCATTGCAACAAAGAGAATAAAATACTTAGGAATATATCTACCTAAAGAAACAAAAGACTTATATATAGGAAACTATAAAACACTGATGAAAGAAATCAAAGAGGACACAAACAGATGGAGAAATATACTGTGTTCATGGATTGGAAGAATTAATATAGTGAAAATGAGTGTACTACCCAAAGCAATCTATAGATTCAATGCAATCCCTATCAAGCTACCAACGGTATTTTTCACAGAACTAGAACAAATCATTTCACAATTTGTATGGAAATATAAGAAACCTCGAATAGCCAAAGCAGTCTTGAGAAAGAAGAATGGAACTGGAAGAATCAACCGCCTGACTTCAGGCTCTACTACAAAGCCACAGTCATCAAGACAGTATGGTAAAAAAAAAAAAAAAAAAAAGTATGGTAGTGGCACAAAGATAGAAATATAGATCAATGGAACAAAATAGAAAGCCCAGAGATAAATCCACGCACCTATGGACACCTTATCTTCGACAAAGGAGGCAAGAATATACAATGGAGAAAAGACAATCTCTTTAACAAGTGGTGCTGGGAAAACTGGTCAACCACTTGTAAAAGAATGAAACTAGAACACTTCCTAACACCATACACAAAAATAAACTCAAAATGGATTAAAGATCTAAACGTAAGACCAGAAACTATAAAACTCCTAGAGGAAAACATAGGCAAAACACTCTCCGGCATAAATCACAGCAGGATCCTCCATGACCCACCTCCCAGAATACTGCAAATAAAAGCAAAAATAAACAAATGGGACCTGATTAAAATTAAAAGCTTTTGCACAACAAAGGAAGCTATAAGCAAGGTGAAAAGACAGCCTTCAGAATGGGAGAAAATAACAGCAAACGAAGCAACAGACAAACAATTAATCTCAAAAATATACAAGCAACTCCTGCAGCTCAATTCCAGAAAAATAAACGACCCAATCAAAAAATGGGCCAAAGAACTAAACAGACATTTCTCCAAAGAAGACATACAGATGGCTAACAAACACATGAAAAGATGCTCACCATCACTCATTATTAGAGAAATGCAAATCAAAACCACAATGAGGTACCATTTCACACCAGTTAGAATGGCTGCTATCCAAAAGTCTACAAGCAATAAATGCTGGAGAGGGTGTGGAGAAAAGGGAACCCTCTTACACTGTTGGTGGGAATGCAAACTAGTACAGCCACTATGGAGAACAGTGTGGAGATTCCTCAAAAAACTGGGAATAGAACTGCCATGCGACCCAGCAATCCCACTGCTGGGCATACGCACTGAGGAAACCAGAATTGAAAGAGATACGTGTACCCCAGTGTTCATCGCAGCACTGTTTATAATAGCCAGGACATGGAAGCAACCTAGATGTCCATCAGCAGACGAATGGATAAGGAAGCTGTGGTACATATACACAATGGAATATTACTCAGTCATTAAAAAGAATACATTTGAATCAGTTCTATTGAGATGGACGAAACTGGAGCCCATTATACAGAGTGAAGTAAGCCAGAAAGAAAAACACCAATACAGTATACTAATGCATATATATGGAATTTGAAAGATGGTAACGATAACCCTATATGCGAGACAGAATAAGAGACACAGATGCATAGAACAGTCTTATGGACTCTGAGGGAGAAGGTGAGGGTGGGACGTTCTGAGAGAATAGCATTGAAACATGTGTATTATTATATGTGAAACAGAACACCATTCCAGGTTCGATGCATGAGACAAACGCTCAGGGCTGGGGCAATGGGATGACCCAGAGGGATGGGATGGGGAGGGAGGTGGGAGGGGGGTTCAGGATGGGGAACACATGTAAACCCATGGCTGGTTCATGTCAATGTATGCCAAAAACCACTACAATATTGTAAAGTAATTAGCCCCCAACTAAAATAAATAAATTTATTTAAAAAAATGCCTTTACCTTTTCAAGGGAAAAAAGTAATTGGAAATAAAGTCACAGGACTTTGAAAATTTTTTAGATGTGGCTGCAACTCAGTAGGCGCTGTGGAAATGACTACCAGAGCCAAATCTTTAAACGTGCAAGATGTGTCAGTTTTGCACAAGCTGTGTCATGTTCAGAAGTAGATTGTTGACACAAACTAAGTTATCTATTCTCTTAGTTTTTCATCTCTTTCAATAAGAGCAGCTAAATAGTTTCTAGAGCTGCAGTTGAAGCTGCTCTGGCCAACTCTGTGGAAACATACTTGTGAAGCATGGTGCTAATGTAGGACATGCAGATAAAATATACAAGGGACACATTTCTACATACATTGAAATATACATAGAAGCCTATTTGGAGTAATTGTGGTGGTTTAGTCGCTAATTTGTGTCCAACGTGCAACCACATGGACTGTGGCCTGACAGGCTCCTCTGTCCATGGGATTCTCCAGGCAAGAATACTGGAGTAGGTAATCCTATCCTTTCCCAGGGGATCTTCCCAGCCCAGGGATCAAACCCGGGTCTTCTGCATTGCAGCGGATTCTTTACCGACTGAGTCACCAAGGAAGCTCATTGTTTGTTAAAAGTAAAATCAAGGAAACTAATTATAGACTTTCTCGGAATATTCTCTGAAGTCATTTGAGGCAGCGAGTGTGGTATCCTGGTGCCTCTGTACTTAGGAACTGAGATGACCACAGACGTATGCCATTCATCCTGGATGTTTTGAACGGGGTTTCTGCCTGTACTGCCCTTTTATGGTCACTATATTATTATTTTGATGTTTCTTAACCAACTGCATCACATAGTAGTATGTGAAATATTTTGATTCTTGTTTTAGTGAGTGTTTGCTGGCAGGTTTTCTAATAGTCCTCTTGAGTAAAATGAACCAGCCCTTTCAGAGCCATTAGTTGCAAATTCAGGGAGACTAAACAGAACCCCCCTATCCAGCTTACTGAGGTCTTGTTTGTGTGACTTCAGGGAGAGAGATTGAGAACCGTTCATTAATCATTGTACGCATGCATGCATGCTGCAAGCTGTAAGTCACTCCACTCGTGTCTGACCCTTTATGACCCTATGGACTGTAGCCCGCCAGGCTCCTCTGTCCATGGGATTCTCTAAGCAAGAGTACTGGAGTATCATGCCCTCCTCCAGGGGATCTGCCTGACCAAGGAGTCAAAGCTGTGTCTCTTATGTCTCCTGCACTGGCAGACAAGTTCTTTACCACTAGCACCACCTGGGAAGCCCCTTATTAATAATTATGCCCCCTAATCAGACAGTTTTTCAGTGCAGTACTGAAGCACTCAAGTTAGCATGCTTCTTGAAGGCTAGTGAGGAATACAGCTTTTTTCACTTTCATCAGGCTCTGCTGGCACCAGACCTCTGGGAAGCCTTGTGACAGGACCTAGCCTGAGCAGCATCACATGTGATTTACTTTTCTTCTTGGGAGTTCCACTCTGTGGCTTTTCTCTGGAATCTGTGAAGACAGTGTTTCTCAACCTAAAAACTGGGATTGAGTAAGGTCCCCTTCCTCCTCGTACCAGTTGACTGAGGGTCAACTATTAAGCCATAGGGGTAAGTGCAATGGATGTGGGGGTGACTGTCATGAATTCAGTGACTGGAACCAACCTGAGTCACTGTTCCAGCCTTTCCATCTCAGTGTCATCACAGGGATGGATGCTCCAAACATGGAAAGTCAACATAGCGTATCTCTAGCTTTCCATCTGTACAATACTTACTGTGCTTGTCACCTTTGACTCTGGCCAAGGGTGTAGACTTGGGGCTCTCTGAACTACTTTGTTTTTTTTGTTTGTTTGTTTGTTCGTTTGTTTTTGTTTCTGTTTGGGTTTTTTGATAGGTAAGAAGTGGACTTATTTAGAGAGAAACACACTCCACAGTGCGGGCCCTCTCCAAAGGTGAAAAGTAAAAGTGTTAATTACTCAGTTGTGTCTGACACTTTGCTACCCCATGGACTGTAGCCCGCCCGGCTCCTCTGTCCATGGAATTTTCCAGGCAAATATATTGGAGTGGGTAGCCATTCCCTTCTCCAGGGGGACTTTCCGACCCAGGGATCAAACCCAGGTCCCCTGCGTTGCAGGCAGATTCTTTATCGTCTGAGCCAAGGTGAGGGTAGCTCAAAAGATGGCTTGGTTAGTGCTTATGGACTGGGTAATTTCATAGGGTAATGAGTGGATGGATTATTCCAACTATCCTGGGGAAGAGGCAGAGATCCCAGGATTCAAGCCACTGCCTACTTTTTGGTCTTTGATGATCTGGACTCCTGAACTGTCTTGGAGCTGGTGGGTATGTCACTTAACTTGATGATGTGTTAATGATGAGCGTACACTGAGGCTCAATGTCTAGCGGAGGTAGACTTGTCTGCCCTCTTGGACCTATTTGGGTCTCATCAGTTTATGTTGTGACTTTGGACTATGTCATTCTTTTAAACTGCTCTACCCTCTTCCCTCCTGACTGATTCCCCCCTCAGAGACTTGACTTCATATTCTTATGGGAAAGAGAGGGGTGGCAGTCCATCTTCTTTAACTGCTTCAAAGCTGAGTATGGGTGTCAACCCTGACCTACTTTGTTTTTTATGTCATTTTCTTAATGCACTAAGGATGCTACAATAAATGCCTGTGTACTTGCCACCCAGATGAATACATCAAACGTAAACCTATTTCCCATGCCTGCTTCATAGCCATTGTTTGTAAAGAAACAAACTATATGGGTAAATGTGAAGTCTCCACTTGAACCTTTTCCAGTCTTGCCATACTCTCTGCCACTCCAAAGGATACAGCTTTCATGTATTGGCATTTGCACAATCCTGTTTTTATACTTTTGAATTTTACTACAAATATGAAACATGCTTATTATATACACGAACCAAATTATTTGCATGTTTTTTCAAGTGTGTATGTTTTACTTTGGGTGTGGAATGTGTTACTCTGGCAATTGCTACTTTAACTACCAAGAATTTTTTTCAGAACTCACCTTCATGGCTGTGTTACCCTAGTTCATTTTTTTAATTGCTGTGTATTACTCCATCTTTTGAAAATATCACTATCTATTCCCACACTGATTGGAATTTGAATTGATTTCATTGTTTCACCAAAATAATTGATACTGAAATAAATATCCCCTTGGACATATGTGATAGAGCTTGTCTGGAGTACACATCAGTGGAAACTTGCCACATCATAGGATATGTGCATTTTTGTGTCTGTGAGATATTGCCAAATTCCTCTGCCAATTGCACAACCAGTTTATACTAGTATCAGCAATATGTGAGAACCCTCCCTTCCCCAGGTCCCTGCCAGCACTTGATTACTCTCAGATTTAATTATCTGAGAGTTGATGGATACTGCATATGAATCTCATTGTTTTAACTTTCATGACTCATTATTTATGAAATTGAACATCATTTGTGCAGGGCCATTTGGATTTCCTCCTCTGTGTCTTTTTCTACTCTCTGTCCATTTTTTTCTTGTCTATCCTCACTATTGATTTATAGAAACGTGTGTATACATGGGATCCTAATGTATATGTATCTTGATATATGTTTATTTTTCATGATATGCATTCATATGTATGTGACTAACCCTTTGTCTATTATACACATAGAAAATTTTGCCTCCCATCTGTTGATTGCATTGTAATTTTTATGACATCTTTTAGCACAGATAATTTAAAATTTTGATATAGTTAAATTTCCTTGTTATTCTGCTTTTGTGCCTTGCTTAAGAAATCATTTTCTCCTCCATGGTTATATTTTATATTAACTCCTCCCATATTCTAAAGTGCTTTAATTCATTTATAAAAGTTTTGTTTTAAATAAGTAGACTTTTAGTTTACATGGGGTTAATGAATGTGTATGGTGTAAAGCATGAATGTTTTTTCCCATGTGAAAATCTAGTCCCAACGCCATTAACTGGAAAGCTTCATTCTGTCTCCATTGTTTGTATTGTCTTCTCTGTTATACACTAAAATCCCATATATGCTTTAGACTTTCTAGGCTCTTTTTTCCCACTGATCTGAACTTTCCTATCCTTACAAGATACCATGCCATGTAAATACTATTTCTTTATAATAAGCATTTTTATGTTATAGTGAAAGTCTTCAAAAATTTTACTTGTACTTCATTATAGTGAGAGTCTTCAAGTTTCACTTGAAGAATGCTATTAGGTATAGGTTTGGAGGTGACCTATTTTTGTCAGATTAAGAAAATTGTTCTCTAGTTCTAGTTTCTTAAGAGAATTTATAAATAAATGTAAATTATAACATCAGTCTTCTGCATGTTAAAATAACCATTTGACTGCCTTTTCTAAATTATTAATGCTGAAAATTATATTGAGCCTCTGAAAATGAACTATCCTTACATTTTGAGTCTAAATCTTACTTGAATGGGATGTATTACTATGTCATTTTTGTTTCATTTTTTAGTCTTAAAATGTATTTTGGTAACCATGCTTTTATGGGTATTGATGTAAATAATTTTTAGAAATGTTTCTTAGAAAAGTTAAAAATGCAGATGTTTTCCCTTCATTTTATTTCAAATATAGTCATTACCTAGGAAAAGGGATTCTCCATTTTCTGCCTATTGAGAATGTAAACATTCCTAGAACAAAAGCCTAAAACATCTCCTTTTCCTATTTCTAAACTCTGTGAAGACTGTCACTTTTCAAAGAAATGTGATCAGGCTCAGCTTCTCTCTCCCTTCCTAGTCTCTCTGGTGGGCTGTGACTCCCTCAGTCTTCGCAGGGGAGGGTCCCCAGCACCACCCTGCTAATTCTTAAGACAGCAGAACCTGCCACATTGTCAGCACCCACCACATGTCCATGTATGTGTCCATGTACCTCTCAGTCGGGCTGCTCACTCCCACATCAAGCGCTGTTAGTGTTCCCATTCCACAGGCACCATCGATCTTTCTAACAGAGTAGAGAATCTAGTACATTTTAGTCATCCTTTGAGATAATGTCAACTATCTCCCATATTTTTATTGCCTAAAATGTATTTTCATCTTTTTTGATCAGTAAGAAATGTGATTAATATTGTTTTTGCAAGCAAGATGGAGTTGAATTAGCCATCCGGTTTTGCCTTTCTCTTCCTCATCATTTATTTATTCATCTAGTAAATCCTTACCGCATGTTTTCTATTGGCCTGCCATGGTTATAGGTACTTGGAGATACAGCAATGAACAGAATGGATAAAGTCCCTAAACTCATGTGGTTGATATTCTAGTAAGAGAAGAGAGAAAAAAGTTAACGACTATATAATATAAGTGCTATGGGGAAAAAAATGAGTTTAAGGCTTATTATTGATGTAGGTTATCAGGAAAGAGCTCACAGATAAAGTGATATTTGAATGGATACTTGAAGTCTGGGAGAAAAGTACCCTATGCAGAGAAAATGGCATATGCTTCATGAGGGCTAAGAAACATCAAACAGTCCAATGTTGGAGCAGAATGAGCAAAAAAAAAAAGTAAGGTGGTTGATGGCAGCAGAGATAGGGGATGAGAGTGGGGGGTGAGGGTTGAGGGGATCAAACAAGATGCTGAAACCACTGTGAGCATTTTTGCATTTACTCTGAATGAAATGGATACCATTAGAGAGTCTTAAATAATTGACATGTTCTTGTTTTATCAAGATTAAGATCTAGGTGGGTGGCTAGTGTATTTGGACATAAGATATTCAAGACCAGAAAGTAGACCAATTAAGAAATTATTATAGTAATCCAGATAAGAAACATTAGTATCTTGGATAAGGAAAATAAAGATGGGGATGGTAAGCAGTGATCACATTCTGGATATAATTTGAAAGTATGTCTAATGGGATTAGCTCGTGAATTAATCAGGGGTATGAGTGAAAGACCTGAGAATCTGGAAGGATGAAGGTAATTTAGGTTGAAATGACCAAGACTGTAGAATGAGCAGGTTAGGATGGTAAAATCAGAAGTTTGGTTATAGATTTATCAGTTTGAGATTCCTATCAAACATCCAAGGGAATTATTAGTCATTGGATAGATGAGTCTGTCATTCAAGAAGAGGTGTGAATTGAAGTTATATATTTGGAGAACATAATCATAGATGATATTGATGAAATAATACTGAACGAGGACACCTAGGGAGTAAGTGTAAATAGGGGGAAAAGGAGAGGAGAAGTCCTAGAGGTATTCCAGTATTACACGGTTGAGAAAATGAAGCGGACACAGCAAAATCGACCATAATTCAGTGTCCAGTAGGGCGGGAGAATCAGTGGAGAGTGTCGGTTATCAGGAAAGAGCTCACAGATAAAGTGATCAGATTAAGGTAGTGTTTCAAAGAGAAGGCCACTGTGTCATATGTTGTTTTAACAGTTCAAATGAAGGTGATTAAAAAGTAGCTACTAGATTTAGCAATATATTAATAGAAGTCATTAGAGACCAGGACAAAAGCTATTTAATTGGAGTGGTGGGGATTAAATTCTGATTTGAGTGCATTTGACGAAAGATACAAAAATTAATTGGTAATAAAAACATAATGCAATTCCTTCAAAAAGTTTTCTTTAAAGGGAAGAAGGAAATAGCTCAATAACTACAGAATAGTAACTAGAGTAATTGGAAGAGAATCTTTTTTTTAAGAGACAACAATTTCAGCATTTAAGATTTTTTGTCTTCTTGCAAAATAGCTCCTTTAGTAATTATTAAAGTTAGAATCTTTAGGTTGTAAACTCAGTTTTCATATGCCTCTGGCTCTGCTGTCCACCTGTGCAAAAGACTTAGGGAGGATTTAGCTGGGTATCAATTTCTAAATAGATGGTTATTTCTCTACCACTTTGAAGGTTTTCATTTGTGTCCTGTTATCTGTCGTTGCTGAGAGAAAGTCTTCTACTTGTCCATTTGAGTTTCTTACTAGGTAATCTGCCTCTATGTAAAGTACTTTTTAAGACTTTTTTTTCTTTAACCTAATGCCCTAGAGTGAGTTTACTTTTTTATTTATACTACTCAATGATTACTTTTGCTTTTAACCTGAAAACTCATTTTATTCTTTAATTTTTATAAAATTGTCGGTAACAACCTTTTCCAAAACATATTCTTTGCAGTTAGAATTTAATTCAGATTCCATCCTGTGTCTGTTGGAGCTTCTCAATCTGCCTTCTTTGGTGTGTAATTGCTCTTTCACATTTTCCAGTACTACTGTCTTAATTTTTTTTTTAAAGTAAGCCTAGCATTGAAGTATTTAGCACAGAGGAGGAAGTACAAAGTGTAAACTTGCATGTTGGCTGCGTTTCCAGCAGTAGTTTTTTTTAAGGCTAATATACTATATCATGCAGCTGGTTCAAAATCAAGTGAAGGATTGAAAGCCTAGGGTTAGTCTGATATCAGTCTGGCAAAATCAAGCCAATTGAAATACTCTCCTATTTTATCTTCTTGCTACAGCTTCATTTGTAGAGAATAACTAAGAAACTGTCTCTTAAAAAAATGCATAAAAGAGCAGAAATAAAAAGGTAGGGACTCCAACAAAGAAAATAACGAAAAGGAGAGGACATATATAGATAATTCACATTAAATGTTTCAAAGAAGTAGCCTCACTAATTTTCAAATAACTATATTAAAACAATAGAAGACCATTTTTACCCATCAAATTAGCAATGATGGGAGGAGAGTAAAATTTTTTCTGACAGTTGTACACTGATATCAAAGTTCTCCGTTGGTCTGGTCAGAGTCTAAATTAAGATAGTATGAAAGCATTGAGTAATATTTATCAAAAACTTTATAAATTTTTACCACTTTCATACAGTAACATTGTTTCTGGGAATCAATCACTTGGCAATAAATGGAAATATAGGCCAAGTCCCCTCCCTTCCAGGAGATATTTATTGTACCATTACTTATGATATTTATAAATTAGAAACAGTCTATATCAATGACCTACAAACTTTTTTGACTACTGTCCACAGTAAGAAATAATCAGGTCTTCATAGTGAGCCAATAGTCATACACACACATTAAAAAAAATTTCATGTGAAGAAACCACCATTCCATTCCATTTGTCTTAGTCTCTTTGGGCTTCTCTATCAGAAATACCATAAACTGAATGGCTTATAAATAATACAAGTTTATTTCTCACAGTTTTGGACACTGGGAAGTCTATGATCAAGGCACCAGCAGATTCAGTGTCTGGTGAGAGCTCACTTCCTGGTTCACAAACAGCTGTCTTTTTGCTATGTCCTCACATGGTAGGAAGGTGGCGCAGGCTCTCTGGAACCACTTTTTTTTTTTAATAAATTTATTTATTTTAGTTAGGGGCTAATTACTTTACAATATTGTAGTAGTTTTTGCCATACATTGACATGAATCAGCCATGGGTTTACATGTGTTCCCCATCCTGAACCCCCCTCCCACCTCCCTCCCCATCCCATCCCTCTGGGTCATCCCATTGCCCCAGCCCTGAGCATCTGTCTCATGCATCGAACATGGAATGGTGTTCTGTTTCATATATGATAATATACATGTTTCAATGCTATTGTCCCAGAACGTCCCACCCTCACCTTCTCCCTCAGAGTCCATAAGACTGTTCTATGCATCTGTGTCTCTTCTTCTGTCTCGCATATAGGGTTATCGTTACCATCTTTCAAATTCCATATATATGCATTAGTATACTGTATTGGTAACAGCCCTGGTCCTACTTACTCATGAGGGCTCTACCCTCATGATCTAATCACCTCAAGGCCCCCCCATGTCCATTTCAACATATGAATTTGGGTGTCAGGGGGCACAAATATTTGTTCCATAGCATCAATTCCATCCCATCCATGTAAACAAATTGACAAAGCTGGTTTTGAGACACTAAATTGACTCCACAGCCTAATTATAGGTTATGGCTCAGTTTAAAGAGTACTCGCACCTGAATAGGAATATGATGGAATATTAATTCGTACAACCATTTATGTTCAGTTTTTTATTTTGGTTTAGGATGTGTGCTAAGTTGCTTCAGTGGTGTCTGACTCTCTGCAACCCTATGGACTGTAGCCCCCCAGGCTCCTCTGCCCATGGGATTCTTCCGGCAAGGATATTGGAGTGGGTTGCCATGTCATCCCTCCAGGGGATCTTCCTGATCCAGGGATTGGACCTGTGTCTCTAATGTCTCCTGCATTGGCAGGCAGGTTCTTTAACACTACCACCATCTGGGAAGCCCTTGGTTTGGGATAGGTGGGGATTATACTTTTTCAGGCAGCAAGGGAGAGGATGTTTCCATGTTAACTCCATACAACAGGGACTTACTGTGAAGATACCAGATCTCTGTGCCTGTGCTCATCCTTCTGTATCTCCCTCCATCTCTCTCTCACTACCTCATGTACCTTTCACGGATTCTTCCTGATGTCCTCAAGCTCTCTCTCCTCTTACTTGTTACTTCTCCTAGCTGATAGTCTGCCTGGGTTGTCCGACATTTAATTTCAATCATTTCTTACTGGTCTGCCCTTAATACTGGGACTTCATTCTCTGCCTAATCAATCAATACAGGCTGAGCCAGGTTGATTTCGTTTGAATCAACAAAGAATTGCTAAAGCTGCATTTCCTAGAAAAAGTGGCAGTCTAATTGGCAGATGCTTGAGACACTAATGATAAATGGAAAAAGAAAAATTAACAAATTTTTGGTATGGGGTCTGTTTTCAACCTTTGTTTTAGAAACTATTAGAAGGAGAGTGACAGAAAAGGAATCTAAAATTTGTTTTATATTAATTCTTACCAAATTTCTACAAAAATAAGTATTGTACATTTATAACTAAGGAAAAAAAAAACCCAAACTGGCTCTGGGGAAAATAATCACTTTGCAGATTCACAACATGTACCCCTACTTTCTTTTTTTTACCCCTACTCTTGATTTAGCTCATGTTCTTGGTATAAATATCTAAATTTGAAGTATCTACAAATAAAATTCTCCTTGAAACAGAAAGCCTCATGTTTGGATGCAGCTTAGACTAGGGGGACTGGATGCAAAAACTTAGAAAGATCCTGTTCCTAAGGCCCCATACTTCCCTACTCTTTGTATAACCATTATTTACTGCCAGATTTTATTTATTCAATAAATCCCCTAGTAACTTGAGGTTTGCTAATTTTGTTTGGGATAAGGTTGGGCAGAGTATCCCCTGTTTTCTTTAATATACCAAAATATTATTTCTGTCTGTTGATGATGGTCATTACTGTGGGCCCTAATAATTCCCTAAATAAAGCTACTCATTTCTAAATACTTTTGGTTTTAGTGCACTAGAATTCATAACTCTCTCTTAGAAATGGAAGAGGTGTCTCTTAAGGCCCCATGAAAAAAACTCATGTCAGACTGTCATGTGCTCCTGTCAAGTTTCTTTCTTGATACACATTGAGGATGAAATTTCAGCATATGCTTTTACATGCATGTGTGCTAAGTCGCTTCAGTTGTGTCTGACTCTTTGCGTCCCTGTGGACTGTAGCCCACCAGGCTCCTCTGTCCATGGGGTTCTCCAGGCGAGACTACTGGAGTGGGTTGCCATGTCCTTCTCCAGGGGATCTTCCCAACCCAAGATTTGAACCCAGGTCTCCTGCATTGCAGAAAATTCTTTACCTTCTGAGCCACCAGGGAAAGCTTATGCTTTTACACATCTTGATTTTTCTTTCCCACTTCTTTTCAGTTGAACCTGAAAAATTCAGTGAAAAAAATTTTTCTTTCAAGAGTAAGCTAGAAAGATCTCGACTGGCTGGTCAAAAAACCACTGCCTAGTTAGTCCTTTATGAGTACTTAAACCCTTATTATCTGAGATCCAACTTCAAGCATGTATGTATGCTCAATCGCTCAGTCCTGTCCGACTCTTTGCAACCCCATGGACTGTAGCCCACCAGTCTCCTCTCTCCGTGGGATTTTCCCAGCAAAAATACTGGAGTGGGTTGTCAGTTCCTCCTCCAGGAGATCTTCCTGACCCAAGGATCAAACTTTTGTCTCCTGCTTCTCCTGCATTGCAGGTGGGTTCTTTACCACCAGTGCCATCTAGGAAGACGTTCCCACTTCATAATGAGTTCCAGAAATGTTCCACAGATGTAGATGCCCTCATCCCTATGTTTGGTGATCCAGCCCATCAAGCCAGTGGGAGTGGAGAAGGAAAAGTGAAAGGGACATACTTTTCCTGAAAGATGTTTCTGCCACTTCTGACATCCTGTAGCCAGAAGTGAGTCTTAGTATGACCAGAGGTGGCTGCAAGGTTGGCTGTGACAGGTACTCTCTTACTGGGTTCTATTACTAATTGAAAGTGGAGAGAGAGATTGTTGGGGATAACTAGTAACTATTAACTCACATGATGAGTTATATTAATTGTATGAACAAGCAAAATCATTTGAATGTTTTATTCACAGGGATGCCATGATCATATTTATTTCAAAACATAATTTTTCCATAAAAAATGGATTGGAGGGAGCCCAAGGCTCCTCATGGGTGTTGTGAGGCCATTCCTAAAGTCTCAATGAGAGATCATAGCTAGGACTTGGTGGTAGCAGTAGAGAGGATAAAGGGGATGTAATGAATTCAAAAGATACTGAAGAGCTACAGTTGACAGATGAAATGGGGGCAGAAGAGGTAGAGAAGGTGACCCCTAGATTTCTGGCTTGTGTTGCAGACTTTGGAGGAAGACAGGGTTTGGAGATGAGGTATTCATGGACTCCTGAGTCTGACTTTGGAAACTTCTGTCAGAAGGGCTGTTTCTACTTGTCCAAAATATCATTCAGAGTAAATGAACTCACAGTCCACCAACTCACAGTCATGGAGTCTCAAATATAGTCATTGTCAACTAATCTATTTGAATGAACATTTCCCTGTGAGGTTTTTGTTGTTCAGCGGCTAAGTGGTGTCTGACTCTTTGCAACCCCATGGGCTGCAGCACGCCAGGCTTCCCTGTCCTTCACTGCCTCCCAGAGTTTGCTCAAATTCATGTCCATTGAGTCGGTGATGCCATCCAACCTTCTCATCCTCTGCCACCTTCTTCTCCTCTTGCCCTCAGTCTTTCCCAGCATCAGGGTCTTTTCCAGTGAGTCAGCCCTTCACATCAGGTGGCCAAAGTATGGGAGCTTCAGCTTCAGCATCAGTCCTTCCAATGAATATTCAGAGTTGATTTCCTTTAGGATTGACTGGTTTGATCTTCTTGCTGTCCAAAGGACTCCCAAGAGTCTTATCCAGCACCACATTTCAAAAGCATCAATTCTTCCGTGCCCAGCCTTCTTTATGATCCAACTCTCACATCAATATATGACTACTGGAAAAACCATAGCTTTGACTTTACAGACCTTTGTCAGCAAAGCGATGTCTCTGCTTTTGAATACACTGTCTAGGTTTGTCATAGCTTTCCTTCTAAGGAGCAAGCATCTTTTAATTTCATGGCTGCAGTCACTACCCACAGTGATTTTGGAGCCCAGGAAAATAAAATCTGTCACTGCTTCTACTTTTTCCCCTTCTATTTGCCATGAAGTGGTGGGATCAGATTCCATGATCTTAGTTTTTTGAATGCTGAGTTTTAAGCCAGCTTTTTCACTCTCTTCTTTCACCCTCATCAAGAGGCTCTTTAGTTACTCTTCACTTGCTGCCATTACAGTGGTATCACCTGTATATTTGAGGTTGTTATTTCTCCCATCAATCTTGATTCCAGCTTGAGGATTCCCTGTGTGGGTTCCTTATATTAAATGGCTTTGTATGTGTCACATGTCACAGAATTGTCATTGCACACAAACACAGGAAAGTCAGCCAAGCAGGAGTCTTTTAAAGAGTAAAAGGCCTTGCTAATTTCAGCTATGCTCATCAATCATGAACAGTCTTTTTTTCAATATATTATTCTTTAAAACTTTTTATTTTGTATTGGATGAGATATAGCCAATTAACAATGTTGTGATTGTTCCAGGTAAACAGCAAAGGGACTCAGCCATACATACATATGTATCTGTGCTCCCCCAAACTCCCCTCCCATCCAGGCTGCCACATAACATTGAGCAGAATTCCATGTGCTATATAGTAGATCCTTGTTCATGTCCATTTTAAATATAGAAGTGTGTTCATGTCCATCCCCAAAACCCTAACTATCTCTTCCTCCAGCTTTCCTCCCAGCAACCATAAATTCAGTCTCTAAATCTGTGAGTCTGTTTCATAAGTAAGTTCATTTGTATCATTTCTTTTTAGTTTCCACATATAAGGGATGTCATACAATATTTCTTCTTCTCTGACTTACATCACTCAGTATGATAATCTCTAGGTTCATCCGTGTTGCTGCAGATGGCATTATTTCATTCTTTTTAATGGTCGAGTAATATTCCATTGTATGTGTATATGTGTGTGTGTGTGTATATATATGTTTATATATACATACCACATCTTCTTTATCCTTTCCTCTGTCAATGGACATTCAGCTTACTTTCAGGTCTTGGCTATTGTAAACAATACTGTAATGAACATTGGGGTGTGTATATCCTTTCAGATCTTGTTTTTCTCTGGATATATGCCCAGGAGTGAGATTGCAGGTTCATATGGTAACTTTATTTTTACTTTTTTAAGGAACCTCCATACTGTTTTCCATAGTGATTGTGACAGTTTACATTGCCACCAACACTGTAGGAGGGTGAACAATCTTGTATTGGGAACATGGACAGGACCATTGGTCATAGAAGAATAATACTCATATAGCTTTGCATGCGGGATTCCCTGATGGCTAAGGGACTGGTAAAGAATCCACCTGCCAACGCAGGAGACAGGTTCATTCCCTGAGTCAGGAAGATCTCCTGGAGGAGGAAATCGCAACCCATTGCAGTGTTCTTGCCTGAGAAACCCCACGGACAAAGGAGCCTGGCAGGCTACAGCCCTTGGGTTCACAGAATCAGACATGACTGAATAACTAACAGCAAAACTGTGTGTGCACAGCAGCTCAACCCACACTCAGTGGTGGGAATCATTGTGATTGCTCTAACTGGTGAGGATGCTACAAGTAATCTGGTGAAGCTCCAGATAATAGCCACTGATAGATACTATAATTAAACATGTAACTTTAAGTCTATTAGGATCTCCAATGGGCACTTATGTTTTAAAATTTAATTGCTTACCCTTCATTTAACAAATATTCCACTTTCTATACTCTGGGTTCTTGGGATCCTTCACGGAGATTCCAGCACCTCTGCCCTCCTGGAGCTTCCCTTCTTGAACTCAGTCATGGATTTAGATTCTGATCACTCTCACTGTCTTCAGCCCCTCTGGCTTATGGTCTTTGTCAAATTCTAACACGTGGCCTTCTCAGTTGGTCTGGCTGACTCTGTCTTGATGAGCCTCGTGAGACTCCAGCCCAGGCCTGGCCTTCACTTCAGTTGGCAGAACCCAGCCCTGGGCAAAGGTCGGGGGGTTCATTATGTGAGGCAATGGGTTGTGTGCTCTAATCTCTTCTGGTACCAGGGTATATGTGTGTGTGTGTGTGTGTGTGTGTGTGTGTGTGTGTGTGTGTGTGTGTGTGATTGGGAGAGAGGAAGAGAGAGAAAATGTAATTGATTTGGGGAGGATTTGGGGAGGGTTTATATAGGAAAGCAGCAAGACCAAGAATCTACCACCAAGTGGTAACCAAGAAACATTCACCATATTCCTCCTCCAACCCCACCCGGTTTGCCAAATTTTAACCAAATTAGCATAGTGCAGTCTGCTTCCATACATGACTGAATGAATAAGGAAATTTAAACATCCTTGCCATAAAGCCTGGAGGAAACCATACGAAAATCCAGCCTCTGGTTCGGGAGTGTCTGCCGGACTGTTGGTTAGTATTTCCCTTCTTATTCACTTTGCTTAAAAGGGTGAGAGTCAAGTCTCTTTGAAAAAAAAAAAAAACTTGCTTTTGCACTTGACTTTGTCAGTTGCTTTCCTTCTCCTCCCACCTCACTCTTCCCTCTTCTGGCTTTATTCCTCCCTCCCTCCTTGCCCCCCTCTTCCATTCTTCTCTTCTGCTTTGAATGAAACTTCTTTCTCCTGTCCAGCAGCCTTTAAAATATTCCAGTTAGGCAAAACCTCAGACTGCCTTCCTCCCTGTCCAGTGACCATGATAATATAATTTAGGTCTCTGAAGTTTATTCTGTGAATGAAAGGCTAGTTTTCTGCATGTTTAAGAAGCTGATACATTTTGAGAAAGTTGACAGAAATAATAATTGGCACTCAGGAGACATTTCGGGGTTATAATTGTGGTTCAAGTTTTACATTTGAGCAGTCAGTTTATATTTTAGAGGAGTGTCATGAAGAAGTGCCACCACAATTGCATATTTGTTTTGCATTTTCTTCCAGGTTTTCTAAAGTCTTAGGGATGGTCAACATGTTAAAGAAAAGGAAAATAAGACTTCTTTTTTTTGTAGTGCTAGCGGTACCCATTGGCTGGTTTACTTTGATGCCTCAGGTTCCTACCTGCATGCCTGATTAGGGCTGTCCTGTCATGCCATGGACTTCCTTTGTGTCTTGGACAGTAGAGAATCTGCCTGCAATGCAGGAGACCTGGGTTCAATCCCTGGGTCAGGAAGATCCGCTGGAGAGGAGAATGGGTACCGACTCCAGTATTCTTGCCTGGGGAATTCCCTGGACAGAGGATCCTGGAGGGCTATAGTCCATGGGGTCGTAAAGAGTCAGACACGAATGAATGACTAACACACATACACGCTTCGTGCCTGACACAATGGGAAATACCACTTATTTTATCTCAATGAAAAGCATTCAGCTGAACTTTCAGCAGAAGGATGTTCTCCTACCCCCTTAAAAACATCGATTTTAAAGTCCAGGGGAATCTATTCATTTCTGCAATGATTAATTTCAAGCTGAGTGTGTTAGGTATTGCAAGATAGTGGGGGATACAGAGATGACCCTCAGGGGAGAGAAAAAAAAGTAGTGGGCATCTCAGGATGCTATGATGGAGGTTTGGCAAGGATAGAGGAGGGGCACCTAACTTCTCCTGGTAGGGAGTTGGGGGGTGTTACTAGAAATGTATATAAATTGAACTGACCTTGAGCTGAGGTTTGGGGAATGAGTACCTGGGATGAATGAAGTGGGAATAGGGTGGAAGGTACACAGGGGTGAAGGTATGAATAGCCTGGAGCCTTCTGAGAAGGTTCCTCCATGGATGGAGGAAAGGGGGAGGTTTGGGCAAGTGGCAGAAGATGGACGTGGAAAGATAGGAGTGCAGGTGAGATCACACAGGACTAGAAGGACTTTGTCTGTCATTGATACTAGATAGAGTGAAGCAGGCTGCCAAGCTGCGCTTGGAAGGAGAGCTGTGTGGTGTCAGTGTGGAGGGTAGATTTTTGCAAAGTGCTGATCAGCATTATTCTCAGAACTTCAGGCTCACTTGGCTCCAGTCCTGAGGGCTGGCTGTGAGTAGATTTCATTTCTGGGTTGTTCCAGGGCTCTTGCCTTAACTCACAGAAAGGGGCTAGAGGAGCTCGCTGTGGAGCTGGGGAAGGCCAGGAAAGCTTGGCTCAGCTCACCTCCATACTTGTTAGGATTTGTCTGTGCTGAATGCCTAATGATACGTGATATTATATGTGACAGCACATGTGAGCCTGAGGGTAAACTGACTTTTTGCTCCTTGAAAATAGAGCAACATATTGAAGACAAGGTGAAGTACTGAAAAGCCCACCGGACTGGGGACGGAAGGCCTGGGTGCTGCTCCCAGCTCGGCTGTGAACAGCAGTGGGGTCTTGTACTCGCCACTTAATCCCTTTGGGCTTTGCTTACCTCGTCTGTGAGGTGAGACCTTTACAGTAGCACGGTCCTTAGGGCCCCATTCAGCCCCTAAGCTCTCTGATTGTGATACCATCTCCCCAGTGGTCCTCCCAACCCCCACCATCACTAATGTTAAGCTTCCAGACATTTTTTTTTTTCCTAGAGAAACTAGTAAACCCATTTCCTTAAATGAAGTTGTAGTTTAAAGAATATAATCTCGTGAGCATGGAAAATAATTTCCTAAGAAAAAAGTAATTGTGATTCGTGTTCTATCCTGCGCCAATGATAAAAGGGGAGGAGGAAGCCCCCTGCACCCGACTTCCTTCTTTTTCTCTTGACTTTTTCTGCTTGTCCCTCCTGTAAAAGTAGAGAGGAGATTGGCTGTGGATTCTGAGGGGACTAAGATAAGACACTGATGGGGAAGACTGACCTGTGAGGTCTGCCTCCTTCCAGAGGAGCAGCGAAGCCTTTCCTCTGGCATAAGCAGCCAGCCATTCAGGTCCATGTTGGACAGAATTTTGAGTAACCTTCTGTGCCTTTGTGAAATTCTCTTGCACTTATATCCAGCATCCTCAGGTGATATTCTAGCTGCCCAAAGATCAGCCCTAGGCCCATCTCCTAACCTCCAAAGTACCCTCTGCTCTCTTTCACCCAAACTAACTCCTATAGCTGGATGATGATATGGGTATTTTTGGAGTGGGGAAAGAACTTCTAATGCCTCCAGCCTATCTTAAACACACCAACATCACCCCCACCCCCCACCACACACACACACACACACACACACACACACACACACACACACACACACGTGTAGTACACATATCTCTTTCCTCATCACATCTTGTGAGGCACCTTGGTGGGGTGGGCACAGAGTGGTAAATAGATGAGGGGAAAGTCTGTGTCTTGCCCTGAGGAAACTTATAACAACACAGGCACTGAGAACTCATTCACTCCACAAACGGGTTTGTTATCTTGTGACTTCTGTGTCAGGGCACATTTTATAGTAGAGAGATGAAAGGTTAAATCTCAGGAGAGTGTGGAAGGCTTCATGGAGATAGTGATATTTGAGCATGATTTTGAAGAATAGATAAATTTGGGGTTTGTCCAGCAACAGCCTTGAAGGTAAAGGAAGAGAGACCATGACAGCAGCTGTTTTAGGTCTAAAGAAGTAGGGCAGGCATTGGGGGAGGAGGTACTACCTTCCAGAGAGAATTCTGAGGTAGAATCACCCCTCTTATGGTGACAAGTTACATGTGGTGTGTATGGAGTAACCAAGTTATCTCTTGATAGTTCAGCTACTGTGGGAGCCATAACTTCATTAAGCAAGTTAGAAAATGTATGAGATGAAGCCATTTGTTTGTTAGGTGGGAAACTGGGGGCGGGTAGGAGAAACTGAGTTCATTCAGTTTGGACAGGACTGATTTCAGAGGCTTATGGGCATCCCAGTGACTATTTCCCTTTGTCTAGGGTACCTGCCTTCTGGTTCAACATTTACATGAGCCTCTGTGTACACTGCCACGGTGGGATTCCCTGTAGATTTTCTTCCCCATTTGGAAGTAAAGTTTTGACTGATAAGATGATCACAAGTGATTGAAAGTTGAAAAATTCATTTGAGTCACTTTTCAGTTTGATAGGAAAATGAATGTTTTATTACTGCTCTCCAAGATGTGAAATAACTGATTTCTCTCAAACAGATTGCGATGGAAAGTGTTTTAGTGTCTGTTCCTTTGACTTCTTGATAGGAGGACTTTGGCTCAGCTTGCTGTTTCCAGCTTCATTCACTAGCCGACTGATTCAGGAGAAACACTACCAGATCATTGAGTCAGTTTCCTGAGTCATGCTGTGGTGGTCCCATGGGGTGGTAAACATAAGTCTCCTGGAAAATGAGCATTCCATTCAGGGGTACTGAAAACAAGCTCTGCTGAGCCAAGATGTTAGATTTACAAGGACATGTTACAAAGAGAGCCTGTCCTCCCTTCCACAAGACCTTTTCCTCCATAAATACATGCACCTTGTCCTTATCTTCTCCTGACCCTAGTCTTTCATAGATTTTGACCTTGATTTTGATTCATCTTTTCATTGACAGTTTTTTAATTTCCTGTCTGACATGAGGTTAAAATGAGAAGCAAGGCCAGCAAACTGATTTAGATGGGATCTCTCAGGCTTTCTCTGAAATCAGCTGATCAACTCATGTCCAGATTGATGTGTTCAAACAATTAATTGCATCAATCAACCCAGAGATGATTAGATTCTAGGCACCCAGCTTACACTGGCCAACCTCATGAGATGAGCCAGTATACCAGAATGCCAGTACATTTGTTTGTTTTCCATGTCAACTGTGAAGCAATTTCATTTCAGCTGGTTATTGTATTAATTTTCCAGAGAGAACCCAGAAAACAAGATAAGAATCAGCAAGTCATTTGGCAATTGTAGAGTTAGAATGGAGAGAACTGAGTGGCCTCAAGGGAGAGCATCAGCAGGCTCTGAAAGGAAGATTCTTGTACTTGTCTCTGCATTGGGAGATTCTTGTTGGTCCTAAATAGTTGGATGAGACAAAGCCATAAATTATTTACTTATTTTTTCAGGATTCTTCATCAATTATTCATTGATTAGACGGGATTATCTCTAAAGCTCCTTCTGCCTCCAAAATTCTGTGCTGTTGTAACAATCTCCTCTCCTTCTGGCTATGTTTCCATTTGGCTTGATAGTTGTGTTCCTGACTAATGTTTAGGATGTCAACCTCAGGCTCTAAAATAGACTTTTAAAGACCATATTTGTTTTCTATTGCTTCTAAAACAAATTACCATAAATTGAATGACTTTATAAAAACCCATTTATTAGCTCACAGTTCTGTAAGTGAGAAGGCTGGTGCAACTGGATTCTCTGCTCAGAGTTCACAAGGCTGAAATCAGCTGTCATTAGGGCTGCATAACCTTTGGGAGGTCCTAGGCATGAATTTGCTTCCAAGTTCATTCAGGTTGTTGACCAAATTCAGTTCGTGACTGTTGCAGGACTGTTGTCCCTGTTTCCTTGCTGATTGTCAGCTAGGAGACCATTTTTGCTCCTCGAGGCTGCCTGCATTGCATCTCATGCTGTATGGCCCCTCTAGTGATAGCAGGGCAAGTCCCTCTCAAGTTTCCAACCTCTCTGACTTCCCCTTCTGCCACATCTCACTGGTTAACTTCCTCTCCTGGTCTTACAGACTAACGTGATTAAATGTAAATCACCCAGACAATCCAGAATAGTCTCCCTATTTTAAAGTCAGTTGATGTGTAACCTTAATAACACCTGTGAAGTCCCACCAGTGCAGTACCTAGATTAATGGTAGAATAACCAGAGATGATTGTCTTTGGGGGACCGGGGGACCTCTTTAGCATTCTGCCTATCCAGTCTCATCAGCAACACTTTGAAATCATGTTATATCATTATTGGAGTGATCAAATATCTGTTGATGACTGGTCTCATCTGTTTACACATGTTCTTTCTTTTGAAGTTTCATTGGTTAATATTTTCTGATCCTACTTTTCATATTTCAGCATTTAAACCCCTTGGCTTAGAGGGTTCTGTGTTATTTTTTAAGAATATGTTTATTGGTCAGCTGAATGGGGGTGAATGATGTTTTACTCTCCCCCTCACCTATCTGAGAGAGGCTGCTTGGAACAAGTGGACTCTATTTTCACAGACTTCAAAATTATAGCATGTTTGACTTGCAAAGGTCATTGATTCTCAGTTTGCTCATGTGTGCTCAGTTGTATCTGATTCTTTGCAACCCCATGGACTGTAGCCCATCAGACTCCCCTGTTCATGGAATTTTTCAGACAAAATTACTGAAGTGAGTTGCCATTTCCTACTTCAGGGAATCTCTGCCACCCAGGGATCGAACCCACGTATCCTGCATCTCCTGCATTGGCAGGTGGATTCTTTACCACTGTACCACCTGGGAAGCCCAATTTCCCATTTATCTTTGGTACTATGGTAAAGCCACGGCATTTGTTGGCACAGTCTAATACACAATCAAAGCTAAGAACTATTGATATGCTCCCAACATACTCTTTTGGAAATAAAGAGGCTAAGGGTGTGAAATGATTTTCTTAAAATCCCATACCTAGTGACAGATCTGTTGCTGGGTTTATGGTTTAATTATTTATAGAGTTCAGTGCTCAGTAATTATATGCAAAATGAGTGTTACGGTTTAGAAAAGCCTGCTTCTTGCTTCAGTAGAAAAACTCTTTCTAGGACCTTAAGAAATTATTGGACCTTGCAAAATATGTTTAAAAGTCTCTTCTCAGCAGTTTGGTCTACACAGATACAGCCTGCAGTAGCCAGGGGTTGGGCACATGGACTTCCCCAGTCTCAGAGTCTCAGAACTGCACCGTCCATTGCAGTGGCCACCCACTGCCTGCGGCTCTTAAGCACTTTTAATGTAACTGGTGCCAGTTGCCATGTGCTGTGAGCATGTAATACACACCAGATTCAATGACTCAGTGTGGGAAAAGAAAAGTGCATAAAATATCTCACTACTTTTCCTATTTACTACATGATGAAGTGATGAGATTTTGGATATATTGGGTTAATTAGGATATATAAGTAAAATTTATCTGTTTCTTACTCTTTATGTGGTTACTAGGAAATTTAAAATTACACAGACAGCAGGCATTTGTGGCTGGCATTATATTTCGGTGACAAGGTGCTCTCTTGGAGAACATTTTCTACTAAAGCTATTAACGATGGATGGTCCACATCAAGCTATTATACCTTCCATGATCTGAAGATTGAAACGGTGTATTATCAACTTCCTGGCGATGAGACGTGACATTGATCTGCCCTGTGTTTGCCATCTATCTGGCAGCCAGTCAGTCTGGCCAAATAGACTTCTTTCTATTTATAATATAGGCTCCGAAGAGGCGGTTGATGCCCTCATGTCATGGAAAGGGCACACCACATAGCTCTTAAGTAATGTACCTAAAAGTAGACCAGGTGCTCTCGGAATCTCTGAGACATAGAGATGAATATCCTTCTCCTAAAGAAACTATGTCAGCACTTATGAGTTATCACTGTCCTTGACAGGCCCTCAGTACTGGAAATACTATAGTGCCTGTCCCTGTCCATGATTTAAATCCGGAGTTTCCTCTCTTTCTCTTGCTCTCTGAAGTATGGCCTGCCTCACTGGTACCCTACTTGTGTGTTTAGTCAGCCTGGCTTAGCATTTTCAAAGAAGCATGACAGGCAATGGCAGGCCTTGGAGAAGGTTCCAATCCATACCTGGAAGTATTCTGTCTGAGCCTGTGAGATTCCCTTCACTTCTGAAAGCACCTCTAAACTTTTTTTTTCCCTATTTTAAAATGAGGATCTTTTGCAAGGAATGAATGAAACAATAAGGTACTTGGCACATTTATTCACTGGAAGATTTTGGAAGGGGCTTCTACTCTGTGGGGTCCGAGGCTAGTTGTTGGGCATAAAAGCGTGAGTGACACACTACTGTGGCCTCCAAGTTGCTCACAGCTGGAGGACGAGAAAGACGCGGAGCCTGGCAGCTTCAGGACAGGAGGAACCCTATGTGCCTGGCAGCTGTTTATTACATTGCACAGCATGGGGTTTGGTGCATCACAGAAGCCTGGTATGGTGTGTAGGTGAGGAGACAGGCCCCGCAGTGATGAACTTACTGCCCGAGCCATCACATGGGGTGATGTTGGGCTGCGTCCAGGGCACAGGATTGCTGACTCCTTTTCTAGCCATGCATTTCCCAGGAGAGCATATTGCCTCACTCTTGGTTTCCCAACTTGTTTACCCTGAAACAACAACTTCACTATTTGGAACTTGATAAAAGAAAAAAGTTTCTTCCGACATTTGCTCTATATGTGATCCAGGTATGTGAGTGACTCCTTGAATACTCTGAGTTAAGGTCAAAATCATTGTCAGATTATATCTCATCAAGATACTGAATCTTTTTTGTCATTTGAAGACTTCATCCTATGAGATCTTCAACAGCTTATCTATTTCCAATAAATTAGGTAAAACAAAGCCTGTATTTCCATCTGAGAGTCTTGGAAGAAACTTCAGCATCTTCAACTTTGTTTAAACTACATTCTTCATGTTCTGTGTGATCTGTGACAGTAATAAAAATTAGATTTTGGTGGGGGTGGAGGGGGAGCCACTCAAGGAAAGAGAGAAACCAGAAATCCAGTAAGAGGTTTGCTTTCTCAAATTCTATTTAGGGTAAAAAAAATGACTTTGTAGGTGCAATACTGTAAGATATAAAAAGAAATGGAACATATGAAATGGAACAAGAAATGGAACTGTTCAAATAAGCACCCACTTATATGACTGATTTTCTCTTCCATGTAAGAGTTACACCTGCCTCATGCTCAGTGAATGTACCAAGTGTATCAGGCTGGGTGAGTTTGATGGTCATCCATCGGTCTAGCTATTGTGTTGAGGGGTTTCAAAGTGCCGCTGGGTCCTGCTGAATTTAAACAGGATGTCCCATGTGCCAAGAAAGGTCCACTGCCAACAGAATGCCCATGCTTACCAGTAGAGGGGAAGCACCAAACATTTGGTCTTGAAATGGCCCTTATTCTTTCACTCCTCCAGAAAGAAAAAGGTGGAAGCCCGGGTTCCTGTAACCCAGTTGCTTTCTCTGTATTCTCACAGGAAGATTGCTGGCTTTAAACCAAGCATCTTATTCATCTACCCAGTTTTCAGCTGTAAAAATCCATAACTCATGAAACAGATGCTCTGGATCCAGTAAACAGCAGCATATAATATTCTTACAGTAAGTGAGATTGTGATTGAGGGGAAAATCAACCTCTGGATTCCCACTCTTTTTATTCTGATTACTTCTCCCACCTCCATGTAGGTGTGTAAGCAGAAGTGAGCAGCATTCCTGCTTATCCTAGGAGATACACACGTTACATCATGATGAGCCTTCCCCTTCCCTGGACACTTGTGTGATATAAGTGCTTGATTGAAGAGGGGAGTCTCACCTGTTATGCTGATGGCATTACCACGTCCCCAGGCTTCCATTCCAGGACCTACAATGAGGGCCCCTCTCCCAACCCTATGGAAACGTAAAACGGTCTACTTAATCACTAGTATCAGAAAGTGTAATAAATAGCAAGTGTTGATACACACAGAGTAAACTGAGGTTTGGTAAAGCAAGGATTTGAACCTGATTCCAGAACTTGTGCACTGAAGCCCTAAGCTCACCCTCTGTAGTTGAAGGGCAAGGATAGCATCTATGATAGTTTGATAGTAATTTCTATAGCCCTGGAAAAGTATCAATGATTATTAATGACATATGGCCATCTGACGTGGAACAGGTGGCATCAGATGAACCCAAGTGTCAGGGCTCAGTCAGTAGCACTGTCTCCTGCCTGTTGTGTCCATGTCAGCAGATTATTTAATCTTTGTACCTGTTACCTCACCTGGAGTCCAGAGAGCATCATTTACTTTCCCAGCTGGTGGTGTGCTGGGCCCAGCTTATACCAACTCATGAATCTACATTTAGTGATGTCAGTGATTCAGTGAGTCCAAGTTAAGTGACTTGGTAGCTTAAAATCAGCCTTAGTGGAGGTATTTATATCACAGAGATTGGCAAATGCTACAAATTGTGGCCCTTTTAAAGTTATTACTCCAGAGAGACAATTGTTAGATATTAATACACCATTGACTATGACTCAAAGAGAGATACACTGTGAATTGTCATACTTCTAAAGGTAAACAAAGGCACAATGGGTACCCTAAAAAGCTTCCATAAATATAATCATACCTGTCTTCAGTAAATCTTTTGTCCCCATCATTCTGCATTTGGGAAGATCTCTAAAGACTTAATCATTATGATTTCATATGTCACTATAAATATACAATTTTATTTTGTGTATTGTTTTTGTTATGAAAGCATATATGCTCCTGTAACAGGCTAATGTTTCTGAATGCAGGTACAGACATACAAGCCATAAAGTGTGTATATCAATATTGTCAAATAGGAATATAAAATATAATTCAAGCCACATATGTGGTTTAACTGATTCTCTATAGTTAAATTATTTTAAATAGGGGATAGTAGTTTTAATATTTTATTCAACAGTCCAAAAATATGATTTTAACATGTAATCAACATAAACATTATTGAAATATTTTGTATCCTTTTGTACCAAACCTTCAAAGTCCATATATATTTTGCACTTACAGTACATCTCAATTTAGATGCTAACTTTTCATCTGAAATATACTTGATCTGTACTTAGATCTTATAAAATGTACTGTTGAACCTGTTCTGAATATATACTTAATTAAATATTTAATTGAAATATTTAATCAAAATTAAGTATAATTAAACTTATTTAATTCTTCAGTTGTGTTATCCACATTTGAAATATTCAGTGGTTGTGACTGGTAGTAACTAAATTAGCACAAGTGTTAACCTACCATATATGCTCTATTTTTTTAAATAAAAATGGAGACCTACTATATATACCACTTTCAAAGGATTTTTTCCCCCCACTCCTTATCCATTTGAATTACTTTCCCATCTTGTATTCCCTACTGGATCCCTGAAGGGAGAGAAATTTCAGCAAGAGTAGTTATGTCAATAATGTCTGTGAATTTTTTCTCCCTCACTGATAGGAAGGAGATAAATTGACCTAAAGCATTTTGTGTCTGACAGATTTTCAAATGACCATCACCAAAAAGTAGATAATAACATGAACTCTAGATGCAAACTGTTCAAATAAATGCCTAAAGCTAATTCGAATAGATTATTTCAAATACCCTTTTGGATGAACCTCTTCCTTTTTCGGTGCTGAGTTCTTAGAAAAGCTTCACTAGGAAATCAATGAGATTCAGTTTTGCAATATTTCATTAATAATCAACACTAGCATCAGAAAGTACACATTTATTAAGTTATCTACCTGGAGTCTTGATTTTGCAATATAAACAATTCTGCTTCTGTTGAGGTTTTTTAAATCAACCCTCACTTTTTCCAGGGCTTCCATGGTGGCTCAGATGGTAAAGAGTCTGCCTGTAGTATGGGAGACCCAGGTTTGATCCCTGGGTTGGGAAGATCCCCTGGAGAAGGAAATGGCAACCCACTCCAGTATTCTTGCCTGGGAAATCCCATGCGCAGAGGAGCCTGGCAGTCTACAGTCCATGCAGTCGCCAAGAGTTGGACATGACTGAGCCACTTCACTTTCTTTCACTTTTTGCAAAGCAGAATCACTAGATTAGTAAAACAAATTTGGGGAAACTTATTTCTGATCAATTCAGCCACCATTTTGATATTCTTCCTAATTTGGTTGTGACAGGAGGACAAGCTCCCAAATCTGTTATTTTACTCCTCCCACTTATTAAAATGTTAACATCATACTTCAAAGGATGCTTTTTGACTGTTTTTCTTGTAAATACATGATGCAAATCAGATGGTGTAGGTGGTTTTGGGTAGTGGTTCATTATATCTCTGATAAATTACTAACCAGATATGAGCACATTTTTTTCCTGTATGGCTTTATATCTTTTTTAGTGTTACTTTTAATAAAGATGACATGGGGATTCTTTGCAAAGTAGTCTTAACTTCACTTTAAATTGATCTGCTGCTCATCATTTCTGTGTGGATATCTCTGAAATCCAATAGTGACTTCTCAATGATTTTGATTGCTTTTATATTTTCCATTGTGCCTTGAATAATGCTAGCAGGTACTGGTGATTCAACAAATACTTGCTAACTTTAAATGAAAGAGAATTGAACCAATGGCTTCCTTTGCCTGGAGTTGGTTATACCATGTTGGGAAAAAATATTGTATTTAATCTCTATCTCTTCTCGTGTGTTTATGGACTGTTTTGTAGCCAAGGAACAAAATTATATCATTGGCTGCACTGTGATTTGGAGGCCTCCTCTGCTAGGCAGTTTACAGAATTAAAACTCACGCAAGCTGGATCACAGGGCTTTTCTTTTTTTTTTTTAATAAATTTATTTATTTTAGTTGGGGGCTAATTACTTTACAATATTGTAGTGGTTTTCGCCATACATTGACATGAATCAGCCATGGGTTTACATGTGTTCCCCATCCTGAACCCCCCTCCCGCCTCCCTCCCTATCCCGTCCCTCTGGGTCATCCCATTGCCCCAGCCCTGAGCATTTGTCTCATGCATCGAACCTGGAATGGTGTTCTGTTTCACATATGATAATATACATGTTTCAATGCTATTCTCTCAGAACGTCCCACCCTCACCTTCTCCCTCAGAGTCCATAAGACTGTTCTATGCATCTGTGTCTCTTATTCTGTCTCGAAAAATGGGCCAAAGAACTAAACAGACATTTCTCCAAAGAAGACATACAGATGGCTAACAAACACATGAAAAGATGCTCAACATCACTCATTATTAGAGAAATGAAAATCAAAACCACAATGAGGTACCATTTCACGCCAGTCAGAATGGCTGCTATACAAAAGTCTACAAGTAATAAATGCTAGAGAGGGTGTGGAGAAAAGGGAACCCTCTTACACTGTTGGTGGGAATGCAAACTACCACAGGGCTTTTCAGTTGGCTCTCCCTTGAGGAAGGGGAAACAGGCAAAATGCCTCAGGAGCATTGAGCTCCAAATGGTGTGAGTTGCCTGATGCAAGAATACCAGCTCCTTCTTCCCCCACCCCAGTGAAAATCATGCCTTGTGGCTACAGCCAAAGAATGCATAAATATCATTAGAGAGGGGTTTTCCCTAGGAAAATATTGCGAACTTCAAAAACCCTATAGACTAAGGTACAATTTAATAGATGCCTCTGAACAATGCCTGCCTCTAGTTAGATTATTATATTAGGAAAGGAAAATAAAGGGATTTTCTCCTGCTCACATCTGGCACATCAGATAGATTAAAGTACCAAATTTTGTGTTTTGGCGCTCTCTCCTCTCCCAGTGACATTTTATCTCCTCCAGGACCTAATGAAGGAGAATCCTCTCATCTAGAAGCTGCCGTGCAGAGCTCTGCATAATTGAAGGGGGAAGCTTACAGTTGAATCAGCCCAGGCCAGCTAACACTCTGTTCATGTGAAGACATTAGAGAGAGTTCACTAGGGGAGTGCGAAGGAGGGGAGTGCACAGGGGACCACTTTCGCATCATCCCCACTGAGCCCGCCACAGTGGAAGGGGAGCATTAGTCTCTAAGGAAACGCTTGGCCCTTCCTGGAATCCAGCCACATTGCTTTATCTTCTTCTCTGCTCCCACCCCTTGTTAGAGCCCTAGAGTTAAGGGGTCCCTATGCTCTGCTCTCAATGGCAGTGAACTACTCAATGTAGGAGGGTGGCTGTTCTAAACAACCTCCTTTTCTGCTGTGGGAGTGTGCCAACAGGTTTCTGGTTCATTTTGCTTTGTGGATTCTGATTTTGTTTCTTGAGGTAGAATGTGGCCTGTTGGAGATGGATTTGGCCCCTAAAGAAATTGTTGTGATCATTGTTCCTTATTTGGGGGAAGTGAAGTTCATTTGTAGGCAGCAGCTTTCAAAAGTTTGGGGGATGGGTGAGGGCCAACTACATTTCATCTGAAGCAAAATTCACTTGTCTCTAAGCATCTGGCAAGACTCTTTGAGAAGTATGGAGAGGTGACTTCCAAGCCAGGGAAGCATCCTTCTGAGAAATGCAAACCTGTTCCTATCCTTGTTCAGTCGAGGGGCGTACAGTGCTGCCTCAGACCGGGATTCACTGTTAGGACCCAACATCAGGAGAACATGTGCCAGGGGAGGCTTCTTTACCTGACAACAGTGTGGTAGGCATGGTGAGTGCAACAAGCACTAAGTACAGAGTCCTGTTGCTCAAAGCTTTTCTTCCTTAAAAAAAGACTTTTGAAATAAAATTTTAAGGAAGTATCCAACCTATAACATGTTTGTTTTTAGCCTCTTTATGTATTCCCATGAAAGCTTATGGGAAAACCCGAACGAACTTCTTGGCCAACCTAATATTTCTGCTGGAGACCTCAAAATATAAATATAATGGCCTGTTCATCTAGGAGTAAAGGATCTTGGGAGAGAGGCTCAGTGAAAGTAGATGAGGATGACGCAAAGCCATTAGCCCAGAGCCTTCCAGGTTAAGAATTTAAAACATGGGTGTCATAATAACCCCAACTCACATTAGTGTGAACTCTCACTGTTGGCAAAGTGTGTTCCTCTATGATGTCACCCTCAATCCTATGAATGACCCTTGGGGAACTGTATGAGGGCTGTTCTCATGCATGTGGGAACACGAGATTCCATTCACCTAGAGATGTTTTCTTAGAATTTTTTAAGAACTTAAAATGATACAGAATTTTAAAAATGTTGCATCATCTGCTGTCTAGAAATGAAAATGTAGAACGTCAGATGTTTAATACCTATTCAGAATTACACAGCTGTTACCCAGACCACAACCTTCCATTACCCATGAAAACAATCATCTGTGTTCATCATTTCAGTTTGATTAGGGGTAATAGAAGGACTATTCCATTGTTGTCAAGAATGTAATAAAAATAAGTCTAATAAAGGCACTGATGGAGCGCCCAGTATGATGATCACATCTGCCTGAATAACTTGTAAAGAGCTGTAATTTTATGGAAATATTGCAGCTAAGATTTAAAGTAGTTGGCATTAGTCGTCAGATGTAGCAACAGCTCTCCAAAAGGCAGTCTGCTGAGTTCATTTTAAGCCAGCCTAAACTTGTCTCTTTAGAGATCAAGGAGGTGGACATCTGGTTTATTTATTACAAATAAGCTTCATTTCCTCCAGGTAAAGGTGTGTGCTGGCTGAGGCATGTTGACCTGTTCCCCCCATTCATCACACTGAAGGGTCCAAGGTGTGGCCAAGCTTGGGATTCCAAATGGCTAGCCCGCGAACTGACCCTTTCTAGAGTCTGAGGTGCTCACATTCCTGGGCTTTTCAGAGACTTCATTCCTTCTGCAACTAAAACCCACAAGGACACCAGGTGTCCCAGGGGAGGCCACCTAGGAAGCACTGGCGTTTTTTTCCTTTCCACTTCCCACTTTCTTTCTGCAGCCTTCTAGTTAAACCTCCTTCCTATGGCTCATTAGCACAGTGTTTTGTTTTTTTTTTTTAATAAATTTATTTATTTTAGTTGGGTGCTAATTACTTTACAATATTGTAGTGGTTTTTGCCATACATTGACATGAATCAGCCATGGGTTTACATGTGTTCCCCATCCTGAACCCCCCTCCCACCTCCCTCCCCATCTCATCCCTCTGGGTCATCCCATTGCCCCAGCCCTGAGCATTTGTCTCACACAGTGTTTTGAGTGTTAATTGAGCTCTTGTTCACTGGGAAACACATTGGACAAGTTTTACTATGCCTGAAGTGGGTTGTTTTGTTTTTCCTTTTTTGGACTGTCCAGCCCAAGGGCCCTTGCTTAGTGATACAGCTGAGGAGTTCCTATTTCCAGATCAAATTAAAGTGAACCATGCTGGCCCTGTCATGAAAGCAATGCGTGGGGGTCATTGATTGTGAGGTCATTCTATGGCTGTTGGCAAGAATGTGGAAATCTAGTGTCCATGTTATTTCTCAAGGCAAGCATCCACCAGAAGTAGAATGTATTACAACCTGCAGTTTGTTCTCATGAAAAGTATGACAACGTGAGACTCTAGGGCAACAAAAGACTTACGAAGATTCCTTCTAGAGCTGATGTGCATGTCAGCTCATTCCTGATTCAGCCAGTATTTAAAAAATTTTTGATGAACATGGTCGGCTTTTAATTGCTTGGCTTAATTTTATTTTTCTTTGTGTGATTGCAGGTCCTACAGGTATGGATCTCTGGCAGCTGCTGTTGACCTTGGCAGTGGCAGGCTCCAGTGATGCTTTTTCTGGGAGTGAAGGTGAGTTCTGCTTTTCCATTCCCATTCGCAGTGTTTTGAAACCACACTGAACTTTATTTGTGAAATCTAAGTTCTTCGGGTGATGTAATTAAAAGAGGTAAGTTTTAAGTAGCGGTAAATAGAAAACCTGTTGTAGGTTGAAAATTGCAAACTAGGAAGACATCTCTGGGGATGTTTCAGGAGTAACACAGTAGTCAGCTTTGGCAGCTGATGTTTCCTCATCAAAAATAAATGCTGCAAATCATTCTGAGGACAGTTCTGGTGAAGGCACGCCAGGTCTCTTGGTCTCAGGCTCTGGGAGAAAGATTGAAATTGCACTGAAGGGTTATTCACCAACTGATCACTCAGCTCATCTGGGACTAAGGTTACTGAAACCTGTTTCTAGAGCTCAGATTTAAGACCTCTTAATCATATTCTCTGAGAGTGGAAATTTCAGATTTCAAATAAAATTCACCTCTAACTCACTGGATGGTTACCATTTGGCTAAGTTTGAAGGAGGAAACAGCCGAAGTAGTTGAATGATGTGCTCAGATGTCACGAATTTCCTTGGCCATCTCTGTAGTTCTCCCTTCTTCTTTATACTCTTCCTATTGGAAAAGTTGTCATATATTCAAACTTAGGACTCCAACAGTAATAATTGGAGCAGGCAAGTAATGAAAAGGAATGAAAAGGATTGTTCTGCCCCAAAAGAAAACCGTGCTCATAACGAAGTGTGAGACTTTTAAAAATATCATCTTGAATACTTGATATTTTTTTCTTGCCTGAGCTTCAACAAAGGAAAGGAATCATCTGTTTCTCCTATTCTATGATTCAGCAGTCACTTGTGGCTTTAAGAGCAGCCAGCTCCCCTAAACACAGTTTAGCAACAGAAGTAGTGCCTTAAAATGTCCTCCCTGACCTTCGAGCCAAAAATAAATCCCTAGTAGTGAGCTGCTGAGGGCAGCCAGAGTAACTAAGAAAACAAGAAGGGTAAAATGTTATTTTATCTCTTAAAACAATTTTAAAATATTTATAGAAAAGAAGTCACAATTGTTTGAAATATTTTGGGGTCTCTCTGGTGTTATAATGTCAACATTATGCAAGTCGAACATGGAGGGAATCACAGGCTTCATGTCAGCAGCTTTTCCCATGGCTGGTTTTAGACCCTGGTTCTGAGCCAAAGATTTACAGCTGAGATCCTGTGCCATTCCAAAGTCATGGTGGTTTAATCTCTACTTTCTTCATTAAGATGACTTTCACTCTACCAAGCTAGGCTTGAGGAATTTAAAAGACTTGTGAAATGAAAAGTATGGCAAAGGAACTCTAAAGAAAATTTAAAATGTATGCCTGGCTAGAAGACTAGAGCTCAAGTTACATTTTTGACCTAGAGAGTCTGCAAAGAGCATATATTTCAACTGCTTTGACATTTTAGTAAACCTTTAACTTCGTGGTGGAAACAGAACAATTAGCTGGTTTTATGTTTGCTTTTTTTTTTTTTTTTTTTTGATTTTTAATAGTTTTTTGTTTGTAGGGGAGCACAGAATAAGAAAATGCAATAGTTTATAGTAAATACAAATTGTATATTCAACAATACTTACAGTTTAACAGTACTTGCACATACTAAGTAATTTAGCAAAGGGAAAAAAAAGTTGTTATTTATTTTTTTTTCTTAGCGGGCTAACCAAAATTCCTTTGGAATATGTGGCTACTCCAGAATTCTTAGCGTAAAATGGCCTGAGGATTGTTAAGGACAGGGTATGATGTTTATATAAGAAGATGCAGATGAGCATGTTTGAACATGAATGTGTGTGTGTGTGTGTGTGTGGTGCTTGCCAGTTCTGGCCATTTATCCGATGGGTTCAGCCAGAGTGATCTCCTGACATGACATGAATTGAATCTCAGATGACCTTCATGGGCCACGTGTTTTTTTTTTTTTTTCTGCCAGATCTGGATTGTGCCTAGATCACTTTATTTTCTCTCCCATTGTATAAGGTAGACTAAACATGTAAGAGAGGACTTGAAAAAAAAAAAAAAAGATGTTTCTCTAGTTTCACCAGCCATTCACTGAATCTAGTTTGGTCAGTGGAAAAGGTGGTGCTGCTGAGCAAGCGATCCGGGAAGTGTCACCTGGAGAAGAGCTGCCCAGAGGCTGGTAGAAGATGATGGATCTACATGCCCAGGGAACGTTGGCACTTGAAGCCTTGAGCAGGGTGTTTCTTGCTTGGGCAGATGAGCAATTAAAAATATACTGGCCCTGAGAGGATTTTTTTATTGAGTCTAATTAGCCTATTGGAAATTTAATGAGAACTAAACACGGAACAGTGCCACCATTGTGTTAGCTACAGTGTTGGAATAGCTGCTTTCTCTTTCATCCTTAATACATGATTGACTGGGGGATTTTGGAGGAACTAACGCCTGTGCTGGCGATGTGTTATGTAAGTGAGTATTGACACACTCTGGTCAATAATGTTCAGGTAACAAAAGTTGTATTAATAGGTCTCTGATCCATAAGCTGTTAATATTAGCATAAGCTGTTAATATTAGTCTTTATATCTGATCCTCAAGGCAGTATACCTGCTCTTAGGGAGAATTTCTTTTCTTTTCCTGGATGTAGTTTATTTAACTTTTTAAATTAAAATACAGCTCATTTACAATATTATATTACTTTCAGGGGTACAGAATAGTGACTTGGTATTTTCATAGATTATATTCCATTTAAAGTTATTGTAAAATTACAGCTGTAATTTCCCAGACTGTGCAATGTATTCTTGTGGCTTATCTATTTTATATATAGTAGTTTATACCTCTTAATCCCATATCGCTATGTTGCCCGTCTTCTGTCCACTCTCTCTACTATTCACTACTAGTTCTCTCTGAGTCTGTTTCTCTTTTGCTATATACATTTATTTGTTTTATTCTTTAGATTTCGCAAATATGTGATATGATAGAGTATTTGTCTTTCCCTGTCTAACTTTTTTCAGTAAGCATAATACCCTCCATGGCCATCCACATTATTGCAAATGGCAGAATTCCATTCTTTCTAATGGCTGAGTAACAGTCCATTGTATATTAACACACATACACATCTTGTTTTATCCATTTGTTGATAGATACTTGGGTTGCTTCCATGTCTTGGCTATTGTAAATAGTGCTGCTGTGAACATCAGGGTGCCTGTGTCTTTTCAAGTAAGTGTTTTCATTTTTTCCAGATGTATACCCAGGAATGGAGTTGATGGATCACATGGTACTTCTATTTTTAGTGTTTTGAAGAAGTACCATACTGTTCCCATAGTGGCTGCCCCAATTTACATTCCCACCAACTATGTAAGAGGGTTCTCAGGGAGAATTTCTTATTCCAAAATCAGAAATGAGCAACAATGCCACATTTTCAGAGGGCTTCACAGGGTTGAACTGTCAACTGGTTGCCTTAAAACTGCTGCTTCTGTGATAACGATTTTAATGAGAAATGCGCATAAGGATGTTATGGATATAAACATACTTCTGAGGAGCACCTGTTATATGTTGTCGTACCTCTGCTCTTTCTGTCGGTCCACAATTGAGCATCCTCTTGACCTCAGCAACCTCAGGTGAGAGCAGGCAAGCCCTGCCCTGAAGAAGTTCAGTCTAGCTGGGGTGTGAGGAACCTGTAGGTATTAATGAGAGACTATAGCTTTAAGGTCTAGATTGTGTGATGAATGCAAATGACCAAGATGTTCTGAAAAAGAATAAATCAAGGTGGCTGGAACAGTTTAATTCAACAAATTCAGTGTATGGATATTTCTTCAGAGCTTCTCATTTTTAAAGATTGAACTCAGGGCTATGAGGAAGATAGTGATTCTTCCTTCAAGGAATTTATCATGACTTAAGAGATCAAGAATATCCACAGAGAATGACTGTATGAGATGGTTACGTATGGAAACAGTGGCCTGAACTACTGTCTTTAAGAGGAGTGAAGAGAGGAGGGTCACGTCAAGCTGTGGTGAAGTAGGGGGGACTTCACAGAGGATGTTGATGTTATTTCGGCAGAAATGAGAATACTGGGTTAAGACTTGAAAGGCTGAGAAGAGCAGGCGTGGCTGCAGAAATAGCATGTATGGTGATGGAACAACAGAAGAGAACTGCTCAGGTAGAGATATGCGGCAGATGCGGAAAACAAATCATCTGGTGGCTGGGTTTACACTACATGCAGGGCACTGTGCTAGGCAATGAGTGGTTCTGTTTCACGCATTTAGCATCCAACAGATGTTTTTTCATCACTTCCTTTGTGGAAGGCGTATAATTAATTTGGTCAGAGTGTATGCTATGTGAGCACTGTGTTTGTAGTGATTCGCTTTCTATGTAAACCTAGATTGATGAATTCAAGATAAATTATAGAAGGTCTAGAGATGGCAAAAGCTTCATGGAAAAGGCAAGGCTTGTTGAGCTGGGAAGATGGGTAGTATTTGGAGAGGCTTATACCATATTCAACAAGTCATAGTTCTTAAATTCTAGGCCAGGTGAAAGTGTTCATGGTGGTGCATTATGTGTGAGTGTGTGTAGTATTTATATATAGCATATATAGGAAATTCCCTGATGGTTCAGTGGTTAGGATTCAGCACTTCACTGCTGGGGTCCAGGTTCAATCCCTAGTGGGGGAACTAAAATCCCATAAGTCTCACAGCTTGGCCAAAACATACATAACATACATACATACGTGTGTGTATGTGTGTGTGTGTGTGTAGGGCATGGTTTGCAGACAAAGCACATCATTAGTATCTTATCGCTCTAAATATCATTCCATTAAAAAGCTTACACTAGAAGTGAGATGCCATGTCCCAAAGGAACCAAGATCCCTCAAATAATGTTTTCTGTCTTTGAACAGTTTTCATAAACTTATGCAAGCATACACAGCACTTTTGTGAAAGAAAAGACACCTCTGGTCTAATTGCTGAAAACAGGAAATAATGACCCAATGGCAAGAACATTCTTTTTTTTTTCTTTTTAAGTAAACTTTCTCTTTTGTGCCCGCTTGCAGGTGAAGCCCCATGGAGCCCTGGGAGCTTCAGGTCATGCAGGATGTATTTCACCCATGTATTAGAGTCATGGCTATAGTTGGTAAACAGTAAAAGGTGTACCTGTTAAAAATATTTTCAAGAAGGAGCAGTTCAAGGCTTTCCTTGAATTCACCCTAGAAGTCAGCAAGAAAGCCATGGAGCTTGAGATTCCTGCTGTCTTTACTTCAAGAGACAAGAAGAAGTCGTAGTCTCTTCTGGTGCTGTGGACATCAGCAGCCCTATGTCACCTGGTCCTCTTGGTGTATCACAGATGGCTAAGCTGCTGGAATTCAGGTCCTAGCAGGCCGGGTGATGGAGCTTCCAGTCTCATCTACCTGGATGATGCCAATGGAAGATATGCAGAGACCTTTGTGGGTGATGAGGTCTTTCAGTAAGTTTTTATTGAATGTAAATTTGAATTTACCTGTCTGCCTTTAAGGAGCTCATGGGCTATAGAAGACAGACAAGTAAACCTAATTTAACTGTGATTCTCTGAGGTTGTTAAAGAGATTTTTTAAAATATATATGATTTTACTTGACTGTGCCAGGTATTAGTTGTGGCACTGGGGATCTTCAGTCTTCAGTGTGGCATGTGGTATCTTTAATTGCTGCATACAAACTCTTAGTTAAGACACGGGGGATCTAGTTCCCTCATCAGGGATCAAACCCAGGCCCCCTGTGTTGAGAGCATGGAGTCTTAGCCACTCAACCACCAGGAAAGTCCCTAAAGAGTTTTAAGCAGGGTAATACTACTGTTAGATTGTCATTTTGGAAACAGTGACAATGTTTGTAGTAGTAGATTGAAAGTTGCAATGGCCATAGTAGATTAAAAGTGAATAGGAGAGAGATGAATGTGGAGGAAGGTGGTTGTAATAGGTTAAGAGAGATGATGCAAAGGTGCCAGTGGTAGTTAAAAAGAACAAATAGATGGGTTATAGACAGATGTTGAGGAGCACTTGGAGTCCAGTTATGTGTGGGTTTTTGACTTCGGGAACTGGCAGAGCTTTCTTACTCCATCCATTTCAAAGTTTCTGCATCTTGGGTTCATGTTACCAGCATCAGCAGTGACTCACTTGTCACAGAGTGGAGACCTGGAATACAGCTCAGCCTATAAGCAGTGAAGTGGTACTTGCACGGCACAGCTCTGTGTTGGGGGAAAACACTGAGACTGATGACAACAGAGTATCTAAGCAAGCTTTCTGTTGTACCGTTAACCAGAACCCCTCCTGCCTGTGCCCAGCTGGGTCCCGCAGCCGTCTGCTCTCCCTCTGTGGTGTGTCTGTGATATGGCTTGGCCACTGAGCCCTGATGGTCCATAGCAGGAACAAAGGCCTGAACTCCTGACTCCATGTCATCTCTGCACATTCATGACTCAGTCCCAAGACATACCCCCCAGATATTTGATCACCCATAGAGTATGTGCTTATCTCATGGAATGCAATCAAATACACTCAGGATGAGTCGAGGGCAGCACAGCTATGCACTGAGCAGAATCTGGGAGGTCGATGAGGCTTCCACAGTAGCTATGTGACTCACCCCTGTGAAGCAGCTGGCCGTGTGACTGATGAGGTTTGTACCCTAGCTAGTTAGTATTAAAAGTATGAGGACCACCCAAGAGTAGTCTAAACCTTGAATATTCAGGTCCCACATACCAGTGTTGGACTATACATCCTGTCTTCCACTTTAGATGCCAACATTACAGGACAAGAGCTTCTGTGCACAGTGTTGACACACCACTTTGGTTCAGTAGCCCACACTCGGGCTCCTGTTATGTGGAGTCAGGAATGTGGTGGACAGAATGTGTTTGCTGGTGATGCTGGCCACCAGCTCCCGTTTATCCACACACCTGGTTTCCTGCCTCGAGCAGAGGCTCACCTAAGTTTAAGTGTGCAGAAGTCCACGCTGGCTTGGGCTGTCCTGGCCAGCCTCTCTCTGGCTGATGTCATCTGTCATAGCTAGGGGCCCAGGTCTCTCCGTCACCCAGGTTTCCCTAGGAAACCCTCTTAGGAAGATCCTATGGGGGCTGGTTTTCTCCTCACCCTGATTTTAAGTCATTGCATTACTTTCTCAGAGTTGGTTTAGTTCAACTTAAACTAAGGATAAAGAATTCTAGGCATTTCAGAGACATCTTTGGGGCCAACCCCCTGCTCCTTGGAACTGCCTGCTTATCCATAGTCATGTATGTCTATAACTTGGTCATTAGGCAGGGTCACCGGCAGCCACAGCCCAAGGACCACCCTCAGCTTTCCCAAGAAGCGGGCACCGTGGTCTTGTTTTGGCTCTTCAAGAAATTCTCACATGCTGTCAACAGGATCATCCCTCAAACCCAGAGCTCAGCTCCTTCCTCATCTGTAGTTAGCAGCATCAAGGCGGTGATGATGTGTGGCATAAACACTCTCTGAAATCCAAGGAAGCCAAACATACAGAGAGGATTCCATGGTGCCCCATCTGGCCAGCACCGTGCAGACCAGGAGGCCCCAGAGCCTGGAGTGCTTCTTCAAACCTCAGCTGAAAATCAGAGTTTTCTCTGGTCATATCCCCCAAATCTGTCCAAAAGTGAATCCGCTATATTTTGTCAGATACATCTTATCAGGAATCTTGTTTTTATATATGAAACAGCTCACCAGCTTTAGGCTTTAACCTTAACTAATTACAGTGTCGGTGTTACATCTCCACAGGAAGGTTGCAGGTATTAGAGCGTGGAGGAGTGTGTCCACACAGAGGGAATGTTTCAGCATCTTGTTCGTTGTTTTTAGAAACTTCACCAAGACACAGGACATAGGGATGGGCTTCAAGAAGGGCAGTCAGTGGCAGAGGATCAGGGGATGGGAGAGATGACATTTGTTGCATGTCTCTCTTCTAAATATATCTTCCCCTGGTGGCTCAGATGGTAAAGAATCTGCCTGCAGTGTGGGAGACCTGAGTTTGATCGCTGGGTCTGGAAGATCCCCTGGAGAAGGGAATGGCAACCCACTCCAGTGTTCTTACCTGGAGAATTCCACGGACAGAGGAGCCTGGTGGGCTACAGTTCATGGGGTCGCAAAGAGTCAGACATGACTGAGTGACTAACACTTTCACTTTTCACTTCTGAACGAAGTTGTCATGACATCTGTGTTTTAAGTTGTGTTTCACATTCTGGATTGAGCTTGAAATATATGCAATTTGTTTTCAAAAGATTGACAAAATGACCACTGCAACCTCTGTGTAATAAATGATTACAGGTTAAAACTTAGTAGACCTAAAGATGCATGAAGAGTGTTTTGTTCACCCTGTTTCCCCATCCTGTAGCATCCTGAGACATGGAGTAGATCTTCATTTTCTCTAAGGAAATCAGCTTCTGAATCCTGACCTGGGACTTCCCCAGTCATTGTCCACAGTTGTCACTAATGCTCTGTTGTGCCCAGCCCTCACAAGGACAGAGGCTGGATCTGGACCCCTTTCCAGTAGGAAGCGTCTGGAAATAGCTGTGCATCTGTAGAAACTGTTCTGCAGAAAGCCCTAAGCCTCCCTGTGCCTGACCCAAAGCCCTGATTTGTGGGCAGAAGAGTCTCATTTTCCTGCTCTGTACTTCAGATGCCTCTAGAGTCAGAACTTTGCCCAACCCACCAATGCCTGGGCGTCTGATGCCATGTCTAAATCTTGCCAACCTTTTCCCAGGTGACTGAACTCTGTACCCGATACGCCAGCCACTGGCCAACATACTCCTTTGAATATCTGCACCCCACCTCCCTGATTAAATCTCCTCAAATATTGACAGACAGAGAGGTGTCATGAGGGTTTCAGATTCCAGATCCAAGTTGTCTCTGCCCCTTTGGACATTGAACTTTTGATTATGAAAGACCCTGATGAGCGATCTTATGGAGAGCTGATCTGTTTTCCCTGCCTCATCCCTGAAATACCAGGTTTTTCCAATTTTCCAGTGACAGCCGATCTGAAAGTATGAAACTCTCAAAATTGTCAGTCATTTGGATAAAAATCCTATAGTCTTCATCCCTGAATACAAGAAAAAAAAATTTGTATTTTGTGTAATCTAATCTTTTAGTTGTTTTCCAGTCAGTCATGTCCGACTCTTTGTGACCCCATGGATTACAGCATGCCAGGCTTCCCTGTCCTTCACCATCTCCTGGAGCTTGCTCAAACTCATGTCCATTGAGTCGGTGATTCCATCCAACCATCTTGTCCTCTGTTGTCCCCTTCTCCTGCCTTCTGTCTTTCCCAGCCTCAGGGTCTTTTCTAATGAGTCGGCTCTTCACATCAGGTGGCCAAAGTATTGGAGCTTCAGCTTCAGCATCAGTCCTTCCAAGGAATATTCAGGGTTGATTTCCTTTAGGATTGACTGGTTTGATCTCCTCACAGTCCAAGGGACTCTCAAGACTCTTATCCAACACCACAGTTCAAAAGCATCAATTCTTTGGTGCTCAGCCTTCTTTATGGTCCAATTCTCACATCCCTACATGACTACTGGATAAAACATAGCTTTGACTAGACAGACCTTTGTTGGCAGAGTAATAAAATCTTGCAAATTTGTGGAAGGAGAAATAATGTTGAGAATATTTGACTTGTGGACAGTTATGTGTTACCAAGTATTGGGTTGGCCAAAAAGTTGGTTCAGGGTTTTCCATATGATCTTATGGAAAAACCCGAATGAACTTCTTGCCCAACCCAATGTTAATAGATTGACATTAGTGGAAATTGAATTGGTGACGTTTACCTTGCCTTTGTTTGTTGTTGTTGAGTTGTGTCTGACTCTTTGTGACTGCATGGACTGTAGCCCGCTAGGCTCCTCTGTCCATGGGATTTCCCAGGCAAGAATACTGATGGCTTCCCCCAAACTGAGAGCTCATTTTTTAGGGAAGGACCTTTTGGCTGCCTAACATTCAGGACCTTTCTTTCTCCTCCACTGCCCAACCAGTGGCCCAGCTACTTCCTTGATTGAAGCAAGAAGCACCTGCCTTGTATGTATGGCTGAGTCCCTTTGCTGTTCACCTGAAACTACGTCACCACTGTTAACTGGCTATACCCCAATACAAAATGTTTTTGGTGTTAAAAAATTAAAGAAGCTCCATGCTTTTTCTAACAATAACTAACAATGAATGAATGTGTTGTGAAGAGAGCAGGGCAGTCAGGAAGTGGGGGAACCAGTCAAAGAGCCTTACCCTGTGTCAGGGCACAGTTGGGCCAGACAAGGTTCTGGGGTAAAGAATGCAGTGAAGTATTGAGGTGCTGTGCTTAGACTGCCCTGGCTGAGTTTACAAACGGGTTTGTGACTGTGCCTGACTTCCCTTGTTAGCCGTGCCAACACCATAGTCCCTGAATTTCATAGGCATGGCTGACTAGCTCTCTCTCCCTTTGTAGCTATCACTAAACCTGACTTCCTGGAAAGCTCCTATCGAAGAATAGAAATTAACTAGATTAACTCTTGTTCATACCCTGGCCATATATACATGTCAAACTTGTGTTTGTATGGCCATGATGGTTGTGAAAGGCTAAAGTGTGGCTACTCCCTAGGGTGACCTGTCTTGCCTTGTTTCTATGGATGAGTACTGAAAGCCTGTATTTTTAAGTCTTAAAATATTACTTTCAGGAAAAAATAGAAGACTGTTAAAGAAAAAGGAATATGTAGCACTTTCATTAACATGAGATGTATCTAAAGTGAAACTATTCCCTAACCATCAAATTTGGAGAGGGTGGTGATTTCTCCACCACCCTCCACCATGTTGGTTGAGAGTAGGTTGCTGTAAACCCAAAGTCAGAAGCCTTTGACAGAAGGGAGAGTCAACAGATGCCTTAAAGCAGAAGGTAGAAGGAAAAGACTGAGATTCTAGGCTGATATGAAGGGACTGTGACTGTTGCTGAGCCCTCGGTTGGCATTCAGTAAATACCATGTAGACTGATGACTGATTTCTGTGTTAGTTGCTAGGAGCCCAGTTTGATTCGCATTTGCTTTGGTTATACACGATGTCCCTCTGGTTCTGTGATATTGCCCTTGGCTATCACAGAGACAGCAGCAATCAGCAAAGGCCTGGAACCTCAGAGGGGAAAGGGGACTTGTGGAGAAACTCCTGTGGGGAAATGAGAGAGGCTGGTCAGATGGCCTTGGCTGGTACTTGGAGAATGTACAGAGATGCTTAGGGAGTAGGACCAGTAAGCAAGGCTCTGCACCAGCCACTTCTGATTCCTGCTTCTGTCTTCTCTGCCACTGTCAGGAGAAGCAGTCTAGATTAGGGATTTTACAGCACTGATCTCGAACTTTGTCAGAACTGGGTTTGAATCCTAGTTCTGTCACTTATGAGTGGTGTGATTTTTTTTTAGTTTGAGTTCCCCAGAAGCCAGATGCTAAAACAAGGGTTTAAATGAAAGTGGATTATTAGAAAAATATTCCAGGGGAATACTGAAAAAGTGTAGGGAAATGAGACAAGGGAAAGGCTAAAAAAAAAAAAAAAAAAGAATTCAATATCCAGTGCTACCCCATGGGGATAGGGTGAATGATGGGGTGATATGGCGTAGTCTCCTCTAAAGTAGTGTTTCAAGTTGTCCACAACAGCCCTCAATTGGTGGTTAAGGGCTGACCACTGGATGACCATGGGAGGTCATCAAATCCTACAGACTCTCAGCCCTCCCAGTGCAGGTCCAGATGACAGAGACACAGGTGCTGGGTGTTGAGAGGAAGACACAGAAGGAATTCATGTGTACAAATATGGATGTGGGCTCTGCATGAGCAGAGCACTGACAACATGTGCTACAAAGGCTTTTATAGTTTCTTACACTCTCTAAGCCTCAGTTTTCTCATCTGTTAAATGGGAGGAAAAGAACTTGTTTAAAACCATCAAGGAAGTAACAATAGTAAAGCACCTGCTGAGATGACACAGGAAAAGCCCCTAAGTATTCAACAACTGGTAACTGTTATCAACCTCAGGTTGGCTAACTACAAACCCTGAGGCCTTAAATAAACATGCAAACTAAACAGACATGAAGAATTTGAATTATAACAATATATGCCTAAAAGGAGCAATTCAGTTACACAAGGAAGTTTTGGGAGCTAATTTTAACAATGAATCCAGAAAACTGTCTAGAAGAGGATTCTAATGTTAAAAGTGCTTTCAACAATAAAACTAAGACCTGATGGTATAAACTTTAAGGGGATTGGACACTGTTCTATTGTTATAGTTTTAACAATAAATGCTTGGAGGACAAGTTTGATCAAATCTTAGTCCTCTGGTTCTTATACTTTTAATAAAATTGAATCTGATCCATCCAGCAAGTGGGTCTGGAGTGAGTTGGCACTGATACTGGGAGTGGTGCTGGGCAAGTCAGTTGACTTCCATGAACATTCTTTGAGCATTTGCATGTGGCAAATACGAGGCCAAGAGGAGTAAGGCCCACCCAGTTTCCCACGTTGGTCACTGGGTGGACTGCGGATATGGAGAGAGTGAATTAAAACCAGTTCACTGTGATAATAATTGAAGCATTTTAGTGGACATACTTTTAAGTACTTTATGCTTGTAACCTTGGTTAATCCCCCCAGCAATAATAAGAGATAAGTTCCATTATTACCTGCAGTAGGTAGGGACACCAACAATAATTATGTAACTAACTTACATAACTGGCGAAGGCCAAAGCAGGAGTTCAGCCCAAGTAGTCTGACCCCATAGTCCACAGTACACTGCCTCACACATGTCTTAGGATCCCCACGGTGCTTACCGAACTGTAGTCCTCACCTCTGCAGAGATTTTAGCTGAAGTCCAGAAGTTGCATGTGTTTTACTTGCTCAGCCTCGGTCAAGAATCATAATTATATTATGTCAAAGAGACGGGAGGCAATTACTTGAACTCTTTTGTAAATTCTCTAAGTTTCAGATTCATTCGGTTTAATGTAGCACTTTGACTTTGTGTGGACGTTGTTACTTCATATGTAAGTATCCCACATACTTATATATGAGACTTATGATGAGGTATGGGCAATTTTCCTCAAATCAAATGGGCATCTCTTCCCAAGGCTAAATCAGTAGCCAAGTTTGTGAAGACAGGAGCCACCTCTTCTTTTGAAAAAAATCCTTAAAAAGTACCTACTGGGCCACTGAACAATAGTGTGATGCTGTGCAGCCCTGATATCCGCAAGGCTCTCCTGATGTTGTTCTAAGGAAGTGCGAGAACTGTCATGAAATCAACTCTGGGTTTTCTCTTCTTATTCCTGGATTCTCCATGAATGCAAAAACCATCAAAGTAAAGGGAATTTACTCTCTACTAATATGCCTAGAGAATTACACCACACTCACTCATAGCATGTACGTTTTGCCAGTTTCTAATTCTGTACCTCCTTACCAAAACTTTCCCCATCTTCACTGGATTAACGTTTCCCTATTTTGAACCTTGGACTTGTGTTGGGTGTAACATTGTTCCTACAACATTTTTCTTTTTGGGGGCAGGTAGGGATGGAGACAAAAAATATTTGTTAATTTATTGAAAATCAGAGACAATGATGAAACAATGCTTACATTTCTCTTATCTTGTATTTCTCTCTATCCTCCCAAGAGTCCTACTTTCTCACAATATTTGCATCAGAAGTGTTTTAAAATGCATCTATTAATATTTTTAAATACATTTTCTAATTGGAGGATAATTGCTTTACAATGCTATGTTAGTTTCTGCTGAGCACTGAGCTAGGCTCTCTGTATCACATAGCGGTTTCCCACTAGCTGTCTGTTTTACACATGATAGTGTATGTATGTCAATGCTACTCTCTGTTTGTCCCATCCCCTCCTCCTCCCACTGTGTCCACAAGTCTGTCCTCTACATCTGCATCCTTATTCCTGCCCTGCAAATAGATTTATCAGTACCATTTTTCTAATAAGATTTGTCCATACATATCAGTGGAAGAGAAACCAAATTTATGAGAACAAGAATCTTCCTCTCATTGAATATATTCCACAAGGCTCCTCCATCCATGGGATTTTCCAGGCGAGTGGTAAAGAATCTGCCTGCAATGCAGGAGATGTGAGTTCAATCCCTGGGTTGGGAAGATCCCCTGGAGAATGCCATGGACAGAGGAGCCTGGCAGGCTACAGTCCATGAGGTCTCAAGAGTCAGACACGACTTAGTGACAAAACCACCACTACCACCAATCACGAAGTCTGGGTGGTTTTGTCACTAAGTCCTGTCCAACTCTTGAGATCTTCCCAACCCAGAGACAGAGGAGCCTGGTAGGCTACAGTCCATGGGATCGCAAAGAGTTGGACATGACTGAGCAACTTCTCTTTCTTTCTTTCTTTCCTTTCTTTCTTTCCTTCCTTCCTTCTTTCTTTCTTCCTTTCCTTCCTTCCTTCCTTTCTCTCCTTCCTTCCTTTCTCTCTTTCCTTCCTTTCTTCCTTCCCACTGAGCCACCAGGGAAGCCCCTTAGAGTTGGGGACTGGTCAATGTTTATTTCCTGTTATACCATTAGACAGGATTACTAATGGCAAGAAAGACATACCAGGTTTGCTTTTAAACAATTTCTTGATGCAGTTTTCTTTTCTGACAACATGACCCTTTATCCTAAATGAGTAACACAAAAAGAAATTTCAGTGAGTGGAAGATTCTTGTTCTCATAAATTTGGTTTCTCTCTTTACCATCTGAGCTACCAGGGACTGGCAAGTTAATTACACCTTTTACCTTTGAGAAAATTATACATGACTGGGGGGTGGGGTGAGCAAGAACTCATAATACTGCAGTGATAAGAGAACTACAAAGAGGGGCCTAGAAGCCCCTTTTGTTTATTACAACTGAATATCTTTCTAAAACTTACAAAAATGATTCCCAAATTTCATGGTGTAGTGAAAGAACACATTTGGATCTTTTATAACTCCATCTCCAGCAGGATCATGCATGTTCTAGTGAATATCAATCCCAACAACACAGACATGCAGAGAACAGGGAGAACAAAGACATCTTAGGAATCTTCTTATCCACTGATTTTCTTCCGTTTAAAAATTTGATGAACTATTCATTCACACAAAACCATACCTGGAAACTTACTGTGTAGAAATCAAAATTAAGACATGAAGGTGTGTTTGAATTAAGAGTGGGACACCAGAGTGCCTTGGCAGTTCAGCACTGCCCTCCAAGACCTTAACCCCAGACCTGTATGACTTGGGAACCCATTCTACTTTGGGATAATTGCAATAGGCATAGAGTACTTTCTAGAAAAGCGATCTAATTGTCCTTGTCCTTCCCCTCTTGAAGGAAACAAAGAAGAGATTAGCCTTTACTAAAAACCTAACTCTTAGCAGTAACTATGCCAAGTACTTAACATGCCAGCTCACCTAGCTTTCATGGATGACTTTCTGAGCAAGGTATCATTACCTCTATTTCAAAATGAGAAACGGACAAGCTGAGAAATTGAATAACTCAGTCACAGAGTTGAAACTGATAGAACTAACATTTATACACGCACAGGTTTGGTTCCCAAAGTCTACATTTTTGGTATGTTATTTTTCCATGCTTTCTAAACAGAATTGTGACCTCTAGCTACTAGATGGTACCCTCCACCCTCAGTTGTAAGAACCAGAACATTTCCAGACATTGCTAAGTGTTCCCTGGGGTGGGGGTGGGGGGCGGAGAGGGAGTAGTGGAGGTGGGAAGTGACTCACAGTTAAGAACCACTGCCCTAGATCAGGAGCTTGCATGTTGACCTGACAGTGCTCAGGATTGTTGCAGGGGTCAGATTAGACAAAGCATGCTTATAGACTTTTAAAGGGAAAGAAAAAAAAGTGTGTGTGTGTGTGTGTGTAGTTACAATGCAGCCCTTATCTTTTCACTGGTTCATTTGATCATCCAAGATTTTTTGAGCCAGGTGAAGGACACTTTTAAATAATAAACTTTGAGAGCCTTAAAGATTTGCCAAGTAAACAAAGGGCTTGGAAGAAAGAGAACAATCCTAGAAGACATCACATAATGAATATACATAACATGCGCAAAATGCTGTGGGAACCCCAAGGAAGGAAGGGCTGCCTTTGACTAAAACCATAGAGAACCAGTTGGACTGCATAGTCCAAGCTCTGTGATAACACCATTCAACTAACTGTGACTAATTCTCCTTCATACAGTGACATATATTCTTGCAGTTTTGCCAGGAGTATTTAAGGTGCATGCTGACAATGGTCAGCACTGATTAAAGTATTAATCATTTTTTAGGGCTACTCTTTAAGGAGTATGAAATCCAAATGAGCAACTTAATTGAAGTTAGACACCTGCTATTTTTTCCTGTCTTTTTTCATACCTGCTCCAATGATAGCAAACAATCAAACAGCATCAACAACAAAATAAAGACAAATCTCCAATCTAGATTTCCTTATGTAGATTTCCTTCCTGTATTCCTTCCACAAATACAGGAAGCTCAGTCTTGAGTATATTCTTCAGATAAACCTCAATTCATGTGAGGTCTGTTGGTTCAAGAAGAACCATTCCTAGAATCATGAATACCTGTTTTAAACTCTTAATCTGACCTTGTATCAGTTCAGTTCAGTTCAGTCGCTCAGTCGTGTCCGACTCTTTGCGACCCCATGAACTGCAGCACACCAGGCCTCTCTGTCCATCACCAACTCCCGGAGTCTACCCAAACCCATGTCCATCGAGTCAGTGATGCCATCCAACCATCTCATCCTCTGTCGTCCCCTTCTCCTCCCGCCCCCAATCCTACCCAGCATTAGGGTCTTTTCCAATGAGTCAACTCTTCGCATGAGGTGGCCAAAGTATTGGAGTTTCAGCTTCAACATCAGACCTTCCAATGAACACCCAGGATTGATCTCTTTTAGAATGGATTGATTGGATCTCCTTGCAGTCCAAGGGACTCTCAAGAGTCTTCTCCAACACCACAGTTCAAAAGCATCAATTCTTCGGCGCTCAGCTTTCTTCACCGTCCAATCTCACATCCATACATGACCACTGGAAAAACCATAGCCTTGACTAGACGGACTTTTGTTGGCAAAGTAATGTCTCTGCTTTTCAATATGCTATCTAGGTTGGCCATAACCTTCCTTCCAAGGAGTAAGCGTCTTTTAATTTCATGGCTGCAATCACCATCAGCAGTGATTCTGGAGCCCAAAAAAATAAAGTCTGACACTGTTTCCACTGTTTCCCCATCTATTTCCCACGAAGTGATGGGACCAGATGCCATGATCTTAGTTTTCTGAACGTTGAGCTTTTATATTTAGGTAGAAATAATTCTGTCTGAGTTACCTGTTAACCATAGAGACCTGTTAGTACCATAGAGACGAGGTTGACCATTATAAAAGTACCAGAATTTCCAAACTTTATTCCAAAGTGTTCTACATTAAATATTAATTAACAGGGAAACTCCATATAAAAAAACTGGTATGTCTGATGGAGCCACATTTACCTTAAAGCATTTCCCCCCTTTCAGCCTGCCTGAAATTTTTGCTATTCCTTGATGCAGAGGTCCATGCAGATTGATTAGAGCCCAAGTTGCTAGCTTGAGCCTGAGCTACCCTAATGATGCTGAGTCACATTTGTTTTGGAAGATCACTCTTAAAGCCTGCTGCTCATGCTTGTTTTTGGGGAATGCAACAACCTCAGCATCGGCTAACAAATCCCTTTGCGTGCACAGCCACATCTGAGTGCTTCTGACAAATGCTTCCTGTCACTTCTCCCTCTACAGCTTTGAAAATTAGAGCCTGGTGGAGTGAACTGGGAGACAACCCTGAGCATTTAGGAAAAGAAGTATGGGAACCGTAAAGCCAGCTGTTGAAATCAATATAATTGGTGTGAGATAACATTTCATCAGTCTTAAGACTTGCCTTTTACCACCAGAGAAATCAGTCTCCACATTTAAGGTCACATCAATATGGAACATTCTGCATATTGAACTGTTGGTCACATGCCTTTAGAATAGCATGCTGTGCTGTTTTTTAAGCACTATGAGTGAAACAAACAGTCGACAGGTGGATCTTGTGGTACATTCAGAATTCTTGTGTAAACTCCCCCAACATTACTTTTTTTTTTCAATCTCAACTTGATTGTATTTATGAGAAACGTATACATTGTATATAGCATAAGCATGTATCAGCAGACCTAATTTGATGACTTACAGTGAAAACCAAGCCTGTATTATGATTTTTATATCAGGAATTTGTTGGATACATTCATATCTCTAAGTCGTACTTATTGTCTTTAGCTTCCTTCACTTGAGAAAACCATACTTTTCATAAAATTACAAGGAATTGAGTCAACAGATATTTTTATTGCAAATTAACTCTATTTCAATTAAAGAGGGTTTAAAAAAAAAAAAACAAATATTTTCTGAGCATTTATTATGTGCCAGGCCCTAGTCTTAATAGGTGCTTAGAATGCTTCAGTGAACAAGAAATAAGCATCCTGTATCATGAGCTTTCCTTAGCTTGATGTGTGTGCATGTGTGTGTTTAAAAGAAGGCGTGTGGGGTGCGTGAAGCAGAAGATAGGCTATAAAAATAATACTTAAATTATCTAGTATGTTAGAAGGTAGAAAGGGCTATGGAAAACCGTTCCATTTGTTGTTCATTGGAGTGTAGCCAAAAGTTGGTCTTGAAATAGTTTTATATGAATCTCCTGTTTTAAGTGTAAGTGAAAGTATTAATCGTTCAGTCCTGTCCAACTCTTTGTGACCCCATGGACTGTAGCCACCAGGCTCCTCTGTCCATGGAATTCTCTAGGCAAGAGTACTGGAGTAGGTAGCCATTCCCTTCTCCAGGGGATCCTCCCGAGCCAGGGATTGAACCCAGGTTTCCTGCATTGCAGGTGAATTCTTTACTGTCTGAGCCACCAGGGAAGCCCTTAAATGTTAGGAATCTATTCAAAAATAATTTGACGTTAAACATGTCCTCATGGTCTTGTCTATAAGCTACAGCACACACCCTCTCTGTTTATTAAGGAGGAAGCCCAGGCCCAGAAAAGTGAAATGACTTTCCTGGAGTTCCAATAGTCATCAACAGGAGCAGGGCCGAGATGCAGGCTCCTTCTTTGGTGCATGTTCCTCCATAGGTTAGCCTTTGATGGCAAGCAACCTAGTTGGTGAAATCTATTTGAAAATCTGTTTTGAAACATTGCAAAATTTAAAACACCTAAAGGTGCAGGCTGAGTGGCACCCTCAACGACAGAGTGGTCAAGAGCAGAAAGGAGATTCTGTGATGAATGAATTGGGTTGAGAAAAGACCCTTATGAAATCATTCTGCCCTCCCCTGTGACAGGCCAGCCGCAGAAGTGTGACCCCTGATTCTCGCACCCTCATTCATCTTTCTCAGCCACAGACTACCACTGACCATTCTTCTCCTGCTTCCTGTAGCACCAAAGACATGGCTGGAGATGGGCCTAAGGCCTTGCTATCATGTGTGTGTGTGTGTTAGTCACCCAGTTGTGTCTTACTCTTTGTGACCCTGTGGACTGTATCCTGTAGGCTCCTCAGTCCGTAGGATTTCCCAGGCAAGAATACTGGAGTGGGTTTCCATTTTCTCCTCCAGGGGATCTTCCCAACCCCGGAACTGAACCCAGGTCTCCTATTTTGCAGGCAGGTTCTTTACTGTCTGAGCCATAAGGGAAGCCCCCTTGCCGTCATAGCTTTTTCTTAGTCCTGTCTCCATTCCTGTTCCACATATACCTTGGGCTTGGCCATCATTCTTAGAGTTTGATGAAATCATTTGATGAAAATATTGTTTATAAATCCAGGTAAAGAACAGAATTGAAAAGGCACTGAAAATAGTCACGCGCTGGAGTAAACTGAAGTCAACAGTAATGGTTCCTAGACTCACCACCACAAGGCAGCCTCCCTGGGATTTGATTTCCCTAGCTGTACATGGGGTTTTTAAATCTTCCCGCACACAGGCTTGCTGTAAGGAGTAAAAGGTTAAGGGAGATTGTGTCTGTATAGCTCTCGGAAAACCATAACTTGCAATCCATACTCTAGCAATTTGAGTTACTTCGGCCCCTTCTTTCTCTGAAGACAAGTTACGAGAGGCATAGACAAGTTTACTGTTATTTTGAAGACTGCTTCAGGCTTATTTTATGTCAGTGAAATTAGTCTTCTGAGAGTTGGAAGGGATCTTAGACACGCTAATGAGGCCAACCTTGGCTGTTACAGAATAAGCTGGGACTTTTTTTTGAAAAATGCAGATTCATAAGCTCTTTATCCATAGATTCTGATGCAGAAGCCCAAGAGTGATGTCCTGGAGTTCCATCTGTTTTCATATTATGTGTTTGTGTGTGTGTGTGTTTTAGGAAAACTCCAAACATGAATCTGAAGATCAGCTGGTTTGGAAAACCTTGTTCCAGCTTCTGCTAGCGCTGGGCTCTTTCTCCTCCATCCCTGGCTTCACTTAGAAATGAAAACCATTAATCACTCAGGCTCTCATCTTTTCCACTCAGTTGACTTGCCTCTTTGCACCCCCCATTACTTGGCACCCCACCTTGACAGCTGCTCTTGCCAAGCACTGACATTGATCCATTGGGACATCCTCTCCCTTCCACCTGCTGCCCTCTAGTGGAGGTGCTGAGAAGCAGCAAAATGCTTACATGAGAGCCACCAGGGGTTGACCAGTCTGAGCTGGCCAGTCCCCTGGGAGATAGATATCCACAGTCCACAGCTATGGGAGGAATCATTAGGATAGCCTCAAGCTCATGGGACACTGCGTGCACACGACTTATATTCAGAGCAGAACTTTACAAAGACCCTGGCATCTATTTATGGGTTCCCCCTCCTCATCCCCAGGTTTCAGAAATCTACCTGGTATAGATTGTCCTTGGGATATTTTTACTTCCTTGCCCCCTCCCTTTCTTTTCTCACTTACCCAAATCCTACTTCTTGCAGAAGGCGTCGATTCCTCCCCACCTCCCCAAACCTTTGGATTTTTTAAATTAAAAAAAAAAAAAACGGAAGGATATTTTTTAAAAGTCCTTACGCTTTAGAAACTTCCAGTCACTAGATTAAAGGGACAGACATGATCTCAGCATTAAGTGTAAGCAACACCTAGGTAACCATGCTCACCCTGCATCCCACAGATACCCTGGGAGGTGTATGTGGTAGTCCTCTTTACCCAGGAGGACCTGAAGTCAAGAGAGCTCAAGGAGGTTGTGGTTTGTCACACAGCAGAACCCAGGTCTGTCTGATGGCCAGCCCCTGTATGTTCCTTTAATGTGCTCCAAGCAGTGCTTGTTCAGTGCTTGGATTAATGATACAGAAATCATACCTTTCATGGCTGTTGCTGTTGTTCGGTCGCTAACCCATATCTGACTATTTGCAGCGCCATGGACTGCATCATGACAGGCTTCCCTGTCCTTCACCATCTCCTGGAGCTTGCTCAAACTCATGTCCATTGAGTCGATGATGTCATCCAACCATCTCATCCTCTGTTACCCCCGTCTCTTCCTGCCCTCAATCTTTCCCAGCATCAGGGTCTTTTCCAGTGAGTTGGCTCTTTGCATTAGGTGGCTCCAGTATTGGAGTTTCATCATTAGTCCTCCCAGTGAATATTCACAGTAACTTTCATGGTAAATTATATTAAATCTCATGTTACTGTATTCATAGTAAGTTCATTCTTTTCCTTTAATGAATGTTTAATAATCAATGTATCCCTCCACCATCCTCAGTTCCTCATGTCAGTACTCTTGCATCTAGAATTATTTAGCAAAGGAACTTGGCAGGTGGGTGAGTTTGGGGGAAGGTGAGGACAGCAAAAGCCACAAAAGTGTTGGAAACTTGAGATTGGCTATCACAGGGCAGATACAGTATACCCATGAAGGCTTTGGTGAAACTAGATAGTTGTCTGTATTAACCAGGAGAACAGAACTTAGAGGTCAAACACTGATAGAAACTCTATGTGTCTGTCTGTCTGTCTGCGGGGGGTGTGTCCATCCAGCTCCCATAGCATCCTGCACGAGTGCTATATCAGCATGAATGTACCCTTTTTGTAGTGGTGGTTTTCCACTCTTCAGCCTTGATTGTGAATATCTTGGTAAGTGATCTTTTTATCAATTTTTTTCTTAAGGGAAAAAACAATAGATTTCATTTGACTCATTTTTCTGTTCCTTGTATATCATTATTATTGGAATGCTGTCATACAATCTGTTTAACATCTTAACTGGAAGGTATGTGTATGTACACACACACACACCCACCCACACACACCCACACACCCACCCTGAACTGCCTTCTCCCCTGCAATGTTAGAAAATACAGCTCTGTGTAGATAAGAGAATTGTAGCATGGAAAGAACCATACTTAGGATGTGGACTCCAGTTCCCTGCCATCCTGCCACTTTAAAACTTTGTTACTTTGTCAGGGTGAGTAAACCAAAGTGAGCCTCCTAAAACCAGAATTCTATTGCATATAGTCAGTTGACCAGGCTCATCTGAAGGATTCCTCACAGTCTTTCCAGCTCTCTGAGCTGTATCTTCATTTGTGCTGTCACAAACGGGAAAAAAAAGGTGGAGAGTGGTCAGTAAGGTTGAAAGAGAGGGGATGCTGTGTCAAGATAAGCTCGCCGACCTAACCTGCCCTGTGTCACAGGGGTTGTGTAACATGGAGCCCGTCGAGTAGACTGTGCAGAGAACAGAGTGCATTTGATCTCCTGCAAGGCACGGGACACAGGAGATGAGGGTTCAATCCCTGGATTGGGGAGATCCCCTGGAGAAGGAATCCCACTCCAGGATTTTTGCCTGGGAAATCCCATGGACACAGGAGACTGGCGGGCTACAGTCCAAAGGGTTGCAAAGAGTCAGACACAACCGAGCAACTAAGCACAAGTGCTTCTAGCACCTGTATGCTGTGTGACCTTAGTGAAGTTACTTCACCTGTCTGTGCCTCAGTTTCCTCATGTTAGGGGGGGCAATAATAGTGCCTAATATACAGGGCTATTGTGAGCATTAGATCAATTAATACATGTAAGAACTTAAAACCTCTCTAGCACATAAACACTCAATAGATATAAGCTCTTAGTGCTATGAAACTAAAGGAAGAGAACACAGAAGTCATATGGTTTGGTGAGATATTGATCATATTTGCTTTCTTCCTTCTCCTCTGCCCTTTTCTGATCCCACTTTGCTCCCCTCCCAATACACCCCTGCCTATTTCTCTTCCTCTCAACTTAAGAATTTTCAGCAAACACGTTTCAAAGAACAGAAGAGATGTGCAAGTTGGAGGGCAAGAAGCTTTTTGATGATCAGGTGTGCCTATCAGCTAAAGTGGCTGCCTCCAACAGTAACGGGCTGTATGGCAACAGAAAGCTTGTTTCCTAAGAAATGGGCTTAACTTTTTGATTGACCCAATGATAAAATAGGACGGGCGGACTCAGATGTCTAAAAGGTGAACGCCCTGGGCCTGTCACCGCGCTTTTGGGAGAGACAGTCCCTCTGGAAGCGCGCTCGTCTTACTTCACTGCTCTGCTTTTGTTGCTGTATTCTGTACAGGTCATGCTCGAGAAAGCATAATGGAAATCCAAGTCTAAGGGCAGAGTTATCCCTCAGGCCGTCAGCGCCTGCCACGTGTCTCTCCCTAGTCCCCAGGCCTCACCCTTCCTTACCAAGGCCCCGCTGACCTCAAAGGGCCCTTCTTGCCAGGCCATAAAGTTCGTCTGAGCCACAGCACTGGGATTCCGGCCAAAGCTGAATGAAGGTGCAAAATGTCTGACTAAAAAAAGCTCGAACATGTGGCATTGGGTATCACAGATAAATTTGTTGGAGAAATGGTTTATAAATAACATGAAAAGGGAAGAGGGTCAACATATTGAGTTGCTGTCTGATCCTTGAGGGACACCTTCTCTAATACTAAACCCCAAATGATAACACACTGGAAAAAAATGGGCTTCCTGAGTAAATTAACTCCGCACAGGCTTCTCTTTTTCTTATCAAGATGTTTGTAAGTTTGGCAGTAAGCATTTTAAAAGAGGGTTGCTTTTCTTTGGAATACACTGAAAAACATGCTATCATTTCAAAACAGATGAAAACAAAAGCAAGAAGCAACCCCCAGGAAGGCGACATGCTGTTCTGAGCGCGGTCAAAGGCTGGGGGCGGCAGAGACTGAAATATTTAGGGCTGTCACTAAATGGTCTCCTCCTCCAAATTAAGCATCATCACAGGAGGACGGATGGACTAAAGACAGAAGGAATGAGGGGAAAAGGAGATCAGTAACTTGGGAAAGTTTTCTTTTTCTCTGCCCCTTTCTGTTTTTGTTTTGTTTTCCCTTGTCAAAGCCAGAAGGGATCTGAATTCTGCTGCAACACTCCCAAGACCAGAGGGTCAGGGTGAGCCACTCAGCGGCTGGAAGCTGTGATCTTATCACTAGTCTAACCCCTCCCCCTTCCTCCCTGGGAACCTTGTGCAAACACAACTGCCTGGTCTTCCTGTTTAGTGGCAAAGGTTTTGCTCCCTTCTCTTTGGATTTGGGAATGTGAACTTTGGGGGATATGTTTTGCTGCTTTTTTTTTTTTTAAGAAACAAATTTGTTCTCATAAATCCATTCCCTGGCACAGGAAGACCACAGCTAATTAAAGAACAAGATGAGATGCTTAGACAAGTGAGGCCACATGCCTTTCCCTGGGGCTGGACCATGTTCTCTGTCCACCGTCACCTCTTCTTCCCATCCTGCCCCACCTCTGTCTCCACCATATCTTGTGGTTATAGTCTACCCCTGACTGTGAGTTTTAATCTCCCGGGAGGGTAACCCACTGGTTCAGGGACAATCTTCTGAGATGTGAATGAACTTGTCTTCTCTCTTTGCATAGATATCTGTCTTTGCCAGAGAGGACTGAGTTAGTGAGAGTAAGGTTTTCAGTGTTCAAGTGTGTATTGTTTAAAATCATGATAATTTGCTGTCTGCTTTGAATCTCAAAAATCATGATAATTTGCTGTCTGCTTTGAATCTCATTTTTGAAATCAAAATGATGCTTGGAGTCAGCTCCTACTGATGCAGCTTCCAGAGAGTCAGGGAAGTTTGAGCACAGTCTTTGTCAGTGAGATGTCAGGCAGTGATGCAGGCTGGTAAAGGGGTACTTTTGCAAGAGAATTGCAAACTGGGAACTTTACCTTTTCTCCAAATAATTTTGGACAATTTTAGTTAATTTCAGTCCATTAGTTGAATCTAATAAGATCTGTTAGATTGGAAACCCTGTTCCTTCTTTTTTCCTCTAGAACAGAATTACCAATTATTTTTCATCTATGGACTTGATAAATCCATATGCATGTCCCCACTTTGCAGAGGCTCTTCTACCAAAGCCCTTATAGCAAAACCAAATTCAAAACCTTGCAACCTGCCCTTGCAACCTGAAGATCATGACCCAGGCTGTTTAGAATTCTGTAATTCACTTCTTGGGTCGTTTGTTTAACCATCTATGAATTCACTTATAATTATTCAGAAAACCGGAACAGCTTTTCCTTACAGCGTATCATGGGAGACTATGCCGCTTGCCTCACTGAAATTGAGAAATATTTGATGCACCACACTCTCCTAAACAGCCAGATAATCCTTTCGTGAAGGGAAATGAAGTGCATTTCCTATAATGATTTGTTCTTAATGAATCCATGCTGGTTCCAAGTGACCCATGGTTTCCCTTCTGGATACTCAGAAACCAACAATTCATTCTGGCATGTTGCTGGGGATTGAAGCTAAAGGTATAGGTTAAGAATATGCCCTTTTAACTTACTCAAGCTTTGCAATATCCTGTTTTTTCCTCTGAAGATCCTCAGAAATGAGTTCATCATTTCCTTTGAGATTATGCTTATTGTTCGTTGGCTTTAGACTTCAGCTTTATTAACTTCATTTATTCGGTGCACTCCACTTCATGTTACTACCCTTCACCGAGAAAAAGAAAATTCTATACAAGCTTCCCTTTGCTTTCTTCTTTTCTGAGGTGAGTTGTCTGTTCTTATTGTTTTCGTAGTATTTTATAGTCTTGTGAGAAGAGACAAAATATCTCAATTTAGAGCTTTATCTTATAAGTATAAAAGTTCTAAACTATCAATTACTGCATCAGCTTTTTAAAAAATGGTCTATAGTCTCCCTGTCTTTCTCTGTGTGTGTACACATATGTATGTATTTATATATATATATATGTAGACATACACACTTATATGTGTACTTGTATACTTCTTTTAGTATTAACTTGGCTCTTTCAGTGCATCCTGAATATTTTAAGGTCATTTGCGCTACCTATGAGAGGACTAAGAGTCTACCCGTGCATGAGGTATAATTTAAGGTGGAGATGATTCCTTTGAATTATTTTTCCTGGAATATGTAACGAGTCCCCAGATTATAATCTAAACATAGCAAATCATCAGATTTGTACCAGTACTTGGCAAGATGCAATAAAACCCAAGATCATTAAATTCAGGTAGAGAGGGATGGTGGTGAGAAATTCAGAGTCAGCTGGAGGTGAATGGCTCTGGGCCCCTAGAAGTCAGCAGGAGGTCAGTGGGAAGTTGGGAGAGGGAAAGGTAGCATTAACCAATTATTTCACTCATTCATTCATCAGTGTTTATTGAGAGCCTGCTGCATGCCTGGCATCATCCTAGCTTCCCTGAAAACGATGAGGGAAGCACACAAAGAGAAGGTGAGAATAAATGAGAAACAATCATTCTCTGCCTTCAATTACAGCTGGCTATGCTTTTCTGAACACACAGCCAAGCACTTAAAGTGATAAGCCATAGACAACTTCTATTTTAACACATAATGCTTCAAAATAATAAAAACAAAAGATCCCCAAAGAGTCTGTCACCATTTCAAAAGGCTTAACATTAGAGTCCGAAAGGAAGGAGAGGTGTTTCTGTGAGGCAAGTTTCTAAGACTAGAGTTTTCTGCTCAGCTACGAAGTATGATGCTTTTTCATTTTTTTCCTTCCTTTGAATATTTACTTATAGTGTGGGGTAGACTGCTGTGTTGGCAGCACAATAGAGATGTGATCAGGGAAATGGAAACACAAATTCGATATTTGAGAGCTTCTGTCCCCCTGAAAGCAACCACAGAGCATCAGATTTTGCCACATATTCAGATTGCAAACCAGCTACAGAATGCCAAGAAGTTTTCTGTTAGAACCAATTATCCCTGGGTTTTTGCTACTTAAACTCTGCTGTGGGAAACGCAACTATACACCAGCATTAAAAGTAGGTAATCTTGATATTAAGAAGGAGTGTTGCTCATAACAGTAAGAACATGCATTAATATTCCAACCACTGACTTCACGTGGGTTTGTAGGATCAGAAACCCAGTATGTGTGCCTAGAACTGGCAAGACTCTTCTCAGGGAGTATGGGAGTGAAATGACTCCTTGCCTTCCCCATTGGATTTCCTTAGACAGCTGTGTGTGTGTTGCAGAGACCACGGCAGATATCCTTGCTGTAAGCCTAGTAACTTGTTTTTCAGTAAGCACAGTAAAATATGAGTTGAAGAAAACTCCCCTTTGGCCACCCAAATCATAAGCTCTAAAAGGGAACTCTGTGTATGCATTCCACATTAGGCAAACGTACAGTTCTGCAATCAAAATGAGAAACACTTGGCCTGAAGCATCCACATTAGCTATAGCTTCCAGCCCTGATTTGAAAGAAGAGAACCCTGCAAGTTTAAGGGAGTTGGCAAGCAAGAAAACAGCTGTAACATTGTCAGAGGTTGTCTGTAGGAGCTGTGCAAGCTGTTGACAGCACTTGGGATGCCCAGAAACAGAGCAGACCTTCCGAGTTAGGTCAAAGGAGTGGCAGCAACTCTGGTCAGGAAGTGAACCTGCGACCCCATTGGAGGCAAATTGCTCTCATGGACTGTGTTCTGCTGTTTCCTAGACTAGTTTTCTCCTCCAGAACCAGCGGGTAGGATCTTTGGCTTTTGATTGTTTCACTGTCATCACCACTAGATGCACTTGTAGCTGCAGCTGAAGGGAGGGAGGAAGGGCCTTGAGAACTGTTACTTCCCATCATCCTCCAGTGTCCGCCATCTTCCCCCGGGTGAGAAATCGTGTCAAGACCATTGCAGTAAACCTCAGATGTGCTCACCAGGGAGAACTGTGCAGTTGCTAAGGTTGTTTGAGCTTGTAAATCTTCCATAGCTCTCTCCCTGAGACCCCACTCTCTCTTGTTTCCTGCCCACCACACCCCCCTCCCACCTCCTGCCACACTCTGCCTGCCACCAGAGAATCCCTCTGCATCCCTAACAAGCCCACCCTCCCAAAAGAGCTCCAGACTTTGGAACTTCCACTTAAAAACCTATTTACATGTGCCCCAAGCTGATGGCCCATGGAAAAATCATAAAATAATTTATGCTGGAGTGATTGCCCAGTTGAGTCTTCTGAATGTGACAGCTCCCTCAGGGGTGTATGCATTTTGATTGAGGACCATGATTCATCCAAATGAATAAATCTCTACTGGGACAATGCCTATTCTCCAGCACCAGCTGGTATGGACATTTTGGTGACTCAGAGGATTCTTCCCTCAGGTCATACTCAGTGAATGAATACATTATCTAGCTCCCCATGTTTTCATTTTTAAAGATACATAGTTCAGTTATGTCTTTGAAAGCATCTTTACTTCTTTGCCAGAGTTTATTGAAAATCAGTGAAAATTAAAGAGGTATTGTATTGACTGCCAGTTTATTTCAGGTTGTTAAACCAAGTCTCCAGTTGACCTGAAAATATCCCTTGACATCCTTACCTATAGATTTGTTAAACTTCAGAAAACTTCTGTTAACCAAATAATATGATGTAACACCAGGTGGACGAATTGATAAAGAGAGATAGCTTAGTCTGGTTAGTTAGAAAAGGGCAATATATGCCCTCTGTTTTTGTTGTTTTAGTCACTCAATCATGTCTGACTCTCTGCAACCCCATGAACTATAGCCCGCCAGGCTCCTCTGTCCATGAAATTCTCCAGGCAAGAATACTGGAGTGGGGAGCCATTCCCCTCTCCGGGAGATCTTCCCGACTCAGGGATCAAACCTGGGTCTCCTGTATTGGCAAGCAGATTCTTTACTACTGAACCACCTAGGAAGCCCAGTTGCCCTCTAGAAGCCAACAATCCAAAGGATATTATTTCAAAGATTCTCCATGAAGACAAAGCAGTTTCCAAGTGGAAAATCTGGCCTCTACCCTTACAGTTCTATTATAAACATATAGTTTAGAAGCAGAGAATGATGGGGACATCATTCTTGTGAAAATGCTATTTAATTATGCAAACACTGTTTATTGTTGCAAAACAGTAGATACTGTCAAGACATTTGTAGAAATTAATATTGAACTTAAATTTTCAGCTGTGTGATTTCATGTTATTTCCTTGGATGCAAAATGCCTGGTACCAGGTCGTATATCATCAGTCTAATTGGCATCTAGTAATGTGCTTTGTATAAAGTTTATTTAATGAACTGATACAGTTTGGGGTTTTGTTTTATTTTGCTTTTTAATTTTTATTGGAGTATAGTTGATTTACAATGTTGTGTTAGTTTCTGCTGTATAGCAAAGTAAATCAGTTATACATGTTCATAAATCCATTCTTTTTCAGATTCTTTTCCCATATAAGTTATTACTGAATACGGAGTAGAATTCCCTTTGCTATACAGTGAAAGTGAAAGTCCCTCAGTAGTGTCCGACTCTTTGCAACCCCATGGAGTATACCGTCCAAGGAATTCTCCAGGCCAGAATACTGGAGTGGGTAGCCTTTCCCTTCTCTAGAGGATCTTCCCAACCCAGGGATCAAACCCAGGTCTTCCACATTGCAGGCAAATTCTTTACCAACTGAGCCACAAGGGAAGCCCAAGAATACTGGAGTGGGAAGCCTATCCCCTCTCCAGTAGATCTTCCCAACTCAGGAATTAAACCAGGGTCTCCTGCATTTCAGGCAGATTCTTTACCAACTGAGCTGTCAGGGAAGCCCTTGCTATATAGTAGGCTATTATTATTTATTTCACATATAGTAATGTGTATATGTCAATCCCAATCTCCTAATTTATCCCTCCCCCAGTTCCCCCTTGCTAAACGTTTGTTTTCTACATCTGTGACTCTATTTCTGTTTTGTTTAATAAGTTCATTTGTACCATTTTCTAGATTCCACGTATATATGATATCATATATTTGTCTTTCTCTAACTTCACTCAGTATGACAATCTCTGTTTTCCTTAGGATGCAGGGTTAAGCCAAGGGAAGCTGTCTCTTAGCTCTTGCATATCAACACTGATGTCAAAGTAACTATTTTTGCATAAACAAATGCATTCAACTGATTTGGTGAACATTCTATATCTATATGGATATATATATGGGGCCTCGCCTATATTCAAGGTGCCGAACACTGGGCAGCTGAAGAAGTCTGAGGCACTGTTAACTTCAGTCTTTCTGCCCTAATTGGATCCTGGACTTGACCTTGGTAGAGCTACTTCCTAAGGAGGCCACCTGTGCTTAAGGGCCACCAAAGGAGCAGCCCTGCTGAGGGTATTTCTGAAGGCCAGGAGCTGGAATGTCTTGCCTGGGCCTGGAATTTAAAGAGGCCCTGAGAGAGGTCACACGCATTTTCCACTTGTAGGGGAATTCCCTTTGCTGGAAATAGAAGGTGATTTCAGAGACCTGATCCAAACCTCACTTCCTCTTCTGAGTTGAGTAGGCTGATAACCATTCTTGAGGCTCTGGAAAAATGACAGGTTTTCTTACTTGGGAATTTAGCTGCTGATTTCTGAAGCAGAGTTTTGAAACTTAAGAATGGGAAGGGCACGAGGCAATAAAGAGAAGCCTAGATCGAGGGATCATCCATCTAGGCCAGCTTCGCTCCTCCCAGCCACCACCAAGACTGTACCTGACTCATCCTTAGAATAATGGAAACAAGACCCTTGCAGTCCCCAAACCACATGGTGCTTTTTGGAAACCTTTGCCATTGGAGAATTGTCCTGTGTATCTATCCTAAATGGCTCTCTATGAATGGTAAACATCTTTCCATTGTCAGAATTTTGTCAACATTTTGACAGCATCTGGCCATGAAAATATCTTATATCTAGTTGTCCTCTATCACTTTAGCTTTCTTTCCTTCTAGATCAGAAATTGCCAAACTTTTCAAATGTGATCCCCAGTTAGTGTCAGTTTCTACAGCCCTCACATCTCCTCACTGTCTGTTATTTATTGAAGTATTAGGCTACCCTTGGAGGTGACATGCTTCTTGGATCCAGATGACTCCAATCGCCTTGCTCACTTTCACTCCCATATACATTAATGCAACCCTTAGTTTGAGAATCACCGTTTTGAATGAAGTAACCCTAAACTTTGTCATCATTACTTATAGCTCTTCTCTCACATGCTTTCACCTTCTTTTAAGATGTTAAGAAATATTATTAAAAATGTCATGACCAGTGCTCTGTTCAGATAAAACTGAAGTTTTCCCCCAGCCACTGAGGTAACAACGCCAGCTGTGGATTCCCTTTTAGAATGATCAGAGTAGTAACAGTAGGTCCTAGACCACCCACCCTGTAACTTTTTAAACACCTTTCTGTTCTTACTTGGTAACCTACACAGTAGAAAAGCAATTCCCAAAGTTTTGTGTCTCCCAGCCCATTATGCTGCTGCTGCTAAGTCGCATCAGTCGTGTCCGACTCTGTGTGACCCCATAGACGGCAGCCCACCAGGCTCCTCCGTCCCTGGGATTCTCCAGGCAAGAACACTGGAGTGGGTTGCCATTTCCTTCTCCAATGCATTAAAGTGAAAAGTGAAAGTGAAGTCGCTCAGTCGTGTCCGACTCTGTGCGACCCCATGGACTGCAGCCTACCAGGCTCCTCTGTCCATGGGATTTTCCAGGCAAGAGTACTGGAGTGGGGTGCCGTTGCCTTCTCCCCCAGCCCATTATATGTTCTTCCAAATTATTGGACACCAAAGAGCTTTTGTTAATACAGTTTTATTGATGTTTACTGTGTAATAAAGTAAAACTGAGAAATGTTAAAAACAGCACATGACCATTAGAGCAGTGACAGCATCCCATATCATGTAGCCTCTGGAAAACTCCACAGTAACACTTTTGAAAGAGACAATAGTTTAGCTATTATAAGGATAGTTTTGACTTTGTGAACCCACCAACATAGAATATTTTCAAGACTCATTTTCCTAGAAAATTACAATATAAGGCCCAAAATAAATACTAAAAAATGATGCTGAATTGTGGTTTAATGAAACTTTCTGCAATAATTCTAAAAATACAGATGTAGACACCAGGGTATATTCATTATCCACTTGGTAGTCCCTATTTAAGGACTTACCTGTAGCTCAAATGGTTAAGAATCTGCCTGCAACGAAGGAGATCAGGGTTCCCTGGGTCGGGAAGATTCTCTAGAGAAGGGAACGGCAATCCACTCCAGTATTCTTGCCTGGAGAATCCCATGGACAGAGAAGCCTGGCAGGCTACAGTTCATGGGATCGCAGAGTCAGACATGACTGAGCGACTAACGCACATAACGCATAACAGTGCCTGTTCTTTTATCTTGGGCTTCCCTGGTGGCTCAGTGGTAAAGAATCTGCCCGCCAAGGCAGGAGACGTAGGTTCAATCCCTGGGTTGGGAAGATTTCCTGGAGAAGGAAATGACAACTTACTCCAGTATTCTTGCCTGGCAGATCCCACAGACAGAGGAGCTTGGTGGGCAAAAGAGTCAGACACAACTTAGTGACTAAACAGCAACAACATTGTCTTATATTACTACCTGTGTTGGGGAATTGCTTCAGCTGACTTTCAAGTTATAAGAAGCAGGCCTATGAAATGATTTACCATAATCTTGGCCACGGTATAGAACACACTGTTCCCTTTTATTATGATGCACTGGATAAGTGCTGAATGTTGTAATAAAAGCTCTCCTCAGAATCTGTTGTATCTTCATCTTATGGTCACTGTAAATCTCACAGCTGTGCTTTCTGCTCTGCTTTGGTCGCCAGGAGGACAAGAGCTGAAAATCCAACTTATTTATTATTCAGATCCCTATGGCATTATTGCTATATGAAAGTTTCCCTGAAGTTACCTTATTCCTTAGATCTTGCTTTTCTGATTTATTTATTTTCTCTGATTTATTTTTCTTAATAGATTTTATTGTGTGTATTTCTTGATGTTTTATGGTGATTTGTTTAATTTCCAATGGGGATGAATGAATGAATAAGAAAGATACAGGATCCAGTTTAGAGAGATTGTTGATGTACCTACAGTGGTGCAAATCAAGGAGAGTGAGAAATACAAAGTTTCATTAATGAAATGAATCTTAAGTGGAGCTTGGGAGGAAAAGGAAGTGGGTGGCTGGAGATGCAGGGTGCTTTATGTGCAAGATTGTCAGTAACAAAGATGCAGCTGTGGAGTGAGTGAGTGAGTGATATCCTCCTGAGGGCAGTAAGGAGATCTGTCTGCCTGTGGGACCAACACTGATTGCTTTATATTATGTTTTCATTTGATTGAAGAGACAGCTGAGGACAGGAGCTATGGAAAAGTCGAGTAACAGTTTCCTGTTAGGAAGGATTCTCACTTCAGTTTCTCAAATAAATAAGAAGGTAGAGAATGAAAGACTAAGAGGCCAATCAAGGGAAAATTCATATATATATATATATATATATATATATATATATATATATATACAGACATACATACACACACACAGAACTAGGGCTAGCTAAACCCAAACAGGAAGAAGCAGGTGAAAGTACAAAGAGGAATCACTGCATTGCAGTGAGCTTTTGTAACCTAGTTGTTGTTGTTCAATAGCTAAGTTGTGTCTGACTCTTTGCGACCCCATGGACTACAGCATGCCAGGCTTCCCTGTCCTTCACCACCTCCTGGAGCTTGCTCAAACCCATGTCCATTGAGTCAGTGATGCCATCCAACCATCTCATCCTCTGTCACCCCATTATCCTCCTGTCTTCAATCTTGCCCAGCATCAGGCTCTTTTCCAATGAGTCAGCTCTTCAGGTGGCTTAAGTATTGGAGCTTCAGCTTCAGCATCAGTCCTTCCAGTGAATATTCAGGGTTGATTTCCTTTCGGATTGATTGGTTTGCTCTCCTTGTAGTCCAAGGGACTCTCAAGTCTTCTTCAACATTTTGAAATCTGCACATTTCAAAAGCATCAATTCTTCGGTGCTAAGCCTTCTTTATGGTCCAACTCACATCCATACGTGACTGCTGGAAAAAGCATAGCTTTAACTATATGGACCTTTGTCAGCAAAGTAACATCTCTGCTTTTTAATATGCTGTCTAGGTTTGTCACAGCTTTTCTTCCAAGGATAAAGTGTCTTTTAATTTCATGACTGCAGTCACCATCTGCAGTGATTTTAGAGCCCAAGAAAATTAAGTCTGTCACCTGGTAGAATTCACTACTTACTGACTTCTCACAATGTCTGCTTGATTCATCACCATGTACAGAACCTACCATGGTATTTAGCCCAGAATAAGTGCCTCATAAATGTTCTTAGATAAATGAAATGTGTCCCTGCCTCCAAGGAAAATGAAGCAGGTAAATAAATAGATAAAGTGAAATATGTATAAATCTCTCTGAGAGGATCTAATAAACAAGGAAAAGCAGAATTCTCAGCACAAAGACTGGAGCTGAAGTCCTGGGGGAACAGAGACAGCAGCAGAAGCAGATGTGTAATTCCTGCATTGCCATTTCACATTCCAGGGAAGCACATAAACCTTCTTGCAGGGCCCTTGGACTGTGGGATTTTTAAGTCACCTGATGAGCAAAGCATTAGCTCCTCCCCTGGTGTGATCAGGAGCCAGGGTACAGTAGACATATATGTCAGAACCTTGGCTCCAGCCTAATCCTGCCGGCTTAGTGCTTGTGGTTGCAGGGAGCACTGGCCTCTCTCCTGGCATGATCAAGTGTCTGAGTTCCAGACCTTCAGGATGAATAGAATTGATTGCCTTAAACACTGAGTAAGAACTCTTCCAGAGCTTTGCAGGAAGCCAACTCCTTTTCTTGGAGACCAGCTTATAGGGAGACCACTCTTGAGCAAATGAGTCCTTAACTCTCAGTTCACCAACATGATTGAAAGTGCAGCCCTTAAGCATTGTTCTCTACACTGCCAGTGACCTGTTCACTCCAACTTGTAAGGCTTGGGAGGCTGATCAGCGACATAGCCACGGGACGCTATGGAGGATGGTTAGAAAAGGGTGACCACTGCAGCCTGTTGGTTGGCTTCCGTTAAGGTGGATTGGCAAGGACTGTGTGCAGTGCAATGCTGTTAAATGTTGAACAACTGTTCTTGATGATAGGGAGAAGGGAAGCAGTGAACTGTAGTATTTGCTGATTTCTGTGGTATACATACCACCCCCCTCATGGCCAATTTCAAGCTACCAGCGTGACAGAAAGTAACATTGGGAAGAAAGGCACAGTGGTCTACTGTTATGTAGTATTTCCACCAGACAGATTCAATAGACATAAATAACTTAAGATCACAGAGAGTAATGAAATGTAATGAAATAATTGTGAAGTGATGAGTTTTGTCTTGATTACATTTGTTTTTAATATAATGCATTTAATTTTAAGGTGATATCATTTAATTTTCAATAATGCCTATGTTTAATACCTAGCTCACACAATTCCTAAAAATGTGACCACCAACTCACCCCCATGAACTGGTAAAAGCTGACTCCAGCACACCACTTGGTGAGAACAATCTGAAAGAAGTACTTTGTTTTGCCAGGAAAGGTGCCAACACTGGCATCCATGGCTCCAGTGCCGGATCAGGGAAAGAATAATAACTAGGCCCTGCACCATTGCTCCCGGGTCTCTTCCAATGGGCCAGGAAACATTCTGAAGGAAGAGTGGGTTGTCTTGAATTACTTACTTAGCTTCAGGTCCTGGTATCCATGGTTGACAGTTTCATTTACAGGTACGGGATGGTGCAGTTTTACAGGTTTGTTGGGAGGCCCTGAGAGCAGAGTGATGATGTTAGGAGATATTGGAAAGATTGCTCTGTCCCCCTGCCATATCCACTGCATGCATGCTCAGTCATGTCTGGCTCTTTGTGACCCCATGGACTGTAAACCACCAGGCTCCTCTGTCCATGGAATTCTCCAGGCAAGAATACTAGAGTGGGTTGCCATGCCCTCCTCCAGGGGATCTTCCCAGCCTAAAGATCGAATCCACATCTCCAGTGTCACCTGCATTGGCAGGCAAGTTCTTCACCAGGGAGCCACCTGGGAAGTCCTGCCATGTCCAGTACTAAGTGGGAAACCCAGTGACACATTCACTGAGGACTCCACCAAGAAATTCAAGACAACCTGAGTAACAGGTTTTTTTTTTTTTCTGAGGGATTTGAGTATAAGATAGACAGAATGCAGAAATTAAGGAGAAATCAGTATAGCTGTGAAATGGGTCAAAGAACAGTGAAGAAAGGAATATTTGAATTGTCTTTAATGGTGACTAGAGAAGTCTGATCATGGAAATGGGAGGGAAAGATGGCAGAGTGGGTATTCTTGGCAGAGGAAACTAGGCACACAAAGGGTAGAAATACAAAGGCTGATAGAATGTTTCTGTATTGCCCAGGTGCCTATTTGGGTACCTGGGCAGGGGGCTGCTGTGGTCTGAGTGTTTGTGTGCCCCCCAAATTCAAATGCAAATATATTCTAATAAATTCAGATATATTGACATTCAAATCCCCAAGGCGATGGTAGTAGGGCATGGGCCTTTAGGGGTGATGAAGTCATGAGGCAGAACAATTGGAATTATAAGAGGCCCCAGAGTGCTCTCACCCAGAGAGCAAGGAGAGATAAGAGTGGGGAGGGGTTTAGGACCAGGTTGTCAGGGGCATTGTTATGTCTTGCTGAAGAGTTCAAAATTTTTTCCTTTTAGTAATAGAATGACTTTGGAATAAGCAGGGAACTGAAAAGAATCAGGTTTGCAGTGGGAGGGGTTTATTTTTAATATAATTTTTGTTTTTAGGTTGAAATATAGTTGACTTACAATGTTGTATTAGTGTGAGGTGTACAGCAAAGTGATTCAATATACATGTGTTTTGGTAGAAGTCTGGAAAACACCCTTGGGAGCACCACTCCATTACTCGGGGATCCTGGTTGAAATTTCCCCAGTCAGTGCACAGGCCATGGGTTACCCCTGGAGGCTTCCTTTCAGGGCTTGGCCCTAACCTATTCTTACAGGGAATGTTTGCTCACTGCCAAAACAGTAGTCTTTATATCTAAAGTTATTCTACTTCTCTCCAAAAGATAAATTCGAAAAGCAATATACCTTTTGTTAAGAGAATTAATCTTTCATCATTTAAGTAGCTGTTTATAGCAGCTACTTTAGTTCTAAAGACAATTTGATGCACATAAATAGCTATAAGCCCCTGGAACTCTCTTTATGCTTGCGTTTTAAATTTATTGGACCCAACTTCTGCCAGTAATTCTAGAATTTTCTTTGACCTGTCGTCTTCAAGAAATATATTCATGTAAATCTGGACTGAGAATTTGGGAAAAAAATACACATTGCCTAAAGCTTCTTAAAACTTTGCTCTTTAAGGGCAAATTACTCAAGAACAAAAGAAAAGCTTTAAAAAAAAAAGATACATCAGTGGAGATATGAATGTACAATATGAAGAATATGTGTAGGCAGGAGCATCTGGAGAGCTCATCTTCATTTAAAATCAAAGTATCTGGCACAGTTTCAAAGCTTTGGGTCATTCAGTTTTGCAGTTCAAAACAAATGTACAGTTCTTGAGCTGTCTATGTGTGACCACTGCTGCGACAGTGGGCGAAGCTATTTTGAAAGAGATCAATAGCTTTAAGGCAGACTGGGTCAGTGTCACATTCCTAAGTGGACGCAGTGCCTTTCTGAGATGAGTTTTAGGTTAAACTCCTTGATCCCAGCCTGGTCATCTGAGTTGGGGCATAAATTGAAGTGTTTCCACATATCCGCAGATATATCAGGCAGAAATGAGAAAATCCAGCCAAGCTGCCAAACACCCTACTGGAGTTGGCCTCCTAGGACCATGTGGACCAGGTAGATCTTGCCACAAAGCCCACAGACTGATATCCATAGGCCAGATGTTTTATGTCACCCAGGCAGCATTTTTATAAAGTCATATTGGTGGGTATCATCTAAAATTTGAATTATTTAGCAAAAAAAACCACCTTACTTCTGTCCTTTCTCTGACTGATTAAACAAGTCTGAGCCTGCATGGTTAAGACAGTTGTCTGGGCCTAAGTTAGCCACTGGCCCTGTAAGGTGGAGCAAACATTTTCTTCTCACCCCATTCTACCTGCTCCAGGCTGCTTTAGACATTTCTGCTACCCACTTGGCTTCAGTAGGCCAGCAAATACTTAAGACTGAATAACAGGTATTATGTGGGCAGTCAGATACTGGTCAGTAGGAACTAGGCCTGAGCACCAGCACAGAATCCTAGAATATGACTGTGCTAGGCTCGACACTGGAAAAGATCCCAAGGCTGGGAAAGATTAAGGGCAGGAGGAGAAGAGAGTGACAGAGGATGAGAAGGTCGCATCGCATCACCAACTCAATGGACGTGAGTTTGAGCAAATTCTGGGAGATAGTGAAGGACAGGGAGGCCTGGCGTGCTGCAGTCTGTGGGGCTGTAAAGAGTTGGACACAGCTGAGCGACTGAACATCAACAACAAAGGCAGGACGTGACCCCTCTAATTACTGGACCATAGAAAGGTCCAGGAGGTCCCAAGGAAGTAACTGGGGAGGCAGTTCAGGGAGTGGGGCCCTCAGGAGCTTGGTTTGGTAGCTTTTTACCAACTAGCATGGAAGTACAGCATGTTTATTAAGAGCACTTCTTTTTGTTTTTAATTTTTTTTAAATTGGAGGATAATTACTCTACAATGTTGTTGGTTTCTCCCATACAACAACGTGAATCAGTCATAACTATGTGTATAAATAGATCTCCTCCCAAGATTACTTCTTAATCAATCAGTACCTGTGAAAGAGAGAGAAAGGGAACATGAGTGGGCAGAGCAGGAAAGGGGGCAGCAGGAAGACCTTTGTGGTGATGGAATCTCCGTTTTGACTGCGGTGGTGGTGACCTGAATCTTCATATGTGAAGAAATGATGCAGAACTCTACATATACCCTGTACCAATGTCAGTTTCCTGGGTTCGATATTGACTTATAATTATGTAAGATGTAACTACCTTGAAGACCTCGGTAAAGGATACAGAGGATCTTTCTGTACTATCTTCTCAACGTCTTGTGAATCTATAATTATTTCAAAATTCAAACAAATCAAACAAAAAGGGGGTGGGGGAAAGGTGGGCAGGGCAGGAAGTTCAGCTGCAGAACAGGCCCAGGGACAGCCTCAGCTGACCCCACAGGAAGCTCAGGAGCCAAGGTGGCCCTTCATAATTGTCGCCCATGGGGCTGAGGTGACCTGGCCAACCACCCCAACGCGAATCACTCACTAAATGAGGGAATGGTCTTGCCCTTGGCAGAGGCAGCTCTCTGCTACTGAGGAAGTCCCTGAAAGGAGCTGAGAACTGAAGGCTCTTGGCCTGGAGCACCTCCAGCATCTAGAACAATAGGTCCTTCATTGAAGGGGTCTGGACAGTACACCACAGGGGCCCCCATGGCCAGCAGCTGTACAGAGACAAATATCAGCTCTGCCTCTAGACACAGGGTGTGACCCTCTTCTATATGTTACCCAAGGCTGTGCCTAAGTTCTTTGCACTAATTCAGGATCAAACAAGTTCTGGCCTAAGAGAGCAGTTTGATGCCATAATACTTTCTATCCCCTTTACTATAGTAACTTACTTAGTCACTACAGAAATTGTTTCATCTTCACCTAGTATTAGATCATCAAACTGTTACCATTCTGTGTTCAGAAATCTGAATCAACTCTTATAATATCTTACTTTAAACCTCAAAAAAGAATGCTTTTTGAGAAGGACCAGAATCTTCCCTTTTCTGATGTCTTCCCTTTTCTTTCCCCTGAAACTCTAACTATACCATGTTTACCACATGAAGAATAATCAAATGTCTTCAGCTCTGGTTTGTACAATTCCTGGTGCAACTTTTTACTTTTATTTAATTTTGATCTAGTCACAGGATTGGTGATCCAGGCATTTGAAAAAACTCACTTTACTGCAAAATGGATTTTAGGGACTTTGACCCAATAATAGATGTATTTTCCCAAGTGGATCTGAAGCAGTTGTCCCAAAGAAGAAATCACAGTCCCAAACTCATCATAGGTTTGTTATTTTCCAAAATCTCATTGAAGTGTTAATGCAAGTGGAACTTTCCTACCATTCCCTTCCCTTCTCTCATCCCTGATGGGATTAATGTCATTAATTGCTAAAATCTAATCTGATTTATTGCAATTTTATATTAAAGATACATAATATAATTGCCCTTAGATGTCAAATACTAAAGAATCTGTTACTATTTTAGTCATGCTTGTTCTTATTCTTTCTTTCATTCAGCTTTTTATTCCTCTCGTAAACTTTTAATGAAAATTTATGTGCTAAAGGTTGTTTTTAATAGAATTTATAGCTCAAAAATGTTCTGTCTCTTGTCTTAAATTTTGAAACCTATAAAAAGAAAGAGGGAAAGAAGCAAGCAGAGTTTAAAAATAAGTCTGGCATTTATTAATAGCTAAGCATTTTCTTGAACACACCACATAGGTAGTCCATATTATGCTAAGGGCTAGGAAAGACACGTAAAAATCTTTACTCTCAGTGTACAATCTAATCAGGAAGAAAAGCCTGACACATATAAAGGCAACGTAAGGCACCATAATCAGTTGCTAAATGCCCTTCTATTGAGTATGTAAGTGATGGCAGAATTCAGAAACCTGAAAGGGGGCAGGGTGGATGGGAGTTGCTCAGGCAGACTGCATGGAAAAGAGAAGTTACTTTGAGTGTTAAAGAAGAGAGGGAGATGTGGAAACACAGATGAAACGAAAGAGGCTCATTTCCATATAGTAACAACATTAGAGGCGCAGAGTTTATAGAAAGATTAAAATAGCAGAGGCTTGATAGTGATAAGAAGTTATTAGTAACTTTCTCCTAAAAATTTCAAGTGTTGAAAACATCCAACCCCTCAATCTACTTTCAAGATTTCCTGGCAAAGTGAAAGAGGCATTTTCTTTTATTGCTTTACAACTGAGGTTATTGACTTTCTAAATTACAGTTTGGGCTGATTCTAGAGTTGAAGAGTTAGAAATTCAGCATCAAAAGATGAAAATCTGTATTTCCTGGCAGTGTGAACATGAGCAAATTGTTAAATATTGTGAGCTCTGGTTTTCTCATCTAGGAATGGAAATGAGAGCCTTATTTATATCACTGGATTATTGTGGCTATTAAATTATATCAGTCAATGTGAAATTCTTTTTAAAATATTTAACAATACAAGTGTTAGTGTTTTTGTTACCCTCTCCACTAGACCACACTTTTATGTCATTGATTTAGAGTCTTTCATTAAAAAGTTAAGTGCAATGTTTTTTGCTTTTAAAGATGAATATTTTTTTTGTTTTTTTCATTTTTATTTTTATAGTTTTTTAAAGTTATGATCCATTTGTTGTTTAGTCATTAAGTCATGTCCGACCCTTTTTGCAACCCCATAATCTATAGCCCACCAGGCTCCTCTGTCCATGGGATTTCCCAGGCAAGAATACTGGAGTGGGTTGCCATTTCCTTCTCCAGGGTACAATTCATTTATAATGATTATAAAATATTGGCTATATTCTCCCATGTTGTACGGTGCATTCTATCTTACACCCAATAGTTTATGCCTCCCACTTCCCAACTCCTATATTGTTCCTCCCCTCTCCTCTCTGGCAACCACTAGTTGTTCTCTGTGTCTGCTTCTTTTTTGTTACATTAATTAGTTTGTTGGATATTTTAGATTCCACATATAAGTAGTATCATACATTATCTGTCCTTCTTTAATGTATTTAACTTAGCATAATGCCCTCCAAGTCCAGTCACGTTGCTGCCAATGGTAAAATTTCGTTCTTCTTTATGGCTGAGTAGTATTCCACTGTGTACATGTATCACCTCTTATTTATCCATTCATCTGTTGACGGACACTTAGCTTGCTTTCATATTTTGTCAATTGTAAATAATGCTGTTCTGAGCAGTAGGGTGCATATATCTTTTCAAATGCGTGTTTTTTATTTTTTTGGATATGTACCCAGGAGTGGAATTACTGGTCTTATTATCATTCTATTTTTAGTTTTTTGAGGAGCCTGCATACTGACTTCCACAGTGGCTGCAACAGTTTGCATTCCCACCAACAGTGTACCAGGGTTTCCTTTTCTCTGCATCTTCACCAACATTTGTTATTTGTATTCTTTTTGGTGATAGCCATTTTGCCAGGTGTGAGGTTTTGACTTGTGGTTTTGACCACATTGTGGTTTTGACTTGTACTTCCCTGATGATTAGCAGTATTGAGTATATATTTATGTGCCTGTTGGCCATCTGCATTTTTCTCTTTGGAAAAATGCTTAAACAGTCTTCTGCCCATTTTTTAATTGGATTGTTTGGTTTTTTTATGTTGAACTGTATGAGCTGTTTACAGATACTGGATATTAATCTCTTATTGGTCACATCATTTGCAAATACTTCCCCCCACATACTAGGTTGTCTTTTTGTTGATGGTTTCATTTGCTGTGCAAAAGTTTTTAAGTCTGATAAGGAAAACATAAACATTTTTTTTATTTTTTTCTAGTATTACTTTAGACACAGGTCCAAAAATATATTGCTGCAGTTTTTATCAGATTATTCTGCATAGTTTTCCTCTAGGAATTTTATAGTATCTGGTCTTATATTTAGGTTTTTAATCCATTTTGAATTTATTTTTGTATATGCTGTTAGAGAATGCTCTTATTATATTCTTTCCCATGTAGCTGTCCAGTTGTCCCAGCACCACTTATTGAAGAGACTCTGTTTTCCTCTGCTGTATTTTCTTGCCTCCTTTGTTGTAGACTAATTGACCATAAGTGCTTAAGGGTTTATTTCTGGGCTCTCTATACTGTTCCATTGATCTATGTGTCTGATTTTGTGCCAATACCATATTGTTTTGATTACTGTAGCTTTGTAATATAGTCTGAAGTCAAAGAGTGTGATCCCTCCAACTCTGTTCTTCCTTCTCAAGATTATTTTAGCATTCAGGATCTTTTTTGTTTCCATACAAATTTTTACACTACAAGTAGCAATCACAAAATTAAGTAAAGCTCAACTAGTTTGTTGTTTTTTTCATTTTTTAACCTTTTTACTTTATATTGGAGTATAGTTGATTATACAAAAAAAAATGTATAAAGGACTTGGATGATCACAATGATGTAGTTACTCACCTAGAGTCAGACATCCTGGAATGTGAAGTCAAGTGGGCCTTAGGAAGCATTACTAAAAATAAAGTTAGTGGAAGTTATGGAATTCCAACTGAGCTATTTCAAATCCTAAAAGTTGATGCTGTCAAAGTGTTGCACTCCATATGTCAGCAAATTTGGAAAACTCATCAGTGGCCACAGATATGGAAAAGGTCAGTTTTCATTCCAGTCCCAAAGAAGAACAGTGCCAAAGAATGTTCAAACTACTGTACATTTGTGCTCCTTTCACATGCTAGCAAGGTAATGCTCAAAATCCTTCAAGCCAAGCTTCAGCAGTACATGAACTGAGAACTTCCAGATGTACAGTCTGGATTTAGAAAAGACAGGGGAAGCAGAGACCAAATTGCCAACATCCAATGGATCATAGAAAAATCAAGGGGATTCCAGAAAAACATCACTTCTGCTTCATTGACTACACAAAGACCTTAGCCTATGTGGATCACAACAAACTGTGGAAAATTCTTCAAGAGATGGAAATGCCAGATCACTTTTCCTGCCTCCTGAGAAATCTGTATGCAGGTCAAGAAGCAACAGTTAGAACCAGACATGGAGCAACAGACCGGTTCAAAATTGAGAAAGGAGTTCGTCAAGGCTGTATATTGTTACCCTGCTTATTTAACTTATATACAGTATAGATCATGCAAAATACTGGGCTGGATAAATCAAAAGCTGGAATAAAGATTGCCAGGAGAAATATCAACAGCCTCAGATACACAGATGACACCACCCTTATGGAAGAAAGCAAAGAGAAACTAAAGAGCCTCTTGATGAGGGTGAAAGAGGAGAATGAAAAAGCTGGCTTAAAACTCAACAATCAGAAAATCAATATCATGACATCCGGTTTCACTACTTCATAGCAAATAGAAGGGGGAAAAGTGGAAGCAGTGACAAATTCTCTTTTCTTGAGCTCCAAAATCACTGCAGATAGAGACTGCAGCCATGAAATTAAGACACTTTTTCCTTAGAAGAAAAACTATGGCAACACTAGATGGCATATTAAAAAGGAGAGACATCACTTTCATGACAAAGGTCCATATAGTCAAAGCTATTATTTTTTCCAGGAGTCATGTATGGGTGTGAGAGCTGGACCATGAAGGAGGCTGAGCACTGAAGAATTGATGCTTTTGAACTGTGGTATTGGAGAAGACTCTTGAGAGTCCCTTGGACAGCAAGGAGATACAACCAGTCCATCCTAAAGGAAATCAGTTCTGAATATTTATTGGAAGGACTGATGCTGAAGCTGAAGCTCCCATAGTTTGGCCACCTTATACAAAGAGCTGACTCATTGGAAAAGACCTTGATGCTAGGAAAAATTGAGGGCAGAAGGAGAAGAAGATGACAGAGGATGAGATGATTGGACGGCATCATCAACACAATAGGCATGAGTCTGAGCAAACTCTGGGAGACAGTAAAGGACAGGAAAGCCTGGCGTGCTGCACTTCATGGGATCATAGAGTCAGACATGACTTAGCGACTGAACAGCAACTAAGTAGTTGATCATCAACATTGTGTTAGTCTCAGGTGTACAGCAAAGTGATTCAGTTATAGATATACATGTATTTATTCTTTTTCAAATTCTTTTACCATTTAGGTTGTCACATAACACAGAGCATAATTCCTTGTATTATACAGTACACCCTTGTTGGTTATTCATTTTTAATATAGTGCTGCTGCTGCTGCTGCTGCAGCTGCTAAGTCACTTCAGTCATGTCCGACTCTGTGCGACCCCAGAGACGGCAGCCCACCAGGCTCCGCCATCCCTAGGATTCTCCAGGCAAGAATACTGGAGTGGGTTGCCATTTTCTTCTTCAGTGCATTAAAGGGAAAAGTGAAAGTGAAGTCGCTCGGTTGTGTCCAACTCTTAGCGACCCCATGGACTGTAGCCTACCAGACTCCTCCGTCCATGGGATTTTCCAGGCAAGAGTACTGGAGTGGGGTGCCATTGCCTTCTCCGTTTAATATAGTGTGTACATGTCAATTCCAAACTCGCTAACTAGTGTTTTTTTACAATCAACCATCAGTTATATATTATATGTATGGGTCAAATTTGTATTTGGATTGTTGTCATAGATTGAAAGCCCTGGTTATACTACAATACTGAAAGTACAAAACATTCAGTCCTCATTTTTTCAAATCCTCAAGTAAAACCAAAAGAAAAAAAAAAGATTTCAGAGATAAGTTACACTATTAACATGAGATTATGATGAAATAGTTCAGTCACTCAATTCAGTTCAGTCGCTCAGTTGTGTCCTACTCTTTGCGACCCCATGAACTGCAGCACACCAGGCCTCCCTGTCCATCACCAACTCCCAGAGTCCACCCAAACCCATGTCCATCGAGTTGGTGATGCCATCCAGCCATCTCATCCTCTGTCGTCCCCTTCTCCTCCTGCCCTCAATCTTTCCCAGCATCAGGGTCTTTTCCAGTGAGTCAGCTCTTTGCATCAGGTGGCCAAAGTATTGGAGTTTCAGCTTCAACATCAGTCCTGCCAATGAACACCCAGGACTGATCTCCTTTAGGATGGACTGGTTGGATCTCCTTGCGGTCCAAGGGACTCTCTAGAGTCTTCTCCAACACCACAGTTCAAAAGCATCAGTTCTTCAGTGCTCAGTTTTCTTTATAGTCCAACTCTCATATCCATACATGACAACTAGAAAAACCATAGCCTTGACTAGATGGACCAATGCTGGCAAAGTAATGTCTCTGCTTTTTAATATGCTGTCTAGGTTGGTCATAACTTTCCTTCCAAGGAGTAAGCGTCTTTTAATTTCATGGCTGTAGTCATCATCTGCAGTGATTTTGGAGCCCAGAAAAATAGTCAGCCACTGTTTCCACTGTTTCCCCATCTATTTCCCATGAAGTGATGGGACCAGATGCCACGATCTTAGTTTTCTGAATGTTGAGCTTTAAGCCACCTTTTTCACTCTCCTCTTTCACTTTCATCAAGAGGCTCTTTAGTTCTTCTTCACTTTCTGCCGTAAGGGTAGTGTCATCTGCATATCTGAGACTATTGATATTTCTCCCAGCAATCTTGATTCCAGCTGGTGCTTCCTCCAGCCCAGTATTTCTCATGATGTACCCTGTATATAAGTTAAATAAGCAGGGTGACAATATACAGCCTTGACGTACTCCTTTTTCAATTTGGAACCAGTCTGTTGTTCCATGTCCAGTTCTAACTGTTGCTTCCTTACATGCATACAGGTTTCTCAAGAGGCAGGTCATGTGATCTGGTATTCCCTTCTTTCAGAATTTTCCACAGTTTACTGTGATCCACCCAGTCAAAGGCTTTGGCATAGTCAATAAAGCAGAAGCAGATGTTTTTCTGATCTCTCTTGCTTTTCCGATGAAACAACAGATGTTGCCAATTTTATCTCTGGTTCCTCTGCCTTTTCTAAAACCAGCTTGAACATCTGGAAGTTCACAGTTCACGTATTGCTGAAGCCTGGCTTGGAAAATTTTAAGCATTACTTTACTAGCGTGTGAGATGAGTGCAATCGTGTGGTAGTTTGAGCATTCTTTGGCATTGCCTTTCTTCGGGATTGGAATGAAAACTGACCTTTTCCAGTCCTGTGGCCACTGCTGAGTTTTCCATACTTGCTGGCATATTGAGTGCAGCACTTTCACAGCATCGTCTTTCAGGATTTGAAGTAGCTCAACTGGAATTCCATCACCTCCACTAGCTTTGTTCGTAGTGATGCTTCCTAAGGCCCACTTGACTTCACATTCCAGGATGTCTGGCTCTAGGTGAGTGATCACACCATTGTGATTGTCTGGGTCGTGACGAACTTTTTAGTATAGTTTTTAGTACAATTCTTCTGTATATTCTTGCCACCTCTTCTTAATATCTTCTGCTTCTGTTAGGTCTCTACCATTTCTGTCCTTTATCGAGCCCATCTTTGCATGAAATGTTCCCTTGGTATCTCTAATTTTCTTGAAAAGATCTCTAGTCTTTCCCATTCTATTATTTTCCTCTATTTCTTTGCACTGATCACTGAGAAAGGCTTTCTTATCTCTCCTTGCTATTCTTTGGAACTCTGCATTCAAATGGGTATATCTTTCCTTTTCTCCTTTGCTTTTTGCTTCCCATCTTTTCACAGCTATTTGTAAGGCCTCCTCAGACAGCCATTTTGCTTTTGTGCATTTCTTTTTCTCAGGGATGGTCTTGATTCCTATCTCCTGTACAATGTCATGAACCTCCATCCATAGTTCATCAGGCATGTGCAACTCTTTGCGACCCCATGGACTTCCCTGTCCATCACCAACTCCCAGAGCTGCTCAAACTCATGTCCCTTGAGTCGGTGAAATAGGGCATGGTACTACATAATCTTCCCTTATAGCTCAGTTGGTAAAGAATCTGCCTGCAATGCAGGAGACCCCAGTTCCTGGGTTGGGAATATTCCCTGGAGAAGGGATAGGCTACCCACTCCAGTATTCTTGGGCTTCCCTTGTGGCTCAGCTGGTAAAGAATCTGCCTGCAATGTGGGAGACCTGGGTTCAGTCCCTGGTTTGGGACGATCCCCTGGAGAAGGGAAATGGTACCCACTCCAATATTCTGGCCTGGAGAATTCCATGAAATGTATAGTCCATGGCGTCCTAAAGAGTCAGACACGACTGAGTGACTTTCACTTTCACTTCACTTTCACTACATATTCTGCATTTTTTTTTCTTATGTCTGTTGCTGAAACTCAAATTCTACCTTTACCTCTTCTACCCAGTGTAAAAAGTAAAGAGTTGCTTTGTTCATTCCACTGAAATCTACTTGCCTAGAACTCATCTTGCCCTATGTTTTCTGGACAATTTTAAGTCGCTTATTTTTAAAACTCTCAATCAGGATTGTGGAATCAAAAATGAAACTCATTATGTATAGAAATCCATTTTATCATCTAAAATCCAGGGCAGAAAGAAATGGTATATGCAAAGAGTTTAAGTAAAGAGAGCATAATGATGTGTCTCTTTACAACAGATTCATAGAGTTTAATCAATCCATCCCTGGTGACAAATCCAAAGCTAGCAATAACTGAGAGCCTCTACTTCCCTCATGCCTAAAAGCAGGTGCAGAAAACAGTGAGCTAGATCCCAGGTGGGACTCAGAACAGCAGGAGAAGTGCCATGTGACCAGAGCTGTTATGGTGGAACACAGTCTCTGCCAGAAACAGAGAGAAGCCGAGAGGGAGACTTGGATTTGCATCAAAAAATTTTTTTACAGAATATCCCATTAACAGTGGCTCAAGCCACATGTGCATTTACTGCTTACTTAAATTTAGAAGTGGCCTCAGGTTTGGTTAGGCAGCTTAAGGGTGTCATCAGGCTCTTCTTGGGTTTCTGCTCCAGCCCTGGTGTGATGACTTTTTGGCTTCACGAACTTTTTGCTTTCATGATTGTCACTGCTTACAGGCCAGGTGATAGCTGAAGTCCCAGACATCACACACATGTTCAAGGCATGGAGATAAAAGAGGTAGTGGTGTCAGAAAGCTCTTCTTTTACATCTGTCTGTTTTGTAGGGCATCTAAAGGTTTTCCAGACGTCTTCAGCCAACTTTCATGATAGTCTCTTTAGCCAGAATTCTTTTACCTGCACCTCCAGTTGCAAAGGGTGTCATAAGTGTGAACGTCTGGCAAAGGTGAATGGGATTCCTTGACTGGTTTAAACTAATCCCAGTCTAGCCATGGGTTTGGGGTAATTTGGTTCCTGGCTGTTGAGTAGCCAACCAATAGTGTCGACCCACTAGAACTTCTTTAAAGAAGAAAGTAAAGAATGAAGTGTCCTGATTGAATTCATAAACACAACAGATTCAAGATCACACTTTCAAAGAAAGAAATGAATTAGTAGATTAAAAGAATACGCAATTGGCCTGATTCATTTCTGGCTCCATTTTGAACACAGTTATCTTTTGCTTTCTCAAGATTAATTCATTTCAGGTAGCCTATGAAATCTTAATCTCCTTTAGTTCAAAATCACCTTTAACATCTGTATTCTCCATCATTTGGTACAGTGCTCAAGAAGGGAAAATAATGGGCCAATGATTAAGAGAAATCTTGGAAGATGAAGTGACCTTAGCGACTGTCACTAAAATGCAAACATGGCTTTAAATAGTAAGCAGGAGGCATGAAAGTGCAGGCAGGGCTCTCAGGAAGTCCCATGAATGGCAGGAAGTAGAATATTATAAGTGTGTGATAGGAATTACTCTTCTTTTTTTATTCGTGTGTCAACATAGGGAAAGAAATTTCTGAAACAAGAAGACCAGACATAGATCCTAAGAGTATAGAGGAAATGTGTGGATAGCACATTCAAAGGGGAAATGAAAAGTAAAAGCAAAGGTCCTGGAGGCCAAGGTTAGCTAGGTTCTTCCAGCCTCTGGGTCCTCCTTGGCAAGCACCCCGTTGGCAGTGAGGCTAACCTGAGCCTGAAGCCCTCCAGTCCTTGAGCCTCTCTTTTCACTGCGAAGCTTGACAACTTCTTTACTCAGAGCATACGGTTCACTCTTAGAAGAAGAAAGAAAACTAAGTGGCTCATAAGCCCATGGTGTGGTATTTTGGGGTCCCTTCAGCTTGTGAGTGGCTGACCAGTTGGCATTTATTTTTCTCAAGCTGTCATGATCCTGGGAATGTAAATTTTGGCTGCTTGGTTAGCCTGAGTTTTCTGAGACGCAGACCTGCAAGGGATTTCCTGGGAGATAGATATGCAGGAGCTATATTAGAGGAAATGCCTGTGAGGAAAAGGGGGGAAGACACTGAGGGGACGGGGAGAGCTGTCAGACTGCAGTGCAGTTCCGACTTCTGTGAGGAAGAACTAAATGAAGGGGTGAAAAAAGGGAAGGAGAGAAGGAAGGAAAGAGGGAGGGAGGGAGGGTGGGGAGACAGGGGAGAAAAGGTCTAAGATGGAAATACAGTGCTAGGAAAGTTTTGGCAGGGACCTAGGGAAATAAGCAAAGAGAAGGAACATGATGTATTTTTGATAAGTTACCATCTCAGACTTGTATTTCAAAGTTTTATCTGGAGAAAAAAGTTCTATGTTGATATTGACCTTTCCCTTGTATGAAGAGTATTTTAATGATGTCATATTGTTTTCCTACAGGAAACTCTAACTACAGGCTGAGTTTCACTAAGGCAAGAACTTCTATTTTCACATTGTAGTGTATCGAGGGGAGAAGGCAATGGCACCCCACTCCAGTACTCTCACCTGGAAAATCCCATGGATGGAGGAGCCTGGTGGGCTACAGTCCATGGGGTCGCTAAGAGTCGGACACGACTGAGCGACTTCACTTTCACTTTTCGCTTTCATGCATTGGAGAAGGAAATGGCAACCCACTCCAGTGTTCTTGCCTGGAGAATCCCGGGGACGGGGGAGCCTGGTGGGCTGCCGTCTGTGGGGTCACACAGAGTCGGACAGGACTGAAGCGACTTAGCAGCAGCGGCAGCAGCAGCAGTGTATTGAGACACCAGAAGGTGAATGTTCCTCATCCCAAATTGTGTCATCATGTCCAATCTTACTCCCTTCAAAAGTTCCACTTTTCAGAGAAGCCATACATGTTATTTTAAAATGGCAAAATGAGCATTACCCAGCTTCTGTACTGTTTTTGTCACCTAAACCATTCCTGGAAACAAGGGTTTAGGACATCATTTGGGACAAGAGATGAATCAACCTAAAAGTAACTTTATTCTTCTGCCTCTAAACATTGAATGCATGTTAATATCTGCCAAGTTTTTAAAATATTTAAAAATTTGACATTATGTTTGCAGATCTCCATTCTGTAGTAAATACTAGAAATTCTACCCAGTATGCCTCTGTTCATCTCCTGGGCAAGAGGTACTTGTTGCCACTGCCTTTGAACTACTCTGAAGCTCATTCCGTCCCTGTTGCATCACTGTCTCCCATCCTCTCAACTTCAGTTCTCACGCACATGGTATTCACATTACCTAACCTAAGGCTATAGTTTTCAGAACAGTGAAAATTTTTCATTTAACCAGTCAAGCCAATACACATGTATATCTGTACCTATTCCTTCATTTTTACTTCTCATTAAAATGTTATCTATCAAAGAGGGAACCAGTAAATGGTAGCTTTTAAGTAGAAAGCAAACCATGAAATAAAGTGTGCACCAGTTTAATTCTATGGTTTTACTTAATTTACAACTCGTACTTCTGCTTACGATTTTGAATGCCTTCATGCCCTGAGCTTTGCCTGGAACAGAGGAATAACCTGGCAGAGGGGGGACAGATCAGGAATTGGGAGCATGGGCCAGTGGAAAGAGCCCTTACAGACAAAGCTAGAGACCTAGATTACATTTTCAGTCCAACTAACTAGTTGTGAGGTTTTGAGCAGTCCCTTAACCACTTTGGGACCCAGTTATTTCATCTCTAAAATTATGACCCATTTAACAATTAGGTCCATTCCAACATCAGCCTTCAATGCTTTTATTTTGTTTTATTTGCTGCTTTCATTTTGAACATTTCCTTGCAATCATGTGAAATGAGTATAATTGTGCCGTAGTTTGAACATTCTTTTAGCATTTCCTTTCTTTGGAATTCGAATGAGAACTGACCTGTTCCAGCCCTGTGATCACTGCTGAGTTTTCCAAATTTGCTGGCATATTGGGTACAGCCCTTTAACAGCATCATCTTTTAGGATTTGAAATAGCTCAGTTGGAATTGCATCACCTCCACTAGCTTTGTTCATAGTAATGCTTCCTAAGGCCCACTTGACTTTCCACTGCAGGATGTCTAACTCTAGGTGAGTGATCACACCATCATGGTTATCTGGGTCATTAAGATCTTTTTTGTACAGTTCTTCTGTGTATCCTTGCCACTTCTTAATATATTCTGCTACTGTTAGGTCCATACTGTTTTTGTCCTTTATTGTGCCCATTTTGCATGGAATGTTTACTTGAAATCTTTAATTTTCTTGAAGAGATCTCTGGTCTTTCCCATTCTATTGGTTTCCTCTATTTCTTTGCATTGATCACTTAAGTAGACTTTTTTTATCTCTCCTTGCTATTCTTTGGAAGTCAGCATTCAGATGGATTTATCTTTCCTATACTCTTTTGCCTTTAGCTTCTGTTCTTTTCTCAGCTATTTGTAAGGCCTCCTCAGACAACCATATTACCTTTTTGCATTTCTTTTTCTTGGGGATAGTTTTGATCACTGCATCTGGTACAATATTATGAACCTCCATCCATTGTTCTTCAGGTACTCTGTCTATCAGATCTGATACCTTGAATCTATTTATCACATTCACTGTTTAATCATAAGAGATTTGATTTAGGTCATACCTGAACTGCTGTCAGATTCTGGTGATGTTCCAGCTGACAGGATTCATAGACAAACATTGAAGGAAATATCAACCAAATTGTGGGGTTTAAGTGTGTGAGCTCTAGAGCCTCTGCCTAGCTTAGTTCCATTTACTACCTTGTGATCTGGGGTGAGTTACACTCTCTGTGCCTCACTATTCACATCTTTAAAAAGATGGTAATAACACACAGTAGCTTCATAAGGTTGTCTCAGGAATTAATGGAGATCATCTTCGTAAAGTGCTTAACATGGGATTTGGCCCATGGAAAGTAGTTATTAGCTCTCAGCTAACATGATTTTTCCATATTACCTGTGTGCCCATAGCACTGTGCAGAGTGAAGCCACAGAATGTCCCCATTTCTGCCTATGTGAATTTAAAATTTCCAAAATGCCAAAGTTCTCATCCAGGGAGGTGATACATGGAAACGCAGCAAAGTCACTTATTTTTGTTACTTTGATGGAGAAGAAAATATTGTACTCAGCTGTCATGAGAAGTTATTTTCCTGAATGAAGGCTGAAGAACCAAAAGAGCCTAGAGGTAGAGATAAGAATAGTAAAGAAGGCAACAGGAATGGAAAGATACAAATGTCTTTACTAAGAGTCACAAATGGTGTGAGAGTCTCTAAATTATTAGGGTATTGGTTTTAATATGGCTGTTTCTGAGATGCCAGAGAAACAGTAGCTTATCTGCTTCCTTTCAGATAGGACTGACTGAAAATTCATCACATTTAAGTATTTAACTTTTAAATAATCTGGAACACATTCACACAGAGTTAGCTCTTCTGCCTCTGCAATGAATGAAATCCTCTAAGTCTCACTGCAAAAACAGATTTGGGGCAAAATATCAGTTTGGGTTTCTATAGTGTTTTGATTTAAGCAAACTCAAAAGAAAAAGAGGCATTCCACTTGAGTCTCTGGGAAGATGAGCTATGTCATTGAAATGACCTGAAGTCACAGACATAATATTTCTCAGAAATGTTCTGCCAGTAAGCGTGCTTGGAAAGCTATTTAATTGTGTCATAACATTAATAATTTTCACAATTATTGGTGATTTGCCACACATGGAGGATAAGTATTAGAAACTCTTCACAACTGTTTTTGATTCTTTCACAAGACATAGCCCTGAAGGATAAAGATAAAACTCTTTTCTGGCATTTTGACCTTTGAAAATTTAAAAAAAAAAAATTCCTTGGACAGAAGCCAAGATCTGATAATGACTTTGACTTAATTGTGCAGTGTCAGATGGTGATTCCATCAGGCAGTATTGTAACGAGGACTGATGGGAAGAATGGAGAGACCAGTAGTGAGGATTATACTTGCTAATGACTGGGTTCTGGTTCCTCAACCAGGGAACCTCTGAGGTTGTATAATTATTGCTCAAATATTTTCCTGATGTTAACTTACTAGGTGGTGTTATTTTTGTTATTTATTTTAGATTTTTAATAACATTATAAAACTTCTGGCCATTTAAAGTAATTTCAGCTCAAGGCATTTGATTGAATTTAGGAAGCTGTTTATCCTTCCTGGATTAAATTAGAACTGTACTTGCTCTCAGAATAAGCACTGTACTTTCCAGGGGAGATTTCCATCATGAGGCCAGAGCCTCACAAACATGTTGTCTGTAATGACCCCTGGTCAGAAATTCTCACTATCCAGCATGCAGCGCAGCCCCTAAAGTCTCCACTACTCTTAGTATAAGATTGGTATCTAGACCCTCTGCAAATTAAGCCGCATTTAGTCACAAAATGCAGGTTTTCATTTCCAAATTGTTCTTCCACAGAAGAAATTATTTTCTTTTATAGTTATTCCAGATAGAGCTATTTCAAAATCAAAATAAGTACATAATATTCTCTATGACTGTGCCTCTTGGCATTTCTCTTCTTCTAACTTCTACCTAGCCATCCTCCAGGATCCACTTTAAGTCCTGCTTTATCCATGTAGGTTTCCCAATATTTTCCAGCTTTCAATGATCTCGACCACATCACTGCCCTGGTTAGTTACTCATCATGCAACATTTGGGGAAGGCCCTCTAGTAATACTCTGCTAATACTGACTCATCTTTGCTGTTGTTCCACAGTGGGTGTGTTCCAATCTGGCTCTTTCAATGAAGCTGGCTCTATCTGAGCATGGGGATTTGTCTTTTACTTTTACTTCTCACAACCCTTGCCTGTTACATTGCTTAATCTGGGCTTGATAACTAATTGGGCACAAAACATCCACTTGATAAATGTTTTTAAGAAATGAGCAAACCAAGTATTTCTTAATAGCACTTTATACCAGGCACCACTATGGAAAGCTATGTACTTTGGAGTGCATCATTTCAAAAACAAGAAATTTATCACTTGTAAATTATTTCAGGTATTTGACTTTGACATTATTTTGAAGACACAAAATTTCCTTAAAAACAGCTACCTGAAAGTGGACAGAAGTAAAAATGAATGAATGGGTGAATGAATGACATACCTAAATGCTATGAAATGTGGAAGTGATTTTTTTAAGTTAACCTAATCTATTTTTCTTCTCTAATCTCCACTGTGAGTGAAGAATGAGGAAGAATTAGGTATTTGTAACAGGCAAATATTCCTGATCCTTGGCTCTTAACATTAGGGACAATAGGAGAAGGGGATATCTGCTTAGAAAATAAACTGGCATTGCAAAGTGTAAATGCCAAGTGTAAATTTTATAGGCCAGATACAGTTTTCACAAGTCTAATGACTTTTGAAAGCTACTTGTACTCTGGCTCAAAGGACGTTTTTCTTACTGTCTGTAGTAAGCAGTCGGTACGCTGTATTTGGGATCTGGACCAAATGCTGGCCTTTCATTTCTCAAATTACAGCTTAGTGATCCGAGCTTAGAAGTCCCTCCATACACAATTTAATAAAATTAGCAGCATAAACATGGAACCAGCATGCAACTATGCCTTGTTCCCTCCAGAAGAAACATGTGAACTCTCTTCTTTTTGGAAGTCTATTGGTTGCCTAATCCCAGATGTTGTGGTGCATTTTTTGTCCAAGTGTTGCAGCAGAGACAGAAGCCCCTTCAGAAAGCTTCATTTTCATCACTCATTTGGAAGGGTTTCTTCAGGATAAGTCATGCAGAGATTATGCCTTGTGTTTGAGAAATGGAAAAGAAAAAAGGGAGGAAAAAATCAGTTAGAGAAGCGGTTCTCAAACTTTAAGGTGCATGCAAGTCACCTGGGGAACTTGTTCAGACGCAGGGTCTCATTCTGAAGGTCTGGGGTGGGGCCTGAGACTCTGCATTTCTAACAGACCACCAATGCTGTCAGCACACAGACGAGACACTGCTTTGAGTAGCAAGCTCTCTAGAACAAGGAGGTTTTTTGTTGTTGTTTTTTTTTTTTAACAAAGAGTGCAAATTACAATTCTAGGCTACTTTTCCAAGGACTTGGGGGTGGTTTTAGTCCTTTTTAATGACTAAAAAACACTGCCTCTCAACACTCCTGTAACACTTAGCAAGAATGGAAGGTGAACACTAGCCATTTACCCTTTCAGCTGTGGCAGGAGCACTACGGATGCAGTAATCTGTGTTTTGTTCCAGCTCCCATTCCAAAGGCAGCCAAGACTTCTTTTTCTCTTGGCCCCAGGGAGTTTTGCAGGTCTGGAACAGGACTTCTCTTCCTAGATTTGTTTATAAATATGGGAGAGGGGAGCTGAACTTCTCTGGAGTTAAGGAGAGAGGGGACCTGAAGAAAAGAAAGAGAAAGAGAATGGATATTTTTTGTAAATGTTTATCTCTGTGTAAGACTGCCAAAGAGCTATTTTCTATAGAAAGAGCTGAAACTGAATATCCCATCAACTTGGTAAGAACTGAGGAGGCTCAGAGTCAGGTGCAAATCAGTTTTACAGAAGTACAATAATGTGGCATTCTTTGCACCCTGATGACTTTGTAGAAAATTTATGCCTGCTTCACATGAAATCTATAGTTGGGAAGTTTACAAGAATATACTCTTAAGATTTTTTTAAACTCTACAGCAAAATACGCTAAAAAGAAACAAGAATATTTTTGTGCACCTACACGGATATGTAGCTGTTAACAGAAATAAGTATAGGAGGCAGAAATAGCCTACCCTGTAAACTTGCTCCTTTACTTGTTAATATCAATAATATGCATTCTGTGGGCTTCCCTGGTGGCTCAGATGGTAAACAATCTGCCCGCAGTGCTGGAGACCCATGTTCGATCTCTGGGTCGGGAAGATCCCTTGGAGAAGGGAGTGGCTACCCACTCCAGTATTCTTGCCTGAAGAATCCCATGGTCAGAGGAACCTGGTAGGGTACAGTTCATGTAGTCACAGAGAGTCGGACACAGCTGAGAGACTAACATGCATTCAGTACATAATGCTGACATTTACTTAGGTTAGTACATTGCACACTCCCCAGAAACTATTTTTCCATCCAGCTTATGGCTTTGTTGGTTGAAAACTGAGTTCTATATGTAAAGGAGATTTAACTGTCTAAGATTTGGGCTATTTTCCAAATTCATTCCCTAGTGTTTTCATATCATAGTCTAATTTTTCTGCTCACTAAAGAAATTGGATTACTTTTAAAAAGTCATAAAACAGTTAACTATCTTGGCATTTTTTTTTCATCTTGGCATTTTTAACCAAACTGATGCTATTGAAATAGGGTAGCCATAGACTGTAACCTTCATGAAGGCAGGGATATTTCAGTGTTGTGTCCTTAGAGCTTTGAGTCATGCCAGTCCTATAGTAGGTGTAGTAAATCATTGGTTGTTATTTGTCGATTTAATGAATAAGTAGAAGCAATTCATTGGTCCATTGCTGGAAACACCTCATAAATTTTTAGGTAACTATACAGATATCCACTGAAATATTTTTTTTGTTTTGAACTTTTTATTTTATATTAGAGTATAACCAATAACAATGTTGTGATAGTTTCAAATGGACAGCAAAGGGACTCAGCCATACATATACATGTATCCATTCTTCCCCAACCTCCCCTCCCATCCAGGATACCATATACCACTGAGCAGAGTTCCTTGTGCTACACAGTAGGACCTTGCTGGTTTTGCATTTGAAATATAGCAGAATGCACATGTTGACCCCCAACTCCCTATCTCTTCTCCCCATTCTTCCCCCCTGGCAACCATAAGTTCATTCTCTAAGTCTGTGAGTATGTTTCTGTTTCATAAATAAGTTCCTTTGTATCATGAAATATCATTTAAATCAAATGTTTTATTTTTTTAATTTCTAAACTTTTTGCCAGAGGCTTTTTTTGGTCGGTAGTTTTCACAAAGAAGCTGGTAGATGCTGCCTAGAGGGCACACTTGGGCCTTCTGTTCCCTCTTTGGTCAAAGCAACCCCTATTTAAAATAAACAGATTGAGTTTTTCACATCAAAATGAAGTTATTTTGTCAGGTGAAAATGTTTGAAATCTTCTAGAACCTTTCCAACATGGCCTAACAGAGCCCCGCATCAAAAGGAAAGGAGGATTTGGCATGACCCACTTTGCAGGGAGGAAAGGAACACCTAATAGAAATTTATTACCATATTTTTATTTCTCAAGAAGTTAAAACTTTTCAAAACAAACATTTGTGTTAATTTTTGGACTCTTCTGGGTTTAAAGTCTCAGCTGACACAAACTTATGATCACACGGGTGTTTTAATGCTTAATGGCCATGAGCTTGGTCCTGAAGAGGAGGTCACCATACCCTGAAGGAGAGAAGCAAGGGGGGTGGCCCTTAGGAGACTTGGCAGGAGATGTGGAAAAGGAAACTTTCACATGGAGATCAAGCCCTGTGGCAAAAGCCTTGTTTTGTCAAGGTCTTCTGAACGAGTAAGAACAATAGAGAATAATGGATATGATCTCAGTGCTCTCAGAGGTCATGCCTGAGCTATTGCAAGAACCCCTTGAATTCCCCAATCGCTTAGGCATGCAGCTGAAGAGCCCAGTTTCCTAAAACAGCCCTTTTGTCCTATCACACTCTAGTTCAAGAATCTTAGTGGTTCCCATTGCCAAAGGCTACAAGTCTGTGTGTTGAGGCCATCTGGCTCTACACTGAATGGCCAGTATTTCCCCCATGTCCACCCAAACACACTCTCCTTCATGGCCATATCTGTCCTTCGCAATGCTCCTACAAGCCAGTCATGCCCTTTTATCATTGCCCTGGGACATGGTATTTCCCTTCTGCCGATCTATCTGCATCTGCCATCCTACAAGCCTTCAAAATCAATCCCAACACCATGGCTGCTGTAAAGGTTAGCAAGCGCCTCCTGACTGTGCTGCTTTCCCACTTCCAAGACTCCTTGGGCATCACCAAGTTGCAAACATTTTAGCCCTTAGGAGCCTCACATAGCATCTGGTTTGTTAGTGTTGCTCCCGGACTAGTTGAAAATTCCTTCAGTTCAGTTCAGTCACTCAGTTGTGTCCGACTCTTTGAGGCCCCATGAACTGCAGCACACTGGGCTTCCCTGTCCTACTCCAGCTCCCGGAGCTTCCTCAAACTCATGTCCATCGAGTTGGTGATGCCATCCAACCATCTCATCCTCTGGTGTCCCCTTCTCCTCCTGCCTTCAATCTTTCCCAGCATCAGGGTCTTTTCAGTTGAGTCAGTTCTTTGCATCAGGTGGCCAAAGTATTGTAGTTTCAGCTTCAGCATCAGTCCTTCCAATGAATATTCAGGACTGATTTCTTTTAGGATTGACTGCTTTGATCTCTTTGCAGTCCAAGGGACTCTCAAGAGTCATCTCTAACACCACAGTTCAAAAGCATCAGTTCTTTGGCACTCAGCTTTCCTTATGGTCCAACTCTCACATCAATACATGACTGCTGGAAAAACCATAGTTTTGACTAGACAGACCTTTGTCACCAAAGTAATGTCTCTGCTTTTTAATATGCTGTCTAGGTTGGTCATAGCTTTTCTTCCAAGGAGCAAGCATCTTTTAATTTCATGGCTGCAGTCACCATCCGCAGTGATCTTGGAGCCCAAGAAAATAAAGTCTGTCAGTGTTTCAATTGTTTCCCCATCTATTTGTCATGAAGTGATGGGACCAGATGCCATGATCTTCATTTTTTGAATGTTGAGTTTTAAACCAACTTTTTCACTCTCCTCTTTCACTTCGATCAAGAGTCTCTTCAATTCATCTTCGCTTTCTACCATAAGGGTGGTGTCATCTGCATATCTGAGGTTACTAATATTTCTCCTGGAAATCTTGATTCTAGCTTGTCATTTGCATGACAAGTATATAAGCATATAAGCAAAATATATGTAAAATAAGCATATATAAGTAATATAAGTAAAATAAGCAGGGTGACAATAAACAGCCTTGACGTACTCCTTTCCTAATTTGGAACCAGTCTGTTGTTCCATATCTGGTTCTAACTGTTGTTTCTGGACCTGCATACAGATTTCTCAAGAAGCAGATCAGCTGATCTGGTATTCCCATCTCTTGAAGAATTTTCCGGTTTGTTGTGATCCGCGGTCAAAGGCTTTAGCATAGTCAATGAAGCAGAAGTAAATGTTTTCCTGGAATTCTCTTGCTTTTTTAGTGATCCAGTGGATGTTGTCAATTTGGTCTCTGGTTCCTCTGCCTTTTCTCAATCCATCTTGAACATCTGGAAGTTCTTGGTTCATGTACTGTTGAAGCTCAGCTTGGAGGATTTTGAGAATTATTTTGCTAGCATGTGAGATGAGTGCAATTGTGCAGTAGTTTGAACATTCTTTGACATTGCTTTTCTTTGGGACTGAAATGAAAACTGATGTTTTCCAGTCCTGTGGCCACTGCTGAGTTTTCCAAATTTGCTGTCATATGGAGTGCAGCATTTTCACAGCATCATCTTTTAGGATTTGAAATAGCTCAACTGGAATTCTATCACCTCCACTAGTTTTGCTCATAGTGATGCTTCTAAGGCTCACTTGACTTTGCACTCCAGGATATCTTGCTCTAGGTGAGTGATCACACCACCATGGTTATCTGAATCATGAAGATCTTTTTTGTATAGTTCTTCTGTGTAATCTTGCCACCTCTTCTTAGTATCTTCTGCTTCTGTTAGGTCCATACTGTTTCTGTCCTTTATTGTGTCCATCTTTTCAGGAAATATTCCCTTTGTATCTCTAATTTTCTTGAATAGATCTCTAGTCTTTCCCATTCTATTGTTTTCCTCTATTTATTTGCATTGATCACTTAGGAAGGCTTTCTTATCTCTCTTTGCTATTCTTTGGAACTCTGCATTCAAATGGATATATCTTTCCTTTTCTCCTTTCCCTTTAGCTTCTCTTCTTTTCTCAGCTATTTGTAAGGCCTCCTCAGACAACCATTTTACCTTTTTGCATTTCTTTTTCTTGGAGATGGTTTTGATTACAGCCTCCTGTACAATATTATGAACCTCTGTCCATAGTTCTTCAGGCACTCTTGTCTATCAGATCTAATCACTTGAATCTATTTGTCACTTCCACTGTATAATCATAAGGAATTTGATTTAGGTCATACCTGAAAAGTCTAGTGGTTTTGCCTACTTTCTGCAATTTATGTCTGAATTTTGCAGTAAGGATTTCATGATCTGAGCCACAGTTAGCTCCCAGTCTTGTTTTTGCTGACTGTATAAAGCTTCTCCATCTTCAGGTGCAAAGACTGCAATCAATCTGATTTCATTATTGACCATCTGGAACTAAGATGGAACTACTAAGTCCAGGAAGTACTTTTCAACTATCGATACTTTTCCTTAGCCCATGGAACCTAGCAAAAAGCTAGGCATTTAGGCGATGCTCCCTATAAATGGGCTTCTCTGGTGGCTCAGGAGGTAAAGTATCTGCCTGCAATGCAGGGGACCTGGGTTTGATCCTTGGGTTGGAAAGGTCCCCTGCAGAAATGAATGGCAACCCACTCCAATATTCTTGCCTGGAGAACTCCATGGACAAAGGAGCCTAGTGAACTACAACCCATGGGGTCGCAAAAAGTTGAACATGACTGAGCGACTAAGTATGCAACCTATATATATTTTAACTGAAATGGATAATCAGTTTGCCATCTCAATATTTTTCATTTTTAAAGAATGGTTTTAGGAAAGACATTTTCAGGCAAGATGGGCATATCATCCATTACCTTTACACAGGCTGCCAGTTATGATTAATAAATACTGTGGTTAAGCTCAAGAAGGGCTTCCCTGGTGGCTCAGATGGTAGAGAATCTGCCTGCAATGCAGGGGACCTGGCTTCAATCCCTGGGTTAGGAAGATCCCCAGGAGAAGGAAATGGCAACCCACTCCAGTATTCTTGCCTGGAGAATCCCATGGATAGAGGACCCTGAGGGGGTACAGTCCATGGGGTGGCAAAGAGTCGGACACGACTGAGTGACTAACACACACACACGAGCTCAAGAAACAAAGGAAGTTACCAGCTCGCACTGCATTCTAGAAGCAGAAATTTGACACAATAAACATATACTTAGTGGGTTTTAATTAAAGAAAATTATAAGATTATCAATTTTAACATGTCTAAAATATACCAGTTTGTGCAAATCTTCTATAAGAAGGTGTCCAAGGAGGAGAACAATGTAAATTATTTCCTAGAAGCTTTGGGTAGATTCTAATTATTGGAAATAAGTGTCACAAATAGTTCACATTCCAGTGTGACTTGAAGAACATTTTTGGAGCCCCCATGTCCTCTAATGTTGTTATGCTGCTCGTTTATCACATACCCTTAGGTCCCATTTTCCTGTTTGGAGAGATTATCCTGATGATAGTAACTATATACAAATAGTTTACATTCCATGTTCCCGCTTGACAGTCGTTTCAAGAAAAATCACTGACGGAGAACTTTAGTAGCCAGTTCAAGGGGAGAGGTGAAATGTCAAAAATTGTCAGAAGGGAGCCAATTTTCAAGGACGGTCTTGTGAAGGAGCGGGTGTTCTCCGGGGAGTTGGAGATTTTGCTCAGGGAGGGAAGTATGGAAACTTTCAGCAAAGAGGATGAAGAGGAAATGTAAAGGATAAAGAAACGAGGACACAGGCTGACGATCATAGGGATGCCGTTTTGACTGAAGAGTGTTTGCATTAATGAGTTCTGGGAAGGAAGTTGGAGCAAAGCAGTGCCTGCTGAAGAAACACTTCGAATGTCAGGCTGCAGAATTTGGACTTAATCCAGCAAGTGAGAGGGTGGCATGTGAGTCTTATCAGCAGGGGCGTTGGCTCAGACAGTAAAGAATCTGTCTGCAATGCAGGAGACCCAGGTTCAATCCCAGGGTCAGGAAGATCCCCTGGAGAGGGGAATGGCTACCCACTCCAGTATTCTTACCTGGAGAATACCATAGACATAGGAGCCTGGTGGGCTACAGTCCATGGGGGTCACAAAGGGTCGGACACGACTGAGCAACTAACACACCCACACAGCAGGGGTATGGTGGTAGGAAAATTAGAACACAAAGATTAGACTTGAATCCCTGCTCAGGGCAGAGATAACAGGAAGCTTGGGGTAAGGCTTGAGTGGAGAAATGTCTCATTAGGGAAGTAGAAGTGGGATAAGAGAGGAGGAGCCTAGGAAACACATCAAGGAAGGAAAGAACCAATTGTCGGTTCTGACAACTAGTAGAGAAAAGAGAAATCATAGACAAATCCACAATTGTAGTCCAAGTCCAAGGAAACAGTGATGATGCACATCTAGGGACTGAGAAAAGATACTAGCTTATCTTTAAATTACCAACTGTTTGCACTCGAAGATTCTGCCTGCTTTAACAGCCTTTATGCCCAGTTAAGCCAATTAGCAACCATTTATTTGTTGCTAATGTGAGGAATTGTCATAGGGTTTCCAGGAATATATTTATAGATACATCTTTAGAAAGTATAGCCTAGAGCTTTTAAATCTAAGGTAACAAGCAAAAAGTAAAATCCCCATTATTACTGGGCCAAAAGCTTCATTTATGCATTTATCCATTCAACAGATATTTATAGAATGCCTACTTTGTGCCGGGAAAGAAGATCCTTGCTTTCTTCAGGCCTTATATTCTAGTGGAGAGAAGATAGGAAAAATAGACAAAACTACAAATGAATAAAAGAACTCAACACAAAGATAAATGAGGACTACGAAGAAAATAAAATATGGTGATCGTCCTTCAGATTATTAGGTCAGAGAAAGTGTCCCTAAGAAGATACCGTATGAACTGAAGCCTAAGCCATTCAGAAGAAGATCACGTGGGTACTAAGATCAGCAAGAGTTCAGTCTGAGTAAGACTGGCAAGTTCAGGGCTGGGGCATAATGGTAAGCAGACATTGGTGCAAAGAGAAAGAAAGGGAAATGGGGCCACTCTTTGAATATATTAATAGGAGTCAGAATCAGGAGCAAGGGATAGGAAGAATCATTCAAACTAACTTAAGTAATAAGAAAAATAATTCATATAATTGGAAAAGAATAGTTGGAGAAGGCTTTGGATTAGCTAAATCCAGTGGCTTCAAATTCATTTTCCTAAAGATGTCTTTGCCTTCTTAATCATATCAGCTGCATCTTCAGGTTTGGGGTAAAATGGGTAAAGCAAGGAGACTCATGGCATTCTGTCATTTTTTTCCCTTAAATTTTCCAGAATGCCTCCCAGTAGGGTTCCCTTTGGGCCACATCCTCTTCTTAAACTTCAAAAGAGGATAGGAATAATCCTCTATCCAGTTATACCTACTCATGGAGCTGGGGTTGGGTCGGTTTCTCTTGAGGCACATGAGCTGCTTGGTGAAGAATGGTTACCCAGACAAAATCAAGATTCTGTTGAGAAGGAAGGAGGAAGGCAGTCTGGGTAGGCAACCAGCCATGTTTACCACACAAGAGATCTTGGTGTCCATTATAAGGAGTTCGAGCTTTAGTCTGATTACATGGGAAGCTGTGGAGCATTTTAGCTAAGTACCGTGATCTGATTTATGCTTTTAAAAGGTCACCCTGTTTAATGTTTCAGTACTTAATTGAAGGGGGATAAGAGTGGAAGTAAGAAGGCCAGTTAGGAAGTCATTTGATAGTCTACGCAAGAACTGTTGGGAGTTTGGGATATAATAATAGCACAGGGAAAGGAGAGAAGTGAATTGAGATGGAACTGACACAATTTGTCAGTGGGTTAAACAAGGGAATGGGAGCTAGGGAGAGTGAAGACACGAAGAAGACCTACAGGTTTTTAGATTAAGGGCAAGTGTGGATGGGCTTCCCTAGTGGCTCAGTGGTTAAGAATCCACCTGCCAATGCAGGAGACATAGGAGACACAAGTTCAATCCCTGGGTCAGGAAGATCCTCTGGAGTAGGAAATGGCAACACACTCAAGTATTTTTGCCTGGAAAATTCAATGGACAGAGGAGCCTGGTGGGGCTACAATCCATGGGGTCGCAGAGGTGGGCACAACTGAGCATGCACTCACCAGCATGGATGGTGAAATAATTTACAAAGATAGTGAAGAGCTCAGAAGGAACAGGTTCATCATGTATTACTCCAGAGTTCTGTGTTAGGATTGAGATATCTACTGGATATCTAGTGAAGAGGCTGAAGAGGCCAAATTGAGCCTGGAGTTCAACAGAGGTTCAGGCTTTTATGATGAGAAATTTGGATCATCAGCATATAGTGATTTTTAAAGCTGTAAGACTTGATGAGATTTCCCCTTCTAGGGGGGAAAAGGGGCTAGGAAAGTGAAGAGTCTATGAAATGGTAATGTTTAGGGGTAAAGCAAAGGAAGAGAAGCCAACAAAGGAGAACAAGAAAGAATAGCCAGTGAAGTAAAAGGGAAACCAGGCATATAAAGATGACCTACAGGTTTTTAGATTAAGTAGAAGTGTGGATGGGCTTCCCAGGTGGCTCAGTGGTAAAGAATCCACCTGCCAATGCAGGAGACACAGCCTTCCTAAGTGATCAATGCAAAGAAATAGAGGGAAACGATAAATGGGAAAGACTAGAGATCACTTCAAGAAAATTAGAGATACTAAGGGAACATTTCATACAAAGATGTGTGCAATAAAGGACAGAAATGGTATGGACGTAACAGCAGCAGAAGATATTAAGAAGAGGTGGCAAGAATACACAGAAGAACTATACAAAAAAGATCTTCATGATCCAGATAACCATGGTGGTGCGATCTCTCACCTAGGGCCAGACATCGTGGAGTGCAAAGTCAAATGAGTCTTAGGAAGCATCACTATGAACAAAGCTAGTAGATGTGATGGAATCCCTGCTAAACTATTCCAGATCCTAAAAGATGATGCTGTGAAAGTGCTGCACTCCATATGACAGCAGTGGCCACAGGAATGGGAAAGGTCAATTTTCATTCCAATCCCAAAGAGAGGTGATGCCAAAGAATGTTCAAACTACCACACAATTGCCCTCATCTCACATGCTAGAAAAGTAATGCTAAAAATTCTCCAAGCTAGGCTTCAACAATATGTGAACTGAGAACTTCCAGATGTTCACGCTGAATTGAGAAAAGGCAGAGGAACCAGAGATCAAATTGCCAACATCTGTTATTTCATCAAAAAAGCAAGAGAGTTCCAGAAAAACATCTACTTCTTCATTGACTGTGCTAAAGTCTTTGTCTGTGTGGATCACAACAAACTCTGGAAAATTCTTAAAGAGATGGAAATACCAAAACACCTTACCTGCCTCCTGAGAAATCTGTATGCAGGTCCAGAAGCAACAGTTAGAACCGGACATGGAACAACGGAATGGTTCCAAATTGGGAAAGGAGGACGTCAAGGCTGTATACTGTCACCCTGCTTATTTAACTTCTATGCAGAGTACATCTTGCGACATGCTGGGCTGGATGAAGCACAAGCTGGAATCAAGATTGCCAGGAGAAATATCAATAACCTCAGATATGCAGATGACCCCACCCTTATGGCAGAAAGCAAAGAGGAACTAAAGAGCCTCTTGATGAAGGTGAAAGAGGAGAGTGAAAAAGATGGCTTAAAACTCAACATTCAAAAAACTAATATCATGGCATCCAGTCTCTTCACTTCATGGCAAATAGATGGCAAAACAATGGAAACAGTGAGAGACTTTATTTTCTTGGTCTCCAAAGTCACTGCAGATGGTAACTGCAGCCATGAGATTAAAAGACACTTGCTCCTTGGAAGAAAAGCTATGACCAACCTAGACAGCATATTATAAAGCAGAGACATTACTTTCCTGACAAAGGTCCATATAGTTAAAGCTATGTTTTTTCTAGTAGTCATGTATTGATATGAGAGTTGGACCATCCAAAAAGCTGAGCACTGAAGATTGATACTTTTGAACTGTCGTGTTAGAGAAGACTCTTGAGTGTCCCTTGGACTGCAAGGAGATCAAACCAGTCAGTCCTAAAGAAAATCAACCCTGAATATTCATTGGAAGGACTGATGCTGAAGCTGAAGCTTCAATACTTTGGCCAGCTGATGTGAAGTACTGACTTATTGGAAAAGACCCTGATGCTGGGAAAGATTGAAGGCAGGAGAAGAAGGGAACAACAGAGGATGAGATGGTTGGATGGCATCACTGACTGATGGACATGAGTTTAAGCAAGCTGCAGGAGTTGGTGATGGACAGGGAAGCCTGACGTGCTGCAGTCCATGGGGACGCAAAGAGTCAGACATGACTGAGCAACTGAGCTGAACTGAGGCAAACTTGGCATAATAGATGCTAGACAAAGAGCATACTTTTAAAAGGCAGTGGTCTACTGGGGCAAGTGCAACTGAACAGTTGAATCATAAAAGGTAGGAGAAGAGACCATTGAACTTGATAAGAGCAAGTTTAGTGGAGGGTAAGGGTCAGAAGCACCCCTGAAAAGGATTCAAAAGAGAAGAAATGAAGAAGTGGAGTCAGTCATTCAGGCAGTGCTTAAAAGATCCAGGAACAGGAAAGAAGCTGCTTGGGAACCCAGCTCCTGAGGACTCAAAAATGAGTGTACTTTCCAGATAAGGTTTTTAAATTGTTTTTTGTGTCCTTCTTTCAAAAGAGAATTGTCCTCTTATGACTTTCATTTGAAATTGATGTTTGTGAGAGAACCATTTCTCTCGATCCTTCTCTGGATTCTTTTTTTGCTACATGGTCCTTCCATTAAAAAAAAACTAGGCCATTCAGATTTTCCAACTTAGGGCAGGGGCTAACAGCAGACAAGACTTGAGTAGGCTCTGTATGGTCATATATATTATTTTGTGTGCTCTTCAGTTGCACTGGCTGCTGCTTGGAAGTTCGTGAAATATAAATATAAACAAAATGTAAATTAAATACAAATTAAATGATATGAATTATATATATCATATACATTATATACATGTAATTCATATTATTTATATATATATATATATATTTTTTTTTTGCACTTTGCTGCAAATTTCCTGAATTTTAACTCTATAGAGTCCCAAATCCTCCTTTGTCCCATCTACCCAAAGGTGTCTTTCTCAGCCTTTTCAACTTACGTCTACGGGAAAGTAGAGCAATGCAGAAGTTGTATGGGAGTCCTGCCCCTCTCCCTCCCCCTCATCTCCTGGCCTCAGCACAATAAAAACTCTGTTCAGAACTTGGCTCGTGGCTGCTTTTCCCACATTCGATCAGGGAACACTTAAAGCCATACAGTGTCCCTGTCCCGCCAGGGAGCCTATGGGCAGGGTGCCCCTTCAGGCTGACACAAAGGCACACTGTGCAAGGCGTCCATGGCCAGAGCAGTGGCCACATATGGATGATCAATAAGGCTTTTGATTTTTTTTTCTTTATGTCATATCGTCGTCACATTAAACATAATTCCAGCAAGGCATCAAAACTTATATTTTAGACTACAAGACTTTGCCTGCCCTATAGCTGCAAAGAAATGGAGTTTCTTTTCAGCTGAAACATATTCCTTCCAGAAAAATATCATAACATTGTTTTTCACACCCAGTACAATTTTTCGCTTTAGATTGATGTTATGTGATTTGATGGACTGTTTTGCCTCTAATTGTCCATTTTGGAAACTCTAAAGTTAGATTGAGAATTAAGGTTCAACCCATAAGGGTTGCTTCTCGCCGGAGCCAAAAACTACAGGCCCAACAAAAAGAACAAGCTCAAAAAAGTAAGCGTCAGATATCTTGCTGCCAAGATGCGTGTCTGTAGTGGGTTGTCACCTTATCCATCTCTATTCACGTTTTGGTAGAGCTTCTATTTCCGCTGCAAAATAATGTTTGGAATTGGTTGCCTGTTAGTTACAGAGTTTCAATCATTTCTTCCCATAACTGGCCTTCAGAAAACGAATCTAAAAATTTTGTGTCAAGTATCTTAGAGAAGCTGTATCCAAGTTTTATTTTCTTTTTGAACTCTATATATTCTGTGACAAATATACCTATGACGTGTACATGATCTTCCACTAAGACTCTTTGTTAACTAAAAAAAACCTGTAATTTTGTAGATAATCAAAAGGAGAACGTGTTAGGATAAAAGACCAGCTAGCTATCATAATACAGATATTAATGGAGGGTCTCAAATGTGTAGGGTTGGAAAGGATAAAATGTGGTTCCGACTTTCAAGGGATTTGTAATCCAGTTGAGGGGGCAAATATATTAATGCAATAATCAGCATTTTTATCAGATGAGTGGCATGTATAATACATGCCATTAACTGAGAGGCAACTGTAATCATAAACATTATGTACCAGACATTCTTTTTACTTTAAAAAATTTTTTAATTTTATTAAAGTATAGTTGATTTCCAATTGTGTTCATTTCTGCTGTACAGACAAGTGACTTAGCTATACACATATGTATTATTCTTCATATTCTTTTCCATTATGATGGAATATCATTCAATATCACAGGATATTGAATGTAGTTTCCTGTGCTATAGTATAGGGCCTTGCTGTTTACCCATCCTATACATACTAATTTGCATCTGCTAATCCCAAATTCCCAATCCTTCCCTCCCCCATGCCCACACCCTCTTGGCAACCACAAGTCTTTTCTCTAAGTCTGTAGTCTGTTACTGTTCATAAGTATGTCGTTTGTGTCATATTTTAGATTCCACATATAAGTGATGTCATACGGTGTTTGTCTTACTCTTTCTGACTTACTTCGCTTAGTTTGATAACCTCTAGGTACATCCACCTAGCTGCAAATAGCATTATTTTATTCTTTTTCTTTTTATTGTGCCAGGCACTCTGTGAAATACTTTATATACATCAATTTCATTTTCTGAATTATTATCCCCTCTCCATAAATGGTAATTACCTCTGGTTTTCTCCCCCTTCTAGAGAAAGCAAAGAGAATGATATAAGGCAAGCAAAGACCTAAAATCAGGAATGTGCCAGATGGCAAACAGATGGTCTGGGGCTGAGGGTCTATTGAGGGGAATAGAGGGAAACGAACCTTGGGTGCTGTGGTAGTGTGTTCACCACCATACCCCAGTGTCCAGCATAGTGCCTTAGTATAACAGGTGCTCAGTAAGTATGTCTTGAACAAACAAATGGCCCTCTGGCTTGTGTCTGTAACTCAGATGAAGTACAGTGGGATAAAGGTACTTAGTGAATTAAAGCCACACACCAAAAAGCCTCAGGACCCTTTGACAACACTTCCCGATTCCCAGCTATTACAGTGAAGGATTCAGGTGGGAAGGACACAGTATAATGGGACAGATGTGACAGCAGTAGCAGCTCCAACTCACTGGTGTCCTTTTCGTGAAACCTGGCATGGTGACCTGGTGAGCAGTCCACATGTCCTCACGTTGGCCTGCAAGGTGGTGCAATATCTGGGCCCTGGCGCTCCTCAATCCTCAAATCCTTCTTATCTCCTCTTCCTGTGTTCCTTGTCTCCACTTGCTCTGCCCATACTGACCTCCTTTCTGTCCCCCAATCCAATCTTGGGGCCTGTACTCTTTCCTGCTGCTTTCAGGTCTCTTAATAGCCCCTCTCCCCACATCTCACTGCCCTCCCCTGCTACCTGCATCGTCTGTTGGCTCATCTCTCTCCTGCCTTCCTGTACACCCAGAAGAGCAGACCTCTGTCTGCAGTCCTCACCATCATATCTCCAGCGTCCAGGACAGCACCTGGTATATCGTAAAAGTGCTTACACACTGCAATTCTGACCTCTCAATACCTCTCATATACCTGCTTCTCAAAGGAATAGGCTTTTGTTCAAGAAATTCCATGGAAATTGATGAGTAGAGCTTGGAAACAAGAGGCAGAGTGGCAGGAGTTCAGATCAACCTATTTATAAATGGTGCCTTTGGTCCTTCCCTGGTGGCTTAGATGGTAAAAAGAATCCGTCTGCAATGTGGGAGACCTAGGTTCGACCCCTGGGTTGGGAAGATCCCTGGAGAAGGGCCTGGCAACCCACTCCAGTATTCTTACCTGGAGAATGCCCATCGACAGAGGAGCCTGGTGGGCCACAGTCCATGGGGTCACAAAGAGTCAGACATGACTGAGTGACTTTCATTTCACCTGCTCAGCAAAGGTAAAACATGCCTTAAAACCTCTGGCAAAGTATATGCTTGCCTAGGACACCTTTACCATTTCACAGTTCTGAAATGCTGACCAGTCTCAAAAAGTAGATCCATGAATCTGCCAAAACAACTGATGCCCAGGACTTCAGAGTCAGTAAAACCAGCCTTAGCCTAGTAAATGGTATCAAAAGACTGGCTGACTGCTGTAGCCAAAACCAAGCAAATGCATCTATCCAGGTAACAGGAAGGCAGGTGAGGAAACTACACGATCCTATGTTCATTTATTATTCAAACCTCACTGAACTCTGTTAAGTGGTTTGATACCATGAAGATAAGTTGAAATACACGGACTTTGCCTTAAGTTTTAGCACTCAAGGTCCTGGATGGACATTTGTCATAAGATCTAATGGTGTGCTTTAGAATCTTCCAAATTGAGACTCCAGAGACCACAAAATGTCTGATAAATTCAAAATAATAATATAGGTAAAGTCATGGTGCCTCGTAATATTTCTTGAAAGACTTCCCAGTGAGATATTCAGTAATTTCATAAATAAACATTGGGCACTCACTGTATTGAAGGGGCTATGCTAATGCTTTGGTGGATCAGAAAGAGGAGACAGGGTCCTTGCCATCAAGCATCCAGTACATCATTCATTGGGCAAGTCAGATACCTGAGCTTCCGGACAAAGAATAAGAAATGCCATGGTCCAGCTATTGTGTGAGAGCACAAAGAATGGAGAGATGGATCCCATCTGGGAGAAAATACAAAATGCGTCGTGGAGGAGAAGACACACTCATCTTGAAAAGTGAATGGAATTCCTACAGACTGTGGCAGAAAGCCTTGATCTGAAGTATTCACTGATTTTTGTGGTGTAAATATTACCACCATGGCTGATTTCAAGTCAGTGACATGATATCACTGAATACAGAGTTGAGAAGAGGTCCCAGCTCCAGTGCATCATCTGTGAGTCACCATCTGAGCTTTAGGCTTTATTAAATCATCCAATTCCGTTGCTCTAATGAGTGGATTCACAGGTATTAAAAACATCTAAGACAACATTATAAGGGAAGAGACCCCTCTGCCCTCTTCCTTGCACCTCAGTCTGACCTTTTAATACTCTTGACTGTCCTTCCAGTCCCAGTCCTATGCCCCTGCCTGGCCACCTAGGACTGATAGTGGTCTGGTGCCAACCTGGATTCTGTGTGCTTCCCCTTAGCAGAGCTGTGATTCCTCTGACACCCTGCTGTCACGGGACACAGAGGGCTGGCTTTCCACCCATCGCCTGGTGTTGACATACTTGCTGTTCTCATAATGAGAAGAAGCCTTAAGTGCAGCTAGCTGGGCAGAGTGTTTCACTGTTCTCACAACAGTTAAAAGGGAAAGCTGGAGGAATTGCTGGGAAGCATGGCCAAAAGAAGATGCAAGCCAGCTGAGCTCAGCATGCATACTAACCTCCTTTAAATAAAAAAAAAAAAAAAAGCACCCTCCCCAATGTGTTCTCCTTAAGTCACTGCACCCCTAACTGGCCTTATCACCCTAAGAGCTACATTTGAAAAGTCGGGTCCTAGTTTCTGTCTTTAATTGCAGGCAGATGTCCTCGGTACGTGCATAAACTTGTGTCAGGATTTTTTTAACTTACCACGGAGAGCACTGCCAAACAGGAAAGGAACATGTGAAGCTTCAAGCTGTTAGGAAACTTCCACATTTGTCCACTAGGATCTCTCACTGCATGTTCATTCTTCTAACCCTGAGGCCCAGCTCCTCTCTAAAAGCATTTACAGCAAAAAAGAACTGCTGCAGATTTATTTCAGCATGTGCTTCTTTTCACAACACTAGTTTCTCCTCCAAAATTGCTGTAGATTGTTTGTGACGCAGTTTTTTTTTTGTTTTGGGGTTTTGTTTTGTTTTTTCTTTAGCATTAAAAGGTGTTTGGAACCACCAGGATCATCTCACAGCTCCTTTTCTTGTTTGTTTAAATTATCTTATGTAATGTGCTCTGTGATTTACTGTTCAAGTGTAGAAGAACCACATTCCCTCGTGGAGATCTGGGGAGGTGATGCTGTCCGTTTGAAAGGTGTAGAGATTTTCTGTTCAGATTACCCAGGCTTCTTTAGAGCTACCAAGAGTCATAGTCTATAGGAGATAATATGCCTTCATTCAGGAGAAACTACGGATAGGAATTGAAGTTAGCCAGTAAGCCCCAGAAGAAATGAAATTCCATCTTAGAATTGTCACAGCACTCTGGCCCAGGACTTGGGGTGTCAAGGGGTGGCCATGACCAGGACGACAGCTGCAGCCCCAGGAGCTGCTGTGTACATCACTGGACAACACAGCAAAGGGAAGACGCCTGGCTGCCAGGGTGTTGCGTGCCTTACCTGCTTCCTCATGCACTGACTCCTGAAGGATATTTCCACTCAGAGCCTCAGCACCTTGGTCCCATGAGTTTAACTTTCCAGAACATTTGGAGCATTCAAATAAATCAGGTTGCATTCTAGCGAGCCATAAACCCCAGCTGTGGACACTTAATCGGGGAGCCTGGAAGGGGAGCCCCACAGAGGACACAGTGACTGACCAGAGCAAGAAAGTACTGTCCTGGGAACAGTTTCTCCAAATGTGTCATGTCATAGGAATCACCTGGCTGGGGGGTGGGACATGCAAGGTTAACATGTATATTCTCAGGGCCTTGCAAGCCTACAGACTGACCTGGGCCCTAGAGACCCAGATTCTGTAGATCTAGAGCCTTGGAATCCACATGTTTAACAAATGCCACAGTTAAATCAACTATATTTCAGTGAATTAATACGAATGCTACAGTAAATCTTGATGGTCAGACAGGTTTGGGAAAGAGTAGACTGGGATGGAGTCAGAACCTGGCTCCAGCTCCAAATTTGGCTTCTGTTGTGTAATTGCTGGACAGCCTTAGACAAGTTACTTCTTTGAACCTCAGATCCCTCATGCATTGCTGTTGTTGTTCAGTCACTCAGTTGTGTCCAGCTCTTTGCGACCCATGGACTGTAAGCCCGCCAGGCTCCTCTGTTCATGAAATTCCATTGGCAAGAATACTGGAGTGGTTGCCACATCCGTCTCCAGGGGATCTTCCCAACCCAGGGATCGAACCCAGGTCTCCTACGTTGAAGGCAGATTCTTGACCATCTTGAGCCACCAGGGGAGCCCCTCCCTCATGCATACAATGTAACAAATCATATCCACTTCAGAGGGTTGTTGTGAAAGTAAAAATGGAAAAAATTCAAAAAATGTCTTGAAGCATGGTGCCTGCTACATTTTAAGGGCATAGTAAACATGAGATGTAAACACCTCACACATTTTTTTGACTTTGCCATCAGCTGGCCCCTTCAGAGTCAGCAGGATGGCCTGTGACATGTTATCAGTGTGACCAGACAGTGAGCTGGAACTCGAGGCTTACTGCAAGGAGACCACACATCTGGAGGAGATAAGGACTTTAAGCTGAGTACTCTCCGGTGATGGTGATCATAGTGTGACAGAGGAAAAAAGGACAGAAAGGCAGAAGTGGGTCTGGAAAGAGCTTTAGAGGTTGAAATCTGAGCAGGGGAAATTTCTGAAATATGCTCAAGGACAACTAGACTTGCAAGGAAAAATGGTCAAGCTAACTTGAGATTTACAAGGAGAGATGTAGTTTGCTGAGAATAAACTATTTTTCTTTGATCCCCTTTTAGCCCAAAAGCCAAAGTTTAAAGCATTTATAATTCGTCTATCTCCTTTGTTTAGCAAGCTGTATTTTTCTACTAGGTGTCATGCCATGAACTCCTAACAGAGGTTACAAAGATAAAAGCAATACCCATCTCAAGAAACTTACTGTGTGTCATAGGGCACAGGAAAAGAAGCAGTTACTGCAAAGGGTGTAAGAGTTATTTCTAGGGCTGCTGGGTGAAGGACAACTTACTTACCGCCCAAGGGAGACTTCAATGGAAGTCTTTTTTTTTCCAGCTTTATTGAGATAAAATTAATATAAAATATTTTTGTGTCCAACACAACAGTTTGATATATGTGTATACCACAAAATGATTATTGCAATCAGAGGAACTCTTGAAATGGAGATTTCATGACAGTTACATCAGCATTATCTTTATAGTAACCATAAGCTAATAATGATGACAATAGCTGACATCAACCAATGCTTATTTTATGGCAGATGCCATATGAGGCCCTCTGTGTTCTGTCATGGTGTAAAACGGTTGCCATATGCTGTGTCTTTGTTTACTTACTTGTGTTTGCACTGTTCATGCAGCTGATACTGTTGCTACACAACGGGTAAAGTACAATCCTCAGCAGAATGTTAGTTCTCTCATACTAACTTTCCTACTGATACAGTAGGGAAGTCACCAACTTACAAGAACTGGAAATGACTGCATTGAGTCCCAGGTAGATTCCCATTCTCAATGCCACTGATCTCACTTCTCCAGGGTCTCACTGCCTGTGTCCAGCCTGCACAGGAGGACCTAAATAAATAGAGCAGATCCTGGTGCACTTAGGACTGAATCATGTCTTCATATGTGCAAAGCCTTAAGCTCACAAAGTCTACTTGTGAATTGTCACATTCTTTTACAACAAGGAATTGGGCTGAATTCTTTGTTGTAAAAAACAAGCCCTTACTTTCAGTGTGCGTGTGTGCGTGCATGCATGTTAAGTCACTTCAGTCATGTCCGACTGTGCAACCCTGTGGACTGTAGCCTGCTGGGCTCCTCTGTCCATGGGATTTCCCAGCTAAGAATACTGGAGTGGGTTGCCATGCTCTCCTCTACTTTCAGGGTAGTGGTAGCAATAATAACAGTGACAATAATAAAAAACAATTTCTAACTCTAAGCACTTACTATATTGCATATTTAATATATTGCATTGTATTAAATACATTGACTTAAACCTCACTTGTGTATATAATGCAACTGGCCCCGTTTTACAGACAGAGAAACTGAGATCCAATTGTGTGCCATGGTTGGGAAGTTGAGCACAGGGTTGGACATAAGTAGAAAAGTATAGATTGCAGTTTGTTCTTAAGCAGGTTCACCATGAGAAGCTCCACCTCAAGGCCCCACAAAGGAGTAGTTCTCCAGTATTTGCAGGATCACAATTAAGTTCTTTGGAAAGACCATCCTAACATGACCTCTCTCCACTCAACACATCCCCGGTCAGCTGTGCTCTACCCACTCCCAACAGATTGTGACTCACCTGCCCCGGCCATGTCTTACCCCTCTCTTTATTCAGTACTTCCCTTGGCACCAACTGCCTTATCCTTTGCTTTTCATTTGCTTCGTTATCCCAAATTCAGCACCCATCCAAGGGGTCACCTTCCCCAGGAACCTTGTCCTGATTTGTTAAAGGACACTGCATTGTTCCTCCAATGCAGACCACTCCTTTATATTATCCCTGCCCAAAAACTGTGGGCTCGCTAAGGCCAAGGGCTGTAACTAATTCATTTTATAATGCCAGGATTTAAAAGCCCCCATAGGATATACTAGAGCTGTGCTTCTCTTATTATTGCCACCCTTCACTTGTTTGCCTCTATTACTCAGCACTTCTAGACAGTGAGGACAGCTGGGACACTAAAATTGACCACTGAGGGCAATACCTCCATTTGCTAAGATGTCACAGTTTTGTTCGTGGTTCTCAACTTTGTAATCAGAGCCCTCTCGGTGCTAGTGTAAATCTGTGGTTCTTCCCCAAGGATGCCATTTGTTCCTTTTATGCCTTGGTTCACCATATTCTGTGGAGGCTGTTAGCTGAGTAAGACTTTCTGATTCATTAAAATGTTACCAAAGACACCATAAAGAGGAAGGCACCAGACCTCTGTCTGCAAGGAAAGCAAAAGAGTCGAGGGTGGCCAGTGCTGCCCAAGCATTTCCGGGCCTGGGGTTTGGCTCTCTGGGCTCTCCTGGGGCCTCATAACTGACCCCCTACTTTCTGTATCAGTCATCATCCTGGAGAAATTCATCAACTTTCCTGCTGGTCTGAGCCTGAAAACGTGTCTTTTCACTCGGTGTCAAGCTGAAAATGGAGACAAACTCACTGAATAACTTTGACCAAAATAACACAGATGATTGTGTGTCTGCCGTCCCTGATTGACTTAATTTTCCTCTTTTTTTGGACCCTTTTTTAACATTCTCAAGGCATACATAGTTGTCAGTGAAAGAGGTCATTCACAGTTGAAAGTTATATAAACTTGCCCAACCTTGACCAAAAATAATGTTCTAGCGCCCAATTTAGGGCAAGAGGTAATAAGTGTTCTCTGATTTGTAGCAAGGAATTAAAGGTGGGTGTTGGGGTCTAGGTAATGATAATAACAAAGACTAAAGGTATCAAGGCAGTGAGTAGACTTGAGGGGATTTTCATAAAATGCAATTTTCCTTTCTGGTCACGTTAAAATCCATGTGTGGTACGTTATCTACTCTAGGGAAACGTGTATTCTATTTGCTTTCTGTCATAATTCTTTATTGCATTTGGGAGTAAATGAACTTCTGCAGATAAAGTTAATATTAAAATTTAGAGAGAGAATGAAAAGAAATCCGTTTGGAGCTGCAAGTCATACAGAATTTAAAATATTCGCCAAAGGCCCCCAAACCTAACTTCACTTGGGAAAATACTCTCCCTGATATACTCAGGCTGTGAAAACTTTCGAGGGTTAGAATTCTGCAGCGTTTGATGAAAGAATCTTAATTTCCTCTATTAGGTCTATATTCTGAGCTCCAGACCTGAACAGTGCTTCCTACTGGTTGGCCAGGTGGGAGGAGTTAGTGAAAAAACACATTGAAAAGTAGATCAGGACACATGGACAGGATTCACTTGTTCTGAAATTCAGGGAGATGGATATGGGCCAGTTCACTGTCCCTGCATCTTCATTTTCTTCCGCTTCCTTTTTCCATATCAGAGAATGATTTCTTAGCACTGTTACTGTGGGTTTCTGTTGAGCCCCCAAAGCATTAGCAGTTTCACTGCTTTGAGGTAGTGCTGTGTTTGTTGTGGACCTGGGTCACACTGCCTCTCTAGCAACCCAGGGATAACCTGACAGAATGAGAAGAATCTTACAGACACCCCCTTCTCCACCAAAACCAGACAGCAGTTACAATATGTTTGCAGTGGAGGTGTCTGCAGTTCAACAGTTCAATGATAGCTACATTGATCATGTTCCATTTTTCCTGTTTTTAATGCAACCTAATACTAGTATCGGAGAAGGCAATGGCACCCCACTCCAGTACTCTTGCCTGGAAAATCCCATGGACGGAGGAGCCTGGTAGGCACAGTCCGTGGGGTCAAGAAGAGTCAGACACGACTGAACGACTTCACTTTTCACTTTCATGCATTGGAGAAGGAAATGGCAACCCACTCCAGTGTTCTTGCCTGGAGAATCCCAGGGATGGGGGAGCCTGGTGGGCTGTCGTCTATGGGGTCGCACAGGGTCGGACATAACTGACGTGACTTAGCAGCAGCAGTAGCAGCAGCAGCAATACTAGTATCAGTACCATTAGAACTGCTTTATAATAGATGACTCATTGCCCATCTCATGTCCTAAAGTTCTGTCTCTCCCTCTTGTCCGGTTTTTCACTTCCCCTCATTCCTTCCCTACTCCCGGGGTTGCTCACATGTTTGTTTCTAAGAATAAACGTGTTTGACTGAACTGTTTTTAATACTGTTTTTAAAAAGAATTTATGTTCCTCCTTGTTTTCACAAGCAAGACTTAAGTTTGGACCCAAATGATGTAGGAAGGCAATTTTTCATCCTTCCTGACTGTGTCCAGGCGTGAGACCAGAGGCAACTAAGCGAAAGGTTTCCATTTGCTCTAAATATTTAGGAGCTCCTTTTAGAGGATAGGTGCAGTTTTAGTTTTGAAAAGAGAGAAAAAAGGAGAGGATTTTTGTGAGGTTGGGCCAGGTCACGTGTTGACATTTGAAAATGAGAATGTAACAAGGTCACATCAGACCATTTTTTACAGGGGTGACTAATGGTTTTTTTCCCCTCTTTCTCTTTCAGCCACACCAGCTTTCTTTGTCAGAGCATCTCAGAGTCTGCAGATACTATATCCGGTCCTAGAGACAAGTAAGAATTTCAGTCCTTTTTCTGCCTTTGGCAATATTGTCCAGATTTTACTACAATTCAAGCTACTGTCATTACTCTATTTTATTTAGGATATGGTAACTGAATGAATTAATAACTGAAATTGTAGGGGCAAACTAAAAAAAATTTTTTTTAGAATTTCTTTGTCAACTTCTCCACAAGGCTGCTTCTTTTTTGTTTTTCTTTTAATTGAGTGAAAGATTCTTTAAATTCTGCAATGCTTTACAATTTTCAAAAGTTTCACACACATGATACCTTGTAATCACATTATAACCCTTTTTTCCCCCCAACCCCCTTCCTTCTCCCTACTGGTAACCACTAGTTTGTTCTCCATATCTGTGAGTCTGCTTCTTGTTTTTTTTCATTCCTTTGTTATCTTTTTTAGATTGCATATATAAGTGACATCATACATTACTCGTCTTTCTGTGTCTGACTTATTTCACTAAGCATAATGCCCCCCAGGTCCATCCATGCTGCTGCAGATGGCAACATTTCATTTTTTATAGCTGAGTAGTATTCCATTACATGTATATACCACATCTTCTTTATCCATTCATCTGTTGATGCAACTTACATTGCTTCCATATCTCAGCAATTGTAAATAGTGCTGCTAGGAGCATTGGAATAAATGTATCTTTTTGAATTAGTGTTTTTGTTTTGGGGAGATATTTACTCAGGATTGGAATTGCTAGGTCATGTGGTAGTTCTATTTTTAGTTTTTTTAGAAACCCCCATACTGTTTACCATGGTGGCTACTCCAGTTTACATTCCCACCAACAGTGTATAAGGCTTCCTTTTTTTCCACATCTTTGCTAACATTTGTTATTTGTATTATCTTTGATGATAGCCATTCTGCTAGGTGTGAGATGATATCTCATTGTGGTTTTGATTTGTATTTCCCTGATGATTGCCAACGTTGAGCATCTTTTCATGTGCCTGTTGGCCATCTTCATGTCCTCTTTGGGGGAAAAAAAAGGCTGCTTCTTTATTTCTCTCATGCAGTTAGCCTTGTAGGTTGTTGTTGTTGTTTAGTTGCTAAGTCATGTCCAACTCTTTTGCAAACCCATGGACTGTAGCCCTCCAGGCTCCTCTGTCCACGGGATTTCCCAGGTAAGAATACTGGAATGGGTAGCCATTTCCTTCTCCAGGGGATCTTCCCCACCCAGGGATCGAACCTGTGTGCCCTGTATTAGCAGGTGAATTCTTTACTGCTGGGCCAGCTGGGAAGCCCAGGCTTAGAGGTTAAGTAAGACCAACTTAATGCATAGAAAAGAAAGATGAAATAATTTATTGTGGGCCAGCAAGTAGATTACTGAGTTTAGGAATCTTTCTTTTTACAAGTCCTGTATCATACTGTGGAGAAGGCAATGGCACCCCACTCCAGTACTCTTGCCTGGAAAATCCCATGGACGGAGAAGCCTGGTAGGCTGCAGTCCATAGGGTCGCTAAGAGTCGGACACGACTGAGCGACTTCACTTTCACTTTTCCCTTTCATGCATTGGAGAAGGAAATGGCAACCCACTCCAGTGTTCTTGCCTGGAGAATCCCAGGGACAGCGGAGCCTGGTGGGCTGCCGTCTATGGGGTCACGCAGAGTCGGATACGACTGAAGCGACTTAGCAGCAGCAGTATCATACTGTCATTATTACTTTGAGATATTTCTTTACCTAATGATCACATTGACAGTTAAATTTGTCCCTTTAACCAAATCACCTTGGACTCTGAAATTCTGCCTTCATACAAGCTGTCTCTTCGCCTTAACATGACTTGCACATCCGCCTGTAGTCCTCTGACAATCTTTTCTTTATATTCAAGACTGAACTCAAACATCTGCTCTCTTGGGAACACCTCTCCAAATCCTTTAGCCTCAAAAACCTGTTCTGTGTCTATGCTTCCATGGAACTTTGCTCACTGCTCTGTGATAACATTTATACCTCACAACATCACCATGTATGTGATCGTACTGTGCACAGGACTCAATAAGTTGTGTGGGCTTCAAGAATTGTTACAGTCAATTAAGGCAAAGCCCATGTTTTCTGCTTCTTCTAAATCCCTCACATGCCCTAAAAAAATTCCTAATTACCTAGTAGGTGGTGGTGGTTTTGTTTAGTCACTAAGTCATGTCCAACTCTTTTGCAACCCTGTGGATGGGGACCAACCAGACTCTTCTATCCATGGGATTTCCCTGGCAAGAATACTGGAGTGGGTTGCCATTTCCTTCTCCAGGGGATTCTCCCAACCTGGGGATCAAACTCCTGTCTCTGCATCGGCAGGCAGATTCTATACCACTGAACCACCTGGGAAACCCCACATAGTAGGTACCTTTAATTAAATTGTGTGGATGGATTTTCTCTTCCTCAATTGAAGTATATGCTCAAGTCCACATTACACAATAAAGAAAGGAAGACAGTGTACCTGACTGTTTAAGCCATTGCTGTTTCATGGGTCATTTCAGCGTCATGAAACCATAATTGGGGTTTTATGACTGAATTGCAGGCTACATTTCTAATATGTGATGTAAACATCATTTTTCTTGGAGGTCACTCAAAGGGAGGGTTGGTGCTGTTTTTAACAAACGTCATCAATGGGTCAGTTGTGCCAGACCACAGACTCGTTACAACCCTACAATTTTAGAAGCATCTGACATGTTAATCTGCTCCCTAATTAAATGTGAGGGGCTGTGAAAGGGCTAGCTGTTAGTTATGTTTGCGTTATCCCAGCCAGTATATGCCAGAGCCTTCACTCAGAAGATAATGTGACTTATTGCTACTTTCTGTAAGGAAATGAGAAGGAATGAGTTAAGAATGTTTTACTAATTGGCGCATGCTCTATCCCACACTGAAACCCTCTCCCACACACAAATATAATACACTGCCCTTCACTTCCGCCAAAGTGGTGGTAGAATTTCCCCAAGCCATTTTCTTGGTCATGTCATGGGGTCTGAGGAGCTTACGCTTTGGGCTTTGTTGAAACACAACATCTGAGTATGGCGGATGTGTTGAAGAAATTGCTGCCACTTATTTTGCATATGTTGATGTTTTTGTCCTTGTGATAAGCAAGAACAATAGCTACTTACCTTCATCTGTGAAAGTGTTAATCAATCAGTCATGTCCAACTCTGATCACGGAGCTCAGCTCAGTGCTCTGTGGTAACGTAGATGGATAGGATGCCGGGTGGAGGAGCGGGGACTGGGTAGGAGGGAAGTCCAACAGGGAGGGGGGATATAAGTATGCATATAGCTGAGTCACTTCACTGTACAGCAGAAACTAACACAACATTGTAAACCAATATTACTCCAGTTAAGAAAAAAAACTATTGTTCATGATCCATCAGTTTACAATTGTAATGTATACATTTTCTATGTGCACTTTCCTGAATTCTTAGATTCAAAGCAAAACCCCATGGAAGAAAAATAGATAAACCCTCTTAGAGCGAATCCTAGACAGAACTATCCAAACATAAATAAATTCCACCACCCTTCTGCAGGCTACCTCGACTTTACACTAAGGGGTCACAATAACCCCTTAGTAACTGTCTCCCTCCTTCCACCCTCTTCGCACCTCTCCTTCCTTGTATCCATCTTCCTTTGCCAGTAAAGATGTTCAGAATCCAACATATCCCTCTGCTCTATATAACCTGAAATGTCTCTAGTACCCTCCCCACTACCTAAATTTTAAACTGCAAACCTATTCCAGGACACTCGAATCCACCATCTGTCGTCTGACCTCAATTGTAAGTCTAGACGACTCACTCCTCCCCAGGAACACTGTACTTTCCCTCCTCTGGGACGTTGTTCATGCCATCCCATCTTCCAAAACTGTCCTCCTCCTGCCTCATCCCACATCCTGGAAATATAAATCCTGCCCATACTTTAAGGTTCAGCCAAAACACTTGAACCCTTGGCCTGAAGCAATCCCTTCTTCCTCCATGTGTGTCTTTGAGGGAGGTCATGGATTCCTTACCACTCTGAAGGAATATGTTAAACACTGCTTTGGAGTATAGTTGTTTGCATATTTCTCTTATCTCCCTATCTGGATCATGAACAGCTGTGTCTTGTTCAGAGTTGTATAGTTCACAGTACCCCAAATGGTACCTTGAACACAGTAAGAAATAAATGATGTTGCAAATAAAATAACTAAATGGAAGTATCCTTAATAGCTCCCTGACTACCCACCCTTCTGCACACTTAACAATTCCCACCAGCGCAACCCCCCCACCCCCACACCTTGTTATCATGGAATCTCTTGGCTTACAGTGGGGTGGGGGGCATTCATAGAGGATCAGATCTTGCCGCCTGTATTAATTGCACACTGACCACCTTCGGGGTTCTATTGCTAAAAGAATCATAGAAATCAAATGGTGTATACTCAGAGCACAGCTTCCTGACAGGCAAGAGATACAGTACAGCAACAATAAATGGGAAAGTGCACTGACCAGGGTCTGCAGAACCCAAGTGTGGGCCTTTTTGTCCTCTCACTTCCCAGTCACAACAGACACCCTCTGTCTCCAGGTCTGAAACCACTACTCATGTTCCTGCCAAGCACCTCGGTTCCAGGAAGCCCAAAGTCTGCTCATGACGGAGTTTCCTAGAGTGAGCTGGTCATGCAGGCACACCCTAGCTATGTAGACAGCCTTAACTGTAAGGCCCCCAGTCCCAGTGAACTTAGGTGCAAATCATAAATCTAATTCTACTGCTAAGCAGCATCAGCAAGCTGATGTATCTTGCCCTGAAACAATTTAGGGACCCATGACTAGACCACATCATTCATCTTTAGTTAACATGATCCATACACAGCATTGCCAAGCAATACTCTGGGGAAAAAGCATGTGGTCAAACCAGACCAGCTAAGATTAACCCACGCAATGGACCACCTAAAGAATCATCCATTGCACTCATCTCTTTCTTCTCTTGCTCATCAAAAAGTGTCTGGCCCATCTTCTAAGCCCTCAGGGCTTTGCTCCCTGTGTGGATACGGGACCTAATCCATGTGAATGGGTGTTTGTGCAGTCATGGGCACATACTAACATACCTTTCACAGAGTACAGGCTTGAGAAATATTTTCTGGAAACAAAGAACTATTTTTAAAAGTCCCATGAGAAGTTTTCAGCCCACACATATGGGTAGCAGTGTAATTCACCAATGCAGAGATATAAATATGAGCAAAAACACACATATAGGCTAAGAAGGGGTTTGAAGGAGTTTACAGTTGAAAGAGATAGACATCTTTGTATACTTGAAAGAAGTAATGGCACAAACTTACTACAAAGAAAGCTGCTTTTGGTTGTAGGGGAGAGTGATGAGGATGGTTAGAATCTTTCAGAGAAAGACAGAACATTTTTAGTGTTCCTAAAGTAGGCAGACTCCTGAGTCAGGCTGCTGTGGTCTCATGTGTTTTGTTTTTTTAATAATTTCATCTCTCTCTTAGTTGATTTTTGGCACAGGATTTGATGATTGTATGGGACAAATACTTAAGACTTATTAGTAAAGTGAAGTCGCTCAGTCATGTCCGACTCTTTGCGACCCCATAGACTGTATGTAAGCTACCACATTCCTCCGTCCATGGGATTTTCCAGGCAAGAGTACTGGAGTGGGATGCCATTTCCTTCTCCAGAGGATCTTCCCAACCCAGGGATCGAACCCAGGTCTCCTGCATTGTAGGCAGACGCTTTACCATCTGAGCCACCAGGGAAGACTTATTAAGTATTAGAGAAATTATTAGCTGATTGCATATCTTTCTGAAGAGGATTTTGGATATATGTATAAGTGAATTACTTTGTTGTACACAAACTAATACAACACTGTAAATCAGCTATACTCCAATATGAAATTAAAAATTCAATTTAAAAAACACATATATGAGATAATAATTTACTGTAATAACCGTCATCTTGCTTGTTGGGGCCCTTACTATACGTTCATAGCTGGACTCCTGTCCTAGCCTCCTGATTTTTCTTCCTTACCTCCTGTTTTTGCCCTGTTCCCAGCCCCCCTACCCTCTGCTTCCACATTGATTCTTCTTCGTACCTCTGATCCAGTGATTCTTCTGCCCCATCATCTTCAGTAGCTCCCCACTGTTGCCTAAACTATGAATAAACTCATCTCTCTGTCCTTTAAGAAGGCCCACAACATGGATCCTGTGGGTATTTCCAGCCTCATCTCCCTTGTGTGCTGTGTACACCCATGTTTATGTTGGCAGAACTCCTGCTCATTATAGTCTTTCATAATGACTCCTGTACCAAAAATTCCCTCCCAGGTGGGAACAAACCTTCATGGATTTTTGTCTTTAAGGCATATTTCATACTGCTTTATCCACAAAGCTTTTCCCAGTTCCCCCAAGAGAATGTGCACTTCATCTTGGAATCTTGGTAGCCCCATCTCTCCCACTAAGAGAGGTAGTATGTAGCCCAGTACTTGAAGAACTCAACCTCTGCAACTTTGATGTAGTCTAGTTCTACAGCTTACTTCCTGCATGATCATACTTAAGTTTTGTGACCTCTTTGTACCTTGGTTCTGTTTTGTTTTGCTTTTTTATCTCTAAAATGAACATGCTAATAGTACCTACTTCGTAAGGTTGTGATGAGGATTCTAAGTGTTGATATATTTAAGGTACTTAGAATAGTACCTGGCTCCATGGTCTTTACTGTACTCTCTTATGGCTCTTATTTATATTCCAACAAGAATTAGAATTGAACTGTAGGAAATTTCCCGTACTCAACTCCGTTTTGGACCTTAGTATCATTAATGTCATTTGTTCCAACCTAATGGAGACTCTTATATGCTTTCTATTCCCTCTGATAGACTATACTACCCCCAAAGAATAAGGGCTTTGTCTTTTACCTTTTTATTATCTTACAGCACCTGGTAAGGACATGGCAAGTGCCGAGTCTTTAATGAGTAGTCAGTGGATTTTGCATGGACACAAAACAAAAATTCAAAAAATAGAAGCCAGGTGTTCCCCCAGTGTCTTCATTATTCTTCGGCTCCCACACAGTAGCTTTATATCCTCCAGCAGTCATTTATGAGAGGATAGAAAATAAAACATGCAGGAGGAGACATTTCTCCTGTCCATTACTATAAGTACTTACAGCCTTTCCCAAAAGCCTTCCATAGAACCTTATTGTCAGGTCGTGGGACTAGTGTCATGGTCTAGTCTTGGGGTGGGAGGGGGTGTCCCAGGATGTTCCTATGTCATCACTGTACTATCCTACAGGCACTTCCAGTGCCAAAGGAATAGAAGCCTGCCTTCTGCCTATGACCCACCACTGCCCCCTAAAAGCCAAATGACCCTCTCAGCTTTAATCATTCTTTTTCATCAGATATTTTCAAACTTAAGGGCTTATCAGTTGACAATACAGCTGAAATAAGCACAAGCTAACAATCTATGTAAAAGAAACACAGTATAAAGGAAGTGTGTCCGTGCACAGATCGTGTCTTAGAATGTGCAGACTTTACGTGTTGAGTTTCGGACACGGAGAGAGGCACAGGGCTGTGACTTCAAAGCTGACATTGAATTCTTGACAGCGCGCTGTTTACAAACAACTCAGTAGACGACACAGTAAGTTAACAGAGATAATTAGGATCCCTTTTAAGGATATGGTGTTTATGTTGGCTACTTCTTGCACCCAAACTAGTGGTAGCCCTTTCTAACTCACAGACAGCACTAATGTTCTGATAATGCCAAGCACCCTGCAGAGACTGTTTAGCCTCTCTGCTTGCTTCTCTGAGGTCAGAGGAAGGCCAGTAGAATTATACTCGTTATCCAAGAAAAAGCAGAGGTAGAGACCAAACAGCTCTCCTGTTGTTGTTCAGCCACTCAGTTGTATCCAACTCTTTACGACCGCATGAACTGCAGCACACCAGGCTTCCCTGTCCTTCACCAACTCCCGGAGCTTGCTCAAACACATGTCCATCGAGTCCGTGATGCTATCCAACCATCTCATCCTCTGTCGTCCCCTTCTCCTCCTGCCTTCAATCCTTCCCAGCATCAGGGGCCTTTCCAATGAGTGAGCTCTTCGCATCAGGTAACCAAAATATTGGAGTTTCAGCCTCAGCATCAATCCCTCTAGTGAATATTCAGGACTGATTTCCTTTAGGATTGACAGATTTGATCTCCTTGCAGTCCAAGGGACTCTCAAGAGTCTTCTCCAACACCACAGTTCAAAAGCGTCAATTCTTTGGCACTCAGCCTTCTTTATGGTTCAACTCTCACATCAACACATAACTACTGGAAAAACCATAGCTTTGACTCTACAGACCTTTGTCGGCAAAGTAATATCTCTGCTTTTTAATATGCTGTCTAGGTTTGTCATAGCTTTTCTTCCAAGGAGCAAGTGCCTTTTAATTTCATGACTACAGTCAGCATCTGCAATGATTCTGGAGCCCAAGAAAATAAAGTCTGTCACTGTTCCCACTGATTCCCCATTTATTTGTCATGAAATGATGGGACTGGCTGCCATGATCTTCATTTTTTGAATGTTGAGTTTTAAGCCATCTTTTTCACTCTCCTCTTTCACCTTCATCAAGAGGCTCTTTAGTTCCTCTTTGCTTTCTGCCATAGGGTGGTGTCATCTGCATATCTGAGGTTTTGATATTTCTCCAGGCAATCTTGATTCCAGCTTGTGCTTCATCCAGCCCAGCATTTCACATGATGTACTCTGCATGTAAGTTAAATAAGCAGGGTGACAATATACAGCCTTAATGTATTCCTTTCCCAATTTGGAACGAGTCCATTGTTCCATGTCTGGTTCCAACTGTTGCTTCTCGACCTGCATACAAGTTTCATAGGAGGCAGGTAAGATGGTCTGGTATTCCCATCTCTTTCAGAATTTTCCACAGTTTGTTGTGATCCACAAAGTCAAAGGTATTAGCATAGTCAATGAAGCAGAAGTAGATGTTTTTCTAGAATTCTCTTGCTCTTTGGTGATCCAGCAGATGTTGGCAATTTGATCTCTGGTTCATCTGCCTTTTCTAAATCCAGCTTGAACATCTGGAAGTTCTCAGTTCACATACTGATGAAGCCTGGCTTGGATAATTCTGTGCATTACTTTTCTAGCATGTGAAATGAGTGCAATTGTGCGGTAATTTGAACATTCTTTGGCATTGCCCTTCTTTTGGATTGGAATGAAAACTGACCTTTCCCAGTCCTGTGGCACTGCTGAGTTTTTCAAATTTGCTGGCATATTGAGTGCAGCACTTTCACAGTGTCATCTTTTAGGATTTGAAATAGCTCAGCTGGAATTCCATCACCTCCACTAGCATTGTTTATAATGATTCTTCCTATGGCCCACTTGACTTCACAGGTGAGTGATCACACCATCGTGGTTATCTGGGTCATGAAGACCTTTTTTGTATAGTTGTTCTGTGTATTCCAGAACACAGGTGAGTGATCACACCATCGTGGTTATCTGGGTCATGAAGACCTTTTTTGTATAGTTGTTCTGTGTATTCTTGCCACCTCTTCTTAATATCTTCAGCTTCTATTAGGTCCATACTGTTTCTGACCTTTATTGTGCTCATCTTTGCATGAAGAGTCGTGTCCAACTCTTGTGACCCCATGAAGTATAGCCCTCCAGGCTCCTCTGTCCATAGGATTTCCCAGGCAAGAATACTGGAGTGGGTTGCCATTTCCTTCTCCAGGGGATCATGTCAACCCAGGGATCGAACCCAGGTCTCTTGCACTGCAGGCACATTCTTTACTGACTGAGCTACCACAAAAGCCCACAGTTCTCCTAAGTCTCTTTAACTGACCAACGAGAGATTAAAGAAGGTACCAGCAGTGTGATGCTTTATATCTGCACCTAGATGAGCAAAATAAAGTGTAGATAATGCATGTTATTGATCAGTGAAATAACAGTGTTCAGTTATCTTCAAGCAGAGACTTGATAGTGACTTTTTCCAGCTTAAAATACGCAGATAATGCCTTCTGTTAGTTTCCCAGTGATGGTGCTTCATTATACACTGTCTGCCTTCACATGTGATTGTTGGAGGAGTTAAGGATTCTTTGTAAGATCAATATTAGGTCTTAACTTCTTTATCCTCCTCAACTGCCAGCAATTTGCTGAGCCATAATCAGCAGTGAGTAGATGCTTCCCACTCGGTTTACGAGAGACCTGTTCTCTGTGCACCTGCTCAGGCCAGCGTTAACTGAATATCTGGAGTGGGGAGCGAGCCCACAGCTCAAGACCAGCCTCCTCAAGCCCGTGCAGGTCCTTTCTGATTGTCAACATACGTCAAGGTCATCTGTTTGTTACGGATCTTAAAATAGTAAGAAAAGAATTGGAAGTCTGTGGGTATAAGCTTCAGAAAGCCTGGATCAAGGAAGTGAGTAATTTTTTTTTTTAATCTGAGAAGGACGATTAAGCATCCCTCTAAAAATTCCAGGGGGGCCTGTGTGGACTCTCTATACCCATTCCTAGTGTGGTTTCTCTTCCAGAGCGTAACACACACTTCTCAGGGGTGAAATCCAAGACAAGCATTCTTTCACCCTGGGTAACCCCAATGGGTGGCAAACTCTTTCCTGACCGGAAAGTTAAAGCATCCCAAAGTTGATTGTGACCTTGGAGTTCTAGCCTGCAGCCCTGCTGACTTGCTGAGTTCTACAGCTTGAAAACCCACTCTGGAATCACTGCTCTCAAGAAAGCTCTGGCTTCTGCACACAGAAGCCTCTCTAGGTGAGGACCCCAGACTGTGTCATTGCTGAAAGGCCTTTGTCCACACCAGCTCCTACACTCAATGCACAGTTTTTCAGATAATGTGTGCTTTTGCACTGAGAAAAAAAATCTTGAATTCATCACATAGATGTGCCCTGATTTTAATATAGATTCATCTGTGCATTGAGAAAGCAGACTAAATATCACATTTATAAAAAAGATTTATAAAATTCAAAAACAAGTACATTGAATAGAAATTCATATAATAGTGTGCCTTATGGCAAGCACATGTAATATGAGATAATATATAGTTAAACCAAAAATAACTGAAGAGACAAATGATTGCACCATATGTAAAATAGATAGCTGGTGGGAATTTGCTATATGATGCAGGGATTTCAAATCCAGTACTCTGTGACAACCTAGTGGGGTAGAATGGGGTGGCAGGTGGGAGGGAAGTTCAAGTGGGAGGGGATATATGTATCCTATGACTGATTCATTTGATGTATGGCAGAAACTAACACAATATTGTAAAGCAATTATCCTTCAATTAAAAATTAAAAAACAATAGTCTATACAACTTTCAAAGGGATTTTAAATATGTATAATTTCTAGGAAATTGATTTGCAAGTAATTCACAATATATAATACAAAATAAGCTAATTCTTTTTTTAAAGCCTACAATTATTTAAACCAGGGGTTGGAAAGCTGCGGTCATCAGACCAGATGCTTGTTTTGTAAAGTTGTATTGCAACACAACCAGACCTATTTGTTTCAGATCATCTATGGCTGCTTTGGGAATACCATGGCAGAGCTGAGTAACTAAAACATAGACAAGTCTGCAAGCCTAAAATATTTACTATCTGGCCCCTGAAGAAAAAGTATGCCAACCCCTTTTATAAACAGAAAAGAAGACTGTTTCTGTAATAAGGTATTTTTAGTCATCATGTTTGAATTGGTTGTTGTTCTTTAGTCTCCTATAGAAAATTGTCTTCAGTTGGTAACATTAATGAGAATTCAGGATTCACTTTATGAGTTTCCTTCACAGTCACCTCCTCTGAAATACATTCTGTTGTAAAGTAAGATTAACAGTATCTACCAAGCAGTGTGGACTTGTACATTTCTATCATTATAGGCATTCCACAAAATGAAAGCTGAGCATCTGTAAATGCTTGGTGATGGATTGAATAGGCAATAATTTGCAACTGAACTGTCTGAGATGTGTCATCATTATCACATAACATTTATCTTGTGAAGAGTTACAGTCAACAACACACAGCTCCAGTTTGAGGGCAGGCTTGACTTTGTGGGTTTGCGGATCATCCATAAGCTGACTGCTGCCACTGAGCACTGAATCCACGCTGAAGAATAAAGACAGGAGACTGTCCTGTTAGGAAATTGGGCATCATGAAAGACTCATAAGCCAGAAACCCCACCTCATCTTTGTAGATGTTACCGTTCAGATGAATGGCCTTTGTGTGTCCTCAACATGTTCTTAGGTAGCATTCGTGTCTTTACTGCTACAGATTATCTTTTTGTTTTTGGGTGTTATGGAAAAGCAGCCTTTAACTCTTCTTTCTTCCTTCCTTAATATTCCTTAATCAATAGAGTTTTAGCACTCCAAATTTGGGTTCATAGGAGAACAAACATTTCCAGGAGCAGCTCTGTGCTCCTGCCAAGCAAACCCCAGAGAAACAGCAAATGTATGCAATAAGAAAGGATACATATTTAAACCAAAAATAACTGAACTAAAACTCTTCTCTTCTGAATTCCAAGAGCTTTTGAAGTTGTACATCTTTTGGTTGAACTCAGGTGGCTTGTATTCATATGGTAACTTTCCTTCAATTGTAAACTCTTTAGAGGGAAAGAACTTTGTCTTCCCTCATCTTTATATGCCCTACTCTCTGCTGCCACAACATAAACAGGGCCTGATACAAAATGACTGTTGGTTAAACAAATATTATACTGAGTTCCAGGAGAGACTTGAGAGCAAATGCAGAAGGAAGGGGGAGGGGGAGGTGTTAGTTTAGATCTCATGGCGTTTGAGTTTAGCATCCTCTCCACAGCACTAACACTGATAAGAATCATTTCCCAAATCTGAAAGCAGCAAACGCAGTATCTCTTCTACCATTTTTCTTTCTCCTAGGAAAAAGCAGACAAGAAGGTCCTACAAAAGTATTGGAGGTGTTTGTTTTTCTAAACCAGTAGTGGTTGTAGAAATTCTATTATTGGTTTCAGTTGGTGTCCCAAGCTGTGAGATGAAGACTTTGGAGTTCAGGGAGCTGGAGAACATGAGTTGTTATGTGTATAAGCACCTGGCATACTGCTGACACGCTGTGAACTCTGATTTATCTGTCAGTGGCAATATTGACATCTATCTCAGAGGATCATTTTGAGGAGCAGATAGCTACATAGGAAAATTCCTGATACAAAATAGGCATGGAATAAAAATTAGATATTTTATTATTTTTACTCTTGCTGCTGCTGCTACTATGACTATTACCCTTAAGCATCCCATCTACCTCCTCACCAGAAAAAAAATCAGTCACCAGAGCTTTTCTTCTATTTATATTTTCTAGGAGGATAAGAAGGATGCTGGATCTAGTAGAATATATCTCATATCGAGTAGTATATTTTTAATTAATTTTTATTGGAGTAGAGTTGATTTACAATGTTGTATCAATTTCTGCTGTACAGCAAAGTGAATCAGTTATATGTATACATATATCCACTCTTATTTGGATTCTGTAGCTCAGTTGGTAAAGAATCTGCTGCAATGCAGGGGACCCGGGTTCGATCCCTGGGTCAGTAAGATCCCCTGGGGAAGGAAATGGCAACCCACTCCAGTACTCTTGCCTGGAAAATCCCATGGAAAGAGGAGCCTGGCAGGCTACAGTCCATAGGATCGCAAGAATCAGACACGACTGTGCAACTAACTTTCTTTCTTTTCTTTGGATTCTATTCCCATATGGGTCATTACAGAGTACTGAGTAGAGTTCCCTGTACTATAGGGGACTCTAGTTATTCTCTATGTATCCCTTCCACCCCCCACTTTCCCCTTAGTAACCTTAAGTTTGTTTTCTACATCTGTAAGTCTATTTCCGTTTTTTGTAAATATCTTCATTTATACCATTTTTTTTAGATTCTACATATAAGTAGTATCATATCATATTTGCCTTTCTCTGTCTGACTTACTTCATTCAGTATGATAATCTCTACGTCCATCCATATCACTGCAAATGGCCTTATTTTGTTCTTTTTATGGCTGAGTAATATTCCATTGTTTATATATACTACATCTTCTTTATCCATTCTTCCGTTGATGGACATTCATGTTGCTTCCACATCCTGGCTATTGTAAATAGTGCTGCTGAAAGTGAAACAACAAGGGGGCTTCCCTGGTGGCTCAGATGGCAAAGAATCTGCCTGCAGTGCAGGAGACCAGGGTTCAATCCCTGGGTCAGGAAGATCCCCTGGAGAAGGGAATAGCTACCCACTCCAGTATTCTTGCCTGGAGAATCCCATGGACAGAGGAGCCTGGTGGGCTACAGTCCATGTGGTCACAAAGAGTTGGACACAACTAGGTATATGAATCTTTTCAAATTATGGTTTTCTCCAAATATATGCCCAGGAGTGGGATTGCTGTGTCATATGGTAGCTGTATTTTGAGTATTATATTTTTTAAAGTAATAAAATTCTCACAGACTCCAGAGAATGCCTGTTTGAGAAAAATTTATTTAAAAAATAAATTTTAATATTAGAAATATGCCTTTTCATTGTCACTTATCTCTACAAAAAAAAGAACAAAATGTCATATCCCAGAAGACCCTCATCTGAGAAGCCCTGCTTTCTTCATGTTCTTCTATAAGCACTTCAACCTGGACTATAAGTCAGTTTGGTTCAGTCACTTAGTCATGTCCAACTCTTTGCAACTGCATGGACTAAAGCATGCCAGGCTTCACTGTCCATCACTAACTCCTGGAGCTTGCTCAAACTCATGTCCATCAAGTCGGTGATACCATCCAACCATTTCATCCTCTGTCGTCCCCTTCTCCTCCTGCCTTCAATCTTTCCCAGCATCGGGTCTTTTCCCAGGAGGCAGTTCTTCCCATCAGGTGGCCAAAATATTGGAGTTTCAGTCTTAGCACCCGTCCTTTCAATGAATATTCAGGACTGATTTCCTTTAGGATGGACTAGTTGGATCTCCTTGCTATCCAAGGAACTCTAACGAGTTCTCTCCAACACCATAGTTCAAAAGCATCAATTCTTCGGTGCTCAGCTTTCTTTATAGGCCAACTCGCACATCCATATGTGACTGGAAAAACCATAGCTTTGACTAGATGGAGTATAGGTCAGGCTGGCCCTTTAGAGCCGCGGAAGCATGGGTCACTTACTGAGAGGAAGGGACTGAGGGGCTTGCCAGACTTCAGAGGATGAGACGTGGGCACCAAGTGAGAAAGATGAACACCCCAACAGGGAGGTGGTGGGCAAGAGGAGGAAAGAGCAGCCTGGAAGCTGACTTCCTTGCTTCACTGTCTTGCCTCAGGACTGCCCTGAGGCAGGATTAGATCAAATGTTTACCACATTACTTGGCACCCTCTAGAAGGTTGTTTCCTTTTCTTCCTCTTTCCCCTGAAAAAGACTGTCCTTAGTTCTAGAAACCATGAAGCTGTCCAGACAGCGAAAAGATATGCGATTACAACAAACTTTTTCTACTTTTCCAAAGGGCAACTTTACCCCCAGCTGAACTAAACTCAGGCCTAAGCTTCTTTCTTTGAGCTTTTAGAACATTTACTGCCTGGGTGAGTCATTTGGTAATAATCAAGTTCTGTTTTATTGCTAGGATTCTTTTATATGTATACATTTATAAGTCCCTGGAGTCCCTAACTTAAAATTTGGTTTTGCTTCAGAAGTTCAGCTATAAGGAGGCTCCCCAAATCGAGTTTAACAGCAGCAACAAATAATATATTAACTAATGGTTAAGTACCGAGTCTAGGCTCTGACAGCCTGTTTGAACTGGGTAGCAGGTGACCTGTGGCTGGCTTCGAGAGCTGGGTCAGGAACTCTGTGGTTTATGAGGAGAAGGAATATCTCCTTCACCATCTTATCCCCCATCATCACACTTCACCCTTCCTGGATGAAGAACCAACTGGGGCAGAAATTTTGAAATTTTTCTTTGGTACCTTCTCCCAAATTTAGTTTTTGACTGGATAATCTTGGTTAAACCATGAGCAAATAACCTCCTAGGGTCTAGTCAGCCTCTGTATGAGAAGCTGTTAAACCAGAATACCAGAAAAGCATGCATCAGCTCCTTTCTGCCTGGCAAACTCCCCTTGTGGAGGTATTTTTAAGAGCAGGCGCTTTATTTATTAATCATCAGCTCCGGACAGGACTGGAGAGACAGCTCCTACTCTTTTGGAGAAATCAAACACGGGGAGAGCAGACCAGATCCAGAGAGCCAGGGGAGCTAAGCACTAAAACGAGAACAGTTGGCAAAAGAAAGATGTTTTCAGATGAACAGAAGCTGGGGATGAAAGGAGCAGCCTCCTTGGGCAGCTGAGAAAAAGAAGGCAGCTGAGTCTGGGAGGAGTATAAGCGAACTAGCAGGATTTGAAGTCATAGGAGACCAGGGTTTCTCAAGTTACCGAAAGAAAGCTCTGCCTTGTTCAGGCTGCAGACTGGGACTCCCTTCAAGTGAGATCCACTTGGTTAATTGGGTAATCAAATGCTGATCTTCCTCTCCTCCTTTTGAACTACTGAAGGGTAGTCCTCTTTCTACTCACGCAGCCTTGACCATTATCACCACCTATAAAAACTACTTCCAGTATACTACTAAAGGGATAACCTGATAGCATTTTCTTTGGGACTACTTTCTCTGAAAAACAGACTTGGAGATAAAGGGCAGAAAGTTTCATTGGTCTGCTGGAGTCACAGCAAGAGCCTTAATTCCATTGCTGTGGTTCAGTCACTAAGTCATTTACAACTCTTTGTGACCCCATGAACTGAAGCATGCCAGGCTTCCCTGTCCTTCACTGTCTCCCAGAGCTTGCTCAAACTCATGTCCGTTGAGCCTGTGATACCATCCAACCATATCATCCCCTGTTGCTCTCGTCTCCTGCCGTCAATCTTTCCCAGCATCAAGGTCTTTTCCAATGAGTCAGCTCATCACATCAGGTGACTAAATCCAAAAGGATGTCAATATAAGCAGGTCAACCCCCAAGGTCCTAAACTGGTGGTTCTTGGTGTGTATGTCCATCAGAATTAGCTGTGGACATTTTCAGTAAATACAAATGCCATCTACAGCAGATCTCCTGAGTCAATCTCCATTGATTCAGGCATATTGTATTTATTTCCTGGAACGACTGTGTAATGAATTACCTAATCCTAGTAGCTTAAAACAACAAAATTTAATCTGTCACTTTTATGGAAGCCAGAAGTCAAAATCAAGGTGACGTCAATGTTGATTCCTTCTGGACTCTTCTGAGAATTTATTCCTTCTTCTCTCCTAGCTTCTTCTTCTAGCAATTGTTGGTGTTTCTTGGTTTGTAGATTTATTACTTCAGTCCCTGTCTCTATCTTCACATGGTCCTCTCCCTGTGTCTCAATGTCTGGTCTTCTTTTCTTTGTCTTATAAGGACACTCATCATTCCACCTAGAGCCCTAACCCAGGATAACCTCATCTTGAAATCCTTACCTTAATTACATCTGCAAAGACCTATCTTGCAACTAAGGACACATTCAGAGGTACCAGAGATACTAACAGTATTGTGTTAGTTTCTGGTATACAGCAAAGTGATTCAGAGATAGATTCTTTTTCAGATTCTCTTTTATTATAGGTTATTACAAGATAGTGAACATAGTTCCATGTGCTATACAGTAGGACCTTGTTGTTTATCTATTTTATATGAAGTAGCATAAGCTTTTTTTTTTTAATTTCCTCTACTAATATTCTTCACACGCCCTTGCAAAGAACTCTGGCCTTAACTGTTTAGCCTACCATGTTTCCAGTGCTTGGGAAATGCTGGAACATGCAAAGTTAAACAGGCTTCTTCATTACAAATCCACTCAGAGTCTCTAGTCTGTCTGTCTGGGCACATTGTGAATATCCAAAAGAAGTAAAAGAACCACAGCATTTCCTGAAAATAGTTGGCCAGGGAACTTCTTTTCAAAGCATTACCTACTGCTACCCCAGTGGCCGCTAATGTTCAAAGGAGCATGGTTGCTAGTAACTGGCACCTCTGCAGCTGTGCTCAATGTTGTGGGCATGATGTGGGCCTAGCAATCAAACATATAGATCATGGATCAAATATGTAGATTGTGGATGTCTGTACTGACCCTTCCCTGAGTATGTGTGAATCCCTCATTAAATACCCACAGGGCAATTATCCTTCAATTTAAGTATATATATATATATATATTTTTTTTTAATTTTTTTTAACTTAAAAAAAACCACACGGGTTTACCTTGAGAATTTGTATATATACATGGATTTTTAGATGTTGTCTAGTCTCAATGCTTGCTTCCAGCCATTTTTATAGAGAGAGCCTGGTAAAATAATAGAGTGATAGAGAGGAAAAGGGGAGAATAGAAAGAGGAAAGTTAGCCAAGATTACACAGTGAGCTTTTTATCTGAAAACAGCTCAGAATAACTGAAAAAAGATGAAATGATTTCATCCTTTCTATTCCTATCATTACAGTCTCCTAAAAACTGCATCAAAACATGAATCATCAGTAAGTTCATAATGATGCTTTTTAAAAAATGGTCACCTTTGGAAGTTACTAGGGTATTTACTCGTTATTCTAAAAACTGACACATCAGGAGGAGGAAATGGCAACCCACTCCAGTACTCTTGCCTGGAAAATCCCATGGATGGAGGAGCCTGGTAGGCTGCAGTCCATGGGGTCGAGAAGAGTTGGACACAACTGAGCGACTTCACTTTCACTTTTCACTTTCATGCATTGGAGAAGGAAATGGCAACCCACTCCAGTGTTCTTGCCTGGAGAATCCCAGGGACGGGGGAGCCTGGTGGGCTGCCATCTATGGGGTCACACAGAGTCGGACACGACTGAAGTGGCTTAGCAGCAGCAGTAACAGCAGGAAAATAAGAAATTACCTTGAATTTTCATATGAATTGCATTTCAAGGTGAAGGAAAGTTGTCTTGTTTTGGTTGTTATTGTTCCTTATTTAGACATACTTAGCTAATAAATGCAGATAAAGTGGCAAGATTAGAGAAATCACCAGTTTAGAAGCCCTAATGACATAATGATTTGGAGAAGGAAATGGCAACCCACTCCAGTATTCTTGCCTGGGAAATCCCATGGACAGAAGAGCCTGGTGGGCTACAAGAGTTGGACACAACTTAATGACTAAACCACCACCACCAATGACATATGATTTGGGCAAGATCATCAGTAAATGATAAAAATATGTAGATATGCTCTATTCTAGATTAATTGGGCTGACAACATTTCAAACATAGATAAGTCTTGTCATCATATGATATAATATATCCCTGATACAGAAGTTTACAGCTACCCATGATGGATTCTTTCCATGAGAGAGAAAGTCAATAAGCCTCTAGGTCTTACTGCCAGTTTATAGAAAATAGCAGAACAAGAGCAATATCTTAAATGATTCATTAAGAATGTATAAACCCTAAAGAAAATTATCTTCAACCAAAACAATGATGTAACAAAAAAGTGAGAAGTATTATGAATTTGGACATACTTGAGATATTGCATGGGCCTAGTTTGCATCCTGATTCAAACCAATGGCCAAGAGACTTTTTTTTGAGATATTTTTGGAAATCTGAGCACAAACTGTGTATTAGATGATACCAAGGAGTCATTATTAATTTGCTAGGTATAATATTAGATTTTTTTTAATGAGAGAGTCTTTAGCTTTTAAAGATACATATATATGTAGCTATTGGTGACCAGAGAAGGCAATGGCACCCCACTCCAGTACTCTTGCCTGGAAAATCCCATGGACAGAGGAGCCTGGTAGGCTACAGTCCATGGGGTCGCTAAGAGTCGGACACGACTGAGCGACTTCACTTTCACTTTTTCCTTTCATGCACTGGAGAAGGAAATGGCAACCCACTCCAGTATTCTTGCCTGGAGAATCCTAGGGATGGCGGAGCCTGGTGGGCTGCGGTCTATGGGATCGCACAGAGTCAGACACGACTGAAGTGACTTAGAGCAGCAGCAGCAGCAGCAGCAGCTATTGGTGAAAGCAGATAATTGAAAACAAAGGCAGAGAAAGTACAAAACCGGATAGGTCAAATGCTGATAATTGTTTAAGCTGGGTGAGGACCATATTAAACCATGCTTGCTATTTTTGTGTATTTGCAAATTCCATAATAAAAATAGAGTAATCCCTCATGAAGAGATACACATCCCCACCCCCAAGTAGAGATAATTGACAACTCCAGTGGAAACCATGAATTAGTTTTACTGGTGACCAGAATTCTATGAAAAGGTATTTATATGGAAAAGGCATTTATATGAACACATTAGTTTAGAAAATTGCTATGGGAAAACCAGAAAATACTGAGTTCTAGCTAACTAGACATGAATTGTGTTGAAGTGTGTGGCCTAAATGGTTCATATTAGAAGATGACACTCTGTTTTTAAGTGGCAAGGAAAAGGACTTGCCTAGAATTT